>JAWNOC010000052.1:37710624-38379530 GCA_035046325.1 Drosophila niveifrons
CACCGGTGGCTTCATGGCCAACGTCAGGCAATTGGGTGAGCTAAAATTGTGATATGTGAAATCTTTAGTACAGTTTTGATAACTGATTTTTCTTTACTTATTTTAGTTGCCAGAGGCAAGAGCAATAGCAGCACAATTCTGGCGGCGACAAGATTGTCTGTGAAGAGTCGCAGCAGCAGCGTGCAGAAGAAACCGCTCTCCAAGATGCGTTTCACATTGGTTCATCTCAGTGCCATGATTTTTGCCAGCATCATCATACTAATAAGTGCACTTTTGGGTGAGTAAATTGCCATTTTCAAAATGGCGGCAGTGCAATGCAAGCCAGGGCTGCACAACCACAAGTTCGTTGCTATCTGTGACGTCATAAATTGAGCTTTGCCAATATGCTAGCATGATACTTGCAAGTTTATTGTCAACATGGTTGTGACTTTGGCCAGCGAGAAAAGCAAATGTCAGCGTAGCACAAAAAGACTTGCGCATAACTCTGTCACTTCCTTCTTCAACAGGTGCCCAATATGTGGTGCGTTATCGCAAGTATCATTTGGCTGTGGCGCGACGGCAGGACGAGGGCTCCCATCTGCATACGCCCCGCGCATCCCTCAGCTCGTTGCACGGTCCGCCGTCTCGGGCCATTTCGACGACCACGCTGCTCTCCGAGGTGATTTATCTGGTGAAAATGCGACCCAAGCGTCAACTGCGGCACTCCATCTTGCGCGAAAGTGCCGATGTGGAGCATGTAACTGATGAGACGGAGTTCAAAGATGCCGACGCAGACGATCAAATGGCCCACAATGGGTAAGCAGCAGCATACAAAAAGAGGAAATTGTCATAAACATTGTCCATTTTTTTTGTTGCAGAGAGGAAGCAGCTGGGTTTGGTAGCAACGCCTCCATGCTCACGCTACGTAATGAACGCGCCTCGTTGACATCCCTGTCACCGGGTGCAGAGAGTCTTAGTCCAGTTGGCTCGCCTTCGTCGGGCGAAGCTGAACTGGAACTGCAGCATATCAATGACACTGCCAAGATCGATTCACCACCCGATCCTCTTAGCTGCAAGGACAGCGCCAAGGACTCGGAATCCATCATTTCGTCGGGCATGAGCTCACTGTGCAATAGTCCGCCACTTAATAGCAAAAGAATGAGCAAGTACTCGGATCGCTACGATGCAGTTACGCTGAAACTGCTCAGCTCTCGCCTGGACGAGAGTTTGCGGGATGCCAAGTCACTGAACTCTGGCTCCGGTTCGCTTTGCTTAGGTCGCATGGGATCGCGCAGTGTAAGCGCCTCGCTGACCAACGTGAGTAGGGATGAACTTCTGTCTTTTCTAGATCTTTTAATGCAACTCTTTGTTTCTTAGGGCTGCTATTCGCCGGCGGCGAGTGTGGTCAGCACAGCGACAATTCGGACGACCAGCAATCCCAAGGAGTCGAAGGATCAACAGAACCGCAAGAAGCTGCTCACACGTCCCGGCTCCGAGTTCTCGCTGGGCAATCAGGAGGAACTGGAGATGGACTACTATGATTACAATGTAATCAATGCGGGTGCAGCGCCTGGCTCCTATCTGGGCATGGATCCCGCCTATTGCATATGGATACCGCCATTCGAGGAGACGCCCGAGCGTGAGGATGAGGATAAAACGCCCGAGCCAGCATCTGTGCCGGAGGAAACACATCCACTCTATGAGGAAATCTCAGTTCAAATGCCCAAGTATGGACATTATTTGTGTCCCGGCAGCAAGGGCCCAACGGCTGACAATACGCCCAGCTCGGAGGAACGTTCGCTGCCCAGCAGCCAGCAACAGTCGAAGGCAACGTCGCCCTGCGAGACGCATCAGAGGAGCAGCAGCACATCGCAGAAGACGCCAACCAAACAGCCCACGCCATACATGTCTCGCAAGCAGCGACGTCAAGCCAGACAACAGCTGAAGCTGAGCAACGAACTAGCATTGGGATCGGGATCCGGATCGGAGACACTTCGTCCGGGCGCAACTAGTAAGCACTTAGCGGAAATTGCTGCAGTGCATCAGAGTGTGTTAAAGATGACGGACAGCGTGGACTCAAGTCAATCCATGACGGGTTCATATGTCGAAAAGGAAACGCTGGTGGAGAAGGGCTCAAGTGATCTGCAAGAGTATCTGGCTCTGGAGGATATTCAGTTCGCTGATGAAAGTGGCAGCGATTACGAGGCAGCTAATCTCAAGCAAAAACATCAGGCCATAGAAGGTGCCATACGACCCAGATCGAAAGAGGCTGCAGTATAAGTAGGGAAGCAAATCAATAGCTTGTATATAGAACAGTTCTTAAATTTAGTTAAGGATAGTATGTGTTACGGGTAGCAACATATATCAGAAGTACGCATTTAAGACCACCAATAGGTTAGATTCAGGAAGATTTACATTTAACTTAGGTCGGTTCAATTATTGGCTCGAGTAAAGCTCAAGCATTGGTTTTATAATATTCATCCATGAATCAAATCAAATATGTAAATAATTATATTCACTTAAATACGATGCTAGTCATTAGATTAAGTTTATGCTTTGTATTCGTATCATTCGATTGCCATATTCGACTTATAAACCCTTTATTGCGGCCTTTTGTGATTATTTATTGTTTACTTATCAAAATCTAGTCAAAATTCAGTTTTATTTTATAAGCAAGGAGAAAGCTCAACTATCGGCAGTATTATTATGATGAACTATCGTGTAAAAAGATTTAAATTCTGCATAATTGGTATAATAGGAAGAAGCTGATAGAACCTTCGATAGTTGAAGCGTTCCGTTTAAAGAGTATTATTAGATCACTATGTATACAAGTTGATATTAAATCCATTTGACTGTAGCTCTTAGCCCACATATATTAATATATACGATATATATACACAAAAAGACACCAAAAATAAAGTCATTAAATTGAAAAACAAACAAATACCAAATTTCTACAGAAATACTTCTTTGCTCTGCAGCTAAGAAATATCTCTATAGAGCAATTTAACGATATTGTTAGAACCAGATTTTTGACATGGACGAAGAAATCTGGGTTTATCAATATCAATTGACATGTTAGGAGAAATCTCATCGAGAACTGATGTATAGACTTGTTTTTCCTTGATATACGCTCTCAGTTCGTGCCGTTTTAGTTCACGTTTCATTTTTGCAATCAATGGATCGTCCTTAACTCTCTGATTTGGATGCATTGAAGTACATATACAACAGCTTTGTGGCTTCGGTGCATTTTTTGGTTTATCACATTCAATAATAACTCTACTTGATTTCATAACACTTTTCTTTAGTTCCTTATCCCTTTGTTCCTTGGTTATAAGCTTATCTTGCTCTTTCTTTAGCTCGGCCAGTTGTCTTATTTTTCGAATCTCTCGTTGTACTTTTTGCTTGAAAGTCAATGTTTCCTCTTGCTTGGTTGGTTTCGATACCACGGAAGTTGGCCTCAACGTATGGGCTGAATCGGGGCGATAATATTTATCGTCATAGGGATAATGCAAATAGCAACTTATGTCAATATCACTCATAGATACATCGTCCATCTCCGATATGCGCATATCGCCTTCGGTGAAATATTTTCTGATTTTTTCATTCCGATAAGAGGATTTCAAAGAACTACTTGTACTCGAGGAAGATGTTCTCCAATCGCGCTTCGAAGCTGTACTTTCAGTTTCCTCATCTTTCGTATAATTAAAAGTCTTACGCGTTTCTTCTGTAGGAGGTTGAGCGATTTCTTGTGTTTTACTACTTAAATCCGATTGTGCCGAAAAGGAAGCTCTCAAACGTCTAACAACTAAGGGTTCACCATATTTGTGTTTATCTTTCTGCTCTTTTACTAAGGGTTCACCATATTTGTGTTTATCTTTCTGCTCTTTTACTGTTGGCTTCATCTTAATCAGTTGCATATGAGATTCGCTTTTATGCAAACTACTTTGAAAAACTTCGTCCGTGGGGATCGGCACTAAGGCATCATCACCTTTCTGATTATCATTCTGCTCTTTTTCTGTTGGGTTTATCTTAATTAATTGCATATGAGATTGGCTTTTATGCAAATTACTTGAAAAAACATCGTCGGGGATCGAAACGTTTCTAGTTGGTGTCCGAAACATACTGACGGTATGCTCTTTAATTTTAGGATGTGGTTTTACCGGAGTGAACCTACGTTCTCCTAAGGATCCTAGAAATTTACGACTTTGATGTATAGTATGTCCTTTCGATACCATTTTCTCGATATTTGCCAGGTCTCGCGATATATCATCTTGTATACTGCGGTATTTTTTGGATTTTTTGTAATGTTTCAACTTGTTTGCGTAAGAGATACTTTTCAAAATTGTTGAGGATCGCACAGATTTCACAGCGGTTTCCCTTTCTAACGCAGTTTCTTTTAATAAAGATCTCCTTGAACTTTCTAAAGAATCTGCTATTGTGGCTTCATTATAAGTTTCACTTAAGCGTACCGTTTTGCCTTCTTCGATTTGATAGTTTTTTGTGTCTGATGTTGGCGATATTTTGGAAATGATTTTCAAATAATTGTTCATGTCACCTGTATTTGAAAATCGATTGTTATTGATATAATCTTGCTCTAATCTACTAATTCCGATCACTTGGTCCTCTTCCGATTTCTTTTTTCTTTCCGTTAAATGTGTATTTATGACGTCGGATTGTTTTTTTCTCTTCTGGCTTTTCTTAGTTTTCTTAATCATCTTCAATGTTTTTGACTGAGGCTGACCGGTAACAGCTTTAAGATATCCTTTCATTTCATTCGTAATTAAAATTTGACTGATATTTATTTCATCCTTTTCAGATCGTTTCTTTCGTTTGCCTCCTTGCTTATTTTTCTTAGTTACGTTCAATGGTTTTTGCTCGGGAATGAACGAATCCGATCTTTCCGAAGGCGAAGGTGCCTTATAAACTGGTGTTATATATTTTTGTGTTAACGGAAAATTGATTTCAAGAGATGGCGTGTCCGATTTCAAACTAGTTCCATCATGCTGGATCTTGGACTTTTGTTCCTGTGCCTTATATGATATTTCCTGCAACATTCTTAGGATGGCATCTCTGATTGTTGTGGTCTTGCCGACTGTTGGTTGAGCTGACCATCGAGTGCTTGGAACCCTATAGATGCGACTTGAACTACTTGTACTACGTGGACTCGGCCTCTTTTCGAAGGTCAACTGTCTGGTCGGTGTGGATGTACTAAGAAGACGTGATGGAGTGGTTGTTAAAATGGGTTTCTTCTCATTCAATTTGAGTAAATTGAAAAATTCTGATTTTACAGAATTCATTTGAGATGCGGACTCTAAAAAGATATTTGGATGATTGGCAATCCGCTTGCTTTTCCTTTTTATAGTCGGCCAACCAAGGGATTGACTTTCGGCTTTCTCTAGTCTGTTCAAAAGATTCGCAACTGAACTGTGACCATGACCATCGTTGGCAGATGGTGAGCTTCCATTTTTTACAAACTGGAACATATTTCAAGTGTAATTTAGAATTTCTAGTCCTAACAAAACATTTATATTTTCATGTAGTATTTTGATTAGAATTTCATGTGAATCAAAATTTGAAAAATTCTTGTTTTGAAAATTCTGTTAACATTGCAGTTTTGTTCGTCTAAGAAGTAGATCTAAAAAGTGTATAGGAACATATTCACTTCCTACTTTTAACTATTTTTATACCCGCTACCCATAGGGTAGAAGGGTATTATAACTTTGTGCCGGCAGGAAATGTATGTAACAGGTAGAAGGAGGCATCTCCGACCCTATAAAGTATATATATTCTTGATCAGCGTCAACAGCCGAGACGATCTAGCCATGTCCGTCTGTCCGTCTGTCTGTCTGTGTGTCTGTGTGTCTGTCCGTCTGTCCGTCTGTCCGTCTGTCCGTATGAAACACTGGATCTCAGAGACTATAAGAGATAGAGCTATAATTATTTTTCGATAGCATTTGTTATGTTTGCACGCAGATCAAGTTTGTTTCAAATTTTTGCCACGCCCACTTCCGCCCCCGCAAATCAAAAAAATCGAATAACAAGCGTAATTTTAAAGTTAAAGCTGCGAATTTTGGTATATATAATAATAACAATAGTATTTATGATTCCTGAAAATTTGCTTGCGATCAGATAAAAATTGTGGAAGTTATTAAAGAAATACTTTTGTATGGGCCAAAACGCCCACTTACGGGGGGTCTCAAATGCTTTGGCCGACAATCTGGTGTATTGTGCCGTCTATGGTATATTTTAAATGTTAGTATCACATCGTTATACCAAATATACCATTTGGTATATTTTTAGTATTTTGCAGTATTTTTTGGTATATTTTGAAAATAATACCGCAATAATTTGCTTTTATTCAAAATGGGTAGCGGGTATCTCACAGTCGAGCACACTCGACTGTAGTTTTCTTACTTGTTGATCCTGGTTTCTTATTCTGCTTTGTATGCTTATAGCATTAAAACAGATCAAAAGTGAGGGAGCTTCACAACTTCTTTATTAGTTTACAGACATTGAAAGGAAATTTAAATTTCAAGGAAATCAATCACAATTGTATC
Source organism: Drosophila niveifrons (assembly GCA_035046325.1). Taxonomy (NCBI): domain Eukaryota; kingdom Metazoa; phylum Arthropoda; class Insecta; order Diptera; family Drosophilidae; genus Drosophila; species Drosophila niveifrons. The sequence continues at coordinate 37,717,164 of JAWNOC010000052.1, forward strand.
AATAAGTTCGTCATTAATACAATTGTCATTGATTTCCTCTTACAAATGCCGATATTCTTTAGAAATATATCTTGGCTCTGCAGCTAAGCTCAATTTCTAAAGAACACATTTGTGGGAAAGCTTTGATACTTGGTGGATGCTTCAGAACATTTAACAAGAACACTAGGTTTTTCGGGTATGAAGTTAATGTTATCGGCTCCCGTTGGAGGTTGAAGGATTTGTCTATTTCTGAGGTACGCCTTTAGCTCGTCACGTTTTATTTGATCCTTCATCTTAATGATGAAGGGCTCATCTTTAATTTTTTCTGTGCCATTGATAGAGTTGCAAATACAACAATCGGATTCTTTCTTTTGCTGCTTTTCATCGACTTTCTTTGAAACTTTTTTAGTTTTCGTTTTTGATGATTTCGATTTGGCTTTTGGAGTTTCTTTCGTTCCTTGTGAGTCATAATACTTTTTGGGATATGGAAAATGCAAAAAATCAGAGAAATCTATGTCATCAATACTTATGTCATCCATATCCGACAATTTCGCATTCTCATCATTAAAATAATTTCTCAGCTGCTCTTTGCGGAATTTTAAAGTCAAGGAGGGATTTGCTTTAAGTGCCGCATATGTTTGTCGAAAATCTTCAACGTTGAGTTCCTTTTTCAAACCTCTAAATAACATATTAAATTGATCTGGGGTAAACTCTTTGATATCCTTGAATGAAAATGGTGGAACATATGGCTTGTTGCCCATAAAGTCCTTATCAAATAGGGTCATTGCATCAGATGACGTAGATCCACCTACTTCTGATGGTTGGCCAAAATTATAGAAACCCTTGCTACCCTCCAATTCATACTGCTCCAAATTTTGAAATGCTGGCATTTCACTTAAGTTAGGATAATCAGGTGAGTGTCTAGGAGACAACGGGCTGTTTGAATCGACATGTGGCAAGAACATGTTTTTCTCTTGAGAGATTGCGAATTTCTTCTCTACCTTTGGTTGTTGTTGAATCGTTTCACTAAACTTGTCCAATTCCATTGATTTAATTGCACCTTTGATTGTGCTTTCCCCTAATGGTTTTTTTTCTGCCTTTTTCTGTAAGCTCTTTTTTGAAAGCTTGTCATAATTGGAAAATCTTTTTTGAAATAAAGGCTTGGTTGCTATTGGTTTAATTTTCTTCAGATATTCGGCTCTGGCAATGGGATCGTCGAATTTCTTAAGAAGTTCTCTACCTCTGGATGTGCTTCTTTTAGGGGATTTCCTTGAAGGAGTTGCGGCTTTCGAACTTTCATTCGTATTGAGGTTGAGCTTTTTGTTTCCGACCTTCACATTAGAATCGGTATTTCTTTGTGATTTACCAGTTAATGATTTTAATGTAGTGCTTTCAGTTGTTTTGTTATCTCGATTTTGTTTTTTAGGATTAATTTCACCTCTTTGCGATGGATTTGTTATAGACTTGATCGTTTCGAAGATATCAGCTCTGATCTCAGAGATGCGACGATGCTCAATTGGAGCACGTTGAACATCTTTGCTTGCTGTCGGTTTCTTTTCGTAGGTGTAAACTTTTGTGGGCATCTGAAATGATGTTTTTAATGACGAGGTTTTTTTTTCACCCTCATTATACGATGACAATTCGCTAGCGGCACTTTGACGTCTATTGAATTGAAAATCTGTATTGTTTCTCCATCTCCATTGCAATATTCGATCCTTTTTGCTTTCATCGAGGCTATTACTTACTTCGGACATACGCATATTATGCATAGCTTTTCTTAGCCGGTCTAAATTTTCTTTTGGCGTGCGTCTTTTGCTAAAGTCATTGTAATCACTGCGTTTACTAGGCATATCATCTGCGGTTGTCGTCGATCTTTGGCTATAATCATTGTTATCACTGAGTTCAGTTCTTCTGCGTGATTCCCGCTTCGATTGTCTAGCTAAGGACTTTCTGTCAAAGTCTGTACTCTGTGTACTCTTAGTGTTTCTTCTTGAATCCAAGAAAACAGAATCGCGTTCAATGCTCTTTGTTAAGCGTTGGCTAAGTTGGCTTTCTGACCAAATGCTAGAATTGGATGCGATTCCGCCTATGACAAAGCTGTTTCTTTTTGACGATTGGTTGCGATAACTACTTCTGCCATTCGTCTTTCGATTGCCTGATTCACTAATGCTTTCTTTAGTTTTCCGTTTGCTCTCATGTTTCGTTCCTAACTTCGATTGCCTAGCTTCTTCTCTTGGTTGCCCCCTTTCCTTACTATAACTCTTACATTTCTTCCACTCGTCAAAATTATAATTCCTTCCCTGCGAGAGCTTCTCTCTGCCGTGTCTCACATTTCTCTTTTTAGTTGCCAAGATCGGCGACAACATTGAATTGCAAGAAAATATATTGCATAGCGGAATTTCTCCAATCTTATCACGTTTCTTCCAGTTTCTACGAATTAACGACAAGTCCGATCTTATTGGCAAATCACAAGTGGTATAATACATGACTTGAGCGCAATTTAGAATTTAGATTATATTACGATTTTGTCATATTGAAGTAAAATTCAATGACACATTTTAACTGGAGTGAAAAGGATGTGCGTAAGTTGCAATTTGTCGAGAGTAGAGCAGTAAATAGTTGTTATTGGTTTTGGGTTTGTATTTATATATGGCAAATTTAACAAATTTCATGGTTTTAAAAATATACATACATACATAGATACAGCTAAAAAACAGCTCAATTGCAACCAACGTGCGAAGCAATTCAGCTTTGATTTCGTTCTATCTTTCTGTTCTTTTTATTCTCATTTCTCATATTTAAAATAGCTAATAAAAGTATACATTCACATACACATACATCGATATCGATATATCATTTACATATATGTATATATGTATGTGTGGATGATATATATAGTACATACATAGTCGTTGTAGTAGTAGTATATGTGTATTTAGTTTAGGCTTAAGAATTACGTACAATCACACGCACTTAAAATTTACATACTAGCAAAAACACATTTGATTCCATTTTTGAAAATATATATATTCTTTTTTTTTGCTGGTGGTTGTTTCCATTTTGTTATTCATGATTTTAATTTAACTAGAGTTTCGTTTTTTGAATAATTGTTTGCAAAAATTTGTATTTGTTATTTTCGTTTTAGCTGCGCATTTGTGGAAAAGCAAAGTTTATTTTTGTTTTATATAGTATACTGCATATAAATATATGTATGTGTGTGTGTGTGTGTGTGTGTGGTATTATGCATATATATATATATATATTCCATTTAATTATATATTTTACTTGTAGTTTATATAAAACAATAACTAGTCTGAAGACCTTGTGACTAGACGGTTCGTTTTCTCTTTTTTTTGTTGTTGTTGTTGTTGTTGATGTTATTGTTGTTAATCTAATATGTATATGCATTTCGTTATTGTTTAAGATGATCATATAATATATTTAGTTGATATATATAGTATCGTTTTTAGAGAGTTGAAGCACAGACACACAACAAATCGACACAAAACGACAATGAACATACAACAATGAAATAAGCCGAAAGAAATTCTATTTATGTATGCGATTCATTCTTCTTCTTCTGAATCCTTCGACGTTTCTTCTTCTTTTATACCAGCTCGCACTGTTCCTGAGTAACATTCCCTCCTCCTCTCTCCGATCTCTATCCGCTTCCCCCAAACTACACAATACTCTCACGATCCCGAGCCGCAGCAGCTGCCGTCATATTGGTGAAGCCAGCGTTGGCTCTTCGCAGCGTCGAATCGTTGCCATTGCTGCCATTGGTGTTGCTGTTGCTGTTGCCGTTGCGCATGCCGTTGCCCTTGAAGAAATTGGCCACCCAATTGCCCAGTTTGCTGCTGCTGCGCGCTCCCCGCTGATTGAGACCCACATGGCCACCACCATCCAAGCCACCACCACCGCCCACACCGTCGCCGGACGCATCGTGTCGGCCATCGATGTCGGCGGCATAGCTAACGCTGTTGCCATGCCCGGTGACGCCCGGTTCCATGTGTTCGAGGGAGTGCCAGCGCTTGGAGTGCGCCATCAGCTCCTCGGGCGGCGTGGTGAGCGACGCTTGACGCTGCAACAGCGGCGATTGCATGTCCTCCTCGATGCTCATGCCGCCGTTGCAATTGTTGTTCAAATGCTTGGCACAGCTGCTTGTCGATACGTTGCTGGTGCGTCGTCGGTTGCTCATGCCTGTGGGCACAATGCTGGGATGGGCATTCGCAAAGCTGTTGGAGTAACGCAGCGGCGGCAGCTGACCGTTGTCGTGTCGCATCAGCAGACCGACCTCATCATCGTAGCCATCATTGCCATCGACGGGATTGGCGGCCAGCTCGTCCGTTTCATCCTCAGCGGAGGCGGCGGCGGCGGTCACATCGCCATTGGGATTGCCGCTAATCAGCGATACGCCCGTGTCCAGGGAGCGTGAGTTATTCTTGGACAGCTTCGATGGCGGCAACTTGCCACGTTCGTGGCGCTTGCGCAGCTGCTGCTGCTGCGGCATCGGATCCAGCGAACGCGACTCGCGCAACATCAGCTCCGCCACATGATGGGCGGCCGATGCCGACGCCGCCTGATCGAGGGGCAGCTGGGCGGCGCTTATAATGCGATGCGGTCGCACCATGGCCAACGGCTTGTGCAACGCATTCGGCTGTCGAATGAGGCTAGCAGCTGCGGCAGCTGAGGCGGAGGCGGCGCCGATGCCACCGTTTAGCTCCAGTTCGCCATCGAGAATGGCGGCTTCGTTAGTATCACAGTTCGTTTCATTTGTATCGGAATGATTCAGCGTGCTGAGCGAGGCCTGGGCGGACTCCAGCAGCGCGCCGCCCACGAAATGTCCGCCCAGTCCATTGAGCGAGGGTCGCTCTCGTTCCCGATCCCGTTCTCGCTCCCTTTCTCGCTTCGCTGGCAATCGCGGCGACTCGCGTGCCACCTGATAGACGGACCCTTGCAAACTATACGTCGACTCCACGTCCGTGGGCCGTGGCACGCTGCTCTGACGACGCGAACCGGCGCCACAATTGTGCATGGCCAGCAAACTGGGTTGCCGCGAGTCCGGATTGAGTTTGGGACTCTTGCGTGGACGACTAAACAGCGGCGGCGGCATATCCGTCATATCCACATGCTTCTTTTGTATCGCCTTCTCATTGGCGCCCGTCAGCCACCAAGTGACGACCTCGCCCTTGCCCTTCATGCTGACCAGGCCGCGTTTCTCGGTGATGTAGCCGCCTCCAAGTTTATCCAACGCCAGCTTACACTTGTTCGATATGTGTATCTTGAGCGCCTCGCCGTTGCTCTCCATGCGCGACGCCGTGTTCACCGTGTCGCCAAAAAGACAATATCGGGGCATCGTCAGACCCACAACGCCAGCAACCACGGGCCCGGTGTGCATGCCAATGCGAAGCTTTAGCGTCTCGTTGGGCCGATGGGCGATGCGATGCTGTTTCACTGCGTGCAGCAGATCAAGAGCCATCGAAGCTATTTCGCCCGCATGGCAATCGCCGTTCTTAATGGGCAACCCAGAGACCTGGCATAAGAATGAAAGAGAGATTAGTTGATTGAAGAAGTGAATTGAATTGAGCTTTTTATACCCGCTAGCAATAGGGTAAAAGGGTATTATAACTTCGTGCTGGCAGGAAATGTATGTAACAGGTAGGAGGAACCATCTCCAATCCTATAAAGTATATATATTCTTGCCATGACCGTCTGTCTGTCTGTCCGTCTGTCCGTATGAAACACTGGATCTCAGAGACTATAAGAGCATAGAGCTTTTCTAATTTTTGCTCGACAGCATTTGTTATGCTTGCACGCAAATCAAGTTTGTTTTAAATTTTTGCAACAGGTGTAATTTTAAAGCTTGAGTTGCGAATTTTGGTACATACAATAATGACTACAGTCTTCATAATCTCTGCAAATTTGGATGCGATCAGATAAAAATTGTCGATGCAAAAACGCCTACTTACTTGAGGCTCTTATTTTCTTTGGCTGACAATCTGGTATATTTTGCACTCTATAGTATCTATTGAGTGTATTACCATATCAATATACCAAATACACAGCTTAGTATATTTTTGGTATTTTTGTGCTATACTATTTTACTATATATTGGAAAAAAAAGACCGCAATATTTTGCTTTTATTTAAAATGGGTAGCGGGTACCTCACAGTCGAGCACACACTGTCGACTGTAGCTTTCTTATCGTACTCGTTACTTACCACCATGTAGGCATCGCCTATGGTCTCCACTTTGTACACATCATAGCCGCGTATGATGCGATCGAACACCGTGTAGAGATCATTCAAAAAGTTAACCACCTGCAACGGTGTGCTCTCCGCCGACATGGCCGTAAAACCCACAATATCACTGAAGTAGATCGTCACCTGAATAAAGAATACACGTTAATTATTGCTTGATTAAGCCTTGGTTATTTACAGCCTTACCAGATCATAGGAGACGGGCTCAACGCCCTGGCCCATGGTCAGTTTCTCGGCCACGGATTGCGGCAGCATGCGATGCAACAAATCCTCCGTTTTCATTTTCTCCTCGCACAGCAATCGCGTGCGCTCCGTGACAATATCCTCCAAATTGTTGGCATACTTCTCCATCATTTCCATCATTTGGTCCATGATGTTTTTGGTCTTGCCGCCGCGCATTTTCTTCAGGCGATTGCTAAGGAATTGGAAAAATAGATTAGCAATTGTCTGTGTTATTGAGTATGGAAGATTTCTACCGTATGGCACCGAATTCGGGCCGCTCCTCGGGATTCTCGGCCCAGCAGTCCTTGATGCAGGCAAGCACATAGTCTGGACAGGATTCGGCCTCAATGATGGACTCGACCTCGGGTCGAAATGGCTCCTCGCCCTTCATGGGCAGCTGCTTAACTAAGTCCACGATTTGCTTTGGTTCAAAGTTGGTTTGTCCAAACGGACCCTTACGACTAAATATCTCGTACATGATGATGGCGAACGCATAAATGTCGCCCTTCTGGCTGCCATGCAGATTATGATTGCGCAGCAATTCCGGTGCGCGCCAAAGTTGATCTGAGTTAGACAAGGAAAAAGCATATTTAATATCCAAATTGATTGATCAACTTGAAAGCACTCACTTCTGTAGTGTTGATGCTCGCCAATGGACTCGCTTTCGGCGCATTGGCGCAACTCGTGTAGGCCAAAGTCGGTGACCTGCAGCATCCAGCGGGAGGTGACCACACAATTCGAGGATTTGAGATTGCCATGATAGATCAGCTGTGAACTGTGTATGTACATCATGCCCTGCAAAGCAATACAATCAATTACAATATTCAATAAATGATTCGATTCGATTTGATGTCCCACCTTGATGAGGTCATTGATAAGCGAGGCGATGAACAAATCATCCAGCTTGATATCCTCGTTCTCAATGATGTCGTAGAGACTGCCTTTGGCGCAATAATCGGTGACTAGCAATATGCGTGTGGGCTCCACACAGGCGCCAATGAAGCTGTTGATGTTATCATGACGCAATTCACGCAGCAAACGCATCTCCTTCATGATCTCACGCGAGATGTCGCGCTTCCGCGGAAACTTTAACTCCTTGATCCGCACAACGGCGCCGCGCAAACGCGCCGTCGAGGTGACAAACTGATGCGACCACCGGGAACCGTAGCTCTGAGCGCTCATCAAACTGACCTGATAAACAGAGATTTCATTATTAGTCCACAATAATATCAAATCGGCACAAGAAGTAACTCACTTTGCTGGGCGAGGCGACAATTTCGTTGCCAGAATAGCCTTTGATTTCGCATATATCAATCTTCCAGAGCAGACCCTCAATCTCCAGCTCAATCTTCCACTTGCGATAGATGGACATGGTGACAACGCCGGAGCAGAAGAGCAGCACACCCAACACCACGGCTGCCACCGTGGATGTGTAGTGTGTATCGTCCTTTTTGCACAGCTCATTGGCAAATCCGCACATGGGTTCATCGGTGGGTTTCTCGCCACCCGATGGCCAATCAATCGAACCATTAATCAGTTTATATTCCTGCAATGCAAATTGAACGTGAGTGTGAATTTATAGTATTCATAGGTGTTTGTGTTCGAAAATGAAATCAAATGGCGCAAACTAAATAATACAACAAAAAAGAAAAGACGACTCACTCACTGGAAGTTCTTCGCCTTGATGGAAATACGCCACGGGCACCATATGATAGTTGCAACGTATATTCTCGGTGATATTCCACTTGTACGGCTTGTAGGCCAGCACCGAGAAATTGCCCTCCGAGTCGCCATACTGATCGATCTTGATTGTGGAACCGGTGACACCTGTATTGGGTTGGAAAGCACATGATTAACTCGCTGTGGATTAATAAGTAAAGAGCTATTCGCTACTCATTTTCAATTAAAGCATTTAAAATACTATAATTCTTAAAATATACCAAATTAATATATCACAAAATACTAAAGTATGCCAAAATCTACATCTCTTTTATTGATATCCATAAAGTATAAAATATATAAAAATATAAATATATCGAAAATATATATAAGAAATGCTCTCCTCTGGAATATTGGCATACCACTACATGTGAAATATACCAAAAAGTACAATATATACATACACTCAAAAAAAAAAAAAAATACGCAAATTTAACAAAATGAATATAGTAATGAAAATGCTCTCTTATACATGCTATATTTGGCATATTGTTCATGCAAAATATACAAAATATAAATATATACAATAAATACGAGAGTTACTGACAAAAAATAGTCGCTTATTAAGTTATACTTAGTACAACAACAGATTTACAAAAGTGTTATAATGATAAAAAATACTCTGTTCTGCAGGCTATGTTTGGTATATTAGTATACCACTACATGCACAATATACCACATAATGCAATACACGATATCGAAAAAAAACTAAGATTTACAAAATTAATATACTGATAAAAAAAAACTCTGTTCTGAATGATATAGCATGGTATATGCAAAATATACCTATATATAACTATTATATATATTTGGGATTTTTTACTTTTAACTTCAGTAATCAAAAAGACTGTAGTTTTTATTATATGTAAAATCAAGAAACTAGCTTTGAAATATATATGTACTTTGTAGGGTCGGTTTCTATTATCACGAAGTTACCCTTCTACCATATGGATAACAAATATAAAAAATAGCCTGTCAGAGATACTCACTCATATAAGTACGATTTTTGATGATGGTGTCGATGACACGCGTGCCATTGCTGGCGACATCGGAGATGACTTCGTCGGTGAGAACGCGCTCCTCCATGCGCAGCATTTTGTCCAATGCCCAGGCATAGAGCTTGACCGAATCGTACAAATACGCCGCGTATATCGACACAAACTGCAAGGTGTTGTTAAAGTACATTAATAAAGTGCGCTTTATAAATATAATATAAAATTTTGCAGTTGGTTCACCTTGTTAAACTTGCTCTGTGAGAAGAGCTCGGGCACGGTAAAATTAAACGGTGGCATCGAGCTGTAGTTGCGTACTTGGGCGGTAAACGCCTCGTATCCTTTGGTGGGCGGTGTGGATGCCACAACGAGCAGACTGCGTGCCAATTGATTAAAGTTCTCGGTGCTCTTGCAGTTCTTCATGCGCGTGATTTGATCCACTTTGCGCAAATACTTGGAGGCCTCACTAAACGAAGAAGAAGACAGCAAGTCAGTCAGTGAGTTAATGATAATCATCTTTGGTAATTTACCGCTCGGAATAGACCATCATGTCCACATAGATGACCATGTACTCGCCACGCGCAAACAAACCCGCCGTCTCCATCGAGCTCATGAAGTCCGTTAAGCTATTCGAGGAGCCAAGGAATACATAGATTCGCGTGCGATTCATTGTGTTTTGCACCACCTTGGGAGATAGCCAACTATTTAGTTAGGATATACATACAAGTATAAGTTAATTCGTTGACTACTCACCTGATACCAATAGCCGGAGCGACAGCAGGACATCATCATTTCACAGCACTTGCCATAATCATCCATGAACGATTGCTTATGATTGATGGTCATATTCTTTTTAATTGCCTGCTCCTTCAACAGATCGGCAACGGTGCCCCACACCTCCTCGTACAGTATGGAGAACTTATTCCATGCGTAATATCGCAGCAATGCAATCAGAGACTTGACAACCTGCAAATATCAGAATGCCAGAAATGCTTCAGTGCCATTCAAAACTGTGCAAATCTATATACACAACAAGTAACGAAAAATGGATGTAAGAAAGCTGCGGGAGAGTGTACGCGACTATTAGATACCTGTTCTTGTTTATTTGTTTAAAGAATTTCCTTTATATTTTTCCTATAAATCCTATAAATACTTTTAAATTAAAGAAATGTTTTTACATTGAACTCATATCCATTTCAAATTCAATATCAATGTTATTTCTAATTTTATTTTTACTATGAATATATTTTAATTTAATTTACAATTTATTGATATTTTTATTTTATTTATGAAAATAATTTACTTTATTTACAATTTATTTTTATTTTTATTATGAATATATTTTATTTTATTTAGTTTTGGTTTATTCTGTTTAAAGACTTAATACGTCTTTATGTACGCTTCTATGAGTTACCAGATGATATAACTTCACTTAAAAGCCTAATTGTAATTAATTACTCTCAGAATCTAAGCAATCAAATTATAGACTGATATTCTGGGAAATTAACTTTAAAATGCTTTCAATATAGATTTTTGGCAAAGTTTCAAGCTTCATCATCGTAAAAATCTGTCGTCATTATCCTTGCTTTAAAGAATTGGAAATATGCTTGACACTAAAATCTATGAAGTAATAACAATTCAAATTCCTTAAAATTTTCATGCTCTGGTAAATAGTTGTATATGTACTATATCCTAATATCAGATATGACGTTATTCAACCAAACATTAAACATTAAATAAAAATAAAAATAAATAAAAATAGATTTTGGTGCTTCACAAATTCTAAAAATAAAATGCTTTTCTTAAAAGACAATTTCTAAGACAGGCTTTTCTTTTTAAAAGATTATTTGGTATTTCTAAGACAGCTTTCTTTTTCGATTAGCACACACTCGTAAGACATTAGTACACTCTCGCTACCGGGTATCACATTGTATTTGCATGATTTATGAGCCATTGCACACTCACCTGCTTATCGGGCGGCTCGGTGCGTGCAAATGTTGGTATTGAGGATGCACGATTCTCTGCGCATTTCTATTTTGTCAGAATGTGAAGAGAAAAGAAAGAAGATTGTTAATTGTTGTTGTCAGTGTTAAACGTAGATAAATATGTTATGTGAAGTAGTTTGCGACTTACATAGGAAATCATTGGAATGTTGCGACTCTGCGAGACAATTGCTTCCACATAGCAAGGTCCTTCGGGGCCAAATATGGTCGCAATGCCATCGCATATCATCTCGGTGATGGCCTTGGTGGCCAGCACCGTATCACCCTTGGTATCATTCCAGCGCAGCGCTAACGTTACATTTGGCAGTAAATTCGGATCTGTGTTGATCTGTGTGTGTTAAGTAAATATGCAATTTTAATTATAAATTAAATTCAGAGAGACTTTTAATCAAAAATATTTACCTCATTCAGTGCCATTGTCAGCGCACCGGATATGGACAGACCCTGGCGCTCCTTGAGGTCGCCAGTGAGGGCCGTCAGATAGCCGACTGTGAGGATGGTATGATTGCTACAGTCGCGTACTGCCACCGAGAGCAATAGTAGTAAGTTAAAGGGCCAACGCGTCATGGCCCCTTAGGCCGGGGCCGTTCAGCGCGACGCCTATGGGTGCTAACGGATTTACACGCTGAAAGCAGACACAGATAAAGAATAAAGTATATGAGTAACAATTCAGTCAGTCAGGTGACAATCAAATGTATAATATATATACTCTACATAGTATAAAACAAAATAAAAAAGAAACAGGAAAAGGAAATTGCATGTTTGACAAAGTTAAACACTTGCTGCTGTTTGCTGCTGATGCTGAAATTCATTTGAAGAGACAGAGAATAAAAATGAAATACTATCTCGGTATCTGTTGCAATATCCTGCTTGTCCGTCCAGCTAGTTGACTAGCAAATGTCAAAAGTTGGACACACACACACACACTTATGGACTTAAATTCCTTTAGTATCCTTTCAGTCAGTTCTTTTTATACCCGCTATCCACAGAGTGTAGAAGGGTATTTATGCTTATTACGGACTGACAACTTGGTATATTTTGAGCTCTATGGTATATTATGAATCTGTACTACTATTCTCAATATACCAAAGACTTTATTTGGTTTATTTTGAACTCTTTGGTAGATTATGAATCTCTACTACTATTCTCAATATACCAAAGACTTTATTTGGTAAATTTGGTACTCTATGGTATATTATGAATCTCTACTACTATTCTCAATATACCAAAGACTGTATTTGGTATATTTTTTGTACTCTATAGCATATTTTGTATCTCTACAACTATCTCAATCTACCAAATACAGCCTTTGCTATATTAATTTGGTATTTTTAAGAACTGTTTCGCTTTTATTCAAAATGGGTATTTTACAGTCGAGTACGCTCAACTTTCCTTTCCTACTTGTTCTCTTCTCGCTTTTCTTTGCATGTCTAGCAAAATTGCTTGCTTAGCTTGATAGCTGCTCTGCATTTATCCTTACGGTCACATTCCGCATTGGCTTGCGTAGCTCTTAAGCCACATTTGCGTATTTCCATAATCACCTCCCCTCACCCCCTCCCCACTCTCCCACACTTTCTCCACTTTCACACGCCAATGCACACTTTATGCATTGTGTTGTTTGATGTATTAATTATGCATGCTGCTGCTGCTGTTGCTGCTACTGTTCATTTTGTCATTATATAATTTCGTTTGTGGCATTATCCTGTTGGCAACAGTTGCTTGTTGATATCGTTGTTGGCATTATACACGGTTATTGCAAACATGTTTGGCTTGTGTTAATTGGCTTACGTCCGAGTTTAAAGCATTCTTCCTTTCGCTCCTTGGTCTAGAGGATGGATTTGTTGTGCAGCAGTTGCAAGGCAACACATTAAATATGCTTATGAAATTAGCTGGCATATTTGCTTACATGCATGAATCGCGGCATAATTAATGAATTAACCAGTTAAATAAACACCCATATTAATGAGCAAAAAAAGAAGAGGATGGTAAACGAACATTGTAAATAAAATTTACATGAGCATTAAATATTTGCAAAGCGCGCTGCAAGCGAAATAGAAATATTGCATTCTGTTTGTGCGTTGCATTAGGGAATTAATTAATGAAAGCGACAGCATATTAAATCTGCACTTAATAAATAATTTAAAGGGATTTACATGATATAAAAAACTGTTGAATTTGTTAAAAATTCCATTAAGAGAAAACATCCGCGTAAGAGAATTTTAATTTGTAGTTCAAATTAACAATTTAATGAGAGTAATCTTTCAACTAAAAAACTCTTTGAAAATAATTTTATTTTGTAGTCTTGGTTAACAATTTAAGTTAATACTTCAGTATGCCAAAGTATTTCTCTATAAAAGTATTAAAACTAGTCAAATCCAAATTGAAGATTTCTTTATAAAAGTAATAAAAATTTAAATAAATATTTTAGTATACCAATTATTTCTCATTAAAAGTATTAAAGCAAGTCAGATCTTAATGAAAGATTTCTTAATAAAAGTAATAGGACAAGTCTGATCTTAATGAAAGATTTCACAGATTTGCGTTAGATAAATAAGAGCTCAATTTATTAAAAGTTTCATCCAGAAAGACATATTAAGAGAAGTGAAGTTCTTCACTTTAAAAATAACAAGACAAATTTTAATCATCTTTGTTGTTAAATTTAACCACTTAACTTGATAGTTAAAGAACCTCGCTATAATATAAAAAGACAACTTTATTTTTCTATGCCTATATTTAATACAGTCTAAATGCATAATTGAAAAAAAAGTATTGTTTGTTTTCTGCTGAAAAGTATTAATAGAAATGAGATTGTGCGAAAACACTTCTATGGACAGTTGTCCAATCTTCATTAGCTGTGACGTATTTAGTTCTCAAATTTTGTGCTTTACTCTTCCTCCATTTGTCCTCTATCGCTCCGTCCCTTTCGCTCTGTTTTTTTTTCATCACCTATGCGAGAGCAGCGCAACAAATTAGCATTTCCGACACACTTCACGTTTCGCAATCGTTTGTTATTCTATTATTTGTTTTGCCAATGTTGCAATTTAAAATTAGAACCAGCCACAATGGATTGACTGCGAGGCAAAGCTAAAAGGCAGGCGGGGCAGGGGAAAGAGTAGAGGGGGAGGGGGTGGGGGGATCTGCTTTTGGGCGCCATTACGTTTGCCAATCTGTAATAAATATTTGCGCTGCTATTTGACACTTGGCGAAATGCGAAAATGCCTTTAACGACGCCATTTCGACGCCAGTGGCAGACACAACACACATTGCGTATACGCCGCGTGCCGCGTGCCACGAGCGAGCATCGTGATGATAACGATGATGATGGTGAATGAGTGAATGAAGTTCATGAATAACTCAATGCAATGCATAATGTAAACTCTTTGACTCGTTTCGTATTCGTTTTACAAATTTTTAAACTCCAAATTTAGAAAATTCTAAACAAAATTTGGAAAGGAAAAAAATTTAAGGGTACTGGTAATTTTATGTTACAATAATTCATTCAGTTTTCTGTCTAGTCTCGCACATGATGTTTGTTGTTTGTTAGCACTGCTTTTATTTTGTTGTGTTCTTATCAAAATTCCATTTTTTTTGTTTTCGGCACTCCTCCGGTAAAAAGACATCCAACGAAATTCAATGTTAAACTAAGGCGAAAGAAAGGTAAACTAAGAAGCTCGCTCCTTGCAGTGCAGTGCAGTGTTTACGGAAGATTCGAGCATCTTGAGAGTCTGAATTATGTGACTACAGCAGCGGCAAAATAGGAAGGGACAGCGCACGGTAATAAATGCTCCCATCTCTAAAAATAGTCATCGATAATCAGCGATAACAATGTGCAGACTTTAGCAACCATTTCGAGCGCAGACCCCAAAACTCCCCCTCCGCCCACAACTCCCGCCCCGATCCAATCATCCAATCATGGCCATTCATGAGCAGATCGATAACCTGAACATCTGGTGGTTTCCACGCGACTTTTGCCAGTCACGTTTCGGGGAGTATCAACAGAGCGGCACCAATTCATGCACACTCATCTCATTAATACTCGCGGACAAGGTGGCCAAAGCGGAGCGGTTCTATCATCGTGTGGCAGAGTTGCCACCCCGCGGCTGGGAGTTGTTTGGCAATGCGATGAACGATGGCAACAGTGTCTATCACAATGTGATCACTGCGCACACGCCGATGGCTAGAAATCTGAATTTGAATATACCAGACGCGATATCGGCGATACGAACACAGCATAAAATGAACTTTCGACTGGAGGAGTGGTTCTACACCCACATGGAGGCCGATCCCAGCAATCCCATGTACAATCGCAACGTCGCAATGCAATTGTCGCGCATCTTTCAAATCACACTGCAGGTATTCCAGCAGGCGGGCTCGAATAGTGGTCGCGATATGTCATCGCATCTCTTTGCCGCCATCATTGCCGACAGTCGCACGGTGATGATGACCTTTGATTTTCGTGCCTCGATTGTGGCGCTCTTTGATTCCCATCAGCATGGCCGGGATGCTGGCGCTGTTTTTGCCCAGTGCACCATACAGAATATGGATGATTTGCTATTTTGGTTCATTAGCATGCTGCACAATGTCTATTCCAGCCGGCCGGCCCTCTTTGAGATCTCGTTCCTCAGCTCACAGCCGGGCGTGGCCAAGCGCATTCCTCCGGCCATCAAGAAAATTGCCAACGATGTTAAAAAGTCGCAGAAGACGTAGTTAATAACAATGATACGTAATTTCCATAGCACTAGCAGACGTGAGTTTCGTATTTTATCAAATTTTGGTATAGGGTAAGCAAGAATTGAGAAAAGAAGTGCAAGCAAACAACCAAATTTCAAATCTAAATTAATAAAAAAAAGTAAACTAGGCGGAAATCTAACCAAACTAATTTCTTATTGTTCCACTTTATTAGCAATTTTAATGCGAAAAAATAGACCGAGTTTTGTAAATGACATTGCAATTCTAAAAAAAATTAGTTTGCTCTTAGCTTAATCGTTGCCAAAAGCATTTATCGATAATTTTTAAAGCAGCTGCATTTTTGCTATCATTTACTCGTACTTCATTTTACTTTCAAGAGGAATTCTAATTCTATCTCACTCTTGACTGCAGAAAGACGTAGCGAACTTTGTAACGGAGCTTGTGCTACAACTACAACTACAGTGACTAGAGCAGAGAGGAGAGCAGTGACACAGGCAGAGCAGCCACAACTCGTAAGCGTGTCTTTTGTTGTGCTTTTCTCAAAAGCTAATCAAAATGAGTTAAATAAACACATAACGTAACCTATTAAGAACTTGGTACGTGACAACAATTTGAATATTTTTAATGTAAACAGAGAGCGGAATATGCGCCAAACGGCGACCAATGTGTCTAAAAATAGAATTCACAATTCAAAGAAAATATGAGAGAAAAACAAATCGAGCAAAACAAGAAACAGGCAGACGAAGACTAAGCAAGAGGAAGGCGACGGCGTCGACGACGACGACGACTACGACGAAGTAGCACCAAAACAACTACAAAGTAAACTTTAAACCTAACGTCGACGGCGACGTTAACGACGACGTGATAAAACGTTTAACGAAATCAAATACAAATACAACTGCAAATACAAATGCAAATGCACACAGAGCGCAAATGGCAGTGTTGCCAGATACCGAGAGCAGAGAGCAGTTTAAGAGCGAAACATCAACGTGTGCGAGAGAGCGAGTCGAGAGCCAGCACAGCGTGCTAGAGCAGGAGACTGGAAGTTGTGTAACTTAACCAACAAAAACATCACGTAGCCACAACGTGCAGTAACCACTCTCTCTCTCTCTTTCTGACTCTTGGCACCGCCGCGACCCGCCACCCAAAAGCCCACCCGCCAGTCATCATCTCATTCCCATGCACACGCTCTCTTTATCTTTTGCTTTGCTCTGCTCTTGCACGGCGCAACAAGTTGCAAATGCATTGAGGCATTCGCCTTTTGTTTTTTTTTTTTTCTGTACGTTGCTTTGCTTTGCTTGTACTTTATGCAGTTAAAGTTGAAGTTGTTGTTACTTGCCAGGTCTAAAAATAAAGCTTGTACACTAAAAATAGACGCGACGGCACGCCATTGGATAAACTAACACGACATTACATATTTTTACAAAACAAACATGATAAAACATACACACACACACACATATATACAAATATTCAAACGAACAAACTGGCAATACAGCGGGGAGTGGGCGGCAGCATTTCATGTGTTCGGGCGGACAAACACACAAATACAAATACAAAAGCTGCGTGAGGCGACGCGACAAATTCAACTGTTGACTGCCGGGTTGTCAGTCTGATCTGCCATTAATATGCATACACACACACTCACACACATTGTACATGTTAAATAGTGTCTGTAGGTGTGTGCGTGCTTGAAAGCCCTACCAAAGCTAAAGCTCGACGTTTAAATGTTTAACACAACTAAAAATGATTTCCGCATTTGAACTTGGCACAATTAAGCAAACATCTTATCAATAATTCAACGCTATTTATAGATATCGATATGACAGATCTCAAATGTATGCATATTATTAGCATACATACCGTAGGAATATTATTTAAACTTGTGCTATTTATTAGAGATCAAATTATTTTTAGTTATTACTCATAGAGTTCAGTTCTAATTAAAATAACGCAATATAAATAACTGTATGTAATATAAGTGTATATCAAATGTAATTCTGAGAAAATGAATATACGTATCAAAGGTAAAGCTTACTGTAAATAAAAAGTGAAATTTGATTTCACTGCACAAAGGGAGAATCTCATACACAACTAAAGAGATTATTTACTTTGGATGAATAAATAAATAAATGGTTTCACTTGCTCAAAAACATTTCAAAATGTAGGTTAAAGTTGAGCAAACTGCGCCACAATACTTTTTCTCACCGCACAACATGTTAGTAGATTGGAAAATTTTCAGGGATGTGTGAACGAGGTTGTGAGGACATTCATTGAATGTCATCAATCATCAACAAGTTGACGCCCATCAGCAAACAGTCACGCCCACCCAGCCAACTATGAAGTGTTGTCAACATTTGACAAGCCTTCACATAACACCTCCCTCTTCTTCTTATTCTGCTTCTTCCCTCTCCAACCACAAAGAGAAAAGGGTTCATAGGCCATTTGGTTAATGTTGCAAAATGTGGAAAATGCGTCGCCACTCGATAGGCGATGGGGGTGGGGAAGAGGATTATGGGACTCGAGAGTGCGATTTGCAGGCAATTTGTTGATTGAAACCAAAGCATAGTTTTCTGAGACTCTCATCATAATTAACAGTTACGAAATTTCGGCTGAAGGACATCGTCTCAAATAGCAGCAGACAAATGAGAAACGCCTTACTCAATAAAGTAGATGAATGAAGTAAGAGAATGTGACACGACTTGATTGCTTGCCCAACACTGAATGACACAGGTCGAAAGAGAGTGAGAGAAAGAGATGGCATCATAGTAGAGCAAAGCAAAATGAAATTGAGAAAGGAAAAAAAAATGCTGCTCCTTAATACATTTAGCATAATGCCTGAGCGCCCATCCCAAGAACATTCAAATCAAATTACAAGGCAAACGAACTGTTCAACTGTTGCAAATGTGTCGTTGCCTCCTCAATACTTCCCCTCCTCATGATGCAATCCTGTTGCTGTGTGTTACCCAATCCTTAAACGAATCCCAGTACTCCTTTCTCTTTCTCTCGCTCTATTTTTTCTTTTGCGCCCAATCTCCGTTCTCCATTTGCACAATCTGTTGATTAGAATATTGTTAAGAGACGCCACAAAAGCTGTAAGCTGTGCCTGCTTCAATGGCACTTTTTTGCTTCTTCACAGCGGCAAATGAAGCAGAACCGAATTGAGTTGGACAACAGCTGATATGGATCGATTTGCCAGCACTTTATATATGGCCATATTCACAGGGAGTAGCCGAAAATTGAATAATTAGATTTGAGCCTTTACAGAAGAGAGTTGAAATTTCCCATAAGTTAATAATATAATAATAAACAGAAATGTTGCAAAATATTTAGAAACCAAATTTCAGGTTTTCGATTTTTGTATCTTTGTTGCGAAGCGAAAAACTTAATGAGCAACAATTTAAATAGCGAAAAGCATATTCGAAATATTTTCGTTTATTCCAAGTGCGTTTTTCGAAATTATTTTTAGACTTTTGTAAACAATTGGCGGAATATTTATAAATTTTTTGTTGTGATTGTAAATATTTATAAAGCATGTGGGAAGTGGCCGAATTTGCTGTTTATAAATTGCTTAGTAAACATTTGATTTTTTCCAAATTGGAAGCGTAATTTTTGAGCAAAAGAAAAGAGAATCTTTTTTCAGAGATATTGTACAAAAGTTAAAAAGCATAAATTATATTTTAATATAATTATTATTATATATTATTAATATATATTATTATACGAATATTTGAAATGCTTCATTTATTGAATTATTATATTTAAAGTCACTTTGATACAAATTAAATAAAATGTGAAATTAAGAAATACTGAAATGCAGCGATTTAACATTTTGTGGCTCCCCGGGGTGTTGCAGCAGTTATTTGTCTGCGCCGCATGTTGTGTTGAGGCGACAACAAGCAATCTCAGCAATATCAGCACAATGCCAAGGCTCTTGTTGTGAAGGGAGGGAAAGGGGGGGGCAACACATATGTTGCACGCAACAAAATTTCACTTTCAAACCAACAACAATAAAAACAACAACAATGAAGAAGGCGCCGTTGTGGCATGCCGCAGTGGCAACTGTTACAACTTCAACTCCAGCCACAGCTACAGCTACAGCCATCATAAGCATCAGCAACATGGGGCAGAGATTGGCGCCGCGGCGTGTTGCTCCGTAAAAGGAGCCACATGACAACGATGCAACGTTTTGGCATTTCAACGAACAGCAGAGAAAAGAGAGGAAGGAAGGAAGACGGCAAGTCATTCAGTTCATTCAGTCAACGAGTCTTTGAGCCAGGCCATAACAGGCAAGCTCTGGTGGCTAACAGCAGCCCAGCGTGAAAGTGAAGGGCTGCGCGAACTGATTGATTGAGTGACTGACTGACTGACTCACTGATGCAATGACTGAATGACTGAATGAATGTCAGGCGCCAGCACTTTGAGGTCGTCTCTCAAAATTTGTTGCATATGCGATCAAAAGGCAACGAAACTCATACAAATAAAGCAAGAAGTAAGCTCGACAGTGAAATACCCTGAAAAAGTCAACTTAACGCAGCACAAAAAATAAAAGTGAAAATAAAAAAAAAGTTCTAAGAAAAATCTTTTTAAATAGTTTTTACACCATGTTGTTATAACCTCTATATAAAGGGTATCAAGTTTTAGTTGATTTGGTTGACAAACTAGAATGTTAGTACTTAACATGGTATATTTTAAATAAACCAAATAAACACTTCCGCATATTTTAGTATTTTTGAGGTATATTTTAAGTATATAAAGTATTTAAAATATAAAGTAAATAAAGTATTTAAAACTCGGTTTTATTGAAGATGGATAGCGGGTATCTCGCAGTCGAGCACATTCGACATTACTATTTATTTAAGTGGATTGAAAAGTGCCGGCATCATACTTTTAGTTTAAAGTGCAATCGAATAAGGGTCATCAACATTTTTTTCCTTTTTGAAATTTCGCCCCCAATTTTATACAAACTTAATAGAATTGTATTTGCCTGCTTCCCCCACTTTATAATACCTTTCCTTTCATTTGTTTACCGGGTATGAACAAACTCTGCAACTCGGAGTGAACTGCGCTCCATTTAAAAAGCATGCAAAACACTTGCGATTGGTAGTTTTTGTTGCTGGTGCCAAAAAACTGGATTTTCTAAAAATAGATCTGGATGGGGAAATACTTGTTGTATGCGCGCCACATGTGAACAGAGAGCACAACGGCCGCCAAAAGGCAACATCAGCAGCAGCAGCAGTCACAGCGACAAGTTGCCTCTGTTTCTCTCCTCCAGTCACTCCTCCACCCCCCTCTTGTGATGTCGCCTTTCTAGAGTGGCCATCAGTCTCGTTAGGATGCTACCAGGCACCCACAAAAAGGGTTCGAGATGCGGGCCTCGCGCTTAGCAGCAGCAGCAGCACAACAAACAGGAAATACAATTTCCGCCTTTGGTTGGGCTATCAGAAAAATGCACAAGAGATTCCATTCGCAAATAGAAAGGAAGAGAGAGAGAGAATGAAGTGAGAGAGAAAGCACGTAAATTGCTCCATCAAGAAATTCTTGATTCAGCAATGATATAGTGCATGGAATTTTCAATTCAAAGAAAAGGATAAAAACCCAGAGCAAATATGTAATTCAAAGCATTCGATAAGGGAGAAGCTACAAGAAAACGATTAGTTTTGTACCTGAGGGATTTGCGAGTAAATATGTTAGAGATTTAAAGAATTTGAAAAATCTTATTGAGTAGAAATATTTTGAAGAGACAGTAAACAATTCAAATAGGTTGAAAAATGATGACAAGTAGTTTCAAATTTAATAATAAGTATTTTCAATAATAGATATATTAAATGATATTTTCCATATTTTTTATATAAAAATAGGACATAAAATTCAAACGGGGTAAGACTATATTATTAATAGAAAAAGTTGTATTTTAATAATTAGTTTATAATACTGTTTTTTTAGTAAAAATAGGAAATACCATTTTAAAATGGTTTGAAAACTATGACGATTATTTTCAAAATAAATTAATTTTAAAAATGTCTATTAGATGTAGTAAATGTGCCCATATTCTATTATAAATTAGCATAACAAACGTGACCGTATTTATTTTTCAATATCCTTAATTTTGTATTATGGTCACACTTAATATTCTCTTTGTACATTTGGTGTTTGTAAATTATAAACTTATTATATATAATTAAAACTAAATCGATGTTATGTATGTTATGTGGAAACGAATATTGATAATAAGATATTAGAACTATCCGTTGCTTTTCTTATTATGTTATATTATATTGTATTCTTTAATTATCAGTTTATCTACACTAGATTCCACATCGTTTAAATTTAATTGAGTTGTTCTCTACATTTATTTTCTGCACATTTCAACGCTAAATACTGTAATGTAAATCGAATTAAATCGTTCTGTCTACACTCTACACTTTCAACTGATTCGCTGCTTGCCAAGTTTGCACAAAAGTTTTCTTTAAAGTTTTCTCGTTTGCTGCTCATTCCTCTAATTTCGAACCCCTTCGAGGAGATTGCGAGGTTGATTGTTATTCGTTATATTCGCTGTTCGCGTAGCCACGTGTAAACAGCAAGAACTGTCACTTTACATAATCACTTAACGGTAAACATAGTAATAATGACATTTAACACACAGAGACACAGACGGACAGAATGGTAGATACGAGTAATAATAATAATAACACAGGCAGGCAGGCAGACTCACATATTTATTACGTATACGCCGCATTGCACGAGTTTTCGAAATTAGCTCGCTTCAGCTTGGAATGCCGTTGGCAGGTCAGCCACAGAATAAACTTGACTTAAACCAAACAACTATATATATATTGTATGCGTGTAAATGATATATATATACGTGTGTATGTGTGTATGTATTGGTGTGAATAGAGCTTGGTGCAGATAGAGCTAGACACTCTAGTTGGCATTACTAATATTAATAATAATACCAGTTAAACCACTTTGCGTGCAGTGGCAGACAACGAGGCAGCCAGTGCAGCCAATGTGCAGCTTGGCAACACAGGCTGCGAGGCTGCCAAGTTGCCTGCAACCTGCCTGGGAACTAGTTAAACCCATCCACCAGCCACCCAGTCTCACCCAAGAGTGGTAAAGAGTGCCACCAGCCACCAACTAGCAGCCAGCAGCCAACGGCCACTCGCATTAAATAGACTGCAGTCCAGACTCCGCCCCGACACTTTGGCTGCCTGGCTACTTGGCCCCGACAGTCTGTCTGTCTGTCTATCCGTCTGTCTGTCCGTCCGTCTGTCTGTCTGTCCGTCTGCTGTCTGTCTGTCCGTTGACTGTTAGCAGCATGAATGAAAGAGAAAACATTTCTAATGCCCGCATTCTCAGCGAATGCAGCTGTTGATATTTGAGCTTTAGTTGTCACTATCATTATGGCCGGCAAGCAGCTGGCTATTACTGTTGAATAGCAAATTGTAATAAATTATATTTCATTGCTTCACTATTTTCTTTTCGGATTTATCAAGTATTAGTCATTTTTTCTTACTAAAAGCTGCAGCCTTTTACAGTAGTATTGCAAAAGGGCATAAATTATATTTAATATCTTAAAAAAAAAAAAAAAAGTTTTTAGTTTTCTGTTTTCTGAATGAATAATCTTATATGGCTACTACAAAAATAGTGAAGATCGAAGTGTAGGCAACACAAAAAAATGGAAATAGAATTTTTGAATCTATATATATTTTATTGTAGATCTTTAAAATAAATTCACTTTTCACAAAATTACAAAAATGTTCGGCACTTTTTTGTGAAAGAAAATCAAAAACTGATATTACAATAAAATATGAAAACATCAAAAAAACCAAATCTAAAGGGGTTTTTGTTTATTTCTTATCTCGATGTTCCATTTTACAAAAACAATCAACTAATAAAAAGGAATATGCCAAAAAAAAACAGGTATAATGAACCGTTTTTAATAAACACACACTGTATTACAATATTCTTTTAAATCTTTAGATCTTTCACTTTAAGAAGGTTAGTTAGGGTATTTAAAGTTTTAAATAGAATATCAAATTAAAATCATATAATTATATTCAATTTATTTAGCTACTATTCTTATAAAACCTACAGGTTTTTACAGTAGAATAGCAAATTTTAAGAACTTATTATTATGTAATTTGTTTTTTATATCCTTGACATATTTAACAATAATAAAACACAATGTTTAAATGAAATAAAATAATAAATTATTTATCATTATTGACTAAATAAAAGCTGAGTACAAGTCGAACAAGCTCGTTCTTAGCTGTCTACTAAAAGTTCTTTACCAAAACAATGGAACCTAATAAAGCAAACAAAAAATACATCATAATAAGAGCAAAACTTGGCTTTGCAATAAGTCTTTGCTTAAATGAAATAAGATACGCGAATGTATTCATCTTCTTGAGCGCCCAAAGGTAGACTATCAAAGTGCATTGTAATTGCAGTTAAGATCGGTTGTTAAACAACAATCGAAAACAAGTTAAGATGATCGACTTATTAAACACAAATCGCGAGGTTGACTCTTTGGCCTGGCCCCAAGATCCGAAATCTTCTTCTCCAGCGGCAACGAAAACAGGCGTCACAGTGGTCCAAGGCCATTTAAAAATACATACGCTTCCAGCTAAAAATAACTTCTGGTTGAATAAAATAAAATAAATATAATACATGAACGAAGCGGACGAAGCGATTAAGTTGAAGCGATATGCAAAATAAAAAAAAAAACAACAACAACTTGTTCTCGATCACCCGGTTTTAAGTTCGATATTCGGTTTTGGTTTCGAATTTGTGATTCGATTTCAATTTGTTATTTGAATACACGCAAAAACAACCAAGTGCAAACAGTTCTTTCAGTTTATAAATACAAATTTCATTATCAATAACGCCACCTTATTACACTATGATTTAATGGAGACACTTCAACAATTTAATCACATGGAAAACACTTTGCGATTACGATTTATGTTGCCTGAAGCTAATTTAAATTCTCTAAAAATAGTTTCAACTTCGTGTTACAGTCGAGTACACTCTTCTTGTGTGACTTGTGTTATATATTGTTGTACATATTAATAGCACAGAGAGTGGCGATAAAAACTGGCGTCCGATTGCAATTTCGCCCAATAAACGTAATCGTAATGCAGTCAGCGGACCAACAAATCGATCCAGTTCTCTGCCTGTTATGAACAGCACAAAATTTCGGGCATAATAAATAACAATTTATGGTTTAATGGCAGCAACACTTGGCCTTAAACAATGCCAATTCGTACAACGACAACAGCAACTACGATAATACACAGCAAAAAAAAAGGGTGCAATGAATGTGCGAGGTACTACATATATAAACAATCTCTGATAAAAGCCACGTCAGCTAGGGTCGGGCACCAGAGTGAGAGAGAGAGAGACGGAGATGGAGAATTATAGAAAGAGAGATAGAGAGGAGAGCCATAGAAAGAGCGAGAGGATCGAGGCCTACGTCAGAATGATGGCGCCTAAAACTTGACTGAAAGTCGCAGTCATCATGACGTTTTTAAATTTGACACGTTTTCCATATTTGAGACATAAAAGAACATGAAAAATGTGAAGAAAATAATCTACTATCAATAATATTGTGTTTGATCCATTTATATTTCATTACTTTGCTCTATGTTAACAAGTGGAAAAGCTGCAACCGAGTATACTCGACAATGAGATTCTCGCTACACAATGTAAATAAAGTCAAAACAGAGCGGTATTACTTTTAAAGTATATCAAATAAATATAATGCAAAAATACTTTAAAAAATATATACTAAATTCCTCAATTGGTATATTGATATATATTCAAAATATACCATAGAGTGCAAAATATACCATACAGTGCAAAATATACCATAGAGTGCAAAATATACCATAGAATGCAAAATATACCATACATTGCAAAAAATACCACACATTGCAAAATATACCAGATTGTTAGGTAGCAAAGTAAATAAGACCCATAGTAAGGAGACGTTTTTTACATACAAAGCATTTCTTATATAACTTCTACAATTTGTATCAGATCGCAACCAAAAATCAAGAACTAGAAAGACTTTAGTTATTATTTAATGTAGCAAAATCTCTCGCTTCAAAATTTTACGCAGGCACAAAGTTCTAATACCCTTCTATCCTTTAGGCAGAGAGTATAAAAATTCAATATTCTTTTCATATGTCAACCTTTGCCCATCGAGTTTATCGATTAGCTCTGCACTGAGCCAATTTCCATAGTCACGTAGTCGAGAAGAGAGACAAGCCTGATGGGGTTTGGCAATAAATCTTTAAAGACCTGTTTTCGGCTTTCACTTTTGCCAAGAATTTTTCGCTAGCCGTCGATTTATTCTCAAGAAATCAATTAAATTTTGTATTCCTAATGCTAGGGGTAGGCGTAATTAATCTTTCCTTGTTTGATTTATATTTGGATATTAATTGCCTTCGTTTCATTTCACTTTTCCATAAGAGCTGCCGTTGACGAATCTTATCGAACTCTTTGCAGGCGCACAACACACACACACAAACACACACTCACAGTTCATTAAACAGTTGAGAGGAGATTGATTTTTTTTTTTTCATCAGTAAACTTCCGCTTTTGTTTTGCTCAAAATTTATTTATTTACTTTAGGATTCAGTTCTGGTTAGTTTACGAAAACTGCAATTGACATTTAAGTGCATTTCTTTGCCTTGATTTGACATGCATTTTTCTTGCTTTGGCAATGCAATCGAATCTATAACTTGATGATGAAGTAGTCAATGATGATGAACTATGTTGGCTGAGTTTAAGGTCAAGGTGTGTCCTATGCCCTTCTCTCAGTTGTTGCCTGGTCGCGCCCTTTTGTCGATGTCGACGTCGTCGATGTCGATGTCGTCTTGCGGCGACAATGATTGTTCCTAATTGGAAATATGGTAGTAGGACTGAAGGATCTAGTATAAGAAGCAGCATAGCCATAAAATAATTGCGCAGAAAGCGCCGACGACAAGTGCGGCATAAAACGGGTTAATTGGTCTACACACCAACACACACACACTTAGTTGTCGGCTTTAGTCTATTTATTTTGTTATTAAATAATAAGACACAAATTAGTGCAATTTGTTTACTCAACTCAGAAGGGGTCGCCACACTCATTCTTTACGCACAAAGTTAATTAACCCCCCACGTAGATAGCGTAGAGAAACAACACAAAAAAAAGTGAGACAAATAGCAACAAATAACAGTGAACTGGCAGCAACAACAACAACAAAAAGCTGTATTAGTCATTGTCTGGCCACGCGACAAAAAAGCAGCGAGAAGAGAATTCTCTTCTCTTCTTCTTTTTTTTTGTTGCTGTCCGTCTTTCTTTATTTTTGGGAAAGCTAAAAGGCATTAATTAAAAGGCCGCAACGATTACCATAAGCACTTACCGGCTTCGCTCATAAAAAAAAAAGACGAAGAAGAAATACACAACAAAAGCAACAGCAGAAGAAGAAGAAGAAGACGAAGAAGGAAACTAAAGAGAGAGATGAGCTCTAAACGTGCTCAGCCATTGAGGCGACAGTCACAAGCCGCAAAACAAATTCAAATAACAATCCTAAAAGTCAGCTTAAAAAAACACAAAACCACACACAAAACCACAAAAAGTGATAGAAAGGGGGAGAGAGAGAGGGAGGGGAGAAATAAAAACGCTGACATTGTATGATAAATTGTTTATTGTTGTTAGTTTTTATTGATAGCCTCTAGCCACCTGCCAAAAACAGAGAAAAAGAGAGAGAGAGAGAGAGAGAGAAGGGGCCACGGGGTTATCATCAACTAATTGGAAACTACGCGTAGCCAAGAGCCGAGTGGTACGGCGTGAAATAAAATCAGTTTTTAATTGGATTTATTTCCATATAATTTGCAGACAATTATCACTTAAATCTCTGAAGCGGCTTTGTTATCGATAGGCAACAATTTGATGAATGATTAATCGGCATCGCTCTTTTCAGGCTATTTCAACTACATATGTATTTGTGAACTGATCTCAAAGCCGTAAATTGTTTTGCCAACAGTTTTAATGAAGTTCTCGAGAGCTGAAACTTATAATTATGCTGTCAACTTGTTAAAAAACTATTTATTTGTTTGTTTTTCCAAGCTTCTGTTTTTCTTGTGGTTTCTTGCTTTATTTTCTTGTGCCTCACAGAATTCTGGCCTCCTTTTTATGCTGTTCACAAAATTCACTTTCAAATGAATTCCAGTCACAACAGTTTAGAAAACAATGCACGAAACCGAAACTGAATGAAAGAATCAATTCGAGTCTGAGTCAAAGCCAAAATAGAGGCGGCTTTGTCTCAAGTCCAGACTTGTAAAGTCATGCGGAAGCCGGCGGATTCCCGGCGGCGATTCAAAATCCACTCATAGACTCATATCAAGAGCCATTCACAGAGATTGAATGAATCAAATCGAATCGAAAGCAACAACATTGGCATTGTCTGCCACTCTCGCTTATTAGCCAATCTAATTGTTATTTTGACGCTCAGTCATTATACAATGACGATCACAAAGACAACAACAACAACAACAACAGCAACAACAAAAAGAAGGCAAAGAAGAAACAGAAACCAAAAACGAGAATGACGATGGCATTTAGAGCTAGGCGAATAGTAAATACTCTACAACAAAAACGTATTATTAGAATTTCTGTTAAGTATCGAACTCTCATTTATAAATAAACAAATTTCATTCTAAATTTATTTACACAGTAAACAAGAAAGCTGAAGACGAATGTGCTCAACTGAGAAATACCCGCTACCAATTTTTATTGAAAGCAAAACAGTGCGGCATTAATTTTAAAATATACCACAAAAATACTGAAAATATACTGAAGTATATATAACCTCTGCCAATTTTTATTGAAAGCAAAACAGTGTTAAAATATACCAAATATACTGAAAATATACTGAAGTATATATTCGGTATATCGATCAAGTAGTATACTCAAAATATACCATAGAGTACTATAATATACCAGATTATCAGTCAAAGCCACAACTTCCACAATTTTAATCCGATGGCAACCAAATTTTCAGGACTCATAAAAACTATAGCTATTATTGTCTATGCCAAAAAAGCTGAAATACTCTTAAGTAGAGTAAACGAGAAAAAAAGTCTATGTAGAACCAAATAAAATTTGTTAAACAGCAATTAAACGCCAAATGGCAGGCACTTGAGAAGCTTTAAGAACGTTACCAGTTCTTATAACTGGCATTTTCAAGTGATTATATTGTTAAATGTTATACAAGCACACACACACACACACACACATAACACACACTTGCACACACACAGCTGTTTGAAGTTGTTGTGTTGTCGACATGAATCGATTTGGTTATCTTGAGTCGAGTTATCAAGTGTTTCACATGTGTTTGTTATGATTGTTGTTGTTGTTGGTGTTGCTGCCATTTGATATTGATAGCATTTCAATTGTTAGCCGTCAGTTTCTGTTTGTGCCTCGGCCTGACGCTTAATTAGCTTAAAACTGGCACGAATATGATGAACAACTTGGCGCCAGCTCATCAATCACCACAATAAAGGCGACACTCCGGCTGGCAAATGAAAAAAGCAGAAAAAATAAAACTTAGAATTCCCATTTCTATTAATGCGCTTTGCGGTCATTAATCAGTCAATGAAAGTTTTCACAGACAGCCTAAGCTTACTATAAAAGAGCTTTTAGTGAATCGAAAGCTGATTACTTTCGCTTTTATGACCAGACTTAAACACAGACTCGTTGCTTAAATTGATTAGGCATTTAATGTACTTAAGAAGAATGAGTTTAAAACAAACTATTTTAGACGCATTTTAAGAGATTTCAAAGAATTTAAGAGTTTATTTATAATTTTGCAATAAGTGAAGAAAACTTTTCACAGTTGATTATAATAATATAATAATAATAATAAACGAAATGAATATTCGGAAATTATGCTTAAATAGACCAAACACTATATTCAATATACCGTATCATTCAAAATATACCATAGAGTTAAAAACATACCAGATTATCAATCAAATTCCCCTAAATTAACTTGTTTAATATTTCAAATTAATAAAAATGATGTATCTAATTAATCATAAATTAAGTGCTTTCTTTTTACAGCATGAGCATGACATTTTCTTCATTTTCTTCTTCGCTTCTTTTAGCCTTGAAGCTGAATGTTAATCGTTGTAACATTCTTGAGTTTATTTTTAAAACTAAAACAATAAACAACTATACCACAAAATTTATTGTTTTCTACAATGTTATCAATAAATTATCATTAATTTAGCATGCATAATAATAATGAATATTAGAAAAAAAGCAAATAATATAAAAAAAAAATGTTTGCGGTCACTGCGGTTGTCTATATGTCGCGGCTTTATAAATAGTATATAATATATATAGCTTTATATATGTATATTATGGCACATTGCGCGAGGTTGAAATGAATGTGTGAATTAGTCGAGTCTCAGTTCTCAGTGTAATTTGTAATAATTCCATCCTCTTCCTTCCTCTCTTTGCTCTGTGTGTGCAGCTTTGATCATGATCTTTCATTAACACCAAGATCAAGCGAGAGCTTAAGATAATGCCATGTGAGTCGTATTATCTGCTTCCGGCATCACAATTTTTTAATTCGAATCGTTTATCCAAAACGTCAGAAGTCTGATTATGATGAATGCGCTTCACCTTTTGCATATGATGCATTAACTGACTGATCAACGTTGCGTATACTTGATATCAAGTCAGTTAGCAACAAGTTTTTTGGCATGCGGCTTCTTGGCAATTTTCCCAAAAGGTTTTCCATGCGGCTTTGGCAAAATGCCTGCGGCATGAAAGCAACAACCAGCAACAAGCAACAAAAAAACCCGCTGAATCAGCCTTTAAACGTTGAGAGAGCGTTGAATAAGCGCATGATTCGAGTACAAACATACCACACAAAACCCACTCATACAAGTATTCATAGCATTCATATGCCATGCAATTACAACTGTGCTTATTGTGGCAAGTACGTTGCGCATTTTGCACGTGTCGTTTACATTATATGGCGATTAAGTGTTTAAACAATTAGCAAATGAAACACGAAAGCAGCTCTCTAAATGACAACTTTACACAAATTGAAATTAAAGAGAATTAGAACCGAATGCAATTCAGTTTAAAGTATTTATTCATCTGTAATTTAAAAATCTTACTAAGAGGAAAACTGAAAACAGTACTAAATAGTTTATACTTTTGCTCTTTAAAACTCCAAATAATGTGACTGGTGTATATCGTATTTGAGGTATTTATAAGGCTTTGGGAAATTACGCATTATTTGTAGTACTTTTGATAAAAAGCGTAAATAGATTTTGAGATAAGTTATCTGGTTGAAGATATCAAAGAAAACAATCGATAGCCATAATAATTTATATCAAAAGATACCATAATTGGCAAGTTTAAACCATTATTCATCTGAAATCTTGCCAAACTATTTCAGTATATATTATTTGGTTTCACTTTAATGCGGCTTATTTTAAAACAAGTATCAAAAGTACTCGCTACCAAAAAAGCAATATTTTGTTAAATATACCGACTAAAACAGAAATATACCGATAACAATATTTGGTATATTGTTGTACATTCTACCACATTACAAATAGACCAGAGTATGCAAAATATACCAGATTATCAACCTAACAATCCAAGACCCAAATTTAGAAACCGATTTTTTACCCATAAATTGTATCTTAAGTAATTTCTACAATTTTCAGCTGATCACATGGAAATTTTCATGGACTATTGTGACTGTTACTAGAATGACGCTTGAAGTGCAAATTTCTCGATTTTATAATACACAATAAATGAAAAGACCCCATAATTAGCGAGATGAATTTACTTCCGTTTATTTGTTATGAAGTAAGTCCACCTTTCAATGACGCATTTTAAAATGAAACAGCATTAATAGCTTTTTCCTGTGATTTAACAGACTTTTAATGCACATCCGTTTTCCGGCTTCAATCGGCAAGAATCTTGCCAATTAATAATAATTATTACCAAGTTCAATGTTCATCCCCAGTCAATTAATGCGTTGCAATAAGTGTGATTAAATTTGATAAAAATAAAACAAACTGAATTAAGTAAAGTAGTTGCAAAAATGCTTGCATACTTACGCGATTGTTTTTCGTATTTTGTTGTTGTTATTGCCGTGTTCTTGTTGTTGTTGTTCTGTGTGTTGAAAGTGTTGTTGTTGTTACAGCTATGAAAACAACAGCGACAACTTTTGCAGTCGCTGCTCGAAATTCCTGCAATTGTTGTTGTAATTATTGATGTCGTTATTGCAGCTGCTCTTTAACTTTGAACTTGTATAATCGGCGACGACGACGTTGTTGTTGTTATTACTGTTACTCTTCTTGTTGTTGTTGTTATTTGGTATTTTTCGCACACTTGTTTGCTTTTATCCATATCTGCAAAAGCGAATACCAATTAAAATTGTATATGAAATCAATGGGAAATAAAAATAATTCATTTTGCAA
The DNA here is from genome assembly GCA_035046325.1 of Drosophila niveifrons. NCBI lineage: Eukaryota > Metazoa > Arthropoda > Insecta > Diptera > Drosophilidae > Drosophila > Drosophila niveifrons. The sequence goes on from JAWNOC010000052.1 coordinate 37,749,540, forward strand.
CATATAGATATTGCGTATACGTAACGTAAATAATATTTCACATAAAAATGTTTGCTGAAAGCAGCTTAAAAATCTCGTTGAGGCCAATTCGATCGATAGAAAAATACCCTGCATAAACAGAATAAAATATGCAACTTCCGATTATAAAATCATAAAAATTAACATTTTTAAATAAATTCATATATTGCTACAACCTCTAAAAATGGAATAAATTCAAATACTATTTGCATTCCCCCCCCCTTTTGGTATACCCCTCATATTCTATTCTGTGAAATACTATTCAAATATTATGCGACGTTTAATTAATGCACACGAGAAACATAAACAAACACAATTCCATGTTTTTGTTTTGTCAAGCAAATGTAAAAAAAAAAACAACAGTTAAGCCAATATATGATTGCAACAGAAATATTCTGATATTAATTGAAGTATTCATGTTTAAATTGCTGTAAAAAATCAAATTAAAAAGTCACAAAGTGATGACACATTATTTCACACAGTCTACATATTTTTTTTAATAGTTATACCATTCGTATTTTGCCTTTGGGCAAAACATTGAGCACTTTCCTATGTCCACTTATAAAGGGAATGCAGTTTTTTGTAATTTCTTAAATCGCTTAAAAGCTGAAGTGCAAACATACACCACTCCAACATCTGATTTCTTGTGCATTCCATAAATTTCTAACTCACACTTTTTCTGATGTGAGATACTTTAACTAATTAGAAGAAAATGTATTTCAAATTATCCTTTAATTGATTACATTTTTCTAAGAAGAACTCATTTGCTCAACCTAGAAATATTTTAATTTGTGTTGGAGCATTAAATTCACTTTTCAATTTCAATTTGACTTCTTCAATTTAACGTTTCTCATATGCACTTCTTTGCCTTATCATAAATACAAAAGTCAACAAGAAAAAGATAAGAATTTATAGCTCAAAAGGATTGCAGATGCGGATATAATTATGTGTAGTACTTAAATAGTATTTGACTTTGTTACACATAAAGCAGTTGCTTATGAATGAGCTAATTAAGAAATCCGTTTATGAAAAAGCCCTCATTAGGCAAACATGGTGAGCTCAGTTTTGCAACCTTCTCGTTAATTGGCTCATCATGAATAAATCTGGCAAAGTTATAAAGTTAAAAATACTGCAAGCGTAGAAGCGCCAAGAGCACAAGCCTTCATAAATCTTTGAAAGCACTTTCGCTTTTATTGAACTGCACTTAATAACTTGGTCTAGTCTAGTTACCTCAACGGCTGACAGCTGGCTGCTGGCTGCTGGATTATGCCATCAGATGCCACAGGTAGCTGGTGGCTTCGAGGTGAAAAGCTGTCCACATGCTTGTCAATAACACTAAATCAAAGCGTGTCCTTGAACGCTGAAGCACGTGGCAAGAACCTCGGCATTAAATCAATGAGGTTCAAGCAAAGCAAAACATCAAACTGCTGGAATATTTTTATAGCTCACTATTCTGTGTGTTTTTTTAATTAAAGCAAATATATTTCTAAAAGCGAATAATAATCAATTACTATATGTAGCAAGTGGCGTTAAAAAATGCATTTGGTATTTCTTGCCACACAAGATTGCAAGTGCTTCGCAGCTTCGTTGAATGATGACAAACCAAGTGAGTTGCACTTATCTAGGATTTCGACGACATGTCCATTTGTAAATGTGGCAGCGAGGGGCAGATTGTGTGGCATCCAACGGATGTACACATTTCTAATTTGTCGCACTCTCTCAAAGGATGCAGCGACAGCTGCCATTTCGAGTTTCAAGCGGCAGAGAGTGAGAAAGGAGGGAAGTGAGGAGGAGGCAGTGTTACATGGCGACCGAATGAGAGACATCAAGTTAATTGGCCCATCATCATCCATGGTGTGCACCCGGAAAAGTATGCTATGAAAAAGTGACTTGCCTTATTGCATAGACACAGCGAAGCGAGAGTTATTAAAAAAGTTAAGAGCGCTGGCAAGTTTTCTGTATTGTTTTATGGTAATTGTTTGTGTCATGTTTTGCGGATATTACAAAATGACTAAAATAGCAACTGAACACAACATAAGAAGTATGGCAGGGAAACTTGACTGAGACTAAAAAGGGAATTTATTATAAGAATTAGCAATACTAAATTAGTATTTGAAATTAATCTTTATAAATATTACATGTTTTTATTTTTATACTAGAAATAATATTTATTTATTACACAATAAAAATAAATCGACTAGAATATTTCTTATTATTTTCTAGTATATAATTTCAATGTTTTATTTAAAAAAGAACATTTTCTTTTATATTCTTGTTTTTATGAATCTTTTAAAAAGTATTACAACTAAAGATGAAAACTAAAAAAACGAAAAAATTTGGCCATATATTACTAATTAGCTGGTAATTTAAAACAAACTTTTATAATAGAATATTCTGAATAAATGTATAGCATTATTTATACTACTATCTTAAGTATTTGGAATTTATATTCAATTTGATAATTTTTATTCAAAATATATTTTAAGTTTTCTAGGAAAAATACTTTCTCGTATTCAATAATGATTAATGGACTGGCAAAGTTCTGTTTAAATTCTCTTCAACACCTGCTATGAGAGCATTAAATGGCTTTAACGACAGAGTATTCAACACTCGATAACTCGATTGTGAAGCAGCTTTTTCGAGTTCTTCTTTCTTCGCTTCTTTATGCGCTAAACTTTCGCTGTTGCAGCGGTTTTGCGCTAAACGCATATATAGTATGTGCCACGCCCACTTAAATGCTAAACAAACTGGTCATAAAAGAAGCGTTTCATAAATTTCGCCTTCACAAAATTGCAAAACAAACAGTTGTTAAAACCGATCCAAAGTCGTAAATTTATTGCTGGCTGTGTTGGACAAAATAGACACACTCCCACACACACACACACACACATTCCCACACACTAACACTCTCTCACTCAAAGTGAAAGAGAGGGAACGATTAATGCTAATAGGACCCGCCCAAAGTTGACGGGGCTGGAAACCCTTTTTGGACTCTTTTGGCGACTTTCTGGCGTCGTTGGGCCAATTGACTTTGTTTGTTTATTAAACAAAAACACTTAAATTGTTCGCAACACGTCCACGCCTTATAGCAGCAGCAGCAGAAAGCTTAGCAGCTGGAAAGAAGAAGATGCCTTCAGGTAGATGGTCTATAATAATAATGATAATGCCGCTGCCGATGACAATGATAATGATGATAGCTGCGATTCACCTTCGCAACAATTTCGTTTTCGTTTCTTTCTTAATTTTTTTGCATGGAAAATTTTTGCTAACGATGCCAGCGGCAACAGGCGAGATTCACATAACACAACTGTGCGCATTACCAAGAAAAATTTAAGCCACCGAATTGAAAGACGAGTTCAAAAGGCACATAAATAGGAAAGTAAATATTAAATACAGTTAAAATGTAGTAAAATTAAATGAATAAACTAAAACGAAGAACTTTTTTTTGCTTCGATTGACAATTTGGTATATTTTGTACTTTATGGTATTTTTAAATTAAGTAATATAGTATAGTACAGTATATTTGATATATTATAAAAAATAATAATTTGGTATAGTTTGTACTTTATGGTATTTTTAAATTTAGTAATATAGTGAGTACATTATACTGATTTGGTATATTATAACAATAATACAACAATTGTTAATTAAAAATGGGAAACGGGCCGAAAAATTAAAAATAAAATTAATAAAAATAAGTAATAAATACAAAAAATACCATACAGTACAAAATATACCATATTTTCAATCGAAATCGAACAGCTGATCACGCTCAATTGTAGCATTCATGTTTATTTATTTAATATGTTTAATTTCATTTTAATTTAATTTATTTGAAAGCATATAGTTAACATAGGAAGAATTATTTTTAAATTTAAATGATAGATAATGATAATAACTTTAGTAAATCTTCGAGCTGAAAGTATTAAATTAAATACAATAAGAAAAGAACTTATAAGACACACCTGTTTTATTCTCTACACAGATTTATCTAAGCGTATTTCGGGCAACTTTGTGAACTGCTCGCCGTGATAATATTTAGTCAAAGTTTTATTGGACACGACATTGCGTGGGTGTTGAAACATTGAGACTTAATTTATGCGTATGCAACACTCACCTCGCTTGTTTGGTGTTGACAGTGGCAGCAATGCCAAATTGCCACACAGCTCTGTGGCAGATTGCAAAGCATAAGGAGTGAAGCCTAGCATGGGACATGAGAATGGGCGATGAAAGAACGCTTCCGGTCATATCGACAGCGACACCGTCGTCGACGATGTTGGAGAGAGAGTGAGTCGGAAGGGGAAAGAGTCATTAATGCCAAGCTAAAACAACATAATTTAGTGGAGGGCCTATGGCCCAAACATAAACAATGCCCATGATAGCAACAACAGCAACTTCAGTTAAGACAACGATAAAGCGTTGAAAGTGCTTTAAAAGGGGATTTCGTATCATCTGAATGGGCCGACGGGGAACTACATTTTGGGCAACTTTGTTGCTCCAACCGAAATAAATACAAATAAATAAAAAGATTTTGAGATTTATCTACATTGTTGTTATTTAAAGTTTCGTAAGAAAAACTATGCCACAAATCAGTTGTATCGTAATACGTAGTTTATAATAAATAATCCAGAACAAAATAAATATCGGGTATTAGCTAAGCTGAATGAGCTAAGCTTGTTAGCAATGGTTCACGTGTAGCAAAAATCAATTGGAAACGTATCATAAACAGTTTTTCTTATTAAAGCAGTTTGCCACAGAGTGGGGAATTTTTCCACAAAAAGTACAAAACGAATTAGGCTAGTAACTTAAATACAATTCACTAAAATATTGTAGATATAAACCTTATATAAATAGTGACAATTTGCAATACTTTATAATCAGTGTTTAATTAGCGCAGCACTCTAAAAGTAAAATTGTTGTTACTGAAATGTGAACTATTCATTAAGTATTTACAATTTGGTATATTTTATACTTTATGGTATTTTTTGAATGTATTTGGCATTTTATATTACAACATTTGGTATATATTTTTATTTTTCTAGTATTTAGATTCGGTATATTTCAATATTCGGTATTTATCTTATAATAGATAAACAACGCAATGCTTTTATTGAAAATTGTTAGCTGTTATTTTCATCATTAAATATTAATAATGCAATGAATATTCTATATCAACTACACTGTATATTTTTAGCTTTTAAGGGAAAATACACAAAACTGCAAAAAGGATTAGCTAGTTGATATATTTTGGTTCTGTTAAATATTGAATAAACTAATTACGCAAATTAAGTGGAAATAAGCTTTAACAAATAATGATAATTTGTAATGCTTTAACTATAAGATTGCAATGTATAGCTCTCATTATGGAATTGTAAACTCTTCATTAAATATTAATAATGTAATTAACATGTTTTGGTATATTAAAACAGCGCTTCAAAAGAGAAATGCAAAATAATGCTGATTAAATAAAAATGTGCAAAATGTCAAAGAAATGTATTACCTTACATAATCAGAGCAAAAAGATAATTTCAATTTCAAGTCAGCAAAAAAACAAAAAAAAAATGTAAGCGAAAAAAGAGCGAGAGAACAAGCAAAGAGTGAGAGAGAGAGAAAACCAACTTGTTACATGAGTAATGAACTGTAATGACCTTGATTTGATTGTTGTTTTGTTTCATGTTTCTTGTTTTTGTTTTTGTTGTTCTTCATCTGCTGCACTTGCAGTTCGCTTTTCGGTTGCTGCTGCAACTTGTTGACGACATTGTTGTGACAGCATTGGGACAAAAGTTGAATAAACTCGAAGGTTTTTCACAGGCCTAAAAACAGCAACGCGAAAAATGTAACATAATTATTTTCTTTTTCTCTTTTTGGAGGCTGCAAACTAAAAATACACATTTCAGAGTCTTATCAGCTCATGGCTATTAAAATTCTTTTAGCTGCAGAGCTCCGCATGGCGATAAGAGACCTTTCCCAAGTGCTAACCCCATAGACAAACTCTGGCTGGCTGTTTACGGCTGTTTTTATTTTCGGTGCTGGGGTCAAAGTGGAGCTAAAAATATGCACGCAGAAAAACTTTATTCAACACTGCAAATGAATCTTGTTGCTATTTAATTTCAGATCTTATCGTTGCCTCTCTGCACACGATGGCATAATTTTTCTGATAAGCACAAGGAGAAAGAGAAAGAGAATGAGATAAGCAGATGACAAGCAGGAAAAAAGTGCGCTACATAAAAAGTTTTCAGCGTACACGAAAAAGTTGTCTAGCTTATTAAATACATTATATTTTCAAAGACAAACAAAAGCATGTTACATTAAAATAAACCATTTTAAAGAGATGTAAAATAAAGCATTTTAAAGATTAGAAAATATATTTTGAAAAATGAAATTATTTAACGGAACTCTTCACTAAATCCAAACAATAGAATCGCTTAAATGAAGTTCACCCACATGATTCACAATAAACATATTTATCTCAAATACCATTCAGAAGCAATCAAAGAGAAAAATTCTATGAAAAAAAAACGAGAGTGAAAGATGAAAAGCTAATTGTTGTATGCTTCATGACAGCTGTTGGTGAATGCTTCAGCTTCTGGCTTAGCCGCAAAATTCCCTCTGCTTGATTGCATCTCAATGCAGCTTCATAATATTAGCCAAAATTGAGGGGCTTTATTTGGGACACACGCAAAAACCGCCACAACAGCCACAATTATACATAATTCAAGGACTGGAAGGAAGGAAGGATTCGGACCTAGACTGATATGTGTCCTGTCGAAATGTGAACATTTTGGGTGTGTTTGGGTGTGTGTGTGACCTTTGTTTGTGGCATTTGTCAGCGAAGCCGAAGGGGATTTTGAGTTGCATGAACATCCTTCATTCTACGCTGCCAACAGCAAATGTCCTTTGTTTGTTTTCGACAGCTAAAGAGCAAGAGGCGCCAACTAATATTTATGCTAAGCCCGAAGGGGAAAGCGGAAGGAAGGAAGGAAGGAAGAAAGAGTGGACAAAACTGCTGCTGGCCCAATGAAATTAAAAACTTTAAATGCAATCAAAAGCCAGCGGCCAGATACAAAAGCTCAACTCGCGTTTTCAGTTTGCAAACGATGTTGATAATGTGGAATAAAATGTGAAACAAAATAAGCAGTTAAAGCACTTTTAGAATACGATAGCAGAATATGCATTATTTAAAAAGTAAATAACTTAAAAAAAGAGAGAAAATAAAAGCTATCAATGTTAGAAGCATCGACAGCATTCAAAGAAATCAAAATGTAGTAAAATCGGTATTAATATTTGTAGTAATATTTAACAGTTAATACAATATAGTACTGTAGTATAGTATTAAATAGACCTAATAATGATTTTTAGATTAGTTTGTAATATTAACATTTCAATACTTTTAAATAGTGAAGAAATAAAAAACAAAATAGAAAGAAAGCTAACCATTTTGAATAAAAGCAAAACAGCGCATTTTCATAATATACCAAATTCATATACCAGAAAAGCATATATCCAAGGCTATATTTGGTATACAAAATTCATATACCAGAAAAGAATATACCGAAGGCTATATTTGGTATCCTTCTATCTATTACATACATTTCCTATGCAGTGCAGTATTATTTTTATAATATAACAAATTCATATACCAAAAAAAAACTAAAGTATACCAAAGGCTATATTTGGTATCCTTCTGTCTTTTACATACATTTTCTGCAGGCATAAAGTTTAATACACTTCAACCCTGTGGATAGCGAATTAAAATATATATTTCTTCATTAAAAATAGCAATTCTAAATACTAAGAACATAGATACAATTCACAAGTTTAAAATCTTATTATTATTAGCAAAAATATAATTGTGTTACAAGACGTTGCTGAGTAAAATACTTTTATTAAACGCACTTAATAATACTTATTACGGCTTAAAGTATAAAGAAGCAATTCCAAGATTTCGCAGAAAACAATAAAGGAAATTAAAGTTGCAAACTTTGCAGATAAGTTAAGCTGCTAAAAAAAAGGAAAAGCTGAATGAAAATCCAGTTGCAAAAGTTAATACGGAACAAGGAAGTTGTGCGTTTAACGGTTCGTCCTGTTGAAGCCATCCTGGCCAGAAGAGATTCATTTGTGAGATAATTTGTGTTAAGAGTCGCATTATACGCTCCGTTAACCGGCAATTGAAAACTCGCTTTTAGCTAATTCTGTTTTGGCCTCTTACACAATACATTTTCGAGCTGCGAATTTATAGCTGCCACAAACAGTGGCAAGAAAAGGCTCGACTGCAAGAGGCAATCACATTTAGCAATTAAATTAAACAATTAAACGATTTGCTTTATTTAACCCTCGTTCAATTCTTGAACTGGCCACAATTTAATTTTCTCAACAAGTTAATTGAATATGGAAAATGTCGCCACATCGCTGCTGCATCATCATCAATTCATCATCGCTCTCAATTGAAGTGAAGTTCATAGACAACGCGACGGCGACGCGTTAAGGGAAAATGCTTCAAAAGTTTGCTGCACGCAAATGGAAATTAATGGCGGGAAATGCATAAGACTATATAACATACATATGCGAGAGAAGAAGAGAGCTCCTAACTATACACTGACAAATGGCATTGGGCGGAATGAATGCAACATTCTGCCAAAAAAGTTTTCGCATGTGAAATCGCTTGCCCCGCAGCATGCGTGAAAATTCTTTGTCTGTATGTGAGAGGAGAAGGAAGAGTATGCGGGGGTGTGTGTGGGTGTGTGTGGGGTGTGTGTACGCCTTGGCATTGCCATTGATAGCGAGAGTAGAGCACATTTGTCTGTGTTTTGTGTCTTCCTCCTAACGCCTGATGCCGCCCACACACATCATTTCACTTGGTTTGCTTTGCACATTTTCAAATGCTGCCACTGAATGAAGACACACACACACACACACACATAGAAACATGCATATATGTACATATATGTATAGTATGTAATTTCCACATCAAATCAAATTTTCCAAACAGTTTGCGAACGCATCGTGCATCGTTGCTAATTGGCACCGGAAGAAAACAAAGCGTCAAGTCAGCTGACGATTACCCCTAGCAACAATTCTAGCTACACAACTAGATACCCTGTAAAACACTTGAAGGCACTTGAGCTACTCATTTGGATTTATAACTCTTTAGTTTACTATATTTTAATCCTAGCTGAAACTCTAAGGAATGCAATGTGAAGCAATAAGCTTTATGAACATTTTAAATAGTAGTATAGTATATTTAGTATATGTATAGCATATATATCTAGCTTTACAACTTTAGTGAAGCGATTTCTACTTAGGAAATTTCGGATAAATAAATGCAGTTTTAATATTCTCCTGAAGTATTTTGTACCTTTTACAACAATTTAAGAATATAGATATACTTTTAATATTTTCACTTAACATATTTTAAAGCCTCTCTAAATTTCTTGAATGAATAGATATATACATTTTTTTAATATAATATATAAATATAATATTTAATATATTCTAACATAAAGAAATTTACTCGAATATGCAATTTTTGCAATATAATTATTATTTAAATGCATATTTTCATATATTTGTTGTATACTTATTATAATTCTAAATTTAGTGAATTTGATATATTTTTTAAATTTTCACATAATATATTTTTACTTTACTTCCTATAGAAACTTATGACTTTTATAAATCTAGATATTTTTAATGTTAACTTTACTACTTAAAGAAGTTTCGGGTATAAGTTAATGTAAATTTTTAATATTTTCACTAAATATATACTTTACTTCCTATAGAAACTTTAGTCTTTTATAAATAATTTTTTTTTTTAATTTTCTCTGAGCATTCAGGAATAAAAAAATATATATTTTTAATATTTTCACGAAACATATTTGTACTTTAATATTAAAGAAGTTTCAGAAAACTACGCAACAAGTTTAAGCATATTTGTATAGTATTTTATTAGTTTTCAATATTTTATCTAAGCATATCTTAAAATATATATTGTTAATATTTTTACTAAACATATTTTTACTTTACTAATTAAAGAAATTTCAGGCAAACTCTGTGCAACAAACTTTATGCATATTTTCATTCATTGTTGATTATTATTGTGAAATAAATATATTTTGAATATATATTGTGAATACATTTACCAAACATATTTCTATATCACTAATTAAAGAACTTTTATAAAACTCTGTTTAACTTTATGCATATTTGCCATAATTTTTGAATTTCTTTCACTTTGCAGCCAGCTAACCAGTCAATTAAATAGAACATATTATGCAATGAACTCCTGCAAATAACTCGGTTTAATATTTGTTTGTGGCCAGTCAAATTTCCACACGAGCTGCAGTTCACAATTTAGTCGGGGGAATTAAATTAAATGTGCAATTGGTTTAACCACAAAATCAGAGGACAAGCATAATGAGCCACACTTGATTCACTATTTTTTTTTTTTTTTTGTGTCATGCATTTAATGCGATGCATTAAACAATGCCTTCGCACAACAACAACTCAACAACAACTTGCAACAACAACTGGTGGTGAATGCAACACGACCACAAAATGAGTGCAACGGCAGCTTTTGAACATTTATAATGCGCGAACAAGGATAACAACGTGTACTCAGCTGGATAGTTGGATTAAAAGTAGTTATGCAGATAATAATAATAATACGATGCGGGAATTAGAAAATTTTACTGTATATATGTGTGTGTGTGTGGGTGTGGGGCGTGTCGAAATGTTGATGAGCAAGCGCTTAGCATTATTAACTGAATTTCAGTCATATTTTAGCTTAAATTAAAATTAGTTTGCTATTTCTCTCTCTTTGTCTCTGCTGTTGACATTTAATGAAGCACCGAATACGCATAGAAACAAAAAAAAATGAATAAAATATGGAGAATATTGATATTTAAGACCCGTTTCAAAGTTTAAAAATATAAACGATATTTCGTGTATGGTATTGAAAAAGTCTGAATGAGAAAAACGCGTGTTAAACTGGTTTCTAAGCTATTGATAAATTCTGAAGATTTTTAGCGCAATCAGTTATCAAATTTGAATATTAATTTAGAAAGGAATATTTCTCCACTTTAATTGCCTTTGATTAGTGAATCGAAAAAGGCAAAATGAAAATGCATAGTTTTAATGTTCAATGAAATTGTAAAATGAGTAGTCAATTTTCAAAATTGTCCATTTTGATAGGAGGGAGGGATCGGGGTAGGGAATGAGTTCTGTGGTTAGCCTAATGACAATGCATAAATTTACAGTCAATGGTGAATTTAAGCCAAGTCATCTGTCTATCATGTTCTGTCTAATTTATGCAATAGCAAAGATCTCCTCCTACTACATGTGTGAAATTATTTATAGTGGAATTTTTGCTACACATTCGAATTTCGAATATCGTATATACCTTATAGCATATATAGAATGAAGGTCGTCTCTCTCTCTCTAGGCTGTACTTTACAGGGTATTTCAGCAGCTTGTGCAACAACAGTTTTTTAATAAGCAAACAATCAATGCGACCCAGAAGACATCGACTGGGGGGTTATTAAAAATCCACAGTTCGATGTTAACTGCTTGGACAAACGGAAAAAAAAGAGGCAAATCATCAATGCAAAAAAAAAAAATGAATAATTTGTATTTGAGTTGTGCTTTTCTTGCTGTATTCTTGTGCGGCTTTTATTTATTATTATTATTATTTATTGTGTGCACAAGACACATGCACATTAAAAGGCCGAACAACAACAGCTGAAACGCAAATATCAACGGGGCAGTGGAAATTTTTACACAATTTTTCTTGATTTCACATCTTGCTGCACCCCCGAGACTATGCATCTCTCTCTTTCCCACCCTCTCTCCCTCTCACTCTCTCAATATATCTCCAGCCTTCTCTGTTATTGCATTTTATTTGATTGATCTTTTTTTAGCTTTTGCACTGCACTCCAAACAAAATCAAAAGTTGAAATCAAATCAACAAATGATTGGAAAATTTTGATAACAATAAAATTGAGTTAAGACAACAGCTTAAATTTTTGATTTATATTTGTTGTTGGCCACGCAAAAGATTAAATCGTGTGTAGCAAACAAATTTCAAAATAATATAAACACATTCATACATATATTGAATAGATTATTTCTTTTTTTTTTTGACAATTCGTGTGCTCGTGTTTTTAAAATCTATTCTATTTTCTGCACCATCGTTAATCTTAAAGCGATCTGCGAACAATTGCAGTTGACATTTGAGAATTAACATTTGCGATACATTTAAATTTCCAGCATTTCACACAGCATTTGTAATTCCCCCCACGGTTTTGAAACGATTGTCGCCGCAAAAAGATGGCAATTTTTTATTAGTTTCATTTAGTACCAAGTTTCTAATTTAATTATTATAGGCGTGAAATTTGTTGTACAACGATGAAAACAGAAAAGAAGAAAAATGAAAAAACTGTCAACTCACAGTTTTTGGAATTGACTTTATTTTTAACAACTGTAAATAGAAATGTTTTTAGAATGCTTTTTGGCAAGTTTAAGTGCAGAGAAAGAAATGAGATAAAAAAATACTAAATACAAAAATGAAAGTTGCCTTTCAAGAATAAGTGAAATTCATGAATTATTTGTATGGTATTTGAAAATATATAGATTTTGTCAAAAGTTGTTTTTGCCAGATTTAAGACTTTAAAATGAATTTCCTCTTTTCAGATTTCTCTAAATAGATTAGCCAATATATCGCATATATTCTAGCCATATCATATTTTAGTATTTTGCAATACTGTCAATACCAATACTGCAACGCTTCTTTATACACACACACACTCACACACACACATACATATGCTGCCAAACAAAACTCATACACAAGGCGCAGACAAATTGAATTAGCACTGTGCTAAATGATCACACGGCCCCTCTAACAACAACAACAACAACAACAAAAACAACAGCGAGAAAATATATGAAGAGAAAAAAATAAACTAAAACAAAATTTGGTTAGCGAAAATTTTGGGGCGAATCAAAAAAAAAATGGAAAAAAAGAGATATACGCAAGTACGTTTTGGTGGTCGAGAACAGAGAGAGATACAGATACAGATACAGATACAGTTAGAGCTATACAACAGATACCGAGATGGAGATATAGATATATAGACACCGAAGCGCAAAAAAGGTTGGGCGCGAAGTTTTTTAGAGACACATGGATCGACAGACAGACAGACAGAGAGACATATAGACGACCGGACGGAAGGCCGTAGAGATACAAACACACACACACACACACATACACACACACACACACATGCATATGGAAGCACTCAGGGGCGGGCAAAAGCTATTTTTAGCATATTAGATGATAAGATTGTCGTGGCGAACGCGCAGAATTTGCGGTTTCAGCGCGCGCGCAAAAAAAAAAAAGAGACACTAAAAATTATATATACATATATTTATTTATTTATATGTATGTATACATATGTATGTATGTGGAATATACTTGAATGTTTGTGCACGAGCCACAAAACAAGTTTATTTTAGCAATATATAGAGTTTACACCCAGAAAACAAAGCAACAACACCAACACAAACGAAACAAAAAAACTGTTTCAAAATCACACCAATTTGTATCTGTTGCTCTTCTTCAGCTCCACCTCTCCACCTATTTCATCCCCCCTCCCCTATCTTCTCATCTTCTTCATCGCAGCTGAAACGCGTTTTGATTTACAGCATCGGTGCACAAAAAAGTTGTCAACTTGTTTTTGCCAGTTGCTGCTGGATTTTCTTTTCTTTTTTTTTGTTTTCATTTATAAAAATAGCTTTGATTATAACTTATATTTAATTAGCAGCAAAACGTGCGGTTTTTGTTATTGTTTTTAGTTTTCCTTTTTTTTTCAAATGAAAACTAATTGCAAACTTTTTTGTTTTTTCGATTTTCGCTAATTTTAGAACACTGTGAAATCGAATTGTTTTTTAATTATTCAAGATATTTCGCTTTTGCATTATGTGGATTACTATTTAAGCTACAGCAATGCAAAGTCATCTAATTATTTGCATTTTAATGGCTTTAAATTAAAACATCTGTTTATTATTGGGTTAGTTAGCTACTGATAAGAGGAAATGCTCGAAAATTTGCGACATGCCTTTTCAATTTCGAGGTCGATGTTCTTCGCGTATTTACTTATGAAGTAATTCATTGCGACTCCACAAAAAAAACAAAACAAAAAACACCTGTTCAACTTGGTACAGAATTTCACTAAAAGCTATAACGAACTTTGTACTGTGATGTGGACTTTAAGCACATTTATTACTTAATATTTGCTGGGCAAATAAAAACGTTTAAAATAAATACGGGAGCCACAGCATGTTATTTTTTATTGGTTGCAAATTCGATTCCAAATACGAGGCGTTTATGAACAAAAATTTCCACTGACTCTCTCGCAGTTAAATCGCGCGACTGTTGCCTAAAAATAACATCTGCAGATTTTTGACTGCTGCGGTTTATCTCTCAAATCCGCAAAACCTATTAGTATTTGTATATGTGAACGTATAGTGTATATAGGAAATGGGGAAGAGAGCTTTGTTTCATTAAATTTACATTTGAATTGTAAACAAATTTCAAAAAACACATGCAAATATCCAATGAAGTGAAAATCAAAGTTAAAGAAGTCTGAGAAATCGCAATATGTTCATTGCTAAAGGTGTATTGCAGCAATTAGAGCGAATCCAGACATAACACAAAAGCATTATCAAGGTTTCTATGCAAGTAATGCAATGCCTTCAGCCTACCAACTCCCACTTCCCACTTCCTTCACTGATGCTGTTCACCTCTTTGGTTTGGCTTTAGGGGGATTGGGGGATTCCCAAGCTGGTTTTGCGGTTCTCGCTTTTGCGCCGGCATCCAAAAGTTTTATTGCATTTTAAACTTCTGTTTCTAGTTGAAGAATTTCGCTATTAGAGTTGAGTGCCTAGCGTTCTCACATGTCGTTAACTTCCTTTACCATATCATGTATTGCATTTCACTAGACTATAAACGGTCACACTTAAAATAGAATTATTTGCAACTGCAACTGTGATAACAACTTAGGGATTTTTTAGTATTTTTTCTTTTAAATTCTACGATATGCTTTTTTCTGCAAGTCTTATCGCGCATCTTAAATTTACTTAGTCAACGTTATAAAATTGTTACAATTTTCGAAAAATAAAAATAAACAAAGACAAAAGATTATTATATGTAGAAAAACAAAGGCGGATGGGTTACTCACATTAATGGATGGCCTTGTCTCTTGCTCGCCACGATCTCAATCTCTCTCTCTCCTTCCACTCTTTTGCTCTCTTTCTCTCTCGCTCTCTCTCTCTGTATTGGGTCGTTTGTTTGCTCGGTCGTTGAGACGCCTCCCACGTTGCTGTTTTTACAGTTAGATAAACTTTATGTTTTTTATTCTATATCTTTCTCTCTCTCTCTCTCTTTTTGTAGATATTATTTTTTTCTTAACGTGATTTACATTCGTATTTTTCGCACTATGTATTTGTTGTACATTCTTTTAATTTGTTTGCCTTTTGATTGTTTAACACTTGTTCACTTTTGTTGCCGTTACCGTTATTGTGTTGTTTTTATTATTATCGCGCCGCAGTTGTTATTATTGTTGTTGTTGTTGTCGCCATACATTTTTGATTGGGTTTTTTTATATTTGCTTTTGAATGAAAATCATTATGGTTAATGATACATGTACATTACATTACATTAAACACTGAGTCAGAGCGAGACAGCGCTAATGATGCATTTAGCGGTAAATTGCAGCAAAGGTAGCAAAAGTCCAACTGTCTAAAAGGGAAATAGTGCGCATTGTGAATGGGAAGCTAATCTAGCAGACTGTTCAAAGAACGCAGCAAAAAAAAGCAAGGAAAAAAATTGTGTGTGGCTTTTCCATAGCTAAAAATAAATTTCCACCCATTAAGATAAGCGTCGACGTAGATCAAACGATATTGCAAAAAGCAAAAATAGCTGCTAAAGATAAGAATCATATTTGAACAATGTGCAAGGAAAGTTTCCATAATACAATATTATTTAGGAACTTTTTGAGAGAGATATCAAGACGATAAATCCCTGGTGTCAGCTTCTTAGAATGCTTTTGGAAAGGGTTGGAACCTGCTAAGACACGTGTGCAACTACCCCCATATTGATCTTTATATGAAATCTGTCCCTTGGGAGACCTTGGCAAAGTAACGGCGGATATGCATTGCAATCATACACACACACGCTATTGTATATGTGTTTCTATATACGGACTATAAGTAGATTTTATTTGCGCCTGTTTATTGCAATAACAACATTTTTATGGCCCAGATAAAGATGCGCGTTGGTTCAGTTCAGTTCAGTTGACTTCGCCACGCCATCGGGATGTCGTGATTGAGGGGTTGAGGGGGGCGAAAGAGAGACAGGAAGAGGGGAACTTTGCTTATCACATCGTTCTGTTATCTTTGCATTTTCGTCTCGAGGGTTTCTCCTCTCGCTCTCTCTCTCTCTCTCTCTTACTCTCTCCGCCTCTTCGACTCTCTTTATATCCCTCTCACTCTCTCTTCCATTCGCGCTATGCATTTTGATATTTCATTTTTTCCCAAACGTTTTTCCGCATGCTTTGTGATTACACATATACACATGTAAAATACATCCACACACACACTGGCAAAAATGCAAAGATCGTAACGAGAGAAAGAGCGTGCGGAACGTATGAAAAACACACAGACTGAATAATAATAATTAACACAAATTTGTGGATTTGCAAATATTCTTGTTAACACATTTTGTTGTTGCTCTCTCGCCGATGTTGTATTGT
The DNA here is from genome assembly GCA_035046325.1 of Drosophila niveifrons. Taxonomy (NCBI): domain Eukaryota; kingdom Metazoa; phylum Arthropoda; class Insecta; order Diptera; family Drosophilidae; genus Drosophila; species Drosophila niveifrons. Next base: position 37,766,366 of record JAWNOC010000052.1, read on the forward strand.
TGTTGTTGTTTTCTTTTTTTACAATAATTATTTAGAATTAGTATTTCACACACCAATTCATGAACACACACACACACACACACCACACAAGCGGTCACCGAACATTTGAAAATTATTTGCAGAAAATGTATGGAAAGTGTGTGTTTAGTTTTTCGTTTTTCAATGTTGTTCCAGCTACAAGAAACACACCGAACGATGGCGCACTCTTATTATGCCCCAATCCAATCAACAACAAAAACATAACATATATAATAAACACATACATACATGCGTACATATGCATACGTCTATATGTATATGTATGTATAGCTTGTTTTGTATTTGTATGCGTGCACGTCGTAGGCTGCAGTCCGTGAAAATCAACTTGAAACGCAGGCGAATAGAATAATACTGAAAAGCGTGGAGCAAAACGTACGCTGAGTTGGCCCCAACAACATCTCGACTCTCTCGCGCGCTCAATCACACTTGCACTCTCCCACGGTCGAGCTCCCTCTCTCATTCTCTCGCAGAGAGTGAGCGCGCAATCACAGACAGGCAGGCAGATCAAGCAAAGTTGTTGTTATTGTATGCGTGAGCAAGTTTTTGCTTTTCTACTCACTGATACAAATACATGCACTTACAAACGTTGATATGTATGTTTGGATGTATGTGTGAGTACATGCAGACAACAGGCATCTGCTGCAGAATTCTATTTTTAAACTTAAATTAATATTGTTCTTTATTTTATCAGCAGCAGCGCGAAAATAAAGCGCCGACGGCGGCTGCTGCGACAGCTCTTACCGCTCTTACTCTTTACATCTCTCTCGCTCTCTCAATTTACTAATGCCTGCGTGTAAGTGTGGGTGTGTAGCAGAAAAACCAGAAAACAAATAAATAGTACAACGAAACTAGACGCGGTTACTGCTGCTGCTGCTACTGTTGTTGTTGTTGTTGGTGTGGCTTAGTTAATGCTAATCAGCGAAGTCAACGACAACGCGTGAGATATCAGTGCCTACTAAGTGATTGTATGCATGTGTGAGTATGTGTAAATGAGCGTGTATGCGTGTCTTTGGGCGAAACAAGCAAAAAGCGAAGCTCAAATGCTCGCTCTGCTCTTTCGCTGAGTTTGCTGTTGTTGTTGTTGTGCCTGGCGTTGGATGTCGTCTGCGCTGTGCTATCAACGCTTGATAAGAAATGCGTTAATCTTTATTATGCGCGACGTAAGCAGCGCAGTTAAGCTGCATACGCACACACATGCATGGCCTAGTATGTTTGTAAATATTATATATATTACTATATATAGATATGGTTACTTCCTGCACAGATTTTAAACACTCTCACTAATATTCAAAAATCGTACCTTGGCAAGAATAAAATAAAGCTTTATTTGGAGACGCAAAAGGCTTTTCTATTGTTAACATTTCCGTCAAGAATTTGCAATAGGTGAAGCGAAGAAAGAAATGCAAAGCAAATGTGATTTATGCGCATAAAACAAAACATAAACAACAATAGCAAGAAGCAGCAATTGAAGCAGCAGCAACAACAACTTGTTGATGATTCAACTGCACACACTCGGTGACAACAACAAGAAAACACAAAAAGTGTCAGGCAGCATAACACACAGACACGCACACACTCGCAATATCATATAGAAATGGGGAACTGCAGCGCCAGCAAATTCCTGGGCAGAGGACGGCCACAGCTGATTTGTCTGCCAACAGACAAACTAGACACTAACACAAGCAACGAAATGCCGCAAGAATTACTCACACACATTAAAGATAAAGTGAGTGAGCAGAGCAGAAGTGGGAGAGTAGCATAAGCTCTCACTGATTTTATGCTCTCGTTCTCCCTCTCACCGATAGTGAGAGTGATCTGTTGCTGCTTTATCAGCGGTGGTCGGCTATTTTTAGACACTCGCAAACCCAAATGCCAGCCAAGAAACCCAAAAATATCAAGTACAATTTTAAATGTGCCAAAATATATCATAAACTTGCGCCTTTTCCCCATTTCCTTTGCCAAACAATTAACAAACAGTATTTACTTGAAACTGCAATCGAATGCAACAGTTTGCGGTATGGCAACGCTGTGTATCACAGACAGAGAGGAAGAGCCGAGAGAGAAAGATGCACAACTGTTGTTATTGCTGGTGTTCTGAGTGATTATGCCGCAGGTTTCTTGCATATGCAAGCATGTGTGTGTGTGAGTGCATGGGAGTGTGTGTCCATGAGTGCGTCTGTGTGGGAGTGATAATGCACAAATACAAAGCTAACAATGCAACTGGCCGCAGTTGACGAGATAAAACTGAGCTTAACTGCGGAGTCCATACAACACACACACACAGGTACATTCATAACAATAAGAAGATGCACACAAATCACATTTAGTTATCAAACGCGATGGCAATGACGGAATGCAAATGAAAAAACGCAAAAGGAACAATGGGAAACAGAAACAGCAGACCAAACACAAAAACTGTAAATGCAAAACTACATACGTATTTCTTAGAACGAACCACTTGCTTCCGATATGTTTCTGTTTATTAACACATATGTATATTGCATTTTATTCACATTCGCGATCGCACACTAATACATATGCACACTAGTTAGATTTCGCCAATGGCTGCGCATTAACTTAAATTAAACAATAGCTAACAATGGCATCAATGGGAATTTTTGTTTTTAATTTGCCAAACGCAATTGATTAAGTTTTTTTTATTTCTATTGTGCATTTGAAATTTTGTTAAGCAAACTAAAGCGGTAATCCCGGCGCACGAAGCACACGCGATGACGACAGAAAGAAGAAGTAAACTAAACTGGCGGTTATATTCAACGTGACCACAACCTGAATTTCAAAATATGCAAGTTCTAGCGCGAAATATACCAGATTCGTAATTTTAAACTTGGTTACACTCTAATAGTGGTGGGATACTGCGCATAACCATTATTGTAAGGCGCGAATGCTTGAATTTAAACTTAGTTTTTACATTTTTTACTGTATTTTAGTTTTTTTTTATTTATGAGTTTACATTAAAATATTATGAACGCTAGTTAGCATAGGTATCTCATTAGGTCCTTTTAAGTAGTTCCCCCACACTTGCCGAAACTCGCTGTTTCTGGGCAGTTCCTTGAGGCGAAATCCATCAATATGCAGATTCTGCTGTGATAATCGCACCGGCCCATTGAAGTTAATGTGAATATGACTGTGCGTTACATAGACATTTTGTGGCATTGGCGCGGCGACTTGAGCGTCAGATTGCGACACAGAAATTTGACTTGATTTGAATTCGGCAGGTTGTTTCCACATTATCACACCAGAATTATCATCACAATTGTAAATACTACTATCTGTGGACTTGCAAGACTTATCGGAGTCCTTTAAACTAGTTGTGGAAGAATTGCAATCATCCATAGCGTCGTTTCTTTTGCCAATGCGAAGTTCCTGAATCAGCTCCTCACATAGCGCCTGCAAATCATCAAATTGTTCTCTTAATTCCAAATTAGTCTGCAAATATTGAGAGGGGAACTCCTCTTTCATCTCGGCCTCTGTCTCAAGCTGCTTGGCAACGTTTGGAAACGATTCCTCAACTGGAAGATTTGCAGACTCCTTTTGCAGGAAGTTCGCACTTTCCAGCTCCAGAAACTTCAAAAGCTTGGAAATCGCTACCGTAGCTGCCAGGATTAATCCATAGCTTATCAACAAGTCATATGCTCGGGATGTGGTAGCTGGATTTGAATTTATTGGGCAATATTGCGGTCTATCGGCAAAACCTGAACGCTCTGAATATATAATTAGTATCCGTTTTTAAAGAAACATCTTTTAGACAATTACCTGTATATATTTCAACATTATAATCATCAGCAGATTTCACCTGTTCTTCACCTAAGTGCAAATAGCACATAACCGTCCAGGAGATCAATGCTAAAGCGCTTAAAAACGGAAAACTTATGTTTTGAAACATTCTATCTTCGCTAAAAATTTATTGAGAATATGTTTCCCATGTGCGGTTTCTCAAAAGAAAGAATAATTCAAAAATTAAATCTTATTTTGTTGTATGGAAATTGAACGAAACGACAGTATTGAATTTAAAAAGCCATAACGATATTTATGTTCTTATCGAGCAAACAACATAAGTTGCTTGTCGATTGCTCGCCTACTTGTAAACAATCGATACACCTGTCGCCGTTTATTGTGAATGGCAACTCAGAAACGTGCTGGACTTGTTTGTATAAACACACTTTTAAGATGGAATTAATGGTATTTTATTGCTCTTAGAGTTTGTTAACAAATAACGAAACAATTCTTAATATTTTTAGCATGGCGCTTCGATGCTCTCTCGGCCCGCGGATGAGTTCGGCAACGATTCCATGGTCGAGGAAATGTGGGCGGCAAAAGCGCTCGAACATGCGGAGGTGCATTTCAATGTAAGCAAAAGAAATCCTTTAAAATACATTAAGTACACTTTAAATTAATAGATTTCCCCAATCTGCACTTAGTTGCTGACCAGCGTGCATCCCTCGCAGCTGCGTTTGACGCCCTACGACGATCAAATCTATGCCACATTTCGTCAAGATTTTCCTGATTTGCAAGTTGGCCGGCTTAGCGATGATGTGCTTAAATCCGCCAGCGAAAAGCTCAAGTGGCGTCAATTTGCTGAAAAATTTAATAAGATGGAGGACTATTCATACGGCACATTAATGCGAGCGGATGCCAGCAAGGAATTCTCACCAGACAACTCAATATTTGTATTTCGCGTCCAATTTTTGGCCATTGAAATAGCGCGCAATCGCGAAGGCGCCAACGATGAGATCCACAACGCGAACAGACCCGTCAAAAAACAGCCACAGAGCGAAGCTGCACCAGCGCAATGATGCAGCAGCATTTTATAATAAAATTAGTCTAGTTTATCAGCTTGCACTTGTTGCACCTCATGTGAAAAATACAACGAAAGCTGCTGGCGCAGCCAAAACGACCTAACGAAGCTTTTAGGCGTTGCCAACTTTGCCTTAGCCGCGTTGTCAACTTCACAGCATTTTCATTGAGTGACAAAATGATTGAATTATGTTTGAAATTTCATAATGCAATAAAATATAATGTATAATATACGACTTTGGAACTATAATCAAGAATTGTTTTCAATATGCGTTTAACTAACATTATTGCAAAACCTGGAGCTTATTTGAAGTTGTTCATTTGCAGTAAAAGTCGCTTCGTTTATCAAACTCGGCTTAACGAAACTTTCATTGCCGAAGCCTTGACGGCGTTGCCATACTGATTGAAAACACGTTTCAAATGTTTAAAAATTCATAATGCAATTTATATAATATGTAATATGTTTTTATATGAACTATCAACTAAGTATTGTCCGCAATATACGCAGCTTGGCCCCGCCCTCCGCCTTCGGTAAGAATGCTGCCCAATCAGTCTTGCTTTATTTAGTGCCATCTTCCGTCTTACAGCCCGTTGCTGTTGCACATCATTAGAATGAAGGGAATCATTGAATCGATTTGCATTTGCCCCACAAGATTGGCAAAGAACAGCTCTTCAGTTAGCTCCGACTCCAAGCCGCTCAGCGGCAACAGACTAGCAAACAAACCATTCGCACGCTCCTCTCCTCCACTCTGACGACGCAAAGTGGCCAACGCATAAAGCTGCACACGCTTCACATAGGCGCGAAGTGAACGCTCTCGACGATTTGGCTGCAGAAGCAGTGGATTGAAGAGCAACACGAGACGCAAGAGGCCAAACTCCAAGTCGGTTACATCCTGCGACTGCAGCTCCTGCACAAAGTCGTGAATGGTGCGCGTAATCTGTGCCAGCTTCGCAATCTTTTGCGGTTCAATCTTATCGATGTCCGCTACCTGACGCACACTATGCACCAGCTGGCCAATGATGGTCGATACGGCCAATTGGCGTTGGCATTGAGCCAATGCCACAGCCAGCAATGCTGGCCAAGAACCGCGCAGCAGCTTCATCTGTGTGTGAGCATCGAGCAGCTCAAAGGCGGGCACTTTCCTCAACGTGTGCACAGTCAAGAAGATGATCCTGGCGCCCGTCTCGCACACATAGTGCATATTGAGATAGGAGTGCACCAAGGTAGGCGGTTGCACATGGAAGGCGCATTGTGCTTCTGATGGAAAAAGTTCCTGCTCAAAGATGGCTTCGTTGGCCACAAAGTCTCCGCGATTGCAATAGTCAAAGTCCAGATCCATATGCTCCACCAGATCAGCATCCACATCCTCTGTGCCGCTGTCCTCGGCATCGGATTCACATTCGGGTTTAATGCTCAGTCCAGCTGCTGTGTTCTGACTGCTCTGGCTGCGATCCAGCTGCTGTTGTATGGGCTGCAGCAATTGCAGCGCCTTGTCAATCGCTCGCTTGTCCAGCGTGCTCTGAATCAATCCCACAGTGGCGGGTGTGGGCAATGTGCTGGTGGCATCAACGTTTGCTGCTGCTGCGGCGGCTGCAGCCGCATTGAAATTCAAGTGCTGTGAGTTATTATTGCTGGCACTGTTGGCCAACAGTTGCAGGCACAGTGTACTGCTATTGTCCATGGAATCATCGTCATCCTCGTCGAGTTCCGGCTTGGCCAACTCGGGTGAATAGCAGTGACTGGGCGCATTGCTGCTGGCAGCTTGTTGCTGCTGCTGTTGCTGTTGTTGCGAAGCAAGCACTGAAAATGACCAGAATATGAAAACTGCAACTTTCTCCCTTTAGTTGGCTGCACTTACTCAGCGTCTGTGTGAGCTCGGCAAAGTTCAGGCCCATGGGGAATAGATTCTCGTTGAGGCCAAAGGGCGTCGAGTTGGCTGCGCTTGACACGGGGGGCGTGGCCGCATGTTGAAACAGCGCAGCACTCGCTGCGGCGGCTGCCACAGAGGATGCATGTTGTTGTTGCTGCTGCTGTTGTTGCTGCTTCACTCGCACCTGCTGGTAACTGGATTTGTTGGCCACGGAACCGCTAGAGCTGCTACCCGTTGCAGTGGAGCCAGAGGCAGAGATGCCGCCACTGCTGGAGCTGGAAGCGAGGCCATCTTTACGATCCACAATCGGTTTTCTTTCGTGCTGCACGGCTGCAGATTGGGATGGAGAGAGAGAGAAAGCAATTAGCAAGCGTTTCAACTTCAGCAAGCCATTTGATGCATTAATGTGTGAGTGTGTGTGTGTGTGTGGGGGGGTAAGCGCTTATGAACGTGTGTGTGTCTGCATGTATGAATTAGTAGTCAGTGGGGTGATGAGCATAACTGCAGTTGGGTGGCAACCTTGGCGCAGCTTGCAAGCCAAGCAGGCCAACTGCAGGCATGCATCCAATTGGAACAGAGTGATAAGCATGTATGAGTGTGGCTAAAGTTGTTGTTTGCATGAATTTGTGTTAACTTGTTGTTAACACGCTACATGCATGAATTAGTATTCGGGTAATGACACTTGTTAGCTGCAGCATAGTTTTGCAGCAATGTGGCAACCTTGGCCCAACTTGTAATCTAATCAGAGCAATTACAAGCAGACGCCTGCCAATTGGAGCAGTCAACTAGCACTTGTCTCGCTCCAACTAACAAGTGCCTTATACCACAAACCAGTGTGACTTTAGCATGTATGTATGTGTGAGTGGGATGCGTGCAGTTTTGTTGGTTGTTGTTTTTTTGAGACGACGACTTAAACGAAAATTACAATCACTTCGCATGCCGCTGGCCAAACACTTTTGCAGCCGACAGAATTGACACCTGTTGCGATGGTGTTTGGTCACCTCACAGTTCATGGCCCCGCGACATTGATAACCCAGCTGTTTGCGTATCGAGCGCTTGAAGAATCCCTTGCAGCCCTCACAGCTGATGGCGCCATAGTGGCGACCCGATGCCCGATCTCCGCACACTAGGCACAGCTCTACGGACGAGAGGGAGGCAGCAGCGGCCGCTGAACTTGCTGCATTTCCGGCTGCCACTGCGGCCGCCACAGCAGCTGCATTGCTGTTATTATTGCTGCTACTGCTGCCGCTTGAGTGATTCAGGCCCAATGCTCGGGGTTCTACAACAACAAATAAGAACAAAGAAATTAAAGTTAAACCACCGAACCACATTTGGGTGTTGGGCCCAACAAGTTTTTCAAACCAAAAATGTGCCTCACCTTCGGTTTTAATGCCGCTGCTGGTGCCCATCATGAAGTCCAAGTGGAAACTGCACGCCAAAGCAAGCTGTTGCTTCTCTTTGCTTTGTGTTCGCCGTTGTCGTCGTGTGCTTTGCTTTTCTTATTAGAACTTGTTTTGTGTTGAACGCGGCGCGAGTGTGAGTGCCTTGCTCTCTGTGTGTGTGCGTATGTGTTGCGTGTGCGTACGTATGCTGCTCTTATGAGAAGCTCGAGCTAAAAACGCCTTAAGAATGTTTCGAAAACATTGTTTTCTCCAACATATAAAAACACTAGTTATGCTAACTTTACACTTTCACCTTTAACTATGTCTATTTTAAAATATACAAAGCCATTTAAAATGAGCTTTTTTTTTAAGCAGCAGAAAGGTTCAGCCTTTTCTTTCGTTAAATGCGCTGCAACTGAATAAATGTTAGAGATGGAAGCGATTCGATTTTAAGTAATCGGAATGGTTAATACCTTAAATTCCAAATAAAAATTAATTTCACCGTATGATTAGACTCCTATTAATTTCGGTAATTTTATTCTTACTTGAATTCAATGGGAATATATTTATTACACTACCAAAAGGTCAATATACCAATAACGGTCACACTAAATTGCAGCACCGCGATAGCTTAGCGATACACATATTTATTATCGCTGCCGCAATTCTTATCGATATTTTCTCCAAGAGCTTCCGGGCGCACAATTCAATCGAGTCTTTTCAGTTATAAAAATACAATTTATTTTACAATAGAAATCAATACATACACAATTCAATTAAATCATACAAAGTTCTTAGTTACATAAGTGTTTTCTGTGAAATTAATTACACTTTCGCTTTTTGGTCTTACAATCGATTAAGCCACAAATTGCTTTTTAAAATTGCTGATTGCAGTGAAAAATGGGATCCAAAAATATGGAAAACATTGAGTGCACGAAAAAACAGGAGATGTAAGTAGGGGTGGGGAAGGAAGCGCAAACATTCAACCTACGTATGTCTCAACTACTACAGATCAGCTAATTTCTTTTACATTAATATCATCTACAGTCTGTGTTACGTTTTTTTTTATTTATTCTTTAAGCCCATTGCACGTTTGGTGGCGCGTCCAAGGAAGATGCCAGTCAGAAAGACCAAGCCCGTGGCGCTCATTAATATCACAAGGAAGAACTTTCGTGCCGGCGATGTGACCACCTGTTGCACCAGCTGCTGCATATCCTCCGGCGGCTGGGCGAGTGCATCATCCGCATTGCGAAACATTTCAATGCGTCGCTTCAACTTCTCGCGGCAATCCAACTCCAACGAGTTGGGCGTCTCACGCAATAGCGTGCGCAGACAGTTTAATTCTAAATGGAATTAATATCAAACAATTAAAAACTGTAATCAACCAAAATCCATTTAACTTACTTCGGCCATTGCCGCTGGAGATCTTGGCACAGTAACGCAATAAATCCACAGTGCAAGCCGATTCCAGTATGGGATCAACCTGTATGTCGGCTTTGTCCTCGGCTATCAGAGTCGCCACCTCAAGCTGGCACTCGCGATTGATCAGTTGCTTCTTGAGGAATGCTGTCTTCAAGCATTCCTCCACCTGGCCATGCTCGTCACCCTCCGAGGGCGCCTGGCATAGCTGCTGAATTTCGGATTTGCAGAAATGCTGCAGCACCGGGTTCAGTTTGTAATTCAAGGCTTGTTCCTGCAGAATTTTAATCATTTCCTGCGAGCAGGTCTCGTCCAGCTTCGATTGCCGGAACTTTTCCTTAAGACATTTGATGACCTGAGATATAAATTTACATTGAAGTAAAGAAAATTTAGGTATTAAACAAACTTTTTGTTATTATAATTTATGCTAGTGTATTTGTTACTTTGAAATTAAACTGCCAAAGTCGCAAGTCACATATTAAGTAAATTGCCGAGGAGAAATTTGAGAACATACATTATTGGTCAGATTTTTAATGTTAGCCATTTCAAATATAACAAGTAAGAAAACTTACAGTTGAGTGCAATCGACTGTAAGATACGCGCTACCTATTTTGATTAAAAGTTATACCAAATTAATACGAAATACTAAAAATATACCATAGTTTTAAAAAGATAGTCAATTATATGAAATTCTATTTTTATATTTTTTATATTTGTCGAAAAAGTTTTATAGTTTGCATTCATAAATTAAAGAGAAAGAAGGCTTTTGATCTCTTTAATTTTATAAATTAAGTTTCAACATTTTTTTACGTGTTCGATTTCCATTCGTCTCATAATTCATATTTGCTATCAAGAGATTATTTTTGCCTGGGAGATTCTATTATTGAATGAGATTATTAATACGTGAAATGCTTAACGGAATTTTCTAATTTTCATCATCATCATTCTCCCATGCGATCGACGTGCCTCTCAAGAGCGCGTCATAGACGCGTTCGTAGCGATAAGAAAACCGTGGTAAACGATCACAATTAACGATTGTGTTCTGGTTGTCTGAGACTGTGTCGAATCTCGCCAGTTCCATTCGATGCGTCGTGGGGTCGTATACGTGATGTTAACATTTTGCGGCATTTTGTGCGCTTTACTTGCGGGCTGGCTGATCATCCATGCCGAAGCAGCCTTTGTGGACGAACCTGTGCCCATCTTTCAAAGGACAGTAACTGTGCAATTGGCTGACAATCAAGGCGCTGTTCGTGGCAATTATGGACGGACTGCGTGGACTGATCAAAGGATTCTACAATTCAGAGGCATTCCCTATGCTGAGGCACCAATTAAATCGCTGCGTTTCAAAGTGAGTTTGAATCTTGTCATGCTGCTGAGTACAATTTCGCAATGAATTCACATTCTCATAAACCATCCGCTTTATGACGCCGCAATTAAAATGACTTTCGTACCCCGCTGCCAAATAAAAGGCACCTGTTGAGCGTTTGCCCTGGACGGGCACACACGACGCTTTGGACTTTGGACAGCGGTGTCCGGTGATAACCAATTTGGATGCGCAGCTATCGGATGAACAACTGGAGGATTGTCTCAACTTGTGCGTCTACACAAAGAATGTGAGTGCGATTCTTTATATATTTGGGAGTATTTTAAACTTTATCTTTACGAGTCTTGGCACAAATCTTTTACATCAGAGATTTGACTCGGTTACAGCTTTACTTATGAGTTTATTATTCGCAGCAATTAAAAATTTTCAACATGGGAACTTGACGCATAATAAGTCACTATCAGGTCTTTTTTCAAAATGCTTGTTGTTTGTAAATCTAATTGAATATTAATCATCGGTTACTAATTAACTAAGAGGGGTATGCTAAGTGAGTGGAAAATACGAGTTTAGTAACTTAAATGAAAAATGTTTATAAAAAATTTATTCGAAAATTTCTCATTACATTTTATTATCAATATAATTACCTTTTAATGCCGCGTATTTCGCAATCGTCTACTCTCGCCTCTTACTTGCTTAATCAGCATTTGAGATCAACTAATGTTATTATTCAACAAAATTTCCATTAAGATGGGGTAAGGTATTATTATGTCAGATTTCAATTAGACTATACAGCTGCTTCAGGAACAAGCTTCTCTTACTGGGTTATTGACTTTATCAAACACGTATTGCATTAGAAGAATGTAAAAGCTAAATACTGATTAAGTAACTATATCGGAGACGGTATAAGTGCTTAGTAATTAATTGACGGTGAATAATAAATATGATGACTTGATTTAAATTGGTCGATAACTTATCAATATTACTAATTATCTTGAAAATTTCATTGGTACTAAACTGAAGCCTTTTAAAGCTTTTTTATTATAATAATTCTATATTAATTTAATATGATTTTATAGAGAGTTGAGTACAAGGTATTTCACGGTCGAGCACACTCAATTTTAAATTGAAACCTGTTATCAGCTTAACTGATTCATTTATGATCTTCCACAGTAGTAACTGTTATTATTGTGTACAAAGTTAAGATTAATTAAGCTACCTTTTGTAAATACTCTGTATTGTAGTGAAAAAGGGCATGCTAGACTGCACTGCAATTTTATTAACTGTTTATAACCCATACTCATAGGATAGAAGGGTATTATAATATTGTTTGTAACAGACAGAAGGAGGGAGACATCTTCGATCTTATAAACTCTATTCTTTTATCAGCGTCAACAGTCGTGGCGATATCTGTATGAGCACATAGATCTTAGAGACTACAAAAGATATAGATATCTTTTTGGACGCATATCAAGTTTGTTTCAATATACCAATTATAGCTAATGGTATATTTTGAATAATATGGTATATTTTAAAATGAATACCACACTGTTTCGATTTTATTCAAAATAGGTAGCTGTTATCTTATAGTCGATAACACTCGACTCTAGCTTTCTTGTTTTCTTTTTCCTTCAATTTCTAGTTGACCGCTCGTCAGCCTGTTATGTTCTATGTCTATGGCGGTGGCTACTACAACGGCTCCTCGCAGGATCATCCGCCCAACTATCTGCTGGAGAAGGATGTGGTGCTTGTTGTGCCCCATTATCGCGTTGGCGCCTTGGGCTGGCTGACAACACTGAGCGCGGATTTGCCTGGAAATGCACCAATTGGCGATATTCTACTCGCCTTGAATTGGGTGCAGCGACACATATCGAAATTCGGTGGCGATCCAAGCCAGGTGACAATCTTTGGCCAAAGCGCGGGAGCTGGAGTAACCAGCGCTCTGCTGCTGAGTCCGCGTAGCAATGAGCATCAATTTCAGCGTGCGATTGTGCAGTCGGGTTCGATCTTCGCCTCTTGGGCGATTACCAAAGAACCAGCGGAGCAAGCTCGTCGGATTTGTGAGCAATTGGGTTGTGAGCAGTGCGATAAGCGCAAGAAACTGTTGAGCTGTGTGCAAAATGCTTCCGTTAAGGAACTGCTGCTGGCCACACAAGCGGAGAGCTTTTCTCCAGTTGTGGGCGATCTCCAAGGCATCTTGCCAGAGCAACCACAGCAGCTGCTCGAAAACTATCAGGGCGTGCCTCTAATGACGGGTTTCACCCAACACGATGGCTCCTTTGTGCTGGCTTGTAAGTACTTTAAAACATGCTTAAGAGTTGCAGCTAATCAGCACTCTTCTCTACTCTAGCTTACTACGATGGCGTGTCAAGTCAAATGGCGAATGTTAGCGTATTAAGTGTGCGGCAATTTACACAGGCCTTGATGGATCTGACGAAAGACGCAACTGGTTTGGCAGATCAGCTGCTCTATCGTCTGCTCTTCACGCCAGAGCTGCTTAGCAGCCATGACCATAATGAAGCACTACCCGCTTACTTTGATGTAAGTTATAGGAAATTTAATAATTCATATTAAAATTTGATATAATTTCCCCTTTTCCCTCAGCTTACTTCGACGGTCTACATGAAGTCGCCTGTGATCAACTTGGCCAGCAAACTGCTCACTAAGCAGCCTTCGACACCTGTTTATGTCTATAGCTTTGAGTACGAAGGCGAACACACTCGCTTTGGCTATGAATTTGGCAATGAACAGTATCCGTTTAACGGTGGCGTTCATCACTCCAACGATAATATTTATTTATTTGCCACGCATCCGCTGCATGGCAACGATACATCGATGGCACAGCGCATGGTCGATATTTGGACTTCGTTTGCCATCACTGGCGTGCCCAATGGTCTTGCTCCTCTGGCCACACCAAGTGGTCCCTACAATCGCTTGGGAGTAAAGATTAATGTGGCCGAGGATCTGCTAGAGACGCTCACAACTACCATTGATGATCCGGACAACAAACGTTTCAGCCGAAATGTTGGCTTTTAAAAAGTGTTTTGGTAATCGATTTTTAAAGCTGCTATATCTTATTGTATATTTGTAAATAAATTGTATATATTATATATTATTTTTTTAATAATAAAGAAATGTGCATTAATTAATGCAATGTAAGTAATAAATTAACGAATGGAATGCAGGGAAGTCACATTCTTTTTGATAATTCTATTGCAATACTTTATCAAATATGTGCAACAGGTGGGAATTTAAATGTCAAACTATTCCAATATTTGAAGAGTCAAGTATTGCATTACATTCGAAATAAATATTATTATTCTTCAGAAACAGAAAAAGATAATAAATTATTTGATAATCAGAACGAAGAAGTAATTTCTAGATTTAGGCGCAAATTTCGTAAGAAGTTTCATTGGATTTATAGATAAGAATACATTTTCAACTTCGTCACCTTTTAGTAGCTGTTGTTAACAGAGAGATTTTAATCTATAATTATTTCAAATTTAATTCCCCTTCTAAGAAATCTGATGTTAATAACGAGAATATATTACACGACTAACGCAACTTAAATATATACATACTACTGTGGGCAAAAAGTAAGAAGCAAAGTTCAATTTAAACTTCGCGGGCTTGACATTTCGGCAAGTTTTTTTTTCTTGAGTTGGCAGGACTGTTAATGACATCTGGGCGAAATTTCATGTGAATGTCATTTTTAATAATACATTTGCGCTTTCGTTTACTAAACGAGCTAAGAGTGAATTACTCGATTACTTTACAATGTCTGATTGAATCGAGCAGAGAAGCGCCAGAAAATTATTTAAAAATAAGCACTCACCTTGCCGTTGAGTTCCTCGTTGGGCTGAGCGGAGGCCACAATATTCGAGCAGTAGCGATCGATGTTCTTGCCACAGGCACTCTGCAGCGAAGGATTGAAACGATAGTCCGTATTTTGTTCGATCATGCGATTAACGACAACCAAATGACAGCGTTGATCAAATGACTTGTCATCCTTGTACTTCTTGAGGCAATCTAATATCTTGACCGATTCCGTATCGGGACAGAACTTGTAAACCATATCCTTGCAGGTGCTGAGCAGCGTATAATCGGTGCCACTGTCGCCCAACTCTGATTTCTTGATCATGAAGACGACATGATGACACGCCTTGCCCAATCGCGGTGTCTGCTGTATGAGGCACTCCAAAGCCTGCAAAATAAACGCAATTAATCGATGGTTCACAGGATAAATTGCAGTGTTAGTTGTTGTGAGAGATTTAGCGTGTTAATTGGGGGATTCAAATGAGCTGGATGACTTGCATTTTTATTCACCTGACCAGGACCCGTTTGGTCGGCACAAAACTGCTGCAGTTCAGTGTGACAAGCATTCGCCAACTTGGGATCCAACGCGATGCTTTCACGCTGTTGATAGAGCTGCGCCTTCACCTGTTGCCGACACTCGCGTGGAATCTGATGACGCTGACCGCGTATGGTGTCGTTGCGCATCACTTCGCTGAGGCAGGCGACAACCTCGTTCTTGGTGGCACTCGCAGTGCAATGACGCGTCACATAGCGGCGACAAGCCTCCTTGAACTTGGTGGTGAAATGGTAGTTCTTCAGCGAGATGATTTGGAAGTGCTCGATGGCAGCGCGACATCCAAGATTCTTGCGGAGATCGGGATCGTTCTTGTGCGCAATGAGACAGTCCATCATGTTGCCTAAGGGGGGAGAGAGAGTAGAGATGTTAGCACAGCTCAGAAAAATTTTAAGGAATTAATTAGTCCGATTAAGGCAAGTGTGTATCTAAGCTAGATAATTTCGCTATTATATCACTTTTTGATTAAGCTTGGAATGTTCTTAAATCGAACGTATAAAAATACTACCTTATTTCGTTATTATTCTGCTTTCCAATTGGTATTCCTAAAATATACATCAAAATGATGCTCTAAATATAATTTTCAGAACAAATTATAAAATAAGCTTAAACTGCTTTTGAGCAACACCAATTTTAAAGTCTCCAGCACTTACAATTGTCGCACAGCAGATAAATGTTTTTCTACAGACGCACAGTATGTAAGCTAGTAGCACCTAATGACTATGCTTTAACCCATTTAGTCCAATTAGAAGCAGCTATTAGAAACCTGAAACTAACCATTATCGTTGCCCGAACTGAGCACATCCGAACAATGCTGATGCATTGGCTCTGAACACACAGCCATAATGACCGGATTGAGCTCCACGTTAGCTGCCTCCTCCTCGGTGTATTTGGTCACAACCTCTTTGCACTCCGGTTGCAGTTTCTCCAGTCTATTCTGCAGGCATTCCATTTCGGAGCCCTTCTTGGTATTCTCTCCACAATACAGAGACAAATCCGATAGACAATAATCCTCAACCTCGGGTATCAAATCCACAGAGATCGCACGCTGACGCATCACACGCTTCACCTCGCGGAAGCACTCATTGTGCAGCTTCTGATTCTTGTCCTCGCTGTAAGCCATGCGATGCAAACAGGGCAGTATCAAGGGACCCCGCTCCGGATCCATTTGCACATCCTGCACATCATCCCATTGCCGCTTGGCGCGACAATACTTGATGGCATCGTCGCGGCAGTGCTTATAGAGCTGCGGATCCAGCTTGAAATCGCGTGCCACAAAGTATTCGATGATGAGCAACGCCTGTTCGCATTCCGGTCGCATAACCGGTGTGCCAATGCGTTCCATGAGGCAGCTCATGACACGCGCCTCGCCGCCTTCCACATCTTTGCAGGCCACATCGACCACAGGTTTGCAGGCACGTCGCAGCACAGGATCCACACGCCAATCCTCGCCAGCATCGCTCACCTTGATGAGCGTTTCCAAGCCGCGTTGACACTGCGATGTCACACGATGTTGCGCACGTCTTGCACGCACATGCTCCATCAGACAGTGAATGATCTCGCCGCCTGTGCCTGTGAAGCCATTCACCAGTTGCGCTTTGTGCTGCTCGGCACAGAACTTCGGTATGTCGTCGGCACAATCGTTGAGCAGCTCAGGCGACAGCTGATAGTCGGTCATGAGCATACGACGATGATCGCTCAGCTCCACAAGGCATTCAGGGGCCAGCTTGGTGCCGTTCTTCGAAACCGTCTCAAGGCACAGCAATATCTGGGCGAGACGCACCTGTTTGTCCTCGGAGACGCCGCGACGACAGTGATGCTGCTTGATATCGTCCTTGCACGCCTTGGCCAGGCCATGGGACACACGATAATCGCGTCCCATTTGCTGATCGCGCAGCGTTATCTGTGTGGCGCATTGCGTGCGCAGTGATGGATCGTTCTTGTGCCGCACCAGACACTTGTAGCCGCCCGGGGTGCCAGCGCGTTCCTACAAAACCCAATTGGATAACACAGCTGATAAGATTATGCCACTATTTTATCGTTAATTACCTGCGGACAGAGCGCGCTTAAGTCATCGGCGCACACACGAAACAGCTCCAACATGCCACGTTGCAGCTCGATGGCATTGATGGCAACCTTGCAGTTGGCCTCAATGGGCTGAGCCTGAGCCATTAGGCATTGGACGGTGCCCAGTTGGGAGAGAAGTGCGGGCAAGTGTTCCACATTCATGCGTCCGCATTTCTGTTGCTCCACCAAGGCACCACAAGCGGTGTAAAACTCTCCAATGTTGGCGTAATCGCTGCCCAGCGAAGCGTGTGCGCGTCGCAGTTGCTGCTGGCAGGTGTTGCTCTGGGGCAGCTGTTGGCGCTGATCCTCCAGGCAGCTCCACAGATCCACCGAGTTGAAGCAATTTTGCAGTTTGTTCTGCTCGGCGTTGCAATAGTTGGGCAACAGCGTGTGCTCCACCCAAGTGGGCAGTTGCAGCTGACGTTGCTGCAGCCACAAGGCATGCTGGCAGGCATCGGGCAATGCTTCCAGTTGACTCGAGCTAAAGCTTAAGGCACACTCCAACATGGACAGATTATCGCTGGACGCTTGATGCGTGCAAAACTTGCGCAAGTCGGCGCAATCGGGCAGATCAATGATGCTATGCTGGGCAGCTGCATCGTTGCCCGCTTTGTTGTCCACGTCAATGGAGGCGCGACGTATGCGAACGTTGGCAAATTTGGCAACAGTGGAGTCAACGTTGTTGTTGTTGTCGTCGCCGGCTGCCGCCAACGAGACCCACAAAAACAGCAACAAGAAATCGCATTTCATTTTATTGCCACAGTGAACATTTAAACGTTGCAGCACTGAACACAAAATAGTTACGAGTATAGAATTTAATAATATATGTATATCTAATATCAATTCTTTACAGTTTAAGTTGTAGATTTTTCGAGTGCAACTAAAGGATAGACAAAAGACCGGGTAAAAAATGCAGCGTTTAGTTTCTGTATATTATTATCATCTTATTGTGCAACACACACTGTTTGAGTGTTTTTTTTTTCAGCAAATACGTATATTATTTCACAGCATTGAATATTTAACACGCGGCGTTTGTGCAATAAGAATTAACAAACGCATTATAATTTATATCATCACTACACGACTTTGTACAACAGCTGCGCAACAAGAACTACTTTACATATTTATCGATATTTATCTAAGTAGCGCGCGTTTCTATCGAGATAGTCAACTGCAGGCCTATCGATAGCTGTTTATCTGTTGCAATGTGCAGTCGGCCCATCTCTAACTGCCTATGAGTCGTTCGTGTACCGCAACAAAAGAAAGTTAGCAATTTTTTTTTGGCTGCAACGCGAATATAAGTTTATTTATTTTTCTTCGACAATTGTACGTAGTGCAAGTTAAATGCATTTCTCATCATTCAATTGCTACATTATCATCAACAACATCAATACTCACGGTCTACATATTGCGAACTTTTAAAGTTACTTCATCAACAACAACTACGGCATCCAACTGGTCATCACTAAACGCTGAGGAGGCGGCGGCTAACGAACGCACACCGCTCATGGACGCCCACGTCAATGCCTCGACATCGTCCGCGGCGACGGCGGCGGCAGCAGGCGAAGATGAGAACCTGAGCGGCGAGGCCGAGCGTTTGGACCGTCCTCCAAGGCGGCAGAAGCAACAACGGAATAACTATGGCTCCAATGCAGATTCACCAGATGGCGTAAGTACTTAAATCACTTTTGATTGTCTAGACTTGCAATTAACTAATTTGTGTATACTTTTCAGGCTGTGCTTACAGTGCCAAGCGTCGTCATACGTGACTCAACAACACGACCTTCAAGACTGTCTGGGGGAGGAGCTGGTGGTGGTGGTGGAGATGGAGCACCTGGGCCATCACAACAGGAAATCGAAGAGGAGCAGGGCTTGAAATATGGTGCCCAACACGTTATTAAATTATTTGTGCCCGTTTCGCTTTGCATGTTGGTCGTTGTGGCTACCATTAACTCGATAAGCTTCTACAACAGCACGGATGTTTATCTGTGAGTGCACAACTAACTTAACACCAGCACTCTGCATCGTTTATCATTCATTTATAGCGATTAGTTTATCTAATTATTCCTTTTCGTCCCATACAGCCTCTATACGCCTTTCCATGAATTGTCGCCGGAGCCGACTGTCAAGCTTTGGAATGCACTGGCCAACTCATTGATCCTAATGAGCGTCGTCGTGCTGATGACCATACTGCTGATTGTACTGTACAAGAAGCGCTGCTATCGCGTCATCCATGGCTGGCTTATACTCTCGTCCTTTATGTTATTATTCATCTTTACGTACTTATATCTGGAGGAGCTTTTGCGTGCCTATAACATTCCAATGGATTATCCAACGGCAGTACTGATCATGTGGAACTTTGGTGTCGCCGGCATGATGGCCATCCACTGGCAGGCACCGCTGCGTTTGCAGCAAGGCTATCTGATATTTGTAGCCGCCCTGATGGCGTTGGTGTTCATCAAGTATCTGCCGGAATGGACGGCCTGGGCGGTGTTAGCAGCCATCTCAATTTGGGGTATGATTTTTACTTACAGACACCGGTAATATTTGTTATTAATTATTTTTCTAAACAGATTTAATTGCTGTACTATCGCCGCGTGGTCCGCTTCGTATTTTGGTGGAAACCGCCCAGGAGCGCAATGAGCAAATCTTTCCCGCTTTGATTTATTCCTGTAAGTGGAGTTAAAGATAAACTTTATTTATGATTCTAACTTGTTGGTGTTGCAGCGACGGTTCTTTATACCTACATGGGCACACATTATACACCAGAGCAGCCACTGCCAACAACAACATCTTCGCCATCCTCCAGCAACTCGACGACAACAACGCGTGCCACACAAAACTCACTTGCCTCACCGGATCCAGGAGCAGGCGCAAGCAGCAGCTCACGTTCAGGTAATTCGCGGCACGGCCAGCGACAGCAGGAGAATAATCAGGCGGCAGCTGAAGGTATGCCACTTGTGAGCTTTAAAAACAATTTGCACGGAAACGGTACATATGCATTTAATTTACCTTTATGATTTAATCTGTTCCTTCACTTTGTAAGCGCTTCTCTTTTGAGCCTATTGTATTTGTGTGTTTTATATTTTTATCGTTATTGTTGTGACTGCTGTTTCTAAGGTGTAAGACGCTGCTAGAATCTATTCCATATATAATCCAAGATATGCAAGGTTTTAATTTACCTTTTTCTTGCTTGTAGCTGAGGCGGCTGGCTTCACACAGGAATGGTCGGCAAATCTCAGCGATCGTGTAGCACGTCGTCAAATCGAGGTGCAAACTACACAGAGCGGCAATGCACATCGCTCGAATGAGTATCGCACGGTCCCAGCGCCAAATCAGCCGCAGATGGAGGCGCAGGAGGAACGTAAGTAACTGCAATAGAGATTCCTATACAATATTTAACCCCTTTAATATTTTGTTGTAGGTGGCATTAAGCTGGGACTGGGCGATTTCATTTTCTATTCTGTACTTGTGGGGAAGGCCTCTAGCTATGGCGACTGGACGACAACAATTGCCTGCTTTGTGGCCATCCTTATTGGCCTTTGCCTGACGCTGCTGCTCTTGGCTATTTGGCGCAAGGCTTTGCCAGCTCTGCCAATCTCAATTACCTTTGGCCTGATATTCTGTTTTGCCACCAGCGCTGTGGTGAAACCATTTATGGAGAAACTGTCTGCCAAACAGGTGTTTATATAATAATGACGGTGGAATTTAACACACACTAATCCGTGTCCTAGTATTCTGTGTAATCATAGTCTAAAAAGAAAAACAAACAAATCCTTTTACAATACATTTCTTTATTTAACAAAGCGTAATAACAAACAGAAAATTGTATTTATGTTTTCTTTAGCTTAACTATTGTCTTGTCCACCAAGTTAACGAGCCAGCCGGGCTCCAAGCCTAAGAACAATTGTCTCGCATCCTTGGTAGCCGTTAGCATTTCGTAGTCGGCATCATCCTCAATGCGTGGCAATTCGTAACCGTATTTTTGTGCCAGCACCAAACGCTCCTTGCTAATCTCCTCGGGATTGGCCAGATAGCCGCGATTCTTCGCATCCGTATAGTATTCCACGGCATCCTGAGGCGGCAGCATGCGCTGAGGAATTGGTACTCCCTTCTCGAACCATTTCTTAGGATTAGCTAAAATCTGCAGGCTGCGTGGATCGTAGTAAGCGGTGCGAATGACTCCGCCATTGCGCTCTACAGCTGCAATGACTGCCTCGCTCGCATGCTGCACTTCAATGTTAATCTTGGCCTTGAAGTTGTCCAGTCCATCATCCGTCAGCTGGAAGCCATATTGCAGCTCAGCTGGCTTCAGCGACAACAGACCCGAATTGCACAGCGTGGCGATGTCAACTGGCTGGGTGGCATCAATGCGATTGGTGTCGATGAGCACTTGCAGTTGCAGCAGAGAGATCGGCGGATATTCGCGCTTCATGTGGTGTCCCTTGTAGTAGGGTTCGTAGGGGAAGCGCATGTAGAATGCCTGATTGCCTGTTTCGTAACCCAGACGCATGAAATTCTGTCGCTGCCCGGAGCCCTTGTTGCCCGCACCATGTTTATCGCCACCATGTTGCGCACGACCGCGTTTATCCTAAAAATTAAATTGAAATTTTAATTCAGAGTTCACAGCATGTTATTCAACCGGCTAATGATGGGGGAAACTTACGTTCTGTTTAGAATTGGGATTGGGACGCAGATTTCCAATTTGTACTCGCGGCAGGGTGCGCAATAGCTTCAAGGCCTTGTCTGAGCTCTCGCGCAAGTGTGCCATCTGTAGTTTTATTTATTAAAAATCAATTAATAGAAAATAATAGATTTAACACGAGAAACAATATACTTTTGTGGAGTCGTTTGTCAACACTAGTCACAAGTGCTGTGTTTTTAATATTATCTTAGCGAAATTTCAAAATAAAACGATATCGATATTTAATATTAACAGTAAGTATCGAGTAAAGTGTGATCACTAATTGTATTTCCACTACAATTGCTGTCGCGCTCATTTTAATTAATAAGGAAGAAGTGAAAAGTTGCTAGTGCAAAGGAATTTATTGTTTATTAAATTATTTAGTTAAAAATGAGTTGTGCAAAGTGTGAAGGCAAGTCCGCTCAATCAGCCAAATGTGTTTTGAATGCATTGGAGAGTTTAAAAGTGCACTTTCAAAGTAAGTTTGGTTTCTGTACTTGCAATTCGAATTGGAATTATCTCCGTTTTTTTTTTTTAGTGATGCAGGGTTTGTGTCAGGATAATGCAAATACGATTACACTACTAAAACAGCGCAATGAGAAACTACACAACGCCATCGACTTGTTGCAGCAACAAAAAGAGCGCAGCATCAAATGCAGCCCCAAGCGTCGGAGACCCTCACCCAAAAAACCACGCCTAGAGAAATTACCGCAGACTGAATCACCAAAAATGCCTGAAAGTCAGAGTTCTTTGAACATGAACATAGCTCTGCATCCGGACGACGAGGAGGAAGAAACCATTACGGAAACGGAGCCAGCCATCAGTCCCTACAAGCCATGGGCAACACGACGTAAGCTGAACAAGACTAACTGTGAAAATGAACAGCCTGTTGGTACTACAAAAGCCACAGAGAATAAGGATGAGTGGTTGTCTAAATTACCAAAGGACAAATTGCCGGCACCTAAGACAAAAATGTCATTAACACTGCGCAGTGATTCCCCTAAATTAAAGCAAACACGTTTGCAGTTTGACGCGAACAACACAACAAGAAATGCTGCCATAGATAAAGATGTAATCGAGTCCAGCCCCAATTTGTACTCAACACTTCGACATGCCAAGCAATCGCGTTCGCTTTTGCAGAGGTAAAGAATGTAACTTGTTAAAAATAAGGCTTTAAAATAATGTTTAATAACCTATGACAAGTTTGCAGAGCCGACAACAGCAACGCCTTCGACGCCAGCACTATGGCAAGCACATCGATAAAGAACGTCAATGAGAATGAGCCTGTTTTCGATATGGACGAGGATGATTCTTTCTTTGATCAATGTCCAGATCCATCAGTGCCTAAGCCTGTCGATGTCTTGCCTCCCTTAAGCGGCGTTTCAGATTCTTCCAGCGTTGTAATGCTGCCGCCGCCCACACAGGAGATTGTGTTTATTGACGACAGCATTGATGAAACTAATCCGCCTTTAAACACCATGGATTTTATGGCGGAGGTGCTTAAAGCGGACGACAAAGCCTCGATGACCAAGTTACAGGAGTTTGAAGCTAAACTTATGCGGGATCAACAAAAAGCAACAACCACCTTAAAAATGGTAGAGGGTGAAAAAACAGCGACCACTTAAAAAAGATTGAGCATCAAAAAGTGATGACTAGCCTAAAATCAGGAGACCAAAGAAAGACTGCGACTAATGCAACAAGCAGCAACAGGAATCTAGCAGACAACAAATTAAAAGCCAAAATTCCAGTGAATGTCAAACTAGAGCAGTTTACAGAACAACCAGGCGGCATGGGAAATGAGTCCACAAAGCTGCCAGAAGACTTTGATATTGAGGATGACGAGGAAGATGAGGAGGAAGAAATATTTCCACGTCCTATTGTGGTTAAGGAGGAAAAAGAAGAAAGCTTCAAGGAAAAATATAATATCGATTGCGATCAATGTGAAAAGGCAAGTATTTTTGCAAAATCCAACAAATTCTTATTTTTACATTAATGTTTTCTTCGCAGTTCATAAATTTCATGGGCGCCAATATGACTGACTTTCAGATACGTGAATATCTGTGCAATTGCCGGCATTTCGATCACCGCGAATTAGATCACAATACGCCCGATGGCTTTTGGAATCCACACATGGTGTCATTTGCCGAAGACGATCCTCGCAACAAGGTGTACGTTGATCGACGCTTTGTGAATCAGGCAAAGAAATAACAGACAAAAGACTTAAACTGCGTAGATATTTTATTGCAAAAAACTCGCATAATTTGTACATGAAATTATGTAATCTACAAATTGCCGCGTTTCTCCTGCTCGATTTCGATGGCTGTGAACAGCGACTTGAAGTTGCCAGCGCCAAAACCCTGTCAATTAAATACAACTTTAATTTAAGCATCTTATGTTAAGACAACAATACCACTTACATTATGATTGAAACGCTGAATAACCTCCAGGAACAGAGTTGGCCTGTCCTGCGTGTTCTTCGTAAAGATCTGCAACAGGTAACCATTCTCATCGAAATCAACCAGAATGTTAAGTTTCTTTAATATCTCCATGTCTTCCTTGATATTAGTGCGACTGTGCGACAACTGTTCCTGCAGAATATCGTAGTACGATGGTGGAATCGTCAAAAACTCGGTGCCACGGGCTCTCAAGTTGCTGACAGCTCCAATAATATCATCAGTGTTCAAAGCAATATGCTGCACACCAGCACCGCCATAATAGTCGACATACTCTTGGATCTGCGACTTCTTTTTGCCATTGGCCGGCTCATTGATGGGCATCTTCACCGTCTCCTCGTAGTTGGCCATCACAATGGAGCGCAGCGCCGAGTACTCCGTATGGATCTGCGAGTCATCGACAGACCAGAAGCGATGGAATTGCAAAATGCGCTCGTACCAAGCGGCAACGCTCTCCATTTCTAAATCGGGTTGATTGCCCACCACGTGATCAATGAAGTTCAGCTTAGCTGGTGGCAAACTCTGCAGCAGCACATCCTGGGCACTTTGCTGGTAACCAGGTAAGAAGTCACCCTTGTAACCATTACGCTCCACAAAAGTGTGGGTAGTATCACCGTACTACAAAAAGGGAAATTATTAATACTTGAATTGGAGTGAAAGAGTTGAAATTGATTTACCGTCTTAATGGTGGCGAATCTCACAGTGCCATGCTCATCCTTTTCCTCCCAGATGGCGCGCACGACTTCGGCCCCACGCGATACTGCCAAATTAAAAATTGCATTCAAGTCCTCCACTTCGAAGGCCACATCCTTGACACCATCACCGTGCTGCATCAGGTGCAAGCCATGGTCCTTGTCATCGGTCGTGTACGCCGAGACGAACACAAAGACAATCTTATTCTGTCGCACCGCATGCTTTGCATAGCGTCGCTCTCCAGTCTCCAATCCCTGGTAGCCAAGTGGTTCAAAGCCCAAACGGGTGGTATAATAACTGGCCGCCTGCTTGGCGTTACCAACGTAAAACGTTAGATGATCAAAGCTTAAGAATGTGCCGGCTTCTGGCTGTATTTCAAGATAAAAAAATTTAATTAATGCTGGTCTTTTTTTTCATAAATGTTTGCAACTCACTTTGGTTCCTTTGTCAGTATAGCTTGTCTGTAAGTTGGTGGAAAAGAAAACAATTTGGCGTTGAGTATTTTAGAAATTTTTAGGTAGCTTTCCTCAGTTGAATCTTTCGAATAGAATCTTACATATTTGTAATACGAAATATCTCTTAAGCAATATTTATTTATGCAAAGTTTCTTATTTTTAAGCTGCCTAAGGCAAACATAACCTTACAAAATCAGCAGTTTTCCATATTACATCATTCAAAGTCGAACATAACCTCAAAATTGAGACTTCATTAAGTAAACTTCTGATGTTTATTATTGTACAATTTCTAATTCTATATGGTACATAGAATTATAAATTGTGAATCGTATAATCTGGCAATAAGAATTATAACCTTTTAAAATCACAATTACATCGTAGGAACATAACCTCACAAATTAAAATAGCATTAACGAATTTAACGAATCACGAATATGATTTAATCTTTGAGTTTCCACAATTCAGTTACATCTGTCCACATTTTTTTTATATATTTAAATATTTTTGTAGTTTTGTAAAACTTTCTTTTTTTTATTACCATTATCACTCAGACTCAATTTTTTCTGAACTCTTCCTCACACGCGATTTATTTTATTAGTATTCCGTTGATCTTCAGGCGATCTTCACGAGTTGACTATGGCTTGGCCATGCTGAAATCACGCCTTATATACTCCCCAGTTCAGTTCCAGATCAGATGGAAATCCTGTACCCATCTGATAACTCATTTAAATATATGTCAAACTAGTATTTTATTTACTTGGTTTTCAAGAGCGGGTTTACTTGTTGTTGTTATCGGTTTAGATATTCGCATACTTAAATAGAAATTTGCAATAATTTGTTTACTAGAACAGGTGGCGTTGCTGTGTCCGTTTAATTTATGCAGTTTGTTCGTTTGTTTATAAACTTTAATTGTTTTCATTCTTTTAGCTTGGCAACTAGGCATATCATATCTGTAAAGATATTTTTGCTCTATTAAGTTTATTTCCAGTACATTATGCTGTTCATTGAAATTCATATGATATGAAATTGTTACTTTGTTATTTTTATGAACATTTTGCCGGTTAGCGATTTAAATATTCATGAATTCCAAAAGTTTTTGGGTGCCACGCGCTCATTTCAGACTTGATTATAACTGGATTGTGTTGCGAGCCCCCAAAACTTTTGTTGATTTCAAATGCATAAAAATCGGATTGAAGCAATTCTAAAAGTAATATATAACTTTTTATAGAGTTAAACTGGTATTAACAATTGATAATTGTTTTTGTTATTGTCTATTATATTGCGTGAGAAATACGTTGGATTATTCTGAGATTTTTTCATGCGGAATTTCAATATTATCCTCACAATGCATATTGTGCAGATGTCAACACATCTTGCTATAATCCTATCTTATTTAAAAAGTGAATTGAATTTGTTTTCGTTGAATATTACCAAATTTTGCGAGCTAAGTGGATTGACAGGTTCAACCTGCAATATTTTCATGTACGTAGTCTAAAATAGAAGATTTTTATAACGGACTTGACTATTTATAGATTGTATGCAAGTGTAGATTTGATAAATCACAGCTCTACATATAATAGATTCTTTTTATTGCTTATTGTAACTTGTACCCTTTACTTATTAATTCATACGCAAGAGTAAACGACTGCGTAATAATGTAACAACAATTTGTTATTGAGTAATCGCAGTAACTGTGTTTACTCATTTTCCTATAAATGTGCAACGGCAAACGATAAAAAAATGTATAATGAAAGGTAATTTTCATGACGAAAATATATTTATAATATATTTATAATTACCATAGTAATAAACGGTATAATAAAAAAACGCTTCAGACACAACAATATTTCTTATTTTTTTTTTTTATGTTTTTTTTTTTGGTTTTTTTTCATTATAATTTGTATCGCTTGTAGAACAAATATTTAGATATTCATTTAATAGAGAATTCTTCAAATTATTTCCCTCTGGAGTCATTTGTATAGAACGCAATGATTGTTTATTCGATTTACATGTAAACAAATAACATAATAAATACGCTTTATGAACGTTCTAACCTTATTATAGTTTTTTTTGGAAAGGCATTTCCAATATTAGTTTCGGCAAACTAAAGCGTATCTTTTCGTCAGTTTGCCATTTGCACACTTGTTTTTCTGCAAAAGATTGCTTAAGTAGACATTTTAAAGTAGTTTCTGCAGTATCCATTCCATTTCCATTTTTATTGTCGAGCAGATTGTTAATGGCACTTTTGGCATGTGCCATCAATGCGACAATGGCTGCCTCATCCCCATAGTTTTGCCTCCCCGCCCGCAATCGTCGCTCCCTTTTGGCCCTCTTGTGCCCTAATAAGCCAATCATAATAAATGTCAAGCATTAAATTGGCTTCTTGCCAATGGCCACTTGTGTGCTGTATGCCCAGTTCTCCTTCTCTCTGTCGAGTGCTCATCATTAGTTCGCTTGCCAGCTGCTGCTGCTGCTGTTGGAGACATTGTCTGGGGGCTAATCATTAATACTTAACCGCTTCAGTTCATGCGTCGCGTAGCTCATACGCCCTGTTAGCGTTTTGGTAATTTTTTCGCTTCTCTGTGTAGTATTTTTAGCAACGCTATAGCCACAGACATAAATCGATTCAAGATTTATGATTGTGAAGCAGATGCCTACAAAAGATTGCCAAACACCTGGCATCATGTGAATGTCCCATTTGTCAAGTGTCTGGCAGAGAAACTGCCCTATCCCAAGTTTGACTTATGATGGCATCACTGAAAAATCCCGTTTATAGCTTTGTTTGAGTTCCTTTAATTTATGCATTTCTCCTTGGCAAGTCAGATCGCTCTAGACGATCTTTCTATATGTTGATATTCGTTTGACATGCTAGCTTTCGATTTCATTTAAATCTATTTTATAAATCAGTTGTATTATTTCATAATAATTAATAAATTCATAGAATTATAAATCTCAAACTTCTCAAACATTTTAAATTACCTTAGCTCCTTGATATTTATTTTCGGAATTCCCCAGGCTGCGCACCTGTCACAAGTTGACTTTAATCAAATATTTTCCCAATTCCCCAAACCGAGTTCCCAGAAACTGCACTCTTAACATACCCTTAACATTTTGTCCATTAGCCTAAGCAAACTTATTCGCATGATACCCAGACATACATATGCGACATGAATTCCGATTCGGGTCTTCAACTCCATCTCTCTAACACAGACTCTGTTGTCCTTGTCGAAGGATATTTGCTAACTGAGCTGCGCAGGTTTATTTGGGTTTGATGTGGGTAGCCTGTTGCTCCTAATGAAGATATTAAATTACGCTTAACCGTTACCTCGCTCTGCCCTCTCTCTGGCACACACTCTGCGACTCTGCTACTATATTGCTCTCTTTCTGGCTGTCTACCTTTTTGGCAGTGGACTCTCACTCTGTCTCTCCGTCTGGTTGAGGGCATTGCCAGCAGCTTGTGAAGTTGCTTTGGGGGTTGCTTTGCTTTGCTTTCGACTTGGAGGGTGCAAGGAATACGCCAGGACAAAGGATGTTAGCTACTGTTGTGGCTGTTGTAGTTGTTGTTGTTGTTCTAGCCGCAAGCTGTCGGCGCCGCCTTGTCGACATTTGCGTTACGCTTTCAGTCGCCGTTTGAGTCTCGATTATTACGCTTCTAAAAAAACCCAATAGCAAATAAAAAAACAAACGGTGAAAAAAATAAACTAACACTTAAAATGAAACTGAAATTGTTTATTTAATTTAAAAAGCGTGGTAACTACAACAACAACAAAATACTATTCTAAAAGCCAAACGAACTTGAACTGTCGCTGATTTTGTAGTGACATTAAAAAGTGGCTAAAAATCATTTGTCGCCATCTATTTAGCTATTTTGTTGTTGTCTTGTTTTGAATATTGACAAATTTGTGAACGCGCAGCCACGATTAAAATCTCTATGTGCCCCCTCTCGGCCAGCAGCAGCAGCATCAACACAACAATGTAAATATTCAAACTATGCACAGTCTAAAGAGCATTTCAATGTTGTCCGTCTAGTTGCGAGGTTTTTGGAGCGCATTTAAAAATAGTTTCATTTAACATAACAATGTTATAATGTTTTATAACTTGGCCGATTTGCTTGCTGATTGAGATAGTTCAGTGTGAAAATGTTCATAAATTTTACGCACTATTTTCTTCGTGTTTGTGTGTACGTGTGTGTATATCTAGTTTTTAAAGTTGCCATGACGCTGGTTGTAAATTTAAAATGCATAGCGCCAGCTGCTTTGGGTGCTGCACCAGTGATTGTAAAACTGTACGCAGTGCTGCTCAAGTCGCACGCGATTTGATAAGACAGCAAATGAAAGCGACAGCTGCTGTAGCGGCAGTGGCAGTGCTTGTAAAACTGTTAGCGACTATAGCAGCTGTGTAAAAGTCGCATGCGATTTGTGCGGGTTTTTTGTTTAAAAAGAGAGGTAGACTAGCTGGGATATTAAAGAAATATTTTAAGTTGTATAAATATGAGGAAAATTATTTAAATATTATGAATTTGTGCACATTTTCAAATTACTTTTCACTTCCGCTCGCGTTTTTCATATGTTCGTGCTCAGTTTGAATCACAAAATAAACATGTTTCATGCAAATTTCGCAAATCTAATTGAAGTTTGCGTGCCATAAGCCAATTCAAGGACTTTCGACAGGATGTTGCCTCGCCCCTTAGCAAGTGCCACCCCATTTCAATCAGCTTGATGTCAGTTTGACATACCAAGAATTATGCCCCAGAGATGTGATGACGCTCCCTCTTGGCCTTGACATAAATATCTGGTCACAATATCCTTATTGAGTTACCTTGCATTTGCAATTTCCATTTATAAATATAACATTCTCGATGTCGTCATACTGCTTGAGATTTATATATTTATTATAGGCGCTTGCTGGAATCAGAAAAGAAAACAATAACCGCCCACAATTTGTAGGCCAAAACATTTAATAGACTTTGTGTAATACTAGATAGTAGCGATCATAAAGTTCGCTTTTCAAATAAGAGAAGATCGCGATCGAGTGTTGACTATAATATACCTTAGAGTCGCTTTTATTTGAATAATTCATGCTTAGTTATAAACTAAACGAATCTATAGTTATATATATAAGTGAAAAATACTTATTCTTCTTTTTAAACTTACAATTTTTCTCTTATTTTTTTTATTTATTTTTATTGATCTTCAAGAAATTTTCAAATCAGTTTCTGCGAGGTATCTAAAAGTGCACTCTCTTTATGTAGTTCTCTTTTCTTTTTGAGTAAAGGGTATAAAAGCACTGCAGAGGCACGTAAAGATTTACGATGTGGCCTAGAGTGAGGGAACGAGGGTCGTCATAACAGGTTGCAGCAGCGGCGACGCATCACAAACAATAAACAAATAATGCCGCCAGCATATGGAACCCCCTTCTTAAGTCCTCACCAGACTTCAGATGAAGAACTTCAGCATCGCACATCGTTGATGTGAATTTTATGTTATTTTTAAAAACACACAAATATGAGATGAATATAGAACTACTTGTGTACCCCCAGATAGGGATGCTTCTGCTAGGTCTCTGCTGGGTGTTAGGTGAGCATAAATTATAAAAATATTTCAATGTGTGTCAGATATTGCATGCCCAGGCAGCCCAGGAATGTTGTACTGCGTGTTCTGCATGGTTTTCAACAAATTACCAGAGCTTATTAAGTGTCATCTTATTAATGGACCATCCGATGGTTTTTCTGCTCAATTTCGTTGGTTGCACTAATTAAACGACTGTTGATAGGTTCCCCTAATCGTCGGTAGATTGTTCGACCATCAAACGGAACACAGTTTTAATGTGCGAGTAACATATTTATTAATGGGGATAAATGATAGATGTAATACAATTTCTCATTTCTGCGAATATCTTTTGTTATTTTAACAAACTGGGTTATACAATTACATTCTTTATGATTGGATTCACCTTTTACAAGTTCCTGGAAGTTTTTATTTACTCTCGTATCTTAAGTACAAATGTCCGGAGTGACCCAGGTGATAATTTGAGATTTAGGTTGTTTTGAAGGCAAATATACTTTTATATGTGCCATAAACTTTTTTATCTGCAATTGCATTTAGGATTGCAATGGCAAAGTACACATTGATAAGATAAAATAACGCTTTCAATGAGACCTCTAATCAAACTTTTGAAGAAGGTGTGTTACTATTTTATTGTAGTATGCATTCATATATGTATATGTAAACTAAAATTCTAAGTAGACTTTTTAAATAGGAGGAGTATCATCCCATCACCATTGGCATTTCTAACCTAACAAAGGCTGTAGACTATTAGTTTAGCTTTAATGGTTTTGTATACTGAAATATTTGTTGTTAATTATGTTGTTTTGCTTTATAAAAGTTTAAACAGTTGAGATAATTTTATTATCTTATTAAGTAATTTAAAGAGTGACTGCTAGTCGTGAGCTTCTTTAATTGCAAACTTTGATAAGCCGAGTTTATTTACTTTTGTGTGGCGCAGCTTTTTGGGCAATGCGAAACCCTTTAAAGGTAGCCACAGCGGCGAATTTGGCGCTCATTTGTGTGAGAATAATTCGTTGCTTAGGGGCAACCCCACAAAGTTATAACGCCAGCTGCGAAGACACGACGCAACACGATTCGATACGAAGCGACACGACACGACACGACTCGAATCGATTCGATTGTTTGCTTTGCATCGCTCAGAGTGAATTTGCATAGCCAGCGTAACGGACGTCGAAGTCGACGCGCGTCGAAGTCGACTTTCGTCTCATCGTCTCGTTGAGTTGTTATTATTTTTCTTTCTGCGAATAAACGACGCGGCGACGCATTCTATCTCTATTCTCTATCTCTTCTTCTAGTCGTGATCATTTTTGAAAAATGATTTTCTTAGTTCTTGTCTAGTCGAAATGATTTTCGTTTTTTGTGTAACTTAAATTTATGAATGGAGAACGCGCTGAGTGAGTTGCCGAATCGCTGCATCATAAATTATGCGCCAAATACCGAAAATATTTCTATTTCAAATAGAAATACCAAATAATTTATCAGAAACTAAGTGGATGAGAGATGGACATTGAAATGTTGAAATTACAGCTGCATATATATGGCAACAAAGTGTAGTGAATGATTTAATTTGGGTGAAGCATTGAAATCTGATAAATGTGAATAATATTTGGTACAAAATAGTTGAAAAAAGTTTTTAAATTTTTAAAAAGTGAATGTAAAGTTTGCTGGAATTGAATTTTAAAAGAAAAGTGAAAACTTAAAAATTTCTTTATATAAGTTATTTGTTCAAATTTCAAAAGATGAAATGTAAAAGTAATAAATAAATCGGGGTACTAAAATGAAGCTACATATGAAGCCAAAGTAAAAAAAAAACGATCACAAAATTTAACGATCTTGAAATCAACTTAAAGCGGACTGGCTATTAATGGTGGTTCAGCTTTAATAAAATAATAAACTTTTTAAGTTAAAATCAAGAATAATAAATAAACATTGCTAGTGTTCAATTAGTTGTGAATATAAGAAACACAACACGCCTCCATGTCTAACCAACAAAAAAAGAAAGCACGAAATACAATCTACGAAACTGTCAAAGCAATTTTCTAACTCGATCCATAAATAACAAGAAACCAATCAGCTGTAAAACAGAGAACTTTATATACTTAGCATATAGTACTTAAGAGTCTAAGTACTGAAATATTTCCAACATACTTATTAATGCGACATCTCTCGTCTAACACTTAGCTCGACTCACGGAACGTATTGAATTACCACTTGAAGCAGTCATTGGAAAATGGAAAACAAATAAACTAATTATTAGAATTGAAAGCCACAAAGAATTTATAAATGAAAAATATGAGTAACACGAGAGAAAATCGCAACGAGTGCAACATGACGAATGCTGACTGTAGTTCCTGCCAAAGATTACAAAGTGCGCGCAACAAGCGAAGTAATAAATTTGCTATAAGTTTTACATTCCCGCAACTCTTGTTGCTGCTGCTGCTTAGCGTCAGTTCAACTTTGGCGGCGCCACAAACCAACTGCATAATGTGCAACAAGGAAGATCTCCAGCCAAGGGAACCAACGATCAGCGCCAGCTACGAAGAGTTCACATTCGATCATCAGGTGAAGCGTCAGGATGCGATTCAAGCGTTGCGCGCATACAATGAAAGTAAGTCTTTCTTTATCTCTCACTCTCGCTTTTAGCTAACTAAATGTGATGCTCTCACTTTCGGCAGCTCATGAAACACAGAACTCTTGCAACACGAAAATGTGTACGGCGCAAGTCGTGAGATATTGCTTGGGTCCGCAGTTCCTCAACGATCATTGCTGGTGCGAGATGCAGCATTCAGAAGGTGAGTGAGAACTTATCATATTTATGAGTCCAAGCAGCAGCCAAAGTCATAGCCACAGCAGCAGCCATCATATATTAGCATCAGACACACATGGCGCTTAACAATAACAAACAAACAACAAACGCTCGTTTCTCACAGGTAAACAAACAAGTGGAAAATTGTGGAAATTAGTTGGACAAATGAAAATGAAAATAAAAACGTTGGCGAGTGCCACTAACCCAGTTGCTTGCAGCTTGCAACTTGCAACTTGCAGTCAGACGAGCCAAGCCCAAGTAAAGCTTCATTAACCCATTACAGCCAACCATTTTTTTTTGATGGGCTAATGAGTAGCTGGCACGCAACTTGAACAGTTCCAAGATGATGCAAGCCAAGCACACAACTAAACTGTTCCATAATTGGGCATCTGCCCATCTCCCTATTTCTCTCTCTCTCTCTCTTTCTCTTTTCTTTTTCTCCCTCTGTCTGTCGCTTCATTAGCACGTGGCCATTACGGAAGTGGTTAAATGTTGTGGTCCACATGAATAAACCGCAGCTACGCTCCATTGCATTGATTTGCATAGAGCTACAGTTGTCACACGATTTAATGACTGCATTCTAATTGCAAGTACTCTGCCAGTCAAAATTTACTTTCAATTCTCGAATGCAATTCAACTTAAATTTAAAAGCATTCGTATTTCATTTACTCAATAGTTAAGGCATTAACTTTTATTCAAATTTAATTTGTACAAGTAGTTCCTAAAAATTTAATGGAACATTCGTAAAACAAAGATTTTATTTAAGTTAAGGCATCATACTTTTATTCAAATTGAAGTTTTATTAGTTGAATTTTTTTTTAAATCTTGATTTTGTTTCTAAAAATTTAATGAAGCATTCGATTTCATTTCAAAATTATTTTTTTTTTCTTATTTATGTAACAAAATTTGCATAATATATCCTATGCTTTAATAATTTATTATGTTTTCAAAAGAACCAAAAATGGAAATAAATTTTCACATTTTCATTTAATTTCGAAGGCAATGCGAGCATTAGACCTTTAGCAACCACAGTTTCTATTTGCTAGCTTTCATAGCGTGGCCTCACTGTCTTTAAACTCGCATTCCAAGTGTCCAAGCGTCAGTTTATAATTCTCCTTGATATGTTTTGTTCTCTTTGCATTTTATTATCTTTTTTGTTTGGTTTTGTTTTTCTGTTCAAATTGTTGTTGCATTGTTGGGTTCGGCACTTGGTAGCATTTTCTACACTTGAATGATTTTCTTCAAGGCGTGCACAATTTTCCGTTTCGCATTTTCCAAATGCACTCGAAATACAAATTGTTCTCCGAGTTCAACTAAATGCGCGCATTAAATTTAATTTTCTGTAGTTTTATAGACTCATTTGCGGCGACTGGTGTTTATGGCCACTTACCAGAGGTTGTCTACAGCGGTGGCTCTCCTCAAAAAAGCCTCCAATTATATATTGCACTTAACAAGCTAATAACTTTTGACATTGTTTTGATTGAATACGTGGAAGGAAGAGCCCTACATATAATCTCATTTATAAAATCTAGATAGGACTTTAAGACCTTACTTATTTTTTATTAAGTGTATTGCGTAAATATAATGACAAACATTTTATACAACTATTTCGATAGCAAGGGTAATTACAAAGTGTTGTAAATATTTCGAATTTCTTCTCGAATTGTGAGGACAATAACTTCCACTGTAATGGTGATAAGCTGTTACTATCATATCTGTTGTAATACTGAAGGGTCTTATAAAAAAGATTAGATAGATGATAGTGTAAAACTATTTCGAAAAGTAGAGAAATTTCAAAGGGTTATCAATAATTCGAAATCTTCTCGAATATGAAGAGCAATAACAATACTGCTTTTTATATAATAATTGGGGGGTGTTGTAAAGAAGATAACACAGATATTATAAAACTATTTCAAAGGAAAGGAAATTTCAAAGGAGTTATTCATATTTCGAAATCTTCTCGAAAAATAACAATTTGAATAGTAATTGTAACAGCTTAATACTGTTACTTTATATTTTTTGTTATATGTTTTATAACTTTGAAAGACGCGAAATCTTTTCAAATAATATTAACTATATTCGTATATTATATATTTATTAATATGAAGTACAATAGTATATTAATAGTATTAAAATAATTTCTAACAAATATCGTTATACCTACAAGAATCAATATAAATTTTTACGGGCATTTTTCATAGTCTTATACACTTTTGCTCCATATTTCACTGAACTATAACCCCATGTTGTTCTCCAAATGTGGCCTTATCAGGCATCGAAAACATTTCGCGCGTTCTTATCAATAAATCTAGCTTGTATTCGCGTCTAACAAAACGATCGACTGTCTTCTCTATTATAATAACATGATGTATAATTCGAGTATATAAATAAATATTTAGGATCGATTGTAGACATATTTTCGCTACTGGCTTTTGATTTTATTTAATATGCAACGCCTCGAGTGATGACAACAACAACAATTTTTATTCATGTTACGTGCCTCTAATAACAATGCCCCCAACAACACCTGCTTCGATGCGTTGTTGCAACCTGTTCTATGAATGAAAAAATGTCTTGGTTTCTGGCCGCATTGCGGGTGGTTATGGTCCTCTATCCAAATGCTGTTGTAACGTCTTTTCATTTTGCCATGATTGTAACGCCATTTGATTATAGTTTTTTTTTTGTCAATTAAAATTGCCGATAATTTGCATACATATAATATTTGATACTTCTAATGTGATTATCGTCATAGCGTTGGCTTTGTGTGTTGTGTGTGTGCCGACATTTGATGAATCACAACACAATGCAATTAAATGGAGGAAGCAATGATTAGAGAAGTATTATTTTTCTACAATTCCCAAATGATTTCTTTAATCAGCAAAAGTTTCCGATAGACTTAAAAATAATATAAAACGGTTCTAATATGTTGCCACTTAAGAAAGTTTATTTATAAAATATGTTTCATTAAATGCAACATATAAATTATAATTATATCTGTTGCCAATGACGCAATCAATCATTTTCAGTTATCGTTTGAAATTTATATGTATTTTTATAAACTTCTATGGTGATCTGTCGATTTGCATGAATTTATTGTGGTTTGTTATCACGTCCTCGTCTCGCTTTGTGTCAGCTGTCTGTAAAGATTAATAACACAATTGCGAACAGTAAATTGATCTAACATTATTAAATATAACGCGACTCATGTCGATTGGCATTAAATTTATAATAATTACATAATTGGCGAAATATTTTTGTGACACGCAACAGAACAATGAAATCTCTCGTTCAATTTGGGGGAAATGTTAATTTATTAAAATGAAACGCGCATCCAACGTTTTTATAAACAAATGTGTAAACAATTTTCCCAAGTTCGACAACAGCAATATTTAGTCTCAATTTTCTATGGTTTACTTGAATTATTTGTTGATTTTGGCTCTGCTCTCAATAAACATATTCTATTTTATTGATTTCCGTTTCTACTTAAACTTATTTGAACTGAAACTATAATAATGCTCAAATTTAAGTGCTCAACGCTCATGTTTTATATGTAGAATAAAAAAACAAATGTTTTAGAACAGCATGATGTCAAGGGCGGAAAATAAATTCCAAGTTTGGCATTTGCAGTTTTCAACGAATCTTTTATGATTGACAGCGACAGCTGATTATATAGAATCATGTTTATTTCCAATTTGCCAGTATGGAATCCCAAGATGCTGGCCAACTTTAAAGACTAAAGCTCATAGATTCGTATGTATCCCATTTTTAGGAAGAGCGACCTCGTAAACTAAATTTTGTCTGCGTCTATGCAAAGAAAGTATCTGAGATCTATGCACGTAGATACATTTCGAAGTACATCTGAAACATTCGCAATTGAAAATTTATTAACAAAAGCGCAATTTATTTATTGTTATTACATTTTTGTTATACAAATCTTGACTAAGCGAGTACTTAATGAACATATAAGGAATTTTCGGAGTTCAATAACTGCAGCTGACTGACCGCTCGAGACAGATACAAACGAATCCGAATCCGAATGCGTGTGTTTTGTTAATCGATTTATAGATATAGCCATGTGGTTTTATAAAATTTGCAAACATCATCCACTCATGTGTACTATGTATATCATCTTGTCTTTGCAGAGGGTGTACCCTATGTGCCACATGTGTGCTATGTGGGAGAAAAGGTCTATGCACCATCGTTGGGTTCCTGTTTTACGTTTCAAGAGATCAAGGAATGCTGCTGTGCGCCCGTCTTAGTCAAAGAATGTAAGTTTGCGTGGTATATATAATCGGTAATCAATGTTAAATGATGAATCCACTCAACAAACACACATTCACACACCTTTGCCCAGATTAACAATGCGTTGCTAATTTTATAATGTAAACAAATTCATATATACTCTCGCACTCAAGGCTGCAAGTTCATCATATCAACACACGCAGTAGCAGCAGCAGCACAAAAAATCGAATCATGATAATTAGATTTAGTTTATAACGCTAATTGGAATTACTCACAACGTTTTTGGTATTCAGCCCACCATCAATTTCCTATACGTATTGGCTTAAATCATAAATTTAAAGCATAATTAATAGCGTGTATATTATTCTTTCTCGAAATTCGCTTGAACGAACAGCTTCTCGGTCAGGTCAATAAACATAACACTTTGGTCCAGTCATAAATAAATATGAGTAAAGTTGCTAAATAATTGAACTATTTGGCAGCACATGCTAAGTTTTTACAGTTGCTCATTAAATTGGCAATGGTATCAGCTATCAAAAGAAATATTAGCACGAATTTCGAACGTAGATTAAAGTGTGGAAAATTTAAAAACTATTTGCCTCTTTGTTTAAAATTAAATTATAGAATTTCAGTGACCGAGATTTTGCTCTAAATTACATAAGCGCATAAATTAATGCATAATTAGTGCTTATTTAAAATTAATTGATATTTATAACATGTCTATTTTTATCTTTTGCAGGGCGACACATTTCCGGCGCTTTATCGGCGACACCAAAGATCGTGCTAACTTCTTTGTTAGCTGCACTCGCATTGTTAAATTGGCGCTGCAGAAGGCGAAGCGTTTGTTAAAGCTTACAACTTAGGGGCGGGCATTTGGGGGAGTGTTATAAATAAACTTACAGTCTAGTGAAGCTTAGTCATGAACGACGCATTATTTAAATATAAAATGTCGAAAAATCAAACTATTCATAAGAGATAAGAGTTTTAAGAGATGTATGTATTTAAGAGTTAATAAATATAATATAAATTTTTATATAACTTAAATGGGATTTTATGCTTTTTTAAATGAGATGAATGCATTACTCTCATCTATGCATATTGGTTGTACAATTGGTAGTTTACATGCTTTATTTTATTCATTTGTGGTATAGTATTTATATATATATATAATTTGCTTAACTAATTGCGGCTGAATTGTGGCAGCTATCATAATTAGTTGTGGCATGCACATAATACAAACAATAATAAACAAAACGTGAACAAATTAAAATATGTAATGCCTATACGAAAATGGCAAATATCGTTGCTTGACTCCTAGATAAATATATATATGTATATGTATGTATAGTTTGTTGCTTGCTTAAACGTCTAAACGGTCCACTAAACCTCGAGTTCAGCAAGTCGGTCTTAAGTCTATATGTAGTCTCCCACCTCTCTGTTGGCTGCTTGGTTCTATAAGCTGGTTCGGCTATTCAGCGTACGCTGTAAGGCATTCACACACGAAAGCACATCCTCGTAGTCCTTCGACCATTCACGTAAGTTACGCTCAAGGGTCTCCAGTCGCGTCTGTCCCAGTCGCATGCCACCATGCTTGATGGCCGCATAACAGGAGCAGGCCAACAACTTGAAGCATTGCCTTCGCACAGCGTTGTGTGAATTGCTCTCCCAGTTCGGCGTGCTGGCGACACACTGCCAGGCCATGCTCACATAGTCGACCAAGGCATCCCAGTGCGTTGAATCGTGCAGACGCTTCGCTTGCGTTTGCAGTACGCGCTTAAACTCGTTTAGATGAATGGCCGCTTTGGAGTAGGCAGCGGCATCGGTTTTCTTGCAGAGACGCGATGTGGGCAGCGACTTGAATATCAGCCGCTTAGCATAATGTAGCTCCTGCTCCAGCAAACTGCAAAAGACAAATGCGCTAGATGAAATTGCAAATTGAGTTGAAAAAGTTGCATGACTCACCTGATGTCTGGCGTGGGCAATTGTGCGCGTATCTGCTCCTCGGCACTCTGTGTGGCTGTTGGCGTTTCTTGTTTGATATTGCACATGATCAAGTCGATGAGTTGCTGCTGGGACAGACCCTGCAGCAGCTCTGGCAGCGGCACATCGCTGTTTGTCTGTGCCACAGGGCGATCATCCATTTTCAGCTTCTTCACAATCGGTGTGCCGGGCCACAGCTGCTGCTTTGTGCTGGTTAGTTTGATGGGTGAATACGTTTCGATGGGTGTCGGTTCCGGCGGTGTACTGCCCATGGTTAGGCGTTTACGCGGTGAGCTGCGCAGTATCATGCCACTGGTTAATTGCAGATTTTTCGTTGGTGTTCGCTGAAAGGGACTTCGAATTGAGCTGCCGCTGCTGCTGCCACCGATGCCAATGCCAACGCCATTGAGCTTGTCCGGTGAGAATGTCGTTGTAAGGCGGCGACGTCCGCGCTGTCGTATGATTAGCTCATCGGGCGAGGGCAACGGCGCAAAATTTAAGTCCTGCTCCTGTCCCACATTCATGTTGTCCACTCGAAGTCCCAGGCCGCCGCCGCCGTTATTTGGCGTATTGACTGTGGCTGCGGGCGTTGGTTCATCGGGTGTCCGTCGATTGGCGTTGGTGGGTGTATTCGCCACACGTAGCGCCTCCAGGCGATCCGGTATCTCGGCCAGTGCCATGCGCGTCTGCAGTGTAGGCGTCGTTGTCGTCATTGTTGTTTGGTTTCTTGGCTGCCTGAGTTTAGGTTGCTGTTCTGATGGTTGCAAAAACAAATGCAAAATACGCAGGTTATGCCCTGCGTTCAATGCACACCGTTTATTATTTGAAGGTCGCTGGCTGTATTTGTTGCAATTTGTACTTGACTCAACCGATTACCTTGCCCGTTGCTAGACTATTTCTATTTTGTTTAGTTTTGTTTGCCAAAATTGCGCCAATTCATATGGCAAGCAGAGACAGGGCTACCAAATACCTGTAGGGTTGTTGCCGCCCAATCTTGTCTGCGCATCCATCTGGCAAGCCCACGCCACCAACACATGCTTGAAACAGTCTGGCAATATCAACGGTAAAGACATTTATTTGTGGTATACATATCTTTCAACCGTTACACAAAATATTCTATATAATATAATAATTATATAATAGTAACTCAGTCATTTTTAATAAAAACCTTTAATATTCAATTTAAAAAAGACTTGCAGCGAAAAAATCAAACCCATTTAATAAACAAACTAATTGGTATGATTGCGTTATTTTAAACATTAAATAGCCCATTTTCTCTAAGAAAGTGCGGTCACGCTGTGAATCGGTCTCTTATTTAGCCGCTTTCAAACAGAACACATGCGGGAGCTGTTTTTAATAAATATTGAATTAAATCAGAAAGATTGCTTAAATATAGTAACATAAAACATTAATAACATTACAATGTCGATATGGAGAGAAGTATCGTTGGTCAACATACCGAATGGCATTTGTGGCATTCGGCGATTGAAATCTAACGCAGTTGAACCACGTGGTTCGAATTGCACATTTAAAATGCAGAAAAAAATGTATTAACAAATTGGAGTAAATGTCGCTACTTGATGTAAGTATTAATTAATTACACCCGACTTTATAAAACACGGGTGATGATAAGTGATAGCAAAATAATAATGTTGAAATTTTACTTTTGCACCATCATTGACAACGAGTTGTTTTATACTTTAATATATAATATAACTTGAATTTAAATAAAATCATAATTAATTGTAACTCTCTATTTTGCAGTGTTTAATGGTGACTTTAAATACAGGAATAGGAATTATACATATATAGTAATGGAAAGGTTAGTTTCAAATAAGTTAATACTATATTTTGTTACTCA
The DNA here is from genome assembly GCA_035046325.1 of Drosophila niveifrons. NCBI lineage: Eukaryota > Metazoa > Arthropoda > Insecta > Diptera > Drosophilidae > Drosophila > Drosophila niveifrons. Next base: position 37,808,390 of record JAWNOC010000052.1, read on the forward strand.
TATTTAATGATGATAATCTCATACCCAATTCAGAGAAATCATGTTGAAATCTATTTAACATGCATCACCATCTGATTTTATAAAGATACTAAAACTTTTTTTTTTTACTTTTAACGTAATATTATAATTTCGAATTTATCCATTTTAGATATATCATTTGCGAATCACCCAAAAATCAACGAGGATGTGTAGTTTGCTCAAAAGTAAGTCTAATAACCCTTAAACTTTAAATAAATATATATTTCCTGATGATAAACTCATACCCAACGCAGACAAATGATGTTGAAATCTATTTAACATGCATCACCATCTGATTTTACAAGCAAACTATGATATATATATTTTTTAATGTAAAATACTAATTTCGATATTTTCCTTTTCAGCTATGTTTCGACACATCTTGGACAAACACAAATAAATTTGGATTTCTGGTTTCTTCAGATGTAAGTCGACTACACTTTAAATAAGCTAATAAAGTTATTTTTTCTGATGATAAACTCATACCCAATTCAGATAAATTATGTTGAAATCTTTTTAACATGCATCACCATCTGATCTCATTAAGAAGCTACTATTTGAATATATTTATAGTATAGTTTTCTAATACGTTATATGTATATTGCAGGAATTTGTGATGGGACTATATGAACACTATAAACTGGAGTCATACTTGCTCTAAAAGTAAGTTATTTCTTTCATTAAGCTGATAAAAATTTCGTTCTGCTGATGATAAACTCATACCCAATTCAGAGCAATTATGTTGAAATCTATTTAACATGCATCACCATCTGACTTTATAAAGATGCATTAAATTGCGATTGTATTGTTTATTATATATTAATTGTTTTAAATTTCTCTTCTAGGTTTTACTAACTTGTTTCATCCCTAAATGGATTTGAAAGAATTTGTAGTTCATAAAGAAGTAAGTAATTCATTCTATTAAACAGTTCATATTTCCATTGTTTTCTGATGATAATCTCATACCCAATTCAGAGCAATTATGTTGAAATCTATTTAACATGCATCACCATCTGACCATTTAACATAACTTCTAGTTGTGAATTCAAAAAACAAAATTAAACTAATTTGTTTTTATTTATCTTTCAGGCGCTTTCATGGATGTGACGAGGAGTACAATCAATAAAATACATATTTTATAACTAAAATAAACTTATGAACAACTTACAACAACTGTTTAACACTCGCAACAACACAGGCTCTGTCTTTCTTAACAAATCCACAACAGCAAAGGGAGCAACCAAAGGATTCCTCCTCGAGCAGAATGCCGCCAACTGTTGCTGGCATTGAATTCGTGCAGCACATTGCCATAAGCCAACTCCTTGTTGTTGCTCGTCGAAGATCTGATTGAGCCACTACCGCCTCCTCGGTCAGTGAACTCTCGCTTCTTCTTGAAGCTCTCATAGTACCAGTCCATGCCATCCTTGCGCTCTCCTCCTCGCTCCTCCAAGGGCGTCAGCTCGGGCAAATTATCGGTGCGCTTCTGTGCCTGCCTTGAAGTCAACTGCTGCTCGCTGGCAAAGCTCTCGTTATCCGATGCACTGGGCGTGGTGCGTTGATACTCCTCCGCCGTGGGCTGCGACAGCTGCTGTTGTTGCTGATGTGGCGTATACACTTTGGTGATGGTCGAACGACCACCTGGAGGACGTATAGCAGCACCTCGTGGAGCTGCTGTTGTTCTTCCAGCATTCGGTGTCGCTTGGTAGTCATCGCTGGCTTCTGTAGACGACGGTGTCGTCACCCATGAATGGCTTTTGATCTGCGCCTCGTGCTCCTCAGCTGGTGGTATCAAAAGTATAGTCTCAGCTGTGGTGGTTTGCACCAACTGCGGCGGCGGTCGCAGCAATGTGACGGACTGCGCCTCCAGATCTTCATCATCGTATTGCGAATCCTCTGTTGGCTGCTCGTTAGAAGTGGCGCTGGAACTGATTGGCGGTGCCATTGTGGTGGTTGTAGTTGTACTCGTAGTCGTTCGCTTTGTGGTTGTTGTGGTAGTGCGTGCTGTGGTCAGCGGTCTGGTGCTCTGCATCACAGGCATCTGTGTGGTTACATCTGGCGTTGACTCGGTCACATAGTACGTGGCTGTCTCGCTGCTCTCGGCGCTTGCCGTGGGCTTAGGACGTGCAGGCAACTGCTCTTGGCGCACAGCAATTGGCACAAAGTGTCGCTCCATCTGCGGCTTGCTGGTCACATTCACCGGCTCGATGACGCCGCGTCGCTGTTGCGGATCATGCACGGGCATAAAGCCGCCCACATGGGCGGGCACAATGGGTCGAAAGCCGCCGCGTTCAATGCTCGCCGGCTCCCGGAATGTGGTGCGAAAGATGCCCGCTGTGGTCACGGCGCCACTCTCATTGCTTTGTGCCTCCTCGCCCGAGCTGGTGCTGGACTCCGTCTCCATGTAGCGATTGCGTATGCCCGACGTGAGTTTTTCCTGCTCCTTGTGTTGATGCTGCTGCTGCTGCTCGCGGAGATACTTCTCAAACTCGGCACTATTCGGCTGATACATGCGCGTCTTGCCGCGTCCCGTGGGCAGATTAATGTGCGCCATGCGATGCGTGGCCGGCATCTGGTCATCCGCATCTGTGCGCTGCTTCCGTCCGCGATCGCCAAAGCCAAAGAAGCGTCCCAAACTCAGGCTGGGTATGGGATAACCAAAGAAGGTGAAGGGTGAACCCGCTCCAGGCGCCGGCTGTGGACGACGATTGAAGTACTTGGTGTGCAGCAACGTGTTGTTCAGATCGATATTGCCACTGGTAGCCGGCACAGGCTTGGGACGCTGGGAGCTGCTTACCACCGCGTTGCTGGCATCGGGCACATCGGTGGAGTCCACATACTGATCGTAGAAGTATTCGCTTTCACCCACCAAGGGTCGCTCACCCGCCACATCGCACTCATCATTGAAATCCTCGGGCAGATCGCGTTGAAACACATCGCCATGCTCGTTGAGCAACGGCAGATGATTGCCCTCGGTGCGTTCATTGTTCTCACCGCCCTGGAACAACTCCAAACCCATGCACAGACTGCGTTCCATGCGCGCAGCACGCAACAAGCGTCCGTCTTGGCATTTGGGTCCGGGATAGGGAAAGTTTGTTTCCTGCAGCCAAACTGAGAGCCACTGCATCTCGCAGTTGCAGTCGATGGGATTGCCTGAGATAAAGGAATGAGAAGTGAGGTAGGTAAGGATAGAAAACGAAGTTCCTTTGCTTTCCCATTTCTTTAACTTACCATCCACATCGAGTATGGCTATGTTGCCTCTCAGATTCCTAAAAGTGCGTTCCTTGATGGTCCTGAGCTGATTATTCCTCATGGACAAGACACGCAGTCTGGGCATGGTCTCAAAAGGCGAACCCTGAGAGAGATTGATAGATATTTTATATAAAGATATATTGTTTCGTATAATAACATAGAAATAGATGCAATAAAATATTAATAGATGAAGTTAGGTGACAGAAGATAGATGATAGACAATAGAAGATAGATATTTAGGTGCTATATACGAGACAATAGATGATAAAAACCACACGATAGACGATATTGATAGAAGATAAATGATAGAAGATAGCAGAAAGATGATATATTACAGACCTTATATGATTGATGATAGGGGATAAATGATGATAGACGATAGATGGTAGAAGAAACTTTATACGAGATGAGAGATAGATATAATTTCTTCTTAATTATTATTGATAGTCATAGATAGTTATTCGAAATCTTATAATAATATTGCTGATTTAATATTGTATTAGCCACAGATACATTTCGAGTAAAAGATACATTTATATTCCCTGCATTTGAGACTCACCTGAATGCGGCATATTTGATTGTTGTCCATCTTCAGTTCAACGAGCCAGTTGAGCGCTTTAAGGGGCATTGTGGAGACCAGCTTTACACCATTGGTGGAGAGATCTAAGACCTCAAGATTACGCATGCTCCTCAGACCAATGTTCTCCATGTTTCTGAAGTGATTGTTCGACAAGTTGAGAAACACTAAGGAATTCGCATGATGGAAACTCTCCGGCGAGATGTAGCGCAGTTTGTTGTACTGAAAATGCGAGGCAAGCAGCGCTGGCAGCTCCTCAAAGACGTGATCCTTAAGCTCGACCAACTTGTTGTCCGCTAGCACAAACTCCTGCAGCTCTGGCAGACCCTTCAGGGCGCCCGGCTGGACGCTGGCAATCTCGTTGCTGCTCAGATCGAGATACTGCAGCTTGGGTAGATTACGGAACGTGCCCTGTTGCAATTCGACGATGAGATTGTTGGACAGTCGCATCTCCACCACATTGCGCCAGGCATTGACGACATCGGCATGGACACGCGAGATCTGATTGTAGCTGAGATCAACGTCACGCAGACTATGCAGATTGCCCAGACCCACGGAGATGTCGAGCAGCGCATTGCCCGACAAATCCAAGTACTCCAAGGAGCGCTGATTGTCAAAGGCTGTTGGGGAGATGCTGCGTATGAGATTGCGTGAGAGATCCAATTGCTCCAGGCGACTGTTGTTGGAGAAGAAGTTGTCGGTGATGGACTCCAGCTTGTTGGACTGCAGATTCAGATTGCGCAGCTCGGCGAGCGGCAGCAGCGAACGCTCATCCGCCTCTCCGAGCTGATTGTCCTGCAGATGCAGCAGCTCCAGCCGTTGAATGCCAATGAACGAAGTGTCCTCCAGTTGCCGCAGTTGATTCTGCGCCAGACTCAGCACACGCAACTCGGGTGCCGATTGGAAGCCATGCCGTGACAGCTGCTCAATGCGATTCTGGCTTAGATCGAGCATGCGCAGATTGGGCAGCTGAAGGGATTTGCTGCCCGCAGCCGGGAGCGATGCAATGCGATTGCCGCGCAACAAGATGCGTTCCACAATCCGGGGCAGACCGCCAATGACGCTGGACAACTGATTGTAGCTGGCATCCACCTCGAAGAGACGCTCCAGGTGCAGCAACGTGCCCGGATGCAGTTGGCTCAGCTCATTCGAGGAGATGTTCAGCGTCTCGAGCAGCGGATTGTGTCGAAAACTATTCGCAGCCAAATCAATCAGACCATTCTCGCTGAGATCGAGACGACGCAGCGAGGGTAAACCCGCCAGCAGCTGTGCATCGACATGTGCGAACTGATTCTGTGCGAGATCGAGACCCTTGAGACCGGGCAGATTCCAGAAGGGCAGCGGCAACTCCGAACTGAGGCTGTTGTTCCTCATGCGCAGCTCACGAAGCGCGGGCATGGCCATCAAGGCATCCCTCTCTATGAGTCGCAGCTGATTGTTGTTCAGATGCAGTTGCTCCAGCGTGCCATGACCACGCAAGGCGCCATAAGGCAGCTCGCTCAGCAGATTGTTGCTCATGTCGAGGAACCTCAAGGTGGGCAACGCATCGAGCAGTGCACGCAGCGCCTCCACATGGGCAATCTCATTGTTGTAGATGTGCACGGCCTCAACTCCACTGCCCGATGCCTGGAGCAGCGACTCGGGATGTATGCGACGTATGAGATTGTTGTGCAGATGGATCGTCTTCAGTTGTGGCGTGCGCAAGAAGGCGCCGTATTGCAGCTCAGTGATGCGATTATCGTTCAGATGCAGCTCCGACAGATTGGGCAGATCCACAAAGGAGCCATCCTCGATGACAGCAATGATGTTATGATCGAGTCGCAGCTTCTTCAGATGCTCCAGATCCTTGACAATGCGCCCAATCATGCCCACATCACTGATCTGATTATGCGACAGCTTCAGACTCACCAAATTGGGCAAACGAGTCAAAGCACGCAAATGAATCCAGTTGAGGCCATTGCGACTGAGATCGAGATTCTTCAGCGAGATCAATCCATCGAAGAGACCCGCCTCGAGGCGTGTTAAACCCGCTCCACCCGTGATGTGTATGTGCTGCAGCTTGGGCAGATGACGAAAACTGTGCGAGGAGAGTTCCGTGAGCGATGCACTCTGCACACTCAGATAGGTCAGGCTGAGCAGACCCGAGAAGTCGGGCAGATGCTTCAACTCATCGCTTTGGATGGTGATGGCCAGCATATTGATCATGCCATTCAAACTCTCGGCGGGAATGCTGCGCAGTTGTGGCTCCACTATGAAGATCTCCACCAGACTGTTCTCCAGCTCATTCAGCCAGCCATTGGACACACGTTCGATGCTGTTGTACCTGAGCATTAGACGCACAATTTGCAGATTGCCAAAGAATCGTCCAGGCAGCGCTGGCAATTGATTATTCTCCAGTACCAGCTCATCGATGCGGGTCTTGATATTGCGTTCCACGGACTTGAGACCGTCCATAATCTGCGGCAGATTGCTATGCGAGCACCTGTTGCACAATTAAGGGATTAAAAAGAGTTTCAAGTAATTTAAGGTTATCTTACCATATTTGTATCTCCTTGCCACGCAGCGAGCAGCGACATGGCAGTATGGCTTCTGAGGGGGGACAGCTGTCTGCTCGCACTAATGCTATCCAGATAGCGTAGAGCAACAGTAGGGATCGATATAACATTTTGAAGAACACTCAATTCATACATAGAATCCACCCAGAAGGGTGCATAGCTGAAAAGTAAGATAAATGAGATTTGTAGTATGAATAAAGTAAAAATTCTGTAGTTCACATTTTCCATAAAGAAAAATGATCGATTAGCTCACCCTTTATATACTATACTAATTATAATAGTATACTATACTATACTATACAAAAGTTTAAATGAGAAAAATATATATATTTAAAATATAATCTATTAGAAATTTTTTATTAAATTTTTACACTAGCATTAAAAATGATTTATTTTTCAAATAAAAGAAATTGAAATAGGATTTTTTTAAAATTTTTAGTTGTATTTCATTAAATAATCTAATATAAATGCCTAAAATGCATTCATAAACATATATATTTATACATACAAACTATATATTACCTTAATGTATTGATTTAAATGTATATCATATTATATGTATAAGGTCATATATATTTATAAAATAGGTCCTTTTGCTCCTGTTTGAGAATACAAAGCAATTTTGTTCTCCAATTTTTAACTTTTTCACAATTCTTTAAAAATATCCCCTATTTTATAGTTTCTCGGGTTTTCTGGATTTTCTTTAATAAAATATATGGTTTATACAAAATACTATAATATAGCCCCAGGAATAAAGAAATTAATTACCTCAATTAGGAAATAGATACAATTTGATATACTTATTACTTATTACAAAGACTTTTTTATTATGTTTCCGCTTACTAAATTGTACTTTGAGCTGTGAAATAACTTTAAAGGAATACCCTATATGATATCACGAAAAGCTGAGTTTGCCACAGGTGCATCAAAATAATTCATACATATAAATCTCTCAATGAATTCCGTTTTAATTTGATAACAATTATAATCATAATTTATGCGATTCACACGAAACTCATGAAATTTCTTTTTTAATCTTGTGCTAAAAATAATCAAACAAGTTGTTTGTTGACATCAATAGTCAGCTGGATTCTAATCATAACTAATGTTGTATATCTTTTCAAAATATGTACACAAATCATTCACATTTTACAAAAACAAGCGGAAAACATGAATGTAATTTTCAATAGTGGAATATTAAATGCTCTTAAAGATCGAATATATAATACCTTTTTTTAATAAATGTAAATATATTATAATTTATTTTTAAGAAATTTTATTTAAAAAAACGTATAACATTTATAAAAGAGTAAATAATAAATTAAGTAAAATAATTTAGTAATAAGTAAAAAATATAAAAATTACTTATACTTAATGCTATTCTTAGATTACTCAATGCTTATGAAGTATATATTTTAATATTTTCCTTAATCGTCATTGCAATACCCTTTGTGAAATTATCGTATAACATTATCTAGCGACATGAGAACTTGAAATTTTCTGCAATAAATTGTTGTCTCGGTGGAAGCAAAGTTCCCCACTGAATAAAAGCTGGAATATTTCGACCCCCCACCAAATATTTTCAATTTCTATAAAGATTCCACTTCGATGGCGAACCCTAAATTAACCCGAAAGCTATCTACAGCCGATGGAAATTATCAGCCCCTGGAATAAATCAATAGATAAGTTTCGAGGTACGAGACTTGTGCAATTGGAAAAAGAGAGTGAGTGCGTATATAAGACAGACCACTCGGCGAGTATTATCAGATCCAAGTTGGGTTTTTCCTACAACAGGTGCAACAGGTGTTCGATCACAATGCGCATCCTTTTCTGCCTAGTTTTGGCTTTCGGTCTGGCTGCTGCCGATCAGTACTGTCTGAGGGAGATGACTCGCTCGGATGAGCGCATCAGCAAGCATGGCTATCCGAGTGAATCGCATGAGGTGGTCACCGAGGATGGCTATGTGCTCACCCTCTTCCGTATTCCCTACTCCCACAAGCTGGGCAACCAGAACGCGAAGCGTCCTCCGATCTTGTTGCAGCACGGACTCTTCAGCAATTCCGATTGCTGGCTCACTTCGGGACCGGATCACTCTCTGGCTTATCTGCTGGCCGATGCGGGCTACGATGTTTGGCTGGGCAATGCACGTGGCAACATCTACTCGAGGGCCAACAATCTGATCTCGCTGAACAGTCCCAAGTTCTGGCACTTTGATTGGCATGAGATTGGCACCATTGACATTGCCACAATGATTGATTACATCATAGACAAGACGGGCCACTCCAAGGTGCACTACGCTGGACACTCGCAGGGTACAACTGTCTACCTGGTGCTGTTGTCCGAGCGTCCCGAGTACAACGACAAGATTGCTACGGGTCATTTGCTGGCACCTTGCGCCTTCTTCAAGTATGGCAGATCGGCCATCTTCAGGTGGTTGGGTCCCTTGGTGGGCACTCCGGGTGGCATCTGGAACACCGTGCTGGTGGACACTGAGCTGATACCACGCAACAATCTTATCAATCGCATCGTCGACAACAGCTGCGGCACTGGCAGCGCCTTCGACTCGATCTGCAAGAACGGCTTCCTCATGTTCGCCAACGGTGGCTATCAGAACACTAACATTGTGAGTGCTTCTTCCTAACAATATCAGTTCTTGGTTAACGTTTACTTTGCTTTTTTTTGTCTAGTCCTCCATGCAACAGATGATTGAAACCCATCCGGCTGGCTCCTCCAGCAACCAGGGCATTCATTACCTCCAACTGTGGGCATCTCACGAGTTCCGTCAATACGATTGGGGCACCAAGAAGAATCGCGAACTCTATGGCCAGGAGCTGCCACCAGACTATGATCTGAGCAAGATCACCGCCCAAACGCATTCCTACTCCAGCCAGAATGATGCTCTCTGTGGTCCTCAGGATGTTGATACTCTTGTCTCGAAGTTTGTCAATCTGGCCGAAGATCATCGTGTGCCCTGGGAAAGCTTCAACCATCTGGACTTTATTGTGGCCAAGAACATGAGGGAATTGGTCAACGATTTGGTTGTCGAGCGCATTAACAAATACGAAAGCCGTTAAATTCGATCTCGATGCAAAAATAAACTCTGAATGATTATCAATTTTCAATAGAGTTCAACTCACTTATCAGCTTCAAGTCTGGCTACTGCATTTATTATTGTCTCGGCATTGTGATTAGATAGTAACTGTCTATGCATTAAGCCATTAGCTTTACTATAAGTACAATTTATAAGGTGCTTAAGCAAATCCCAATTTGATAGCTTGTTTGCGGTGTAGAGCCCTAATAATGGAATTAAAAATTTATTAGCGCTGATTTTATTGCACTTGGTATTTGCGAAATATTTTTATGACTTCCTTATTTCTTTGATTATTTATAGAAAGTGAATTTAAAACGTAATTTTTCTTGGAAATATTTATAAAAATTTGCATTTGTTACTCTTAATACAATTCGCACTTAGATCTCAGGGACTATCGAAATAGAGATATAATTTCTTTACATTTTTTGTAACGCCCACTTCTGTATGCGTAGATCGAAAGAAGATTTTTGTGCAGACAATTATAACTACAAAAATTATGTTGTCTGATAATTTGGTGGAGATCGAATTAAAGTTGTGAAAGTTATATAAGAAATACTTTTGTATAGCGTCTTAGTTGCTTTGGCTAACTATGTGTTAAATTATTTATAGTATATTTAGAATAAAAATACCCTTCGGTATATTTCAATATTTTTCGGTATATTAAATTGGTATATTTTAATAAAATTACCGCATTGCTTTGCTTTTATTCAAAATGTGTTGCAGGTATCTCATAGTCGAGAACACTCGACTGTAGTTTCCCACTGGTTTATTTTAATAGAAAGATATTTTTATTTTCAATTTTTTCATTTAAAAAAATGTTAAATTTTGCGATTGAGATTTCATAAATACCAATACATTAAGTTGCATAAAATTCTTTTGACTTTATGTATATTATGTTTTTGTAATAAAGAAAAAGAATTTACTGTACAAAATAAGGCAGAAAATTCAAATTGATATGCATTCATCAAAAAATGCTTTAAAAATAGTATACAGATTTTTCATAATGTATGTTAAAACCGAAGCACAGCTGCATACAAGTATAAGAAAAAAAAAAGATTTTTCTTTAAAATATTCATTCATTTTTTTTCAATTTCTACCTATCGCTAAAATATTATATAGAATATTATCTGTTTTTAAGCCTGCCACAAATTTTGTGATTTATTATTAAAGGAATACCTATGATAATTGTGAATCATAGCAAGTGTCTAATGGTAGTGTTGATACCAAAGTGTTAAAAGCATTCCGACAAAAAAAAATCTCTTTAAAAAATAAATAAATCATTGATTTTCTATGTGCACAAGTGAAGCTTGAAAGAATTTTAAAACCTTCAATTTTCTGGAATAAAACTTATGATCATTGCTCTTATTCCACAATATTTTAAGCACCTCTGAGACTACAACCTAAACAACTCTCAAGCCCTTCATTATTCGTACTTGGAGGCGTACGACAGGAAGTTGTACTCGAACTTGTGCAATAACCCAGAGACTTAATAAACAAAGCTCTAAACAGATACATCCACATACGTTTACATATACTAACTGTAGTCTTTATGCAGCTGCGCAACTTTAATCAAAAAACCAAAAACACACAAACAAAAAAAAGAAACTTTTTGCGCCAAGAAGCGTAACATGGCTTTTCAACAAAATTTTGTAATCATTTAACAAAAAAAAAAAAGAAAAAGAAACAACAGAGGAGTGAAACGATACGAAGAGCTAGCTGTTAGGGTCTATCATAGAGTCTTCTCTATGGATGGAGTTGAGTTTGAGTTGGAGTTTAGCTAGCTAGAGTCTCTTTCTATACGCATGCGCGCAGAGTTTACATCAAACGAACCTTGAAATTATTGTCGTTTTCATCATTGTCTGTAATTTCTTTGAGCTGGCATCCAGCTGCTGCCTCCACTGTGGAGATCTCTGTGTGTTTGTGTGTGTGTGTGTGTGTGTGTGTGCCTCGGTGTCTTTGGATCTACACCTGCCGCAACTAAGTGCGACTTGAAGGTCTGCCTACTTGTGGTTGTTGCTGTATGTGGTTGCTGTTGCTGTTGACTGCGATGTTGGCGACAGTTTCACCAGCCTTCTGCCTTTTGCAATTTGCTCTGATTTCTTTCGAGTCTCTCCTAATTAAATAACTGTTAGTTCTTTCAACGCGCTTGCAGAAACAAAAAGAGCGCAAAAGATATGTTTGCGAAGATAATACATATAAATATTGCCAGACATTGTGCAGTTAATTAAGCCGGAACAATTTCAAAAGGATTGCTACCAACAGGGATAACGATTATTAGCAAATCTTCTTCGAAATAATGTTAAAAATTTTAATACATTCATTAATTTTTCACTTGAATGAACATAACAAATATATTGAAAATTGAAAATATATTGAAAATTTGTAATTCATTACAATCAACCATTTTCAATCCAAAAATTTATAAAATTTATTTAATAATAAAAAACTCAGTCAATCATTTACATATTCAAATTTATTAATTTTCCACTTGAACGAACATGAGAAATATCAAATACTTTTTTCAAATAATTTTTGACTTAGTTGAAAATTAAATTTTTCTTTTTACTTATGTAATTTATTACAATCAACAGAATCGAATTTTATACTAAAACTAAATAATTCATCTTCAATTTAATAATTTACAGATTTAAATTGATTAATAATAAAATTGTGCAAATTCATCAAACTCATGAAAACTAAATAATAATAATCTGATTGATTTATTCAATTCATTTTTAAAGTCACAATTTCCCCACCTTACTCCAAAGTCAGCGTATCCAAATAATCCGTTTTGTGTCACAATTATTCCTTAGACTTAAAATTTATATTTTCTTTTCTTAATATTATATATAATTTTTATTTTATTTGAACTAGTTAAAAACACTGCACAATTGTTTTGTATAAACTGCAAAGCAACTTTAATTTCTCAGCTTCTTTCCCAATATTTCTTTAACTTCACTTTCAAACGCACTTTTGCTTTTGTTGCTTAATTTCTCAGTAATTTAATTAAAACATGCACTAAGCGCGTTTGTTTAGGAGTCGTTTTAATCGTTTGCTGCTGTTGCTGCTGTTTTTTAGCCGTCTTTACGAACCGTCGCGATCGGAATGCGCGTTAAAACTGTTTTTAAAAACGTTATGTGGAGGAGCCATAGAGATTACTCAAGATTTCTATGAATGTTTTGAGCGTTGAACACGTTGAACAACGTTGAATGGAATGCGGGGGAGTAGAGCAAAGAAGCTAATGCTTCCTGCCTGTGCAATACTGGAGTCGCATTTGGCGCCACACTTCGCTGATTCTCACTCACAGACTTGGGGCTGGCTTACAACGTGTGGATCGCATGTGGATCGTAAGTGGTAGCTGAACTGTGACCAAAACTGCTTCCAGGGGTCGTCTTGGTCATGTTGGCTGTCGGGACTGAGGTTGTTTATGCCAAGATTAACTATAAACAGATTGAAATTGCAAGTGAAATTAACGAATTATGTGAGGAAATTGCTGGCTCAGAAGCGAAGGCCAACTGCGAATTTTGCAATTAAACAGAAGCCCCAAGCTTAGAGCCTTGTCATGTTGCAGAGTGTAGCAATAATTTAAATTAAATTAGTTTAAATGCTTTAAATAGCAGTTATTAAGCAGTAGGCATGTTAATGAAAACTTGTATAAAATTAAGCAAATAGAGCAAAACATTAAAGAAATACATGCTCAAATTTGCTCATTAATAATGAAAATATTATCATTTAATAGCTTAATTTGATATACATATTAAATATATATGCTTTATTCCTTAAATCTTGTTTAATGTTTACTAATTTAATAAAACTCGAAATATCAATAGTCATTTTTTACAATATATATATAATATGCAATTAAAGCAATAAATAGTAAAAATTAGTATCAATGAATAATTCGAAATATCAATAATGATTTTTTACATAATAGAATAGAGTGAAATTAAATCAAACAAATAATAAAAAATAAAATGAAATGGAAATTCTATGGTGGAATTTGTCGCATGCGATACTATATGTAGTAAAAAAAATATCATGAAATAAAACATGAATAGCTCTGTACATATTATCACTACACTAAGATTAATTTTAGAAACTTGTTCTGTTTTACGATATCAAAATTGGTTCATTCCAAAATCAGTCTTAGCTCTAATTAAATGTTATCAATATTCTATCTTTACTTAAAATAATAAAATGTGGTATAGGTTTTTTACTTTTATAGAGTCGCAGGCAACAATTATCCATATACAAAATTAACATATAAAGTTTGTTTTATATTTTCATTTAAAGCACTTAAATGTGGTATCTCATCTATTCACAGACTTCTTTGAGCTAACTGGTTGCACTACAATTGTTTACAAAAAACTATAACTAAAATAATGATGTCTTTTGCACACATGTAAGTTCCAAATTTTTTACTTCATAATTGAAATAAAATAACTTTGAACTGATGCACGCCGATTTCGAAATATGCTTAAAAATAGTGGAACATTTCAAAACTATTTAAACTATTTATATAAATAAAATACAATAAAAATTTTGCCTAGACATTCAGACTCGTCTAATTATAAAATTGGGTCATTTATTTTTGGTTAAATGAGTGGAATATTTAACTTAAATTATTTTTATTTATATAACACTCTTTTTCTTTAAGAGAACTGTATTGAGGCTTCGTTGCAATAACTTTCAGCCTTCGAGTTATTTGTTTCACTTTCATTTCCTTGCCCGATATCACACGATATATCGCGATATCAGAGCAGCTCTATGCGCGTCTCACTTTTTTGCTAAATTGAATTAAAGGCCTCATAAAGCGCGTGATTCACATCACAATTTTCTTTTATTCATCAACATTTTGTGGTCTCTTTTCGCAGTTACATAAAACGTCGACAGTTTGAGCATCGCTTGGCTGCTCACTGGGGACTGGGAATGGGATTTTGGAACTCTTACTGTTGTTACTACAAACACTTCCCTAATACTTATTTGTGATTTTTCATTAAAAAAAATGAAACAAATAAAACTGACTTGAGATGGAAAAAAATACAACATTTGTCAGCTGTCTGTTCTGGTTAGTTGTATTTTTAGTTTTGTACATAATATTTACTTATTTACTTCAAAGCATCGACGTCAACATTTCCAAGGCTGAGGAATTGACATCAATACATCTAATTCAATTGCAGTGGACATCGGGGAGAATGCACCCTGTTTACAGGGCTGATAACCCCGTCTCTGATTGTAAAATTAGTGCAAGTTCATTGTGTTATCTGATGTAAAAGCACACGTTTCTATACCGTGTATTATTTGAGGGCGAGGGTATTTTAATTTACGAGTATTTTCGATTTATTTTTTTAAAATATCAACATGACTGTCACTTTTAATTTAAATCTGTGGCATGCGCCAGGAATTTTGTCAACACCAGCTGTCCAATTTGTACAGGGTGTTCTGTAGTCTATCAATATTTGGAATGGTGCTGCTTTTAATTGAGGTTTTTCTCATATGATTGTAGACTATTTACAGACCCTTGCCCAAAGTCTTAATTAGATTTATGTCATTCTAGGTAGTCATAGCCAGTCAGCTCAAATTCAATTTCATATTCAAGGTTAATTCAATTTCGGCGAATTGACAAAAGTTTTTTGCGACACAAACTGTGGAAGAATATACACATATTTCTGGTTATTATTGTTGTAATATTAATGCTTTTTTACATCTGAATAGAAACGTGTGCGCAATATGGATATTACGTATACGTATGCGTATTACGTATACGTAATTTTTAATAGGACTGAATACCACAAATTATTCAAATTTGTATTTTCCAGTATAAAATGTTATATTGTTACTACAAATTGTTATGATTTAATATTTATACATACATTTATTATTGTACATAAATATATTTTTTTAAAGCACTAAATTAAAAATGATCTAAAATAAAAAAAGTCTTATAAATGCTTAATTTTGTGACTCAACATCAAAATAATAAATATAATTAATAGAATTTACTTGTTTTTTATTATGTTTTAAGCCAAAATTTACAGATTTTGTGTCAATTTTCTAATCTCATAAATGTTTAAATTTGTGGCTAAACTTAAAAGTAATAAAAATAATTACAAAATTGTACTCTATTTATCGGTTAAAATTAATCGATTTCTTGGCAATTATATTAAATAATAATATCAATAATATCTAAAATTTTTCAATTTCTGACTTAATATAAAAATAGGAAATATAATTAAGAAAATTGACTATGTTTTTTGTTTTTAATATAATAATAATAATAATATTTTTAGATAATTGGTATTTTCATTACTATTTATAGTTCCTACTACTTTCATTTCGTAAAGCTTCTTAGAGAATACCAAATGAACTTTTATAAATTGTAAATGTATATATTTTAGAAATATATTATAATTTTGAAATACATTTCTTGTCAATTATTATCAGTAATAATTTAAACGCTCTTTTACTTCCTTAAAGCTCGCTTTAAATAAAACCTGTGGACAGGTTTGAGTAAATACCCTGTATAAATATTGCATGTTCAGCGTCGTTGACATAACCACAACACATGGATACACAGTATATATGTAGATGATGTGTAAGTGTCTGTGTTTGGAGACATGCCCCCTAGAAGGAAACCCGCCTAGTTAAATAATAGACATAACATAACATAACATAGCAGAGCAGAGCAGAGCAGTTGTTATTGTTGTCAATTGCCAGGCCTCCTCTCGGTGTGGCGTTGCTTTCGCTTTTATTAAATTATAAATGGCAAAATCGAGCAAATCTTTTGCCATGGTGACAACGACAACAACTAATATAACAACAAATACAAACTCATAATTGTTGAGAGTTTGCCAAGTGCGGTGCCGACAACTAACGAATCTCAATCCGAATGTTCATGCGATATATTCGTGAATACGAATATATATACATATGTGATGAATATAATTTGAGAAGCAGCAAGCTGCTGCTGCTGCTGGTGAAAATGATTTGCTAACTTTCGAAATCAGTTGAAATCTGTAACTCGTGGCGTGGCGGCGTGTCCGATCCTCTCAAGAAAACACAAGCGTACGAAAAATGCTGCGAAAATGCCTGACCACTCTGGTGGCCACCAATCGTCGCCAGATTCAGCCGCTGGCACGCTTGATGCATCAGCAACAGGGACTCGTTGGTCGACCACCAAAGATTCTAATCACCGGTCAGTCGAACACTCAGTGTACTGCACGTGTTCTGGATTCTAATGTGTCTCCTTCTTGACAGGTGGTCTGGGGCAGCTGGGCATCGAGTGTGCCAAGTTGTTGCGCTCGCAGTACGGCAGTGAAAGTGTCATCCTCTCCGATATCATTAAACCCAGCCAGGCTGTGCTCGAGAATGGACCGTACATCTTTGCCGATATCCTGGACTTTAAGGGACTGCAGAAAATCGTTGTAGATCATCGCGTCGACTGGCTGATACACTTCTCGGCGCTGCTCAGCGCTGTGGGCGAACAAAATGTGCCTCTGGCTGTGAGGTAATTGTTAAATGAGAATATACTTAAAGTGCCCAGAGTAATACTCTACTTTCTTAGGGTAAACATTGAGGGCGTGCACAATGTCATCGAGCTGGCCAAGCAGTATAAGCTGCGCATCTTTGTGCCCAGCACAATCGGTGCCTTTGGGCCCGATAGTCCCCGCAATCCAACACCGAACGTTACGGTATGTGTGTGTGTATCATCTTGTTTGTTCGATATTCTTGAATTTGGGTTCCATTCCAATTCGCTGTAGATACAAAGACCCCGCACTATTTATGGCGTTTCCAAGGTGCACGCCGAGCTGATTGGCGAATACTATTATCACAAGTTCGGCTTGGATTTCAGATGTCTACGCTTTCCGGGCGTCATTTCCAGCGATCCACCAGGCGGTGGCACCACGGGTAAGTTCACACAACAACAACAACCACATCAAAAACAAAAAGTATCTCGCCATGTCAGATACATCTACAGGTTGAGATACTTTCACTAAGCTAACTGTGTCGTCGGGGCAAAACGATTTAAGCAGCTTTATTAGAGTCAATTGCTGATAGTTTAATGTAACCGATAGCATGACAATGCAATTGCAAGTATCTGAGTATCTCTGAGATACATTTCAACTAGTTTACCTCGCCAACGTTGTCTTCTCTGCAACTGTGCCACTGATTAAATCATTTAGCTATTTTCATCGTTTTCTTGGCCGGAAAAATAGCACGTGCAATTTCAATTAATTTGAATGTGTATTGAACTTAAACGCATAAGGGACAATTTGAATCGCAGTAATTGAAATAAATTAAAAATTAATTTAAGGTATAGTAAGGTTAATAATAGACATTAGATGCATTCATTGCTAAGATCTTTATTTTATGCTTAATTTTTTCATTGTTTTGTTTACTTTTCCTCAACAAATAATATATGAATACTTCGATTATGGGATATCATTTAGTAATAGAGAGGGAGTTAAGAAAATAAGTTTCCATTCTTTAATATTTTGTTTGTGTCTCTTCACTTCACTTGTATGATTCTAAACTTTACGAAACCATTATTCCAAATCATTATTAGGAAATCATAAGGGTAGTTATTAAATTGTTATAATATCAAATCTTTGATTGAAATTGGCCAGCCATTACCTAAACATTTATTTTTGTTGTATTTTTAAGTTCAGTGCTACTAGTTAATTATTTTAATTTTTATACTACTGAATATAAAATCTGGAAAATTGTTTAGTCTTTATCTCTGGTAGATTCGTTCACATTTATAGCATTAATAACATATTACACTTTTGCAAATATTGATTCAGAACAAGGCTTTTAAATACTCTTCCAACTTCAATATACTGTTTAACCACAAATTTACTTCAAACCTAACCTCACAAAATGTATATTGTCTATTCTAGACTACGCTGTTTCCATCTTCCACGATGCGCTGCGTCATGGCAAGCACACTTGTTACCTGAAGCCCGATACACGCCTGCCAATGATGTACATTGAGGATTGCTTGCGGTGAGCGATCAAGTGCGATCAAACATAACCTCAATGAAAATAATTCTCTTTGCTTTGCAGTGCGCTGTTCGAGTTTATGCGTGCACCCAGCGAGCAGCTGAAGCGTCGCGTCTACAACGTCACTGCCATGTCGTTCACACCCGAGGAACTCGTCAACGAACTGAGCAAGCATGTGCCCCATCTGCATGTTGTATATCAGCCCGATAGTCGGCAGCTGATTGCCGACTCTTGGCCCCAGGTGTTTGATGATTCCGATGCGAGACGCGATTGGAATTGGCAGCACAAGTATGATCTGAACAATCTGGTCGATTTCATGGTCAAGGATGTGCAGGAGAACTACATCAATGTGGAGAATGGCAAGGCCACTGTTAGCATTTAGGGCATCGAGAGCACAACTGGGAAAACCGCATCTAGTATTCCACAGAATCCAATTGCATTTAAACGAAAGCATTTAACATTTATGTACAATTTGTTTATTTTGAAATTAGAAAATATACTATGTACTTGATTTGAATAAAGGACACGTTAACAATTGCAATCCACATAAGAGGGAAATTTTGATTTATTTCAATTTATCTTTTTTGGTAATCTACAAAATTTATAATTTTGTTTGACATTCACTGATTTCAATTCTTTAAAAGTATGCAATATGTTTTTGATATTTTGAAATATTTAAACCACCAATATGAATATTTCTATGGTTCTCCCTTACATAATTTCCTTCTTATATCTTAATTTTGTTGCTTAAATATTTTAAAATATATTTTAAATTTCTTTTTGTGGAATCTTTCTTTTTTTTCGTTTACCTTTCAAAGCGGACAACTCTTTCAATTTTGTGTCGATTTTAAAGCTTTATTACACTTCATTCATTTAATTCTAAGCACCTTTTGGGATTCCAATAACAATCCATGTATAAGTTTGTGTTAAGTTTTCACAACTTAAATGCTACCTTACAACTACGTTATACAATGCATTATGGTTAGGCGAGATACGACTACAATAAGTAGATAAATATATATATATTTTTATCTGTATATAGTTAGTATTTCTGTTCGTTAGATATCAAACTCTTCTTCGGGTTCAAGGGAACGACAGAGCGGCAGCGGCTTGCAGTGATGCAGACAGCCGCCATGTGTGGCTATATACAAATCGGCTGAGTCAGCCAACAATTTCGTTTCACATTTATCATCTAGTTGTATATCATTTTTGGACAATTGCCTCTGCTGCTGCAGCTGCTGTTCTTGTTCTCGATCTCGTTCTCGTTCTGGGCTGTCTGTAAACGAGCAGAGAGCAAAGAGTTTTCTCTATCAGTTTTATTTGTTTGCAATTTTTATTTCTTTTTTTCCAGGATTTTTGAAATTCCAAATTTAATTTTGATTTCCTTGGCCTTTCACAAAGTATCTTACATCAATAAGCAGCATTTACATCATCATTTTTAGTTACATTTCGCACATTCATGTTTTTTTTTTTGGAATATTTCCAATACTTTATAAATTATGTGAAATACAATTGGATTAAAAATATTCGTTGTAGTAATTTTGTTGTCGATTAGAATACACAATACAATATGTAAATCAAATATTAAAAAGCAATTTGTAGACGACCATCAATCAATAACATGACAGCAATTAAATTTAAATATTTAAAAAGCAAATTGCAATACAAGAAAACTATGGTTACTCTCAAAGTAGCCAATTTACAGGGTATGCAACATGGAGTATGAACAATAAAAGCAATGCTAAGTCCGTAGGTTTTGTAACCATCATGGTTGTAATTACAATTGTATTCAGTTGGCTTGAGTTGTGTTGCAAAAGACTTTGTGAAGGGCCTGTTGCCGATTTGGACAGAGTAATGCTTAATGTTAGTTAATATTAGGCTTAACGTAGAGATTGCTTAACTGTTAGCTTGATTGATTGCAACTTTTAAGTATTTGTATGTTTTTTTTTTTGTATATTGTATATATGTTTTTATTAAGTACATAAGTGATTCAAAACCGTTTTGTTGCAACTAGTTGTAATACAAATAAATTTCTCTTCATTCTCGATGAATTTTTTTCATTTTCTTCATTTTTGTACAATGCGGCGATATACAACAATTCACTTCATATATATAAATATATATATACACATAACTGTGCAGTAATTTACAGTTTTATAGTATGTATATATTTATTTTTGTATATGTATTATTGATTGATTAATTGATACGTTTGCCATTTAAACGTAGATATTTATAACAATTGCTTTGGCTCATTTCTATTGCTTATTTTTTTTTTTTTTGCTTCTTTACACATTACGTATACGCGACGTTGGCACGTCGTCCAAACGTATGCCTAGTGTGATCTGCGTGTTTACATATATTCGTGTATGTGTGTGTATGTTTTTGTGTATACAGTTTGTGAGTAATATGCAAATTTTTGAGATATATAGAAGTACATGGTACATTATTTTAATATACAGAACAAATTCGGCGGCAAATGGAAATCTTTTGTTGGTATTCTGACAAAGAGACAGAGAGAGAGACGTGTCGCGACGTGTCGGTGAACTGTTGCATGTTGTATATGTATGTGTGTTTTGTACGTTTGTGTGCGTATGCGTTTTGAGTGAGTGTGTGTGTGTGTATCTGTGTGTGCCATATACATATATGTATGAATCGCGGACACAAATACACATGGATTTTATATATGCAGGTTTTTTAGATCATATGCGACATCATGCAACGACTCACATCACGGTTAGCGCGATGCAAATGACCTTGATAATGCTGATGTATGCGTGGATGTTCTTGTTGCTGTTGCTGCTGTTGTTGTTGCTGTTGTAGTAGTAGAAGTTGCTGCTGCTGCTGTTGTTGCATCTGCTGTTGCTGCACATCATAGTCGTAGTCCATGAGGCAAGCCTGAGTGCCGATCATCTGTGTGGCAGGCATCGAGAAGAAGTCTGCAAGTGTGGAAAGTGCGTATTAGTAATGTAATTATTATTTAAAATGAATAAAAGATGTGTATCGTAACCAGAAATTCCCTAAAAGAGTAGTTACTCGCCATCAACCTTCGTTTATCACATCTTTACTTATTACTATTGCATTTATTTTTGTCGATTATTGCCAAATTGCGTTTTTGATTTTGTGTTAATTCCAAAAGCAAATGCTGACGCCAGCGCTGCGTCGCGTCGCTGCCACGTCGCTGCCGGCAGCGCTGACAGTGTCCCAATTACCGTTCAATTTATTAATAGCCGGTAATGCAGGCGACACGAAGACAGCGACGCCGACGGCGACGTCGACGTTGACAGCGCAGTCATCGGTTATCGGTGATTGCGCCGCGCTGTCAGCGATAACACTGACGAACGCTGAGAATTTTTTAGCGGCATAAAAGCGACAGATAAGCAGATAAAATGGCAAATAAGGGTTTAAAACAAATGCCGTAAATTATAAAAATATTGACTATTTGTCAATGGGGTCGGGAGACTTTGCCAACGCTTACAAATATACCACTTTTATTCAAATACCCTGTGGTAAAGTGCATCGTAAAATGGGGCATGATCAACTACGCTATTATTGTAATGTTTCTAAAAAACAAATTATTTTATTTGTTATTATTTCAGAAATTCTAACAACTTAAAATAAATATATTATATATGCAGGGTATTGGCCCGTCGACTACTATTAGACAAAGAAGTTTTACTTGTTTGGTATGAGGTCAGCAAGCGCTAAACGGGAATTTCAAAAAAACTGTACCAATAAAATACAGCACACGACTCATTTTAATAATTGCAACGAGTTGCAATTAATATAAACATGACACATAAAATTCAGTCATTTGAGACATGAAACATGTTTAAACTTATAATACATGTTTATTTGACTAGCCTTTGGTCGCATTAGCGATAACAGGAAATGCAACAGGCTTGGCAACTATGTGTGTCGAACAGTTATCGCTTATCGCTGCAGGTTAATAGGTGTTTGCCTTTCTATAGGTTTGTCAAACACAAATAAATAAAAAATAAAATTATATGCATGTGCTTTTACTTTAATCAGTTTTTTTTTTTGTTCGTGCTGATTAAGATATTTATATACAGCTTTAGGGCTTGCAAATGCCAACAATAAAGCGTTATAAATTCGTATACGTATAATCGTACATAGTATAACAGCTGCTGCAGCAGCAACGCAACTGTACTACAAACTGGACTACAATTAATAATGTGCATGTTTTTGCCATTTTGCTTTGCTCCTTTACGTTATTACTGTTAAATGAGTAGCATTCACATACACTACGCGCAAGCACTTACATTCATGTAATATGTATGTGTGTGTGTGTGAATGTTTACTTTTACCTATTGCTATCCAATAGGCGAGAGTGAGAGGTGTATGTTTACTGTGTTTGTCGTGTTTGCTGTCAACACAGAGATAACAGCAAAGTGCTCCAAATTCTGATAAGGATGACCCAGAAAAAAAAGAGAGCATACTGCCAAAATAAAAAAACTTGTTACAAAATGTTGCGGCGATTTTGTAACAACATTTACGAAATGCGTCCGGCAATTAAAAATCGTACATTTTTGTTTGTTTGCTGTGCGTGCGGTGTGAAAAAGTCAAGGCCAAGCAACCAAAAAATTACACATTTAGTTTTTAATGTTGGAAATTGTATGCGCATAATTACCGTTACAATACTGTGCGACCAGATCGGCATCATCAAAACGGCATCGCTTGACGGCCGTCAAGTTGTCCATCTCCATGTCCAACTGTTCATGTCCCATTGCAAAGCAGCGTTTCTTGCAGCGCGCAGCAGAGGCAGCGGCAGCAGCTGCGGCAGAGACGCCGTCATCATTCACTTGCATTGACTGGTGCTGCTGCTGCTGTTGTTGTTGCTGTTGTAAGTTGTTGTTATTGCAGCTGTTGTTGTTGTTGTCCGCGGCTGAAGCCACAGCAGCGGCTTCATTATTTACAATTGCATAGCCATAATAACCATTCGAGGCGGATGCAATGTGAGAGACGACACGTGCATTGAATGGATCCACCACAGTAGAATTGCGCGCCGGCCCAGTTTCGAAATTGACAGCATCAGCAGTTTCGCCATGTGCCCAGCACTCGAAATTTGTCAAAACCATTATTGCGGCAAGCTTGTTGGTGCTATCGTCGTCAGTGGAAATTTACCGAGTATTCTTTTTATATACTACTAACGAGAAAAAAAGCACACGCGAGAATCGAAAAAAATAACGAAACGAACGGAACACAAAACAAACGTGTTGTGTATTGAACGACGCTCACTTTTCGACTGTACGTGCGCTGTGTTGCCGGCGGCGTATATTCTCCAACTGCAGCGGCTGTTTTCGGTTAATTACCTCAAAATAAGCAAACAAAATGGTGAAATAAATTTAATTAATACGCGCGCGCACACCACACCACAGCAAAACACAGTGAACGTTAACAACAACAACAAGAGCTTATAACAACAAGCGACGCTGACGCCAATGTTAAAAATAAATAATTACACTAAGTGTGACTGTAAATGGCATTTCAGTATATATTGTTTTTCTATGAATATATTACTTGCATGGTTACACTCTCTTTGAAGTTCGCAACCGAAAATAATAAAAATTCCTTTTCATCTCATGATTATTTTTATGTATAAAATAGGAAGAGACCTCTCTAAATATAAAATTTTAAATCAAATAACTTCTTTATCAAAAGAAAATAAAAAATGGAAAATAAAGGAAATAACTTTTCTTATTCAATGAAGGACTTGCTAGCTTAAAATATACAATATATAAAATCAGTATATATAAGTAGTATATTAATACCAAAAAAGTATCCAATAGGAGATTTATCAATAGTCACCACGAAGTATGGCGCTGCCACTTTGTTAAAAGTAATCGATTTACGGCAGTTGTTGAGAACGAGCGAAGATACATCCTGTTCATAGTCATTAATGTTTTCACTGCAAACATGGTTTGAAACGATTTAAACTTTTTAACTAAAACCACATCATAGGCGGTTAACTTCGTACTTTATATAATTTTAAAATCATCAATGCATCGATTTTTCTATCGATATTTCTCCACCTAGAGATGGATAAGCAACTCGATAACTTAGTCTATCATGTGATTGGCACGAAAAAGGGAATCAGAAAAACAGAGATTATTGTGTTTCTTTATAGAAAACGTTCCTGTTTTAATTGAATTGAATTTGTATTACTTTTTAAATACAATATGAGCAACAAAACGAAAAAGGGTAACGGTAGCGACGGTGGACAAACCAAAGTGTCCAAACAGCGTTCACAGGTAAATAAAGGAAAACAAAAAGTGACCCACATATTTTTGCCGGCTGTGTTTACTAAATTAATAATGACGTTGCACATGTGCATTTTGTAGGACTCGCAGGACTATAGTTCCTTCAAAGTTGTCCTGTTCTACTGTTCACTTATAGTATTCCTCCCGGTTGTGACATTCTTTGCGCTGAAGGGATTTGTGCTGGAGCAATTCTTTACCATGTCGGATGTGAAAGTAAATATTGCAGCAGCTGTGGGCGCGGTAGGCGCATTGCATGTGGCATTGGGTCTCTACATATATCGGGCATACTTTGGTGGATCGGATTCAAAGGCTTCGCAATCCAAACAGGATTAACCAACACAGGGAGCAACAACTGCAGATGCAGGGGCAACTGCAACAGCGACTGTTAAATATGTAACAATTCCATTTCCAACTGCAACGTTTATGTTTTTGCTTCGTTTATTTGTTCTAAGCTTAGTGACTAGCGTTAAGTAAACTAATAATTACCACTACCTAGAAAAACATGTTTATTTTCCGCTCTACGTGAGTGAGTGGAGTGAGTAAAAGTGGCTCCCTCTGCTGTTAAAATTGTAGTACATTTGTTGTACTGTAAATCACACTTCATTACATAAGTTTCGATAAGAAACGAAACAAAAACACGCGCAACATTTTGTAATTTCTCCCGGCATTGATCCATCATACAGTGTTTGTCAGAGTTTTGTTTTAAAAAAAATTATAGAAAATATAAATATATAAAAACAGAAATGCGCCACTTATTGGGCTGGGGCAGCACGATTATTCGTCATTATAGCTGGACGGGTGCTCTACGCAATATTCTTCCAAAGCGCAAGAAGAAAATTTACAACCTGGGGGTTTGCTTTGAGGCCGAAGATTCGGTAAGTACTACTGTAAATTTTTAATTAATATTCACGTTGCGCTATCGCTTCAACTACGTTTAAAGCATACCAATTAGCCACTCTCTTGTTTTCAAACTAACAGCGGTTTTAATTCCAATAAGAACATGCCGTTGTAAAATGAGAGCAGAACTTGCGCTGTTAACGATAACTGCTGCTAACAGCAAACAAGAGCAAAAGTCTGTTAAGTGGATGTAGAACAGTATGGCAACACCGCAGTTGTTTTCTTTTAGTTGTGTCGGTTTATTGGATGGTTTTTAGTTGCGCTCTTTATTAAACAAGCATTTTAGTATTAATATGCTTCTGAAGACTACTGTTTCGTCCAGCAGCGTTAAATCTTTTGTATATACTTGTGTATGCGTGGCACGGCGCAAAAAACAAACAGCATCTGCAACCACCTGTGAGAGAACTTAACACAAATAAGCGAGCCATAATAAAAAGGCACATCAAAAATCATTAGAACGTTAAACGTTGTACACGTAGCAAGAAGAGTTTAGTTAGCATGCTGTCGCTTCAACTGCACAGATTACCACAATATTTATGGCCATTCTGTCTGCATGTGGCCTTATTAGCCACCTCAGTCAGTGGACAATCAGCTGATTATCTCGTTGGCCGCAAACAGGTAGCAAAAACAACAACTGGAATTGAGAAATTGTTTTAACAGCTGTTAAATTGTACCGTTGTCATTGAACTCTTCTTTCCAGACTGTCTACAATCCAAGTCAGCTGTCAGACGCCCAATTCCTGGAGTATAGCAATCTGTCAGATGGCCAACATCTGCGAGAAGCAGTACAAAACATATTAATACCTCGTGTGGTGGGAACGGCAAATCACAGCATTGTGCGTCAGTATATTGTGAATAGCCTAAGGGATCTGAAGTGGCATGTGGAGCTTAATAGCTTCCACGATAAAGCGCCCATTGTGGGACAATTGCATTTTCACAACATTATCGCCACGCTAAATCCGCAGGCGGAACGTTATCTAGTGCTGGCTTGCCACTATGACAGCAAATATATGCCGGATGTGGAATTTGTCGGTGCCATTGACTCGGCGGTGCCCTGTGCTATGCTCCTCAATCTGGCCAAGGTACTGGAGGAGCAGCTGCGACCACTGCAGACGGCCAAGCTCAGTCTGATGTTGCTCTTCTTCGATGGCGAAGAAGCATTCGAAGAATGGGGTCCCAACGATTCCATTTATGGAGCACGTCATCTGGCCAAATTGTGGGAGAAGCAAGGCAAATTGGATCGCATCGATATGCTGGTGCTGCTTGATTTGCTAGGCGCACCCGATCCGGCGTTCTATAGCTTCTTTGGCAACACAGAGTCATGGTTCATGCGTCTCGCAGATCTGGAGCAGCGACTGGCTGACAAATCGCTACTGGAACGCTATGTGAACAGTGGCGTTAACAACTGGGATCCCACGCGTTACTTTCAGCCGCAGACGTTGCGCAGCGGGCTAGTGGAAGACGATCATATACCGTTCCTGCGGCGGAATGTGCCTGTGGTGCATTTGATACCGATGCCGTTCCCCAGTGTGTGGCACACACAGCATGATAACGAAAGTGTGATCGATTATGCGACTACAAACAATTTAGCGCTGATTATACGACTCTTTACGCTCGAGTATCTGTTGGGCGCAAAGTAAAAAGCCCCCCCTGCTTAACTAAGTCGAAGAGCCTTATCATATTGACCTGTCTGATACGCGGTATCGTTAACTGTTTACTTATTGTGTACATTGTTTGTGTATTGTGTATTTTGTGTGAATGTGGAACGCAAGCTCTTAATGTGAAATTAACCTTAAATAAATCTACAAATATATTTTAGAAATATTTAGTGAACAATTCTAATTTAAATGTACATAAATATACACCATAGAAATTGAACTTAAATGTAACATTTATTTGTGTTTAACTTATTTTACGGACATACATATCTTACAAAATAAACACGCATTAAAAACTAGTTAAGCGTCTCATTCAAAAAATGTTAGCTCCCAATTTGTATGGCAAAATACTGCAATTATGCTATAACAAAATTTCAAATATAAATTCAGCATTGTATAGCATAAATGCAGTAATTAGTTGTTTAACTTATATTCTAGCTAAAATCGTAGAACGCTGCCTTAATACTAAGCTGGCTGGAGATGACTTTAAAGCTGTGGACAATTCAACAGCATTTGTCCTCAGTTGTTGTTGCAGGAATCGCTGAAGCGGGCAGCGAGACACTGGACGGTGATACAGGCAGCGATGAGGTCTCTTCCTTGATGGGATTATTCTGCGATTTCTTTAGCAGCTGTGATACACTTAACTCTTTGGGTTTCTCCACTACAATTGCGCTTAGCTCGGCGCAGGATTTCGTCTTTGGCTGCGTTGGCATCGGACTATCGCTAACCTCTCGCAAATCAGAGCGAGAATCGCGACAGCAAACCTTCTCGGCGCATTCAGCTGCCTGGCACTGCATCAGACACTCCAGCGAAGCGGATGCATTTTTATTCGTTGCCGGATAGAACTCGGGTTGTATGGTGACTTCTGTGATGCCCTGTTCGTGGAAATAGCCGCGCACCTGCTCAATGATCTTCAGGTAGAGCTTGGGGTTCTGGAACTGAATGTGTATGGTGGCCACATAGCTGTGCGCTGCCAGCTGCCAGATGTGCAGATCGTGATAGCTAATGATTTCTGGGAATTTGCTAACCAGCGTGCGTTCAAAGATTTCCAAATCAATGGAACCGGGTATCGTTTGCAGCAGAATGAGACAGGATTCTTTCACTGCAAGAAAAGAGGAATTGGATTAGTGTTATACAAATTTAAAGCTGTTATGCAGCGAGCAAAACAGTCGCATAACATAGAAGAGTTATACATCTGTTATAATGTTGCATAACAACACAAATATACGTTTTAGAGCTGTTATACAAGAGTTATACATCTGTTATACTGTTGCATAACTGTTATACAGATAGTAAATAGCTGTATAGTCGCATAACAACAAAACTGTTTATGCAGACATCTGTTATACAAGTGTTATACGACTGTTATACTAATTCACATTTCAACTTACTGTAAGGATAGCTCAATGTCACCAGCAAAACACATGAGAATATCGACAAAACTGGATCTATAAACTTGGCCGTATGCTCCTCATCCTCGGCCACATAGACAATGGCCGCACACACAATGACAAACAATGTGCTGGACACATCGCGCAACATCTCGACAGCACCCTGTCTTCGAGTGGCAAAATAAACGTTGCCGCCTTCCGCTTCAAGTTCCTGTCGCAGCTGACGATCATTGCGAGATTTGCTTAGGGAACGATCTGTGGCCTTCAGTGCCAAATCCGAATGGCTGGACATGGAACGCTCCAGCACGACATTGCCACCAGGTGTCAGATGCAAAAAGCTGCCCTGATGCAACGTATAGCCACCGATCAGCAAATAAGTCAAGCCATTGAGAATGAGTCCGACGAAGCCCAACATCATCACGGGTATGGGCAAGTGCATGGTATCCTGATGATCGATGTGAACCAGCGTCTGTAGTGCCTCAACAACCAGCGAAAACGAAAGCGAAGCCAAGATGATGAACACAATCAGCATGGTCAGAATATCGATGCGCGCCCAGCCAAAGGTATTGCGTAGCTTCTGCTCCCGGGATTCGCGCTTCGCCAGCTTCTGTTGTTCCTCCGCCTCGCTCACCGTGAGCACCACGGTAATCTTGTCCTCAGTCACACTGTTGTTTTGTATGGGCGCCACTGGCAGTGAAATTGCCTTTGGTTTTTCATTCTGTTTGCCGTGCTGTGGAGAAAAAGTGAGAAAAGAAATAGGTATTTGATTAAATATGATCATACATTCGATAATTAATAGTAAATTCAAAAGATCATTTGTAGAGCAAGTCAATTGTACAGCTCAAGTATAACAGTTGCTGTATAACAATTTATATCTACTTTATTCCGATATGTTTTAGATGTTGGCATACAATTACTTAGAAAGTATCTAAGATTTTAATTCAACAAATTAAATATGTTTTATACCAACTTATTATTTATTTAGCATTTAGGCCAATTTTTTAATAATCCTATAAAGTGACACAAAGTTATGGTTCAAATTAAATTATTTGTCGAATTAAGTATCCATAGCAATTTAATTTGTTGAATATAACATATGTCAAATATTTTTTTGTCCAAAAAAATTATCATTTGAATTTTGAATGAAATATAGAAAAGGTGTACAAATTGCGTTAAATTTGTATTATAAAATAACAGTAATTTTTGACAATCTATTTTTAGCGATTCCCAATTATTAAACTATTATATAGTGATTGTAACTGTACTTGTAAATTATTATTTTTCAAAAATTATAAGAGTAATTTCAGGTATAAAATACACTCCAACAATTGCTCAAAATATAGATTCCATCATTTATTGGGTGCTGGCAACAACGATTATAAAGTGGGGCTGCTCAAAAAACCTGTCACCAAATTGTTGGCAACGATTTTAACGCTTGGCTAAACTCAGTCAACAGAGCGTCCATCTGTCTGTCCGTCTCTCTGTCCATCTCTTCATGCCTCTGACTACATTATGAGTATTATATAATATCCCAGAAAACAGAGTGTGGTGGCGTCTCTCAGGCGTCTATCTGGCTCAGTGCGTGGTTAGGCTCTGCATTTTTTGCCATTGTTTCTACGGGTTTCAATCGCGAAACGTGCTTGGCACGCTTGTCCATATCCAGCTTAAAATATGGCCGAAATATTCAGCGAAAGAGAAAGCGAGACTACATGAAACGGCAAAATTTTGGATTCACACAAAACTATTTGTTTATTTGCTTTGATTAATTCATAAGTTTTGCATACAAATTAAATGTTAGTTTTCACCTTGGTTTTATGGGCTATAAATATTATAATAACCAGAAAGTTATTGGCTAACTAGGTCAGATTATTCACGACTACCGTTAGTCTGACAGTTAGTTCTTAAATGATCTTGAATTTCAAGTGCTCATCACTAAATACGTTATCATAATCCCTGTTGGACACATCTTAATTACGTTGTCAGTCTCTCAACAAGCTGTTAACATTTTTTTTTTGTTATCTATGATGTTATGAGGCTGTAATTAAACTACCATAGATAACAAAATTGACTAACACCACCCACTAACACTAATGTTGACGACCATAGACAACTCAGTTCACTTGGTGATAGCGCTGTTATCTTTCAACTTGTGCAAAAATAAAAAAGGAATTACAATTTGTAAGAATAAATTATCGTAATCTAAAATGACCTTTAACTAAAATGTGTTGAAACTTTTGTCAAAGCAAGAGGAATGTCTGATAAGCGAGGAGATGTCTAAGTAATCTCTGATTAAGATATTATAATGGAGATTTTTAGATAGTAATGAAGGAGAACGATGTACAAAAATGGTAGATCTTAAGTTCCAACATTTTTAGAAGCTTAAAGTAGCTTGAACCAAGAATTGTGTGAATTATGTTTTCAATTTAGACAATTTCTATAAAGAAGAAATCGAAAGGGTTTAAAGACGTACTGATAAACAATTTTTGGCAAAAGAAAAAATAATCTATAATTAAAAGCTCCTATAAAGAAGAATTCGAAAAGGTCTAAGGACACACTGATAAGCAATTAGTAAAAGAAAACAATCTACAATTACAAAGTTCTTCTTTGAAAACCTTATAAAGGCATAAAGACGTTAAGTACATTTTAAGATAAAGCGATCGTAAAACCTAAAGAAAAAGACAAAAATGTGTTGATCTTTATGTGTTCTTAATTGTAGTGGTCATACTCAATGCCTCTCGCAAACACACCAAAGAATCTTTCCAAACTCTTTCAAACATAAAATATGTTTTTTTTTTGCATTATTAAAAAGAAGGTTTCGAAAAGTCTAAAGAAAGAAGAAGAATTAAGGAAAGGTCCGCAATTTGTACTCTACATGTAAAATGCCTCTTGCATACACGCCCAAGACTCTTGTCAAAATTTGAAATATTAGTTTTTTTAAATTATGAAGATGAAACATAAAATTTCTCCAATGAATATGGCATCTAAATTCCTTTCTGAACACACCCAATACTCTTGAAACTTGTCAAAATTTAAAATATATGGTTTTTCAGAATTATTAAGACTATCGACATTCGAAATGTCTAAAGAAGAAGTCTAAAATTTGTGCAATTTATATAGGTTTTTAATAATATATGGTTCTGGCATCTAAATTCCTCTTCGTAAACACGCCCAAAACTCTCTTGAAACTTGTCAAAGTCTAAAATATGTTTTTAAGTATCGATATAAATCAAAGTGTGCAGCCAAATCAGAGAAGCAGACAAAACGAAACCAGTTTCTCAAAAGACTTGGTGTGTGCAGTTCAGTTCAGTTCAATGCACTGCATCTGCATCTGGTTTAAACGCTCTGTTGCCTTACCCGATTGAGCTTATCAATGTTTCGCAAATCAGCAGATCGCAAAAAAAATAAATTGAAATACTTGTTACTTCCCCATTGGTGTTGATCCACTTACCTTAATTGTTAATATGCAACCGGAGAGTGCCAAAATGTTGCACAACATGTGATAGGAAGCCATGAGGAGAGTTAAAGCATGTGTCAAATGGCTGAAGACCAGCTGGATGATTAAATAGCACACGGATAATACCAAGACCACATAGAGTGGCATCGGTTGACACCGTTGTAAAACGTCTTTGATGGGCATCTTTCACTTCAATCAATTGTTCCCTGCAAACAAAAGTAATGTATACAAAATTTCAATGAGCGTGCTGACAGTTTGTGAATTGGTTGCTTAAATAAAATATCGAGTTACTCGACTGAGTTGCAATTGTATTCGCAATGACACGGAAATTCA
This sequence comes from Drosophila niveifrons, assembly GCA_035046325.1. Lineage (NCBI taxonomy): Eukaryota > Metazoa > Arthropoda > Insecta > Diptera > Drosophilidae > Drosophila > Drosophila niveifrons. The sequence continues at coordinate 37,840,896 of JAWNOC010000052.1, forward strand.
ATTGCTCGTCGAACTGGACCATTTTTGTTTTATTGATCCTATCAATTTGCAAAAAAAAAGGTGTTTGTAATTAGCATTGTGTAGATTGACACCATAATTAAGATGCTATCGCCGACTATAATTAATTCACTGTCAAGTTTGAATGTAAGGTCAGTAGGCTCGAGAAAAAATCTTGGAGATTTAAATATAAAATAGCACATTACATAGCTCGATTATTGCCATTGTTATACATTTTTATATTCTTTGCCAAGGTAATATAAGTTCCATAAATAACTACAACTTTACCTTTTTTAATCAATGGTATATATTTTTTTATCAATATCAATAACTACCCAATAACCTTATACATCACACTTAAAAACCCCCAACTACACATAAAATATTCGATTTCAACTAATTACAACTGGCGAAGAACTTTTGATTTTTTGTATATTCAAAAAAGTTTAAAATAAAATATCTTCTTATAATTTTTTTTTATTTATATATTTAAAAATAATCTATGACACTTTAGTTCTACTTCTGCTTAATCCAAATCAATTAAAAACAGAACTAAAGAATCTTAAATTTTGTTGTTTTAATTTAAAATTAAAATGATAATTGAAAGTTTTAAGTAGCTGTACTGAAGAATCTTTAAACTTTTTTTTAAATATATAAAAATATCGAAAGTTCTAAATAGCTGAACAAATCAGAAAAGATTAAATTAACGTTCTTGTTAAGGTTAGAGTTTTAGAAATAGTATTTATAAGTGTGTAAGTAAAATCTTCACACCTAACATTTACATGTTAACATTAAACTTTGTCATTCTAACCGAGACTAATTCTTTTAGCAAATCAAATTGTATTATTATGAAAGTAGCATTTATAACAAGTAAAATAAAGAGATGTCCCTAAACCATCAGTTTTCATTAATACTTTTCTTAACTAGGACATTTTACATTCTATTTCCAAAAATGTTTACACCTAACATCGAGACTAATTCGCTTTGTTATTACAATTATTTTGTTGTGATATGTAATTTCGTAGGGTAGTATTTAAAACATGTAAAATAAAGGAATCCCTAAGCCACTTTTCATTAATACACTCCCCAACTAGGACCATTCACACTCTCTTTTCAAAAAAGTTCCACCCACTTTACCCTAAAATAGTTTTACTGCTGCTTTCGATGAATCCGTGTCAAGTTCAAGTGTCTAATGAACCGCGTACTCCCCCATATGGTCTGGTAAGTGCAACACATGTCGAACATTTGCGTGTGCATATGGCAATAATAATCAGCCCTAGGTAGTACAGACCAGGTATGGTCAGGTGAGCAGAAGCGCCGCCCGAGCAGCTGTTCATCGCTGGAGGTGGTGGGTTGGCCTTTTGGCCTGGTCTGGCCTGCCTGGCATGCAAATGAAGATGCTTAAATGTTTAAATCCAAAACAACTACTCGTCCGACATTGACGTAACATTACGTGACGATTGGCGGGGGCGGAGGGGGGAGGGGAACAGACACAGTTTGTTGGGTTTGCCATCAAGGTTAGCCCTTTTACAGCTGGACACGTTCGTTACATTCGATTTTAATTGATCGGATAAACCATGAAAAGCGATCGTTAAGATATGCTACAAATGATGGGCCTACATATTTATAGGGCAATTATAAAATAATACTGCTGAATGTGTTATCGGGTTAAATGTTTCATGCATTGACAAGTCTAGACAAGACTTAAGGCCTATAAGCTATGGTCAAAGTTCTGTCGATAACTTTCTATAAGTAAGGGACTTAGTTGCAAGAATGTTGCTAATTTTAGTAATAACAAAAACTAAGCGCAAAATACCTACTTAATCAGTAGCTTAATTGTGGAGGTTCACTGGAAAGTACTAAAAGAATTTCAGTTGCAGATCTTAAATTTTAGGAAAAGATAGTGTTGAAAGTGAATTACGTCGAAGTTTCTTGGAATAATGCGATATTTATAGTTCTGAGCTCAGTATGGAAATATGGCACACTACTAGCCCACTTTTGCTGACGTCTTCGGATCAATATCTTCCTCCCAATTAGGCATTCAGAACATGGCGCTCCATGCAAGCCCATATCAACGTAATAGATCAGTTCGGAACCTCTCCTAGAGCCAGCAAAAGGTGCTCATTGCATTTTAAATACGCCACGTGGGTTTCTTTTTCTATTGCCAATATCAAAACCGTAAATCGATAACTATTATCCCATCCCAAAAAACAAAAAAAAAAAAACAACAACAACAACAGGTGTAAGCCAATAAAATTGCTATCGAGCAACAAGTTGACATGTGTCGCCGTGCCCCCCAAAACCTCTCAATATGGGGGGGTTGAGTATCAAATCGTCTGCTTTTGCCAGATGCTAAACGTTCATTTCCTCAATTAGATTTCATTTTCATTGAATTAAGCGCAGGTTGCGGGTGTGCGGAGAGTATTGTGCTAAACTGTAGCGTTGGAGTGGGTTCCATGGCACGATAACAAAGGCATTTGCTAAACATATAGTTCAATTAGTCAGTGAGTCCCAGAGAGACGTAATACTGGTAGCCAAGTAAATCTGTTATACAAGTGAATGATACGCTTGAATGGAGCGAATTGATTTCTTGAAGGTTCAGTTCACTGACATTTCACAGCTTTGGGAACAGCATCTTTAATTTTCGCTGGCTGGAAAACTCGTTAACACCATTTTTTTGCGTACTAATTGCAATAATTCGGTTAAGAATTTCTGACAGTTCGGTAAGATATAGAAATTTGCTAAAAATATACATTTATTGAGGGTCAAATTGAATTAAGTTTCATTTGAAACTTGTCTGACTTGCCTCCTAAGTTTGAGATTTACATTTTTTCTTATTAATTTAAAATCTACAAATTCTGCTATACCAACCTTCATTTAAATTTTTGAAATATCTTTGATGGTTTAGAAGCAGTGGAGGTTTAAACTTTTAGTTTGTGACTGCACGAAATAAGCTGCGATCCACTGTATTTATGAAATTGGACGAGACTCATCGCATTAGAATGATCAGCTCAAAATGAATATTAGGTTCTACTCCACCAAATGAACTCGCATAATACTCGATGAGCTCTCTCTATTATATATTTTTTTGTAATTATTTTCAGCGTTTTGTTCTATTTCTTTTCAAACACCAACTTTCCCACTCAGTCTCTGACAGTTATTAGTAATCAGTGGGGCGTATTAAACGTTTCTAACTCTGCACAGCAACACGAACCTTTTCACCACAGAGCGAGATAGGCATAGAGTATATATTTATATATTTTGATAGAGATAGCGATAGCTGTTATCAGCAGACAGTGTGGCCCTGCTTAACACTGATAATAACTATTAATTGCAAACCAATTTGCAAAAATATTGTAAACATTACCAGGTAATATTGATTCCGACTAAAGCAGCGCACGTGTCGTGACACGAACGAACGAACATGCAACGATAGTTTTTCGTTGGTAAATATCGTATATATTTTTCGAACGTGTCGCATCATGATGTTCTGTCAGGTCGAATACAAAGTTTTTGGTAGAATTTCAAAATCACCTAACGATACACATCGTAAATTCCAGTAGCGTGGGTTGCATTCGACCTTGTCGACGTGTTGAAAATGGTCAAAATTCCCGACGAATACGATATTAACTCTAGGGAGGGGTTGGGGTAGTGAGGTAGGGTCATTTGTACAATTAAGTGTCTGTATAAAAACAAACGGGCCAGGGACCGCCGACATTTCAAAATTTTCAAATCAAATAAAAATCAAATTGTTTTTATTTCGCTTTTTTTTCGATTTTTGATTTTGGTTTTTTGCCAGTGCGAAAAAATCGGAAATTTGTATGCAAGCCCCAACGTTGCCTTTGGAGTTGATGTCCAAAAAGATAAACAAACAAAGAATCAAAACCGACGTACGCAAAAAATGTAAATATTTATATAAAAAAAAAAAAACAAAAATAAAGAAAAATGTCGTTGAGCCGAAAATGATATGCGTTGAATTTATAAACTGATGGATGCTACGAGTCGTTTTTATCGATCAAATTGACAAGTGAAGTGCCAATGTAACATATGTTAATTTGAAATTACACTTTAAGGATCTACGCATTTGAATTACTAAGAATGTGTGAAGATAAATTTAATCTATATGCGACTGTATAAAATTAATATAACTGAAAATCGAAAGTGTTTAATCTGATTTCTCTTAATTCTAAATAGAATCAAAAACGTCAAAAAACACGTATATTTCTTGAAAGTCTTTAACTGGTTTCAAAGTACACAAACCTGAACAATAAATTTGATATTTTGGCACTTATATTTCTAAAACTTTGTTAAAATTTTTATGACACACACTCTACTCTGTTTGAGTAGTACACTTAATCTTTTATGACTCCAGAAATTGTAATTCCAACATTGCTATTCGAAATACAGATATTTTATTTTCAATATTCTTATTTTCTGAACCCATATTTAACCCGAAATCAAGTATTTTACTTTTCCCAGAAATCATTAATCACATAATACACAATTCTTATATAACTACTGCACCTGTCAGGTTGTTAAACACTTTTTAAATGCAATTTGTTCAAGCGACGTGATATCTGCGCCTTTATCAATAAACAATAATATATAAGACAGCCCAACAACAAAATCCTTCAAACACTTTCTCCAATAAATAACAACTTTAGCTTTAACAACAATCAACTATAAGAATAATGTAATTGTAAAAGTTAACAATGGAATCGTCTGTAATAATGGAGAGGGGAGACCTATTAAATAAAAAAAATTACACTTAATGAGACGCCGCACAAATTGTGTGTAAGGTTTTTCAATTTTTCTAAAGAGAATTCAAATAAATGGAAAAAATTACAATAATAACAATAACAAATACTAGTTAAATGTTTACTTGGAGTTATTTCAAGGCCCGTTTCACAATTTGCATACAATTTGTTGTTGATATTTTCGTTCTGTTTTCTTGTCCGAATTAGCATTAATTTTTATTTATTTTTTTTGGGAACTCTATTAAAATATACTATACTGAGTATTTTTGGTACCAAGCGCCCAAATAATCACTTGCTAAATGATGCCATTCATTTTTTGTTATTTATATATTTCTCTGCTAACGAATCACTTGACTTTTTGCGATATCATAGTAGTATCCCAAATGGAATATTTTAGCAGCCGGTTTTCGAGCCCCCTAGACTTATGATTTGGTCTTATCAAACATGACGGACTTTCTTTATAGTCGTGTTGTTGCTTGATTTTGGCGGGTCTAAAATAAAATGTATCGTTTGCTCCAAATTTATAAACAAAGTAATCAAAGCGACGACAATGCTTGGCGTAAAAATAGAAACGCGCGTGTGGAAAAGATTTAATTTGTTGGCGTAAGTTTTATAAATTTGATACGTACAAATATTTAATTTCTATTTTTAGTAGCACACCACACACGGTTGACTAGACCACAAACCACATACGAAATTTGCGTTGAACTTATAATTTTATTTGCACCGTTAACACAATTATTTCTTTTATTTGGGAATTCAAATTTGTTTTTCGGGCGTTAATTTTCACACACACGCGGCGGCGACACCTGTCGGCAGTTATTTGCAATGCGATCAAACGACGTTGTCGGCTGCGCGGCTCAAACTCTAATGAAACGCAGCAAGCGGCGCTCGGCATCAAAAGCAACACAACAGATCAAGGCGCAACAACAACGACAATGATAATGTCATGGAAAGCACAAATGTACAAGTAATAAATACACACACACACACAGCAGGCAGGCAGGCATGCGAATTGAAAGTGAGAGCAGACTGTGAGCGAAATGTATGTATGAGAGTGGGAGTGCGAGAGAGCACACGCTTCTATGGGGGTGTTAAGTGCACAGTGCGTGCGTTAGGTAGACTGTCATTATCAGTGGGTGGAACGAAGCAGGAGAGAGTCTAAAAGAGCAAAGGGGACAGAGCGAGAGCGCGTGCGGGTTTTGTTCGCGTTTGCCAAAAATTATGCTGTCTGCTGTTTTCGGCGTTTTGGGTTTATACGTGACGCCTATCGTGATTATAAAAATGAAATGTATGGACTGCAGCATTTAGGTGGACGCATCAACCTGACACATATGCTAATCTTTTAGTAATGGCTGTGGCGAACAACTATCATTATCATTTAATATTTTGGTTTGTCAATTTCACGCACGCACTATATTTTTGTTGGCAGGAGCGCATTTGATTTATGGCGCCGGAGCGCTAGATGCTTACCTCAAATATTCCAGCTTGGTTAGTTTATTGTGATTCTTATCGGCTTTTCACTGTCGATAAGGGCATTGTTTTCGTTTTTCGTAGATATACACACAAAACAATTAAGTTTCCAAGCGTTTATTTATAAACCACCGACTTTGCAATATTTTACGATTTTAGCTTCTTTGGTCTGCGGAAGGTAAATGGCAACTGTTTATTGTAGTGTAGAAATGATTTTTCTTGCAGAGACCATGACGAAGTCGGTTGGGCTTTGCAAATGCATTTCTCTCACTCATTAATTGTAGCAGTTGGTTAGCAACAAAGAAGGGACGACTACAATTATTAACTTTTATAAATTAACGTTTTTATAATACAACCGCTAACTACTTTAACGCGCCAAAACTAGATTACGTTAACCTAGTTTACTGATCTGGCAGCGCTCTATGACTATGAAATGAATTTATTAAATACCTATGCAATATATAATCTGCAATACGTAATTTATATCCAGGTAAGTAAGCTTACTTGGACATATCCTTGTGCCTAAATAATGGAGAAAAGTAATAATTATGGAGTTTGACAAAACTCGCTTGTTTAAACTGCTATTCATAAAACTGTACAGTTTTATTTAAATTTTGAAAAGTCAAATACCAAAAAATACCAAAAATTGTTTTGCGTTTACTGAACAGCTGATATGAAGTGTGCAGCGAGCATACTTACAATTATTACTCGAGTAAATTGCTGACTATAAATCGTTAATATTTAAATAATTTTCGTATAACAAAAAATTGATTTTAAAATTTAAATTTTTTATCAAACAAATTTTACAAAAATTGCTCAGCCCGATTTAAGCGTGACCAAGCTACTACCACAATTTCATTGGCATATGTGTTGTATTTTTGGTATATTTAGAAATCTTCGGCCACACAGCTGACATATCGAGGCTGTGTTTTCGTTCTCCCCCCAACCACCACCAGACTGAAATATCTGTGTGGAAAAATATTAAAAACAATTACAAATAGTGAACTTACCTTGTTGGTGGAACGTGCGCCGCAACAATATGGCTGCCATAGTACTGACTAGGAACATGCAGCTGGCAAGTAAGTTCGTTCAAAGCCTTGCAGCCACCTCAAAAAGGTGGCCCGCAAAAATTATGTAATGTTCGCTTGCAGTTTTACTTGATCTCCATTAATTTTCAATTGTAGAGCACCATAGCAGCGGTGTCGTTGGTGTTCTCTGCATGCGCGGCTATGCTGCCGCAGCACCAGATGCGGACGCGCCACGTCCGCTAAAGACAACCAATCTGTCGGCAATGAAGCGCGGTACCGGTGGACGCAGCAGTTTCAATGGCATTGTGGCCACTGTGTTTGGAGCCACCGGCTTTGTGGGACGCTATGTGTGCAATAAGCTCGGAAAGCAGGGCACTCAACTGATATTGCCTTATCGTGGCGATGATTCCGAAGTGATTCGCTTGAAGGTTGTCGGTGATTTGGGTCAAGTGCTCTTCCATTTCTACAATTTGGAGGATCCACGCTCAATTCGCGAGGCCGTGAAACACTCAAATGTTGTCATCAATCTGGTTGGACGTGACTACGAGACGAAGAACTTCAAATTCAAGGATGTGAATGTGAATGGCGCTGCACGTTTGGCCAGGTGAACAAAACCCAATTTATAAAAATAGGCTTAACTAATATAAGTATTGTTTTAGCATTTGCCGTGATGCAGGAGTGGAGCGCTTCATCCATGTGTCCTCCCTGAATGTGGAAGCCAATCCCAAGCCAGTTTACGTCTCAGGTGGCAGCAAATGGTTGAAGACCAAATACGAGGGTGAGCTGCAGGTGCGTGATGCCTTCCCTAATGCCACAATCATTCGGCCAGCGGATATCTATGGCTCCGAGGATCGCTTCTTGCGCTACTACGCGCACATCTGGCGTCGTCAGTTCCGCTCCATGCCGCTGTGGCGCAATGGAGAGGCAACTGTGAAGCAGCCTGTCTTTGTTTCGGATGTGGCACAGGCTATTGTCAATGCTGCTAAGGATCCCGACAGTGCTGGTCGCATCTATCAGGCTGTGGGGTAAGCAAGAGTAGAATATATATTTAGTTCTTGATTTTATCAACTCCCTTTTAGACCTAAGCGTTATCAGCTGAGCGAACTCGTCGATTGGTTCCACCGTCTGATGCGAAAGGATCAGAAGCGTTGGGGTTACCAGCGCTATGATTTGCGTTACGACCCCACCTTCATGCTCAAGGTGAAGTTCACTAATCTGATCTGTCCAGGCGCCCCAATTGGTGGTCTGTCTGTGGATCGTGTGGAGCGTGAATACATCACCGATAAGGTGCTGCCTGGTGTGCCGACGCTGGAGGATTTGGGTGTGCAGCTAACGAATATGGAGGATCAAGTGCCATGGGAGTTGCGTCCATATCGTGCTGCCTTGTACTACGATGCGGAATTGGGTGAATTTGAGACGCCGCCGCCACCAAAAACGATTGAATCGCGCGACGAGCAGCGTTTGTTTGCCTAATCGATGTTGCTATTTTTGGAAACTACTTAGTGCGTTTATCACTTTAAATAAAATGTCTGATAATTAAAACAACAAAAACATCATAGTAAATTACTTTAAAATTCTGTTATTTATTTGGAATAGTTTTGGCCAGTTCATAAGCTTAACTGCGTTACTTTTCCAGCACTACCAACAATCGGCAACGGCAACGTCGTTATGCAATACTAAGAACCGGGGGTTGCCATATCGTGTTATTTTGACGACGCAACCCTAGACAAAAAAACCAAAACAAAGTCACATTTCGGCAGATGCAGGCAACACTTGCAAACATTTTTGAGGTAATTCTTATTTCCTAGCGGCAAAAGCTTTTGCAGTTTTCCTTCAACCTTTCGCCTGTGCAAGCAAGCTGTGTGTGACACAGAAAATTTGCACGGCCAAAGCGCCGGAAAATTCGATTTCAGAAGTGTCAACTTCTTTTATTCTTTCTCTCAAGTGAAAAGCAAAAAGTGCACGCGTTTGGTACAAAATCGCTATTTGTATATGTGTGAATTGCAATTTTAAAGTGTGTGTGTGTGCTTGTGTGTTTGTGAAATGCTGCGCGCTAACACAAAAAAATGGCAAGTGCAAGTGCAGCATAATAATGAAAGCTGAATATACACAACAAGCGTCATCGTCGTCTAATGTGTATAATAAGTATAGTGACAAATCAAATTCATTATTATTATTAGCTAAGGCAGCAACCAACAACAAGAACAATAAATTTGCATTCTACGAATTTGAAATTGAAATCGAAGTGAGCCGCATCAATTTCATAACAGATAAATCGATCAAAGCACCAACGTCAGCGTCAGCAGCGTCCCACCAATACAACGAAAGCCCTGGGCAAACGAAAATCTCGTCGTCGTTTAGTGCGGGGGCGTCGGGTGTTACGGGAGGTGTTGTAACGGCGCAAATCATCTGGTGGGCTGAGCAGCAGAGGGCCGTCATCGTCAGCATCAGCTGTGACGCCTGCAGCAAAAGTAACGGCATCAAAAAGCTCTGCACGCGCAGACAGCAAAGCGCAAGTCAACAGCGACAGCAACAACAAAACCCAAAGCAGCAGCATAATAATTATCAACAGCAGCAGCAGCAGCATCATCATCAACATCATCATAATAAATTACGTTATTGTGTGCGCAGCAAAAGCCTCGCGCTATTCTTAGACTATTTGCGCGAAATTGTCTCCGGCAGCGGCGGCTACGTCAAAGACCACGCCCACGATCAAGAGCAACAAAAATCAACGCCCTCAGCAGCTAATCGTCGTCGTCTGCAGTTGCAGTCACTGCCTGCGTCAGCGTCGCTACTGCACAGTAAAGCAGCTAGAAGTAACACAAACCTCAACGCTTGCAACGGTTTCGAGTATAAAACCAAAATTTATGCTTTATATCGTCACGTCCAGATTAGTGGCACGTCGGGTCAAGTGCAACAGCAACAGCAGCTGAAAGTCGCTGCAATTCAATTGCGCTTCCTTAAAATGCTGCTTGCCGCTGCTGCCACCGCCGGCGCTGGCGCCGCTACTAAAGCAACTAATCAAATTGGCTCCGCAGCAGCAGTGCTGCCGCCAACGTCGACCGCGCTGCCGGCTGCTGCGCTGCTGCAGGATCATAACCATCAGTTGACCATCAACAACTGTTCACAGTCGCCGCAGCCGGGCGAGCGCATTTCGTCAGGTGAGTACAAAAGAGAAGAAAAACAATGCAGAAAGCTCGACTTTCAAATACCCGCTAGCTAATACATCCATTTAGCAATTACAGTTGTTAACAAAGCTGGTGTTACAAGACTACTCTAATAACAGAAAATATAAATGTCTTATAACAGCGCTGTTAAACTTACGCCATTAAAATACGTTTGCCGATAATCAAAGTTGTGGAAATTACGTATACGTTATGCCAAAATTTATAACGAAATAATATATTTACAACTCGATTAGGTGATGCTAATTTCCAAAACACTTGATCTGCGGGCAGTTATAAGATATAGGTCGACAGCTGCAGACGCTAATCAAGAATATATACGACGTTGTATAATACACCTTGTGCTTGTTACATACAAACCTACTGAGGACAGTAGGTTATAATACCCTTTTTTCCATAACAATAGCGGGTATGAAAAGAGACAACGCTTTCAATTGAAGCTTTTTTCTAACAACTCTCTTCGTTCTCACGCTCTCTCTCCCACTCTCAATTAATGTGTAACGGATTGCAGCACCACGCCACTCTCTCGAGTTCGTTGCCGTCGTTGAGTCTGTTTATTTTGGTTTTGTGCGGCATTTTCATGTTATATTTTTATTTATACTTTTTATACATACATATCTAGATATCTAACGTATCTATATGTTGTGCACAAGCTCTTCAAAGTTTGTTGACTCTTACGTAACATAGATACATATGTAAATTGTGTTTGTTTAGCCTTCGCCTTGGCCATTAAACGTTTATGCCAAATCTTAATTTATTAGCCACAATTGCAATGCTTTAAATAGTCAACACGAATCACAACATTTTTTTGTCTACACAGCTTCATGGGGTTTTCAACAAACAAATTACTTAGAAGATTTCATGCAGAAATTTAACGGTCACCGAAATTTTCCATTGCGGCGCGTCGTCTGCTTGCTACCAAAGCAAAATGCTGAGAATACGAATAAACAAGTGAAAACGAAAACACAAAAAGCCCAGGAATAGTGCACGATATAAGCATACACGTGCAGTCACTAACACACATGCACTCACACACACAATACAGATACATACTCAAAGTTAAAAGAGAGACTGTGAGGCGACGTATAAATATTGCTTAATTTTATACTTTGTAGCGAAGCTGTCACAGGGAAGGGTTGGGACCAAAGTTTGTTGGCGTTTATTAATTCAGCAAACATTTGATTTAGTTTCAATTACAATGCTTACACAAATGCATTTATTCTTCTCAACTAAAACAGCAACTAGAATAACAATGCTAAAGTATTGTTTTTCATTTTAGAAATTCTTTTTAAAACCAACCCGAAACTCTGCAATCCGCTCCTGTCTAGCGCAAGCAAACAGTCACACATACATATATATGTACGTACTTATGTATGGACTTGTGCAATGCGGACACACATGTGTGTTTGTGTGAAGCTTTATCTCATTCTCCACTTTCTTGCTCTATTCCACGCTTGTTTTTATTGTCTCAGCTTTCAGACAGTTTGCCGGCTGTTATGTTTTTTTTTTTTTTTTTTTGTTTTTATATCGACTCAGATAAATTTCTGCGTCAGGCTCAGCTGAAGGCCAATGAAGGAAAAGCCCAGTGAAAAGCATTCGTGTGTGTGTGTGTGTGCCGCACTCACAGATAACAGATACCGAGTATGGTTTATTATCTAGGTGCTGTATCGAGAGATATGCTATGCGACCAGCTGTGAATTGAGTAATCGGCGGATAGAATATCAAAACGGAATGCAGAGAACATCTGAGCAGTGTGTAGTATTATAGAACACCATCACTGAGCTGTAATCAATAGACCTAGGCCTTGATAAGTAATCCTCTCACCCCAATTAATGTAGTTTTTTTTGCTTTCATTTTCACTTTTAGCTCTTGCTGGCCATGAGCATTTCTATGGGTTTTAATCAGTTTGGGGGCCCAGCAGCTAGTATTATGTATTATCATCTGCCGTTAACTAGTTACGTCTAGAATTTAGAAATTTCCCTCCAAATCGTATGCCATTGAACCTGGAAATATTCACTTATCTCGCACAATAATTAAATGTGTTGCTAAGCAAAAATGTACAAAAAAATCGTTTTTAAACCTTGAAATCTTAATCAGCAAATACTATGATCGAATTTAAATCTGCGCTTGCAGTTTTTACTCTAACGTCGCAGATCTTTCAGTTATTCGTAGTTGTAAATAATGAATAGTATAGAATCATTTGTAAGATTTCCATTTGTTATGGAACTTTTCACATGTAAGACAAATGTGCGAAAATATGCAAATTTAAAAATGGTTCGTTTTCGAGTTCAATTAGGTTACCAAACTTCTAATACACTTAACAAATCGATGGTATTAGGTATGAGTAGCTTTTTGAGACTTATATTTAATATTGTTAATAAATGACATATACTCAGTTTTGTTAGGAATATTATACTAATAAACTATTATAAAAAATGTTTATAAATTTGTGAGATCTAGTATTTTTTATAAAAATATTCAAAAATTTCAATAAACTCCGTGCAAAATTTTTGATAGTGGATTAAAACCTAAATATGTAAGATAAAAAAGCTCAATACATTGATGTCGTACTTTTATAAGGTATCTTCCAATGTAAAAGAGCCAGGCAAATAAAATTACAGCTTTTTTGAGGGTATTGCAACATCGGTGAGCTTTTCAAAGTTGGAGCAGTGGGAGAGTGATAGAGTGAGAGAGAAGAGTGCGAGCATTGGAATGGCAGAGCAAAGCATAAACTGCGATTAACGGCGACAGTTGCCGGCAACGGCAAGAGCGAGAGTGACAAAGCGAGAGAGAGAGAGAGAGTGAGACCGAGAGAGTAAGAGTAAGAGAATTCTTTTCTTACTACCGCGTCGGCTGAACTTAGTTTCATTATAGAAAACCACGTTGCGTCGATCGGACACGCGCTCCGCTTGAATCGAATCTATTGAAATTGTAAAGTCCCTGGAAACTTTCCTATTTAACTGAAAGACACTCGTCTCTAACTTGAAAATTTCTTGCAATACGTTTCAGGTACAGCCAAAGTCAAAGTCAAGTCAATCGGAACAGCAGTCGCTGCACCAGCCAAAGTCGAGCTAATGGAGGCCATGAAGAAATTAGATGCGGATCTGGTGGCATTATTTGCCACCGCCGGTGAGCCCAAAATGGAGCAACTAAAGAAGAAGCAACAGCAACAACTGTGGCCGGAGCCGGAACTTGCGGATCAGGAGTTGCCCACAGTGGAGGAGGAAGATCAACAGCAGCTGCAGCAACTGGCAACCCCGGAACTATTCAAAAAGGTGAACGCCGTGCAGCTGCATCTGGAGGCATTGACACTGCAACCGGAGGGCACCAAGCGCATGGAGCTGCTGCAGAACGAAGTCCGGCCCATCTTCACCGTCGAGTGCCAGCTGTCCGATGATCTGATTCGTTCCGTGCCCCGCACTCCAATGTTTCACCTGATGCAATTCGAATCGGAGAAGTTTCAGAGTCTCACGCAATGCACTCGCTTCGGACAGACGCAACAGCGTCAGGTGCATCTGCAGGAGATGGCTGCCGATCAGGAGATGATGATGGGCAGCATTTATTTCACGATTTGGTGGCGTGAACCCGGCACTTGTCTCAACGAGCTGCTCGGCATGGGACGCCTGCCACTGGCCGAGCTCTATCAGGCATCGTTGTTGGAGCAATGCAAGTGCATTGTGATTCAACGGCGTGATGTCCACTTGGCCAGCTTGTATCTAAAGATTAGCTTGCGGGCCGATCAGCAGTTGATGCTCTGCAAGGCTTTGGCCGAGAGCAACAACAACAACAACAACAATAATAATAACAACAACAGCAATGACAAGAGCTACCACAGCGCAGCTGCCGCAGGTGAATATATTTGACTAAATTCGCGTGGGTGCAAACAGCTGCAACAACCACAAGAACAACAACAACAACAGTCAGAACAACAACAGCCACAACAAAAACAACAACCACGACACAACAACCAGCTCAAAAGCAACCCAAACATGAAAAACGATTACAACCAAAACCAAATCATTGATCTGTTGACGTCTCTAATCATCCTTTTGGCGGCCGTTATAAAAGCGCTGCCCATCATCATATTAAGCTCAATAAATAATTTTCATTTGATTCGGAAAAACGAAGAAAACAAAACCCAAAAACTGTCTCGTCTTTTTATGATTTTTGTTTTGTTATATTCATCTAGCTTTCTGACGGCACAGCAGCTAGCTATAGCCAATATTTATTTATATTCATTTATGTTTATTTATAATGTTCAATTTTAAGTTGGCTGCACAGTGGGCTGAAAGCTGCAGAAACTTTTACTGGTTAAGTCCAAATTTTTGCATGGCTTAACAACCGTTTTTTAATTTTACACCAAACTATGTTAACGATTTTGTGATACTATGATTTAAATAACATTTGTTTTATTTATTTTATATTACTTTTAATGCAATGTGTTCATAATTTGTAAGTTTATTATAACAAACCGGAACTTCTGATTGGTTTGTTTATAATCTCAAGTATTATGCAATTTTTGTTACTTAAGTACATATATAAATATAGTAATTACGATTACTACGCGACGAAACTCATTTTTAAGTTTATTTGTACAAATGTTTTGCTTTTTGTTATTATCTTGAATGTTTGACTGTGATTGCATATAAACTGAAACGGAACTGTTATTTGTTTAATTTTTTTGATGATATGTTATTATGATTACTAATTTTTCTTAATGAATATTTTTATATTTTTGTCATTGCTTTAAATATTTTTTTTTTTAACTAAACCGGAACTGTTATTTTCATGCATTTTTAACTATTTATTTTTGGAGCTCTGCTTTCAACCCACTGTGCTTTGCGGTATTCTAACTGTTGGCCTGGCCAAGACCGCGGCTTCCTCATACCTCGTCTTGATTTACTTGTAGTAAATACGAGAAATCCAGTTATCAATACATGAGATGAGCACATGGTTTAATCGCTCGTGCACGGTTCCATTCACTTGATTCGCTCGATTGCCATCGACAATCTCACTTTAAATATACTCTCCCCTTAACCCCCATAACCTCTTGCCATGCTGATGCTGCCTCATGCCTCCTGTAGTTGACTGTCGTCAGGCACAGCAGGCGATGGGCGATAAGGTTGAATCAGTATTTCTTTTTTTTTCATACGCTTTTTTTGCCCAGCGTTCTTTATTGGGCGGGTTCAAGGTGCAACCGTTTTTGTCTCTTCATCTGACGCTAATCTTCGTGTGCTTTCTTTTGCTTTTTCTCTTGCAGCCAACACCAACAATAAGAACAATAACAGCAACAACCACAACAACAACAATCACAATAGCAACATCAACATCAACGAAAGCAATTCAAGCAAGGCAGCTTCAACACCAACGCCGCCAGAGCCAACTAAAAATAATAACAACAAAGCCACATTGGACAGCGTCAATTTCATGGCCGAGACGACCAAAGTGCGTCTGCTGCGTGGCTATATCTACGCCAGCGAGACGCGACATCTTTCCGCAGCCGATGCCGATGCCTGCAAGGAGCTGGTGTTGCAACCGTTTTGGCAACCGGACTCGCTGACGGTGCCCGTTAATCCCCAAGGCGATTTCCAGCTCCAAGAGCAATTTGCCATCATTAACGATGAGAAGTTTCTGCACAGCGTGGAGCGACAGCAGCTGGTGCTGGACCTGTGTCCGTTGGGTGGCAAAGCGAAGCTGCCACTGCATCAGTTCTACATTGCCTACAAAGATGCCAGCATCACCAATCACTTGTTCAAGGGCAAAGTAAGTGAAAGCACTTCACACAAATGCAAGCCATTAATCTACTCTTCCTCTCTCTCTCTGACAGCTGCCTGTGATTTCGATTGATGGCTGGACGCCCATTGTGCATCCAGAGACACAGGCACAGCTGGGTGAACTTAAGGTGCTGCTGGCCATTGGCAGCGAGGCGCAGATAGCGCAATTGAAGGAGCTGCGTGGCTTCGATCAGGAGAACAATCAAGAACAGCCGCAGCGACGCACCTCAGATCTGCTTGACATGCTGCAGAATGCACTCAGTGCTCCGGTGCCAACGCCGATGCCACCGCCAGCTGTCGTGGTGGGCAATAAATTCAGCTTTAGTTTGCATATAGTGGGTGCAGCAGGGCTGCCTTTGAATCCCGGCTATGGCAAGTCGGGCAAGAAGCAGGCCAAACGTCAGGCGGCTGCCAAACGTTTTCCGCCCAACGAGCCGCCCAACACGTATGTGACCTTTCAGGCGTTGAGCTGCAATGCACAGACGTACAAGTCGCACGAGGGCTTGGTCTATGCCACGCCCATTGTGGAGCGTTCAACGACACCGCAGTGGCACAGCAAATTCCAGGTGGAAATCGGCGCTGACTTCTTAAGCAATGTAAGTGGCAGTTGTATTTTAAATTTGTATTCAAATCCAGTATGTTATATGGCAACGCTGCAACGTTAAGTTGGCGTCAACTCAATGGGGTGGTCTGGCAGCGCTGTCTAACGTACTGAAAATGCATTAAGTTGGCTGCAACTGATTTGTTATTTTTCACTTTTGCAGCCACAAAAGCTCTTTGTGCTCAAGCTCTGGAAGAAGACAGCTTTGAGCGCTGGCACAAGCACGGAACCCACACCTCTAGAGGATGCCATCATTGGTTTTGCTGCCCTCAATCTGAACCGCAGTAACACCGGTGGCTTTCCCAGTGGCTGGCACAACATCGTTGACTTTAATGGTCGCGTCACTGGCGGCTTGGAGATCCATGTGCAACCGTTGCCTGCTGCGACTACATCCGGGGGCAATGTGGACAGTGCCATCGATCAGTTTGAGCAAACACTGGAGCTGCGGCATTTGCAGCTCGGCCAGGCCATTAAGCGTAAGTATACGGAGCTGGAGCAAATCTCGAATAGATTGCGCACACGCCTCGTTGATGTGACGGGTCAGCCACTGCAATCCCAAGCGCTTGATGTGGACGCTGTCTTGGGTAATTGGCAGCCGGATGAAATGCAGCAGGGATTCGAGGATGATGAGTTGGTGGCGGATTTCGAGCGAGCTCTGCGCACGCCATCGCCACCGTTGGACGCTACGGATGCCACAGAGATAGCGGAGTCAGCGCAACCCACCGCACAAAGCCGCCATCCTGCCGACGATGCTGGCAAGGAATAGCCCATGCTAAGGCTCAATTATCTAGCGTATACTAGAAGATATAGTCAAAACTCTTTTTCACTCTCTCGATGTCTACGAAACAGGCTCAAACGTAGTTATATGATGATCTTTAGATAACCGTCTATACACACACCATACATACAATTATATAAACCTAGTTCTATATATACACACACGTGCGCATACATACAATATATATTATAACATGTGCTGTACTTAAATTGGCAAATCGTTTTGCCATCAATTCACTCACCTTTTAATATGGCTGTCGTCTCTTAGCAAGAAATCAAAGCTCGTAATGAATCGATCACCAGGCGATCGATTCGTTCTCACTTGTCAACAATGAACACACAACAATAATTTGTAATTATTGTACAAGTCAAACTGCGTTATTCAAAATATCCGACAGCAGAACCCCTCCCAAAAAATATTAAGAAAAAAAAAACAAACAAGTTTTGGCATGAGTTGCCATATATGTATTAGTTTTGAAACTGTGTTAATCACCTAAGTATTTAGTCACTATTACTTAATACAAATTAAATGCTATGCAACATAAAAAATGCTTGTTTTATTTATAAGCAGGAGTTGCACATTTTGAATATCAAAGCTGCAGCCAACTTAACGTATATTTTGAATTTCCGCAGATGTTGCCAGACAGTTGCATTTTTGGCCGTTGAACTCATTTGAGTTTTGTTTTGAGGATATTGACAATTTAGAAGTGTTTAACTATTTGTCATCGTAGTTAACCGATAAAGTGCTTTCTGATAATTGCAATTCGTCAAGTGTTTTATTGCCATTAAATTGCACTTATTTCATCATAAACAAAGGTAGCTGTTTGATTTGTGCTGATAAACGCTAAATGACGCTTCGCTTTTTACCAAAGCAAACAACAGTTAATTGAAAATAAACACATATTAGTCATTCTTCGCCTTCGACCTTGACCCCAAAATGAAAACTGCGTCTTAGTGCTTTTAAATAAATGTTGAAAAATATTTTTTAATATAAAAATGATTACATTCGTAGCTTACAAACTATTGTGTGTATGTGTATTTTTCTCAGTTTTCACTTTTTATATGCTAGAAAATCAAAACATGTTTGATGCAAAAAATATATAGATATTTATATATGATTGATATACATTCATGATTCAACTACAATATGCCTATGTATGTATTTTTATGTATATATATATTAATGTATGTGTTAAGAGTCAAAAGATCTAAGAATGATTTTCGTATCTGGCGAATGATGATTGATTGATTGATGCGTAAACAAAATGTGGTAAACGATCTTCAAGTGTGCAATCTCAGTTCTTGAGATCTCTTCTCGTTACAGTTGTTGTTGTGGTTGTTGTTAGTTTTCCTTTTATATAAAAATTGTATAAAATAGATATATAGAAAATCCGTTGAACCCTTTGCCCTAGGCATTAGCTTTCTGCTTATGTATATAGTACGAACTACATATTATATTTATTGTTATGATGTGCTGATGAGTTGGCGAAAAATGCTTATGGGATGAGTTGGAATACGTTTGGCTGGTTATTGACAATGCGCCTCTTCTCCTTTCTCTTCTCTTGTATATATCTTTCGATTTGTATCTATATATGGAACGTTGATTGTTCTCTGTGTTTTTTGCTTATTTATGATGGATTCATGTGCATATTGTGTGTGAGTGTGTGTGTGTTGAAAACGTTTTGAAATGTTTATGGCGTCTTTCAGTCAATGACCACGCGGGTAAGCAGAATGCCGCGCTTGCTCAGCCATAAACTGCAAATAGAGAATAAAACACTAATTTAAATATCCGTTTGCTTTCTTAAGTAATTGAGTAATTTACCCAAAGCCGGCGCCCAGCAGCAGCGAGAGCACATTGGTGACCAGCAGCGAGTAGAGAATTTCGCGGGAGAACAACGAATTGGCGCCCAGGCGCTTTAAACGTATGGAATAACCCGTTGTCTTCTTCTTGTCATCCTCATCACTATCGCTAGAGCGCTCGAATTTCCAATCTCTGCGTGAATAAATACAGAAAATGAATACAAATACAAATATAAATAAAATAAAAACAACAAATATTATTGATGAGCATTTAATATGTTTGCTTACTTCGGTGGCTGCTCCTCAGTGCCGCGATTCCAGTTCTGCAACCAATCGGCATTATCGGTGTTGTGTTTATCTCCGCCCTGTTGAGAGTTGAGTTGAATATTATGTATTTTAGTCTTTTGTTGTGGTGTTGTTTTTCGTTATGCATATTTAATTAGTTGAAGTGCCAATTTCGAGGTCATTTCATTTTATCTGTGAGCTGCGCTTACCTTAGTCCAATAATTGATGTACACGTTCCGCAACTCATCATCCGGGCACTGCTCCGATTGTGGACTGTTTGGTGGACTCTTGGGACTGTCACGGGGCGTATCACGACGGGAGCTGGCCAAGGAGACAACGCGACTGGACTGATTTGATTCGCGTTGCGCCTCACGCAACAAACGCAAATATTCCTCGCCATTGCTGAAGGGCAGCGGAGTAATTCTGTCGGGGCTCTTGATGCCTGCCATGGCTGCTGTGTTGCTCAATTCGATCCAAGATTCTGCAAAGAAATAAATCCAATCATTAAAGATAATTTTGAATTTTTAACAGCTCAGCAAACGTTGGCTTAACGTGCTTAAACTAACAGCTGGGAATTTTGAATTTTAACAGCGCTGTGGTGGTATTGTTATGTCTTGCTTAACAGTGGTGTTGCAGAGCATAAGGTTCTTAATCGGAGCTCTAGCCGTTAAATAGTTTGTAACAGTTCTCTTAGTTTTCAACAGTGCATAAGGGGAAATCGTTTTTAACAGCGCTGTGAATCAACTAGTTTTGCATAGCGCTGCTAAATAACAGCTTTAACCAAAATTGCCGCAATGTATTCCGCGTTCTTTATGCAGACAATGCCAGCTGCTTTTATATATAGCTGTATATATATAGATTGCTCATATGCAAGTTGTTAACAAAGCGTCAAGGTAACAAACAAATAATGACATATGATTATTGTTATAGTTTTGTTTTTCTTTAGCCGGCGACCAGTTTGTTTTGGCTTTTTCCAGCTATGCGATAGCTTTATGCTACAACGTGACAGCACTGTTGCACTCAGTTAGTTAATTTTAACATCTGCGCGATGTTAGAATAACCAAAATGACGCCCCCATTGTTTTTGCTCTGTTTGTTTTGTATCGTATACGTTTGCATGACTGTGCGTGTGTGTGTCTGTGTGCGTTTGCTTGTGTTAGTAAGAGCGTGCGCGCCATTGATAAGATGGTAAACATCAGAAAATATAATTTCCGTTTCAGTATATAGTTGACATGCATGTTTTGTTTTGTCTATGGTTATCAACAAATTCATTTCATTTTCAACTGAAAATAAACGAAGCGCGTCGCAAGATTGCAAATGCAAAAAAAAGCGTGCAAATTGCATGACACGAGTGTTACAACAGCCTATTGATAATTGCTAATAACTAAGTATTTTACAATTTCTATTTCGCCATAGTCAGCAAAAGAAAATACACTCACGTGGCAGACCGAGCATCTTAACAAACGGACAACGAAACGTAAACTGACTGCAACATGTTGCCAAAAATGTTATCTACATTTAACAGGTAGCTGATGTTTGCACAGGTAAACCAAAAGTAAAAACCCGAATAACTCAAAACAATAACAAAGCTGACCCATAATAAACAGGTACCGTTTGTAAAGTAAACAACAACAATAATAAGGGTAGGCTACCAACTTTTCGCCTTGCTGACTCACGGCACGTAGGCAACAGAGTTTTGTGCTCTCTTTCACTCTCTTTCTCTTTCTCCTTGAAGAGAATGTCAATGTATGTGTGTGACGAGTGCATCGTGCGCAGCTGTTAAACCCTGAGCCGAGTCTGTGAAGCGTACAGCCCAATGAACCGCCCGCCTTTTGTTGACTACTTTTCTTTATAGGTATTGGTATTGGGCTCAGAGATTTGCTTACGTTTATCAAAGAGACATACATATGTATGTACATATTATAAATATAATATATAGCAAACGCACAAACAATCGCACTCACACGTTTTTGATAATGAACCCGACGAAGCAGCGTCGTCAGCTAGGCTAAAGTCGCAATTTCTGGACTATGCGAAAAAGCAAGAACAAAAAGGCAAATGCCCTCCTACAATTGCCTTTAAATCGACTTTACCAACCAACACACTGATATACAAATAAATAATAACAAGTAGCAAGTACAGTAAAGTCGAAATAAGCTGATGGATGTGACGTCAATTTGGCGATATAAGATAAATACACACATACAAATGTACATATATATGTAGAACGAAAATGTAAAGTGCAAGTGCAAATCAAATGCGGGGAACACGAATGAATGGAGCAGTATTGCGTTGCTGCTGTCTCCTTTGCTCTTTATTTGATGTTATTAATTCGCCTTTGTCTGCGGCGAAGTTGGCAAAGTCTTTGTTGCTGTCGCTGTCATCGCTTTGACAACGGCTGCTGCGTAAGAGAGAGAAATACATATGCATGTGTCTGTGTATGTAAACAAAACAAGACGGGATGGAGCCTTGAAATCGTATATGGTTAAGTGCAACGGAGATGTGGATATAATTACGGACACATACATAAATACGTGCATACGTGCACACAACAACAAACAAAATCAAAACCCAACATCTATTTTTAACTAGACACTAACAATAACAATAATAACAACAACAATACCACGTCAAGCCCGAGCTCGTGTGCATTGTTATTATTATTGACAAATACCCACACAAATACACATACACCACCGACACGTTCGCATAGTATACGTGCGTGTGTATGTGTGTGTGGTGAGCGCGATCGCAAACTTACCACCCAGCAAATCTTCTGTCGATTTTGGTGTCGTAGACATTTTGTTTTTGCTCTCTGTGATGTTTTTGTTGTTGTATGTGTTATTATGGTACGATAAGATTCGGTTAGAAATTCTTTTATTGTTGTGTTATTCTTGTACTAAACACGTCGTCTATAGATAACTCGTTTGTTGTTATTGCGGCGTACGAATAAATTTACGTTGATTAAACTAAACTTTTTGCCACAGCGGCCCTTTTATTGCACATATGCCGAGTGTGTCTAAGTATGAGTGTGTCTGTGTGTTTGGTTCAAATGTATGCGTGAGAATATGCGTTTTACTTTTTGCAGTTCCTGTTCCCGTCTGCACTGGTTGCTTTATTTATGTTGTATTTGGCTAGCTGCTGTCGTTTTTGCTCTAGTTTTCTTTAGCTCAATTAGTAATGGGTATTTTTATTCAACTCAAGTGTAGTATAATACACAATTTTCTTTCTTTTACGCACACGCTGCAAAAACTTAATGCGTAGTTATTTGAAAGCTGCTGGAAGGCAGCAGTTGGAAACACACAAACGATTCGTCGAAGAACACGAAGATAACTGACTGTTGTTGTTCCGCAAGCACAACAAAAATACGAAGTGCCGTGAGTAGAGCAAGAATGAGAGAGAAACATCGGTGGTCGGTAAAATCGATTTATTTTTAAAATCGATTTGTGATCGATACTTTTTAGCATGTATATGACATATAAACATTTTGGTAATTCGAATGTTTTTAATATTTTTACAGAATTTGTTTCTATTTATTAGAAAATATGTTTTCTTTCAACATTCCTAACGTCGATAGCATCATCGTGAAATCCGAGGTGGCATGCAATTTAAATGTAAAAATGTGGACATTTTCAAATTGTAAAGCTTATTTGTTCGAAAAACCGAAATCATAAATAGAGATTCTTAAGACAAAAGTGAATAAATAACTATTTGTATTTTATATCATTTTATTATAAAAAGTATATACTCAGCCGTCAATTCTGAGCATAACATTGGTCTTTGGCGTTACCACATCGATGACAACATTGCAGAATACTGTTAAAGCAACCACTTTATTAACGTGTTTTCAAAAACAAATCAAACGTTTCCAAATCACTTTTGGCCACATTTCGCACAAAATAAAAGTTATTTCCTAGCACCAAGTCACTGGGCGAAACGTACAAATCCTTATGTGGATCATATTGAGCCCTTCCCAATAATTTGAGGAATTCATGCCGCTCCCGCAGTCGAAATTCACGGGATGCCAAGAGCTCGGGACATTGGACAATCTGCTTATGGCTAAGACCCATCTCATTGTGAATATAACTGAAGCGTTCAATGATGTCGTCGGGAGCTACGAAGCATACAAATTAAATGAGCACATCATTTTTTTTTATAAATTTATTTATCGTTACTTACATATCATCATCAGACGCGGCTTGTGTACAATCAGTGTTTGTAGCTCTTTGGAACTAAAGCCCATTTCTTCGCGCAGCGTGAACACAGATTTGCGCAGGTGCTCCATGTTGTAGGTAATTAGACGTGGCTCTTTTGTGGCTAGCAGTCGAATATCATGACCACTTAAATGGAACTCCTTTTGAAAGTAGCCCAACCGGCGATCGATGCGACGTGTCGAGAACATTAACCAATATGGGTTCTGGGTGAGAATGCGTTGACGTGCCTCCACCGAGAAGCGTTTGCTCTCCAGGTACTCCATGCGTGTTTGCAATGCATCTAGATCCTCTTTGAACAGTAGCGGATTCTTTGTAATCAAGCGGCCAAAGTCATCGGGTGCAACGCCTTGATCTGCGAGGAACCTTAAGTATGGCTTCACATCCCTCTCAAAGTCAAGACGAAGCACAAAATCGCCGAGTCCTTTGCGCCGCTCAATGTTGTGCAGATCGACGCCCAGGCTAATCAATTGTTGTAACGACGTTGAATTGTTCACATGGGCAGCAAGATTGAAGCTAGGCACGTGCGCCTCCCGATTGCCAAAGTCGAGGGCAATCTCTTTGTGACTTTTCTGCCGTTGCTCCAGTGGCATTGACAGGGGCTGCTCCGTTGACTCCACTTGAATTTCATTTTGTATAGATCTTAGAGAACGTAGCTGTCGTAATTGTTGATTTATTATACTACATTTTGTTGCAATTTGTGTTTTATTTTGTATTTTAGCAATGTTACGCAGCCATAAACTAAACATGGCCAATGTTGCCAGACAGTCGTTACCGGTGTGGACGAGTACTGGTGGTGACAAAATATACCAACATGTACTATCCATTCTGTTTTGGTATATTTAGAAGTTTAAATTGCGGTCACGCTGCTGCAACATTCCGATCTTGTTTTTGTGTTTCTTCATTCATTGTGTTTTCTTTTTGATAGCTAAATTAAATACAATACAAACACAGTCATTGTTGCAGTACATTCTAAGCGACACTAATCAGATTATTTACAGCCATGGACAAGCTACGCCGAGTGTTAAGTGGCGATGAGCCAACGCCAGAGGAGGAGAGCAGCATCATCACTCAGGTGAGTGAGGAGGAGGAAACCTTATGAGTATCTCCACTTATGGCTTTAATTAATATTCAGTATTATTATGCATTTTCTAATAATACAAAAGTCGTTTGGCTAATAGCCATTCCCCTATGCCTCTGATCACACGACTTGCTGCAAATGTGACTCACTTTATCGCTTTATCAAACGTGTACATTTTTATTGTTCTTGTTTATTATAAACCACAGATTAATGATATGTCAACGCTCAGCTGGAGCACTCGCATAAAGGCCTTCTGCATATGCTTCGTCTTGGGCATACTGTTATCTTTTCTGGGCTCCATAGCCCTTTTTCTGCATCGCGGAATCGTCGTCTTTGCCGTTTTCTATACGATAGGAAATGTGGTGTCCATGGCCAGGTGAGTTTACAATCGTCATTTCACATCTACCGGCTAATTGTATATAAATTATTACTTATATTACAGCACGTGTTTTCTCATGGGACCCTTTAAGCAAATTAAGAAAATGTTTGCAGAGACGCGTCTGATTGCCACCAGCATTGTTATTGTGGCAATAGTCATGACATTCATATCGGCTATAGTGGTAAACAAAAATATTGAAAAGCAATTGTATTGCAACCATTATAAATTATTTTCATTTGTACATTCACATGTTTTATGTTTCTGTTTTTTTCTGTTTATTCCATGTAGTTGAAAAAAGCCGGACTCACGCTTATATTCATTATCATACAATCCCTGGCCATGACATGGTATTCGCTATCTTATATACCCTATGCACGAGATGCGGTTCGAAGCACAGTCTCCGCATGTTTCGAGGTTTGATTTAGTTTAGCCAATTACACATTTACATCATCATGCAGCAATCAAATTCAAATTGTAATTAACCGTCTTAATATTCTGTATTATTATTAATGATTTGCTTATGTAGTTGTTAAGTTTTTTACTATTTCTTACATTTGCAAAAGAAGAAAACAAAAAAAAGAACAAGAAAGAAAATTGTATTAATCTAGATACTAGGTCTTAGACACAATCAGCTTATTAACAAATGTTTCGTTGGTTTTAATATCATTTATACATACACAATATAAATTTAATTTAATCAGTACAGTTTTGCATAAATTGTATGTACATTTTACATTGTAATCGAGTTTTGCCTTTTATTTCTCTTCTTGCATCTGTTTTAAGTGGTTCTTACTTGCTGGTTTTGTTTTTTCTGTTTTGTATTTCTTCCCAACTAGTTTTAGTATTATGATTCTTTTTTTTTGGTTTTCTTAAATGGCCTCATTTGATTTTCTTCTCTTTTGCCGGCGACAATTTACCTAAAAGAAAAACAATGGGGGAAAAAGAAAGAAAGAGAAACGGAAAACGTTGTAAGACAAATCATAAGTTTGGAAAAAAAAAACTATTAGACAATTTTGATTTTAATATCGTAGTGCGTTGTGTTAGGGCCTTCTATTGTTTGTTGTGCTTAACACATCGAATGCAATTCCAAAAAAGAGAGTGTGTGGAAAGAAAACATTCAGAATGAGTGTGAAATGATCGCAGAGAACTCGTGAGAGAGAGATAGAGAGAAACAGTAATAGAATGCCAATGCAAAAACGTAAAGAGAACAAAATTCACATTTGAGAGAACGCGCTCTTTACAATGTGCTAGCTATACCTTTAGTTGGTGAATTCGCTGTGCTATCTCCTTGCTTCTTTGTGGGCGTTGTAGCTTTATTCAGCTGACGTTGCTGCAATAGAGAAATCGTTTATTATTTATAATGAATATTAAAGTAGTAATAATAAGGGGAGTGAGTGTCTTACCTGCCAGAGGACGGCAACGTAGACAAAGGCCACCGATATTAGCACCTGCACGGTCAGCCAGAGCACAATGTTGATGGCTTGCGTGCGCTCAAACAACTCCTTGCCATTCTTGATGCACAGAATGGCCTCGGAGACCATAATGGCGCCGTAAACCCAACACTGGGTGCCGACGCGTTTGCAGCGCGTGTCGGTGACGTATACGTAATATTGCCTACAACAAACGAAATCAGTTTATTAACAATTCAATTAAATCAATTGAAAAAACAACTCACCTAACTGAAGGCGCCACAAACAGACCAATGAATATTAAACGACCAATGACAATGAAATGATCGGGCGGCATCTCGAATATATGCTTCAGGAAGAACGTATTCAGTTCGGTGACCTGCCAGAAAATGACCAACTGTATAACAGCCGCAAATCTCATGGCCGTCGACTTGGGATCTAACCAACGAATGGCCGACCAACTCTCTGGTGTAAACTGGAGCATGGCACGCTTGATTTTGCCCGTTGTCGTCGAGATGTCCTTAATGCTCGCCCATTTGTATTCGCGCATTTCGAGTATCTTGCAGATCTTCAGACCCATCCAAATGCCAAGACCATTGCAAATAATCACATCCAGAATGAGTGCATCCCACCAGCATTCAATGAAATTGGGCAATAAGTGGGCGAAGGTGATTTCCGTGATCTCCCACATGACCGAAATGGCCCACAAGATGCCCATGTGACGGATGAGAATAGCTTTAAAAGCCCAGCCCAGAAAGTGTCCCCAGGCAAAGACATCCAAATGACCCTTGACACGATCCCAGCTAATGTCTGAGCAATTGACGCCATATTCCTGAAAGTAGATCATATAGTTAAGCTACATATTCAATTACTATATATTGTAGAAAATATTGTATTTACCTTCTCCATGTCTATGTGAAAGTTCTTCAGCTTGGGATCAAGCCAATAGAATATGTTGCGTATGGTTGAATAATTTTGGAACATGAGAAACTGTAGCGTAAGTAGATAGAGGACGGAACAGCCAAATAGGATCCGCCAAACGGCCGGATGTGGACGTGTGAAGGGTCCATTTGGAAATGCAATTACGGAAACGATCAGAAAGAAGAATACAATGCACAAGAGTCCCGCCCACAGGTTGTCATCCAAGTTGGCCTCGTTCCTGCAAATGGAATAATAATGTGTACACAATTCTATCAATCTGCCAAGCGTAGTTGTAGTTGTAGTTGTTGTATTTTCCATTTGCTTAGCTAATCTCTTTTTGGACTTTGACTTTGCTACACGCTCGTGTACGGGTTGAGTGACCTTTCATCAAAATCGAAACGATTATGCGTGCGTATATTTGATAAAAACGAATCTGAGATTCGATTGCGAAACCCTGAGAGGAGGAGGCTCCTCTCAATAGTGCTCAATAGTGATGCCTTCGCGTTGTCGACACATTTGGCAACGCACACAACACGCGCACTCTATCCTAGAGATAATTCTATTCCGGGGGGTCGTGACACGAGCCGACGTTTAACAGTTGAAATTCGATGAGATGCGTAGCGAAGCGACGCGAGTTTTTCTTTAATGGGGCAAACGCTTAGGCAACAGCATCTAATTCCGTTTTTATTTGAAATTTAAGTGTGACTAGTAATGACAGTGTAATCTATGTTTAAATTACGAAATTATAAATGTACTTTACAATTCTCTCGTAAGAATTAGGCAATAATTAAAATTAGAGCTTCCAAAGTTGTCGTTCTAAGGGGTTTATTTTAGGTATTAGTTAATGAATGAAACATTTAATTGAAACACTTTAAAAGCATATTTAAGACATAAAACTATATTTTCTGTTTTTAATATATTTCTAATGAAGTAAAGTTCATTCGTATTTTAACTGCATACAGTGCAATCATTAGCTTTAAATTATTAGTTTTCAGTGGATGACTTGGATAATCTATTTGTTCTCTTGATATTTTTATTGGGACACGTATCATATCAAGCTTGCAGTCATGATAATTCTTTCTTTTTGTTGAATTTGTGAATCATATTTAAAATGATACTCTTAGTCATTGTATGTAGTGTACTCCAAA
The DNA here is from genome assembly GCA_035046325.1 of Drosophila niveifrons. NCBI lineage: Eukaryota > Metazoa > Arthropoda > Insecta > Diptera > Drosophilidae > Drosophila > Drosophila niveifrons. The sequence continues at coordinate 37,869,721 of JAWNOC010000052.1, forward strand.
AATATAATTTTAATTATACGTGTAAAATTTGAATTTTTCGCCAGTTATCATTAATTAAATAAATCGATGTCACGTGCTTATTTATCATATGGGTATATCTTATATGAGAAAATTGTATAGATAAGAATTTATTTTAAATATTAAAGCGCTACTAAAAGCAGTGATTAAGAAGGATAAGCAATTCGATACACTACAATACAATTATCGTGTTATAAAAATAATCGTGTCACGCTCTCATCACTAAGCGTAAAATTGCAAAAAAAAAAAAGTTTTCAAGAATGGAATACCAATTAGAAACCATGATACTTTGGATACTTTGTATCTATCGCATTATTAATAAGTCGTGTCACGCGTCCATCGCTAGCATTCTAATCATGACACTTACGGTGCTTAATTCGAAAATGCTTAAAAAATCAACACCAAGGTTGACTTGACACATGTCAAACGAGGAAAGCGCAACAATTGTTTCACTTTCGCATTTTTGTTGTTGTTACTGTTAGTTTTTGTCTATTTTCACGTTGAATTGTATTGTAAAACAATTTTGACGTGCGTTTAGGCCAAGTTAATGTTATTGTTGAATGTTTTTAGCCCCCTTTCTTAGCTCCCGCCAAATGGCCAAAAATAGAAAGATCGATATCGCTGCAGCCGAGTGGCGCCACAAATCTCCAAGTTGAATTTTCGCAATTTGCTCACCTGACAAAAGCCGTGTACATCACGGCTAAAACGGAGACGGCCAACAAGGTGATTGTATGCGGCTTATAGAAGAAATCCAAGGAAATGTCATCCACGGGCCTCTCGTTAACAATGACAAAAGTCTGTGCGATTTCCTCTTTGTGTTTGTTGTTGCCATTCTTGCCACCGTTGTTGCCACCGCTGCGTTTCGTTGGCGTTGCCGGCGCACTAGATGCCCCCGATTTGTACTTGGTGGATGCCACATTCTGGTCACCAATTGAACTTGCAACTTCACCGCCAGTTGGCGTGCCGCGTGAATTGGAACGTTTCTTCATTGTGTTACTGCTCTGCTTATCAGTGGCGTTTGCGTCTTTGATGGCGTGATAGTGTTGACAGTGTTGTTGTTGTTGAGGTTGTTATTGTTGTTGTTGTTGAGTTAGCACGCGGGTAGCAGAGCGACAACGGGTTGCGCAACATTCGTTCCACAATTAACTTGGAGGATGCTTCGCGCTTCAAGTTGTGACTTAATTCACTTTCGGACAGCCGCACTTAATGCATTCATCAATTGTTTAATTCAATTGATTAATGTTTTATCTTATAACTTGGAGCTTGTTAGTTAATCAGCATGCTGCACGGCGCCGCTGATTTCGAGAGCGAGATCGAGTGTGTGTTGGGAGAGCAAAAGAAACCTGCTAATCTCTGACACGCACTTGCCGGGCAGCAACTGCTACATACTACAATTTGTTATGAGCTTAATAGCGTGACCGCAGCCTCTCTATTAGAAAATGTACTAAAAAATACGGACTTATTTATTAGTAACTGCGGGCGGTATGTTTTGCATTTTTCTAGGGTACAGGCGCAAGTTTTTAAACAGCTTACTGTTTTCTTATTTAGCCGAAATAAACGCGATTATTATTCGCCATAAACTGCTTGGATTTCAGACGAAAATATTGAATTTATAATGCTTGTATTGGTATTTGTACCAGTACTTGTGGAAATAAAGAATTGTTTGCTGTTTGGATAAAGGTCGAAATATACCAAATAAGCATTTCCGGTGCTTAACAGTTTATAATTTCAAATTAAAGTACTGTGCGCTTTGTTGGAAGCGAACTATTTTGCCAGAATTTTTCTTGCTACTCACGAACAAAATATAATTAATTAATTAAATTTGTAAAAATAGAAAAGATAAGGAAATAATGAAAAATATGCATCTTGTACCGTTAACATTTTGTACCATTTGTAATCAGCGCTGTTATTAACAGTTTTGTTAACAGCTTTAAGCATGCCGGCCACCTTTGTATCATTTTATGCAGCCCTGACTACAAAACAGCTGATCAACTTGTTTGTTGTGCTGATGAAATTACGTATTTTGAATATTGTTTTCAATTGTTATCAATAAATAATGCTGGACAAAGTTAAAAACGTAATCGTGGTGCTGTCGGGCAAAGGAGGCGTGGGCAAATCTACAGTTAGCACACAATTAGCATTGGCATTGCGTGCAACAGGTCACAAGGTAGCTAACTTTTAATTAATCAATTGCAAGTTGTAATTTTTGGTGGCTTTTTTTTTAATTTATAGGTCGGTTTGCTGGACATAGATCTGTGTGGTCCGAGTGTACCATATTTGCTGGGTCTGGAGGGCAGCGATATTTACCAATGTGACGATGGTTGGGTGCCCATTTATACGGATGACACAAAAACGTTGGCCGTCATGTCAATTGGATTTCTGCTCAAGAATCGCAGTGATCCAGTGATTTGGCGTGGTCCCAAGAAAACAATGATGATTCGACAGTTTCTAACGGACGTTAAATGGGAGGAACTGGACTATCTAATCATTGATACACCGCCCGGCACCTCCGATGAGCATATTACGGTCATGGAATGCATGCGCGAGGTGCCCTGCAATGGGGCGATTATTGTAACTACGCCTCAGGGTGTCGCCTTGGATGACGTACGCAAGGAGATAACGTTCTGTAAGAAGACGGGCATCAAACTGCTGGGCATTGTCGAGAACATGAGTGGGTGAGTCAAGCGAAAGTTGACATCTACACGTGACGATAAGCAATAAAGATAGTTAGCTTAGCTGAACGCCTTCATAGCGTCAGCTTCCTAAGCTGATGCAACTCGAGTGCACGTTTACGCTGATAACGCATTTCATTGTATTACAATATTTACAATATTTGAAAAGTGCGTTGAGATCACATTAGACTAATTGCAAAATAAGAAGAAATACTTTCACATATGATTTCTACGAGCCTTGAAAGTTCATTAGATTTTTCTAGATTTTCATTCACATTAAACTGCCTGAAAGCTTTCATAACCAATAGTGTATTAATAAATGTAGGAGCTTATTATACTGGAGTACAGCGGCTTAGCAAGACTAGTAAACATTAGTAGAGTCATTAAGCATTTCAATATAGAATTTTTTATTGCCACCAAGAAGAAATTTTCAAAAGCTTCAAGAGTGTGTAAGATCTTTAAAACGTTGTGCATTTTGTGTGCTACTTACGATCAATATTCAATTATTTAGAATTTGACAATTATAGAATATTATTAGCTCAAGAATGTAAAGCATAGATATTGTTTACTTTAGTTAGAAAACAAAGAAAAAATTACTTGAATTTATAGTTATTCATCTGCGCTTTCAAGACATCGCAACTGATACTACTTACTGCTACGAAAAGCACGTAAACTTTTGAAGATACATTCAAGTTGAGTCACACTAAGCTAGTGTCATTGTAGCATGCAATTGTGCTGCAATGACATTGACTAAAAAATACCCATTGCTTTATTTGTTAGAGTAAGTAACATAGGAAATCTTAAGGCGATATAACTTTAAAACATAAAGAATCTCATTTGATTACATTCTTCTCAAGTGGCGTTGACGGCCTTTAATGAGCTTAAAAGCTTGTCTGTGCGATTAATCTAAGCCATGATAGATTGCAATTAAATGACATTTGATCTTCCACAGCTTCGTCTGTCCACACTGCACGGAGTGCACTAATATATTCTCCTCGAACGGCGGCGTGGAGTTGGCACAGCTGGCTCAGGTGCCACATCTGGGCACGCTGCCCATCGATCCGCGCGTGGGCGTCTTGGCAGGCAGCACGGCATCGGTGTTGGACGAGCTGCCGGACTCGAGTACGTCGCAGGTGTTGCGCGGCATTGTGCAACAATTGGATGCACTGACGGCGCCTGCTTAAGCGTAAGTAATTTGCCGACATTGCACTCCCCACTCCAAATCCCCCTCCCTCCCCACCAAAGATATATGAAATAATTATATTTGAGACGCAGAATTGTGCAATAGATTTCGTTATCTTTTATTACAGTTAACCAAAAACGAGGCGAGTCTGAGGCCGTTGTTGAGCGACCGTCGACGCTAACTACTAAGAGCTTTGGTATTTCATTTCATTTCATTTTTGTTGTATGTATATGTAAATAAGTTTCTTTTTGTAATTAAAGTAGAAATAAAAAACGCTTAGGAATGTGTAATCAGTGCGGTGTAATTTCCTTTTCAATTTTGTGTGTTCTTTTTTTTGTGTGTGTTTTGTGTTGGTTTCTTCGATTTCGTTTTTGAGACAAGCGTTTTCCAGTTGTAAGTTTGATGTTGTGTCTGTGGTTGTTGTTGTTGTGTTTAGGGTTTACACGATGAACACAACAGTGTTAGCAATGAAGCATGAGATCTACACACAAACAACTATATTTCAACTATTGTGTAGTTAACTTCGTGTAAACGGCGTCATCGTGTAAACGGCATAACCAAAATACTATTGAACTAATACTATATAGTTTTTTCTTTTTTCGATTTCTTTTCAATTTTTTTGTTGTTTTTTGTTTTGTTTTCTTGTTGCCACATTATCACAAAGCTTAATTAATTGTCGTTATATAATACAAAATAATAATAAATAATTATAGATATATGTATAATATTTTTGTTTTGTTTAGCTTAGCTCCTCAAAATACTCCGCTGAGTGAGAAACAGCGATCTCTAAATGTCTATTCTACAGATTCCTTCAGCTGTTGCTTCTGTGGCAAATTGTTGGTCTCATCAGTGTCAATGTCCAGCACTAGATCAGATGTGTGTGTATTCTCGCTCAGATTGGAGTCCGAATGTGGCACCTTCGAGTACATCGATTTGCGTTGCAGACAAACGAAAATGATAGCCAGCACAACAATGCAGGCGATGAGAACGAGAATGATGAACAGTATGTATTTTAATAGATTGTGCAGATTCGTTGGATGCTTGCCGGCATCATTGGGACTGGCGCTGGCCAGACGATAGTCGGCATCGAGGATGTCTGCGTCCCGATGAAAGCTGGTTGATTCCGGTGTCAGCGGTGCTGGCGATGAGGTTGCCAACGCAGCTGGACTTTCGGTCGTTAGAGTCGACGGCGAAGACGCGGTGTTGGTGCTGGTGGAGTCCGGTGAAGCTGAAGAGGCTGCAGAGGAAGAAGAGTTGGTGGTGGAGTCCGAGGCAGATGAGAAGGCTGAGGAAGCTGTGGCCGATGAAGCGTTCACAGTAGAGTCAGGTGCAGATGAGGAGGCTGCAGTGGAAGAAGAGTTGGTAGTGGAGTCCGGTGAAGCTGAGGAGGCTGCCGAGGAAGAAGTGTTGGTGGTGGAATCCGGTGAAGCTGAGGAGGCTGCAGTTGAAGAAGTGTTCACAGACGAGTCAGGTGCAGATGAGGAGGCTGTGGACGATGAAGCATTCGTGGTAGAGTCTGGTGCAGTTGAGGAGGCTGCAGAGGCAAATGTCGACTCGGTAGTGCTTAAAGTGCTGCCCAGTTCCAAATTGTCCAACGCAGTTGCCGTACTTTCCTCTAGGCTGTCCTCGGTCTCTATCTCCTGTTGCAGTGTACTGCTAGTCGAGCTCGACAAGTCCGCTGTCGAAGCTATGTTAAGCTCATTTATGGTTACACCTGTGTCTTTCTCCTCAGAAAGCGGTGTCTCTGTGTTGTCCAGCGGCAGCTCGTCTGTGTTCTCGCTCTCCATCGGTGACGTTGTGTTCTCATCCAAGTCATCATTTGTGCTGCTGCTGGAAGTAACCAAGAGCTCTAGCTCCACAATCTCTGGCTTCAGCGGTGTTCCCACAGTCTCTGACTTTGACGCAGTTTTCACGGTTGTCTTTAGTTCAGGCTCCACAGTTGACTGCTTCAGTTCTGGCGCAGTTTCCACAATCTCTGGCATATCTATCAACTCCCCAGAGTTTGATTTCAGCTCTGGCTTAAGTACTGGCGGCTCAGAGCTTGTCTTCAGCTCAATCTCTTCCAGGGGCACCCCAGCAGATGTGCTGCTCTCATTCACATTCACAACTGCCGCTTCTGTTGTCAAACTGGTTGTTGTTGTTGGGCTTGGGGTGCTTGTCATCGTCGTTGACTTCTCCACGAGCTGCACATCGCTGTCATAGAGCTGGCAATCTTTGGGCGCAATGCACTGTTTGTCACCATCGATGCATTTGCATTCGATGCAACCCTCCAGCCAAGTGTCCCCATTGTACATCAACTGTTTGTCGTGGCTGATGCAATTGTGCGGCGGATCCGCCTGATAGCAGACATCCTGGCAGGGTGGCACCTGACAACTGTTGCACTTGGTGCAACGGTCCAGCCAGTAGGTCAGGTTTTTGTTGCCCGCCTCGCATTGCGGCTCCTTGCCGCACTCGAATTGCGGACAACAATTCCCCGGCTGTCCGCTGGCTGCGCTCAGTTCGATGAGCACTTCTCCGTTTTCACATTGCGGCTGCTCGGGGCATTTGTTGCAACGACATTGTTGCTGATAGCAGCATTCGGCTTGGAGATCGGTTTGGAGATCACGTTTGGCTCGCTCTCTGTCATGGCTGAATTGTAGTTCCGTCAGCATGATGAATGATTCCCTGGAGTCGCTTGCCTCACTGTCGTCGGGACATTCGGGTAATTCGGGGCACTTGAAGTCGGCGCATTTGTCATGATATGATTCAGAGTCTGCAATTGAAAGAGGTCGCAAATGCTTAATTAGCACCTAAGTGACAGGTTTTTTTTATTCTAATATGTGTGTGTGTCTGTGTGTTGCCAAAAATGATTGATAAGCTCGATTGTTGAGTGTGGACTGCATGTGTGGATGGCATTTGGATTGACATCCGTGAGCGTTCGCGTGTCTATAATTATTATCTATAATTGGATGTGTTATGGGTATGCTTGGAATGTAATCGTCTAGCTTGTGGATCGTATGTGGATGGTGGATGATTGCTGTTAATGCGGTTTAGTTTTGGCTAAAGTGTGGATTTATTACTTGTTTGCCATAATAGAGTTAGCAGACCGAGTTGAAGAGTTTCCACGCATGGCAAGTGGATGTTAAGTGGTTTTCGTCTAAACAAAGTGTGCGGTTGAAGCTCACGTTTGGCTTGATTAGGGTGTGAATACGATTATAGTTGGGCATTAAAGAGAGCTCGATGGGTAATTTCGGAATTTTAACGAACATTAGTGTTATGAGGATGTTAAGTGATTGTAGACTCGCGAAAGTGTGAAGATTACTGTTCGAAAGATTTCAAAATGTGAGCAATAAATTGCAATGAGGATTATTATTTGGATGTGGATTGCATGTGGATAGTAAGTGACTGTATATCAATAATTAGTAAAAAATACTAGTTATTAGTTATTTGTTTTATCTTAATAAAAACTATAAGTACGCCAGGTATATCGCGTGTGGAACCTATGTGGATGATAAGTGCCATAAAGCTAGTAAGCGCTATTTTCCTATCACTTAATTGTAAAGAATGTTCCATTCTCTCATAAACTTTCCTATAGAATGCACGAAGACGTCTATCTATTGTCAATCAGCTGATTGTCTTTAATATCGGAGCGCATTAATCAATCGATGTTTAGGTAAATTTATAAAAATTGCAATTTGATTAGCCGCATATTGTGGACCAGTTGACCAATGCTAAAAAGATCGTGAATGGGGCGGACAACAAGTGCCCAGGGACAGCCCCCGAAAATAAAGAACGAAAAACGAAAAGAAAAGCAACAACAAAATTGGGATACAAAGTACAAAGAGGCATACTCTCGTTTATTTATTGTTATTGATTTTTGACATTTTATCATTGAATTACTGAACGCTCAAGACGCACGCAAAGCGGGGAATGGTAAAGGGCAAAGAGATGGCGAAAGAAATGTGGAATGGCATTCAAGAATAATAACAAAACAAAAAATATATACAAAAAGACAAACAACAACAACAAAAAAGAAAAGAAATGCTCGCACTTTTGTGTTTGATTTTTGCCAAGAATTTCTTTGCACCGATCAATCGAATCGAATCGAATCGATCGATCGATCCAAAAGATATCGCGATCTCTTTTATTTCTTTTTTCCAACCTTTCCATTGAATCAATAAATTTCAATGTTGCGTATCACGTTCTATTTTACGGATCGCTTCAGTTATTACTACTTTTATTATTGTTAGTACTATTATTATTGTTATTGTTATTGTTATTTGATGGGTTACCCTTTTACAATGTGCGTCGCAATTGATTACAAACTTTCCTAAATATCATCGAGGCTATTGATTTGTTTTCTTTTTGTTGTTGTCGTTGTTGTTGCTGCTGCGGTTTTTTGTTTATGATAAATTGACGTCATATAACCGCATATAGGTGAAGCGTAGCGCATTCAATTGAACATAATTTAAAATAGATATAAGTTACGCTATCACACAAATGTGATCTGTCGACATATGTATGTACGTACATACATATATGCGGAGACAATATGTAGGTTTGGTCTTTATACTCAATACTCTATGCTGGGGTTATTAACATTGTCGCCAAAGTGCGTAGATAAATGTTTTATTGGGGGTTAGATTTCTTTTTTCAGATATATGGAATTCATAGAGTTATATTATGTTGTCTAATTCAATTAGTTGCAAAAAGTAAACCAAGCAAAACTTGGCAAAGTAAAGTCAGCAGAAACTCCTCAAATAAATATCAGCGCCCTATTTCATAAAGTACTATATATAATTGCAACATCGAAAATGGGTCGAAAAGTGAATCATTCTAAGAAGGAAGAAATAGTCACTCTTTGTTGACACTTGCTGGCGTTGCTTCCTTTATATATTTAGATAAGAATATTTTTACTATTGGAGCTCAATTTTAAATAGAGCGCAAAATGAATCACAACATTTTTTATAATTAAAATCTAACCTACAATATAAAACAAGAAAGATTTTCTAGAAATTCTAATTAGTACTGACATTGTATTTATTTTTAATTGAATTTAAGAGTCATGTGCAGAAATCTTCACAAGAATACAGCTATTGAAAATGTCTGTAATCAATTTCTTTTTACAATGAGAAACCCTTTTTATAAATACATATAGTTGACTGATAATATTATCTTAAATTTCGGTTCGACAAAAAACATTTTTTTGAGCAAAAAACATTTAACAATTAAAAATGTGTATAACAAATTCTTATTACAATAAGAAATCTATTCTAAAATACTGTTTAATACAAAGATTATATCGCTTTAGTTAATTAATAAATTGAAGAACTTTTTTGTATACAACCTTCGACAGAATTGAGCAATTAAAAATGCGTATAAGCAATTCTTTTTAGAATCACACCTGGAGCTCAGATCGACACAATGGGTCGGCAAATAAGTTATGGTATGAAAAAAGCAAGTTCAAACATTATTATTATGCAAACAAATTAGCTCGAATTCGTTGTCTGCTCTAACAACCAGCTGTATTATTGTAGGGTATTAACCCGGTCGTTGGCATTCGCTTGATAACGGTTTCAAGTTTGTTATGATTATGTTGATTTTAATTTTGATGTGAAGCGCAGAGAAGGGCGTCACGATAGTTTGCGTGATCTGCGACATCGGAGCACGAACAAAATAGAATTCTAGGGAGGACCACACATTGCTGCTGCTGCTGCTGTTGATATTTAGTTATGATTCGTCGTTACTTTGTTGAGGAATTAATCAAGCTAAGAGATCTGCAGAGCTTACAGAATTCATTCTGAAACGAAACGAATCGACAAAGCACGCTTGGAAAAGCGCTTTAAAATCGAAATTAAATGTTTGCTCAGCGCGATTCTGCAAAGCAAAAACAACAACCAGAAAATAATAATAAAAAAATACGTTGGATTTGCTTTCTTTTCTTTTAGCTTTCAGCTTTTCTGCTATTCGCTTTTCAGTTAAAGTTTTTTTTTTTTGCTCGATTATTTGTTTCATATTGGTTGTTTGGGGGTTTATTGACCCGATTGGTCAGCATAAAAATGGCAAGATACGCAGTAAAGAAAAAAAAATAAGAGAAACAACAAAAACAAATAAGCATTGGTAGTAAAGCGACACGTTCAAAGGTCTTCGAAGACGATGCAAATTAACTGGGCACATATCCGTCTTAACAATTGGGTCGACTACTCTCATTAGCGGTTAGCGATTGGCATTTTAGCGATTGTTGGTGGTAGGTGGTATCCGCGATACGGCGGCTTTAACGAAGACCAGAAGTGCTAATTACGTCACTTTCTGAGCAAGAGAAACACACACATTTTTCATATTTCATATTCTGATGTTGTTGTTTTTGTTTCCTCTTCTTTTTTTGCTTTTTTGTTTTTTGATTGATCTACAGTCGAAGGTTGCATGCAAAAGTGCAATCTGTTTTCCAGTCTCCAGATGAAACACAACAAGCAGCGCGTCTAGCGTCATCGGCATTTTACACACAAATAAATAAATACAATTTTTATTTTAGTACAATTAGCTGGCAAGTTTGTTGACACGCCGTTCGTCTGACAGCCTCGCTGCCTGCTTTGCCTGACATGCAAAATTACTTAAAGACCGAATGAACTACAACAACAAAAACTAAAAAAAAAACACATCTACACAAACTAAATAAAAAAAGAATGCTTAAAACGTGAAGAGGAGGTCGCCTTGTCTCGTATCTTAACTACACAACTTTGCGTTAAGGTCGAGAGGAGAAACAAGCTGCTGCTGCCGTTACAACAACTCTCAGTCAGTTAGCAGAAAAAATATATAATTGAAGTTTCAGTCTCTTAACTTAGATCTAACTGCGCCGTTTTACACTACTCCAAACCCATGCCCAAATCATTACCGCCAACCGCAACCGAACCCCAAATTATGCTGAAAAAAATTGTCAAAATATTTTGTTTTCCCCGCCTCCTCGACGTCAATCACGTTCTGTAAATTTGTTCATAATTATTGTCGTATATCATTTGTCAGGCTTTTGGGTTCGCTTTAAAACAGACAAATTTGACAATGTTTTGAAAATCGTTAATTTATGGATGCGCAAAACACTTGATTGTATTTCAAATTAGTGAAATGCTTCTCCCCAATATTTTTCGCAGCTCTTTTGCGCATTAATAAATATCTATGATGTATGTAGTATATGGAAAGTTGTGAACTAGTCGCGTAGTAAACTGATATCAACAATCGCTATCGGCGATGAGAAGTCTACCAAACTTTTATTGCCCACATGAACTTGTAATCTTTATTTTTTTTTTTCGCTGCAGAAGAAGAAACTGCTCACTTTTTTTGCAGACTTTTGGCATTAATTCCTCTAATCTTCCTATCTACATAAACTAATAAATTTACTTTTCCTTTATGTTCCTACATATATTTTAACTCTACTACAAATACACTTCATCTTTTATGTTCTAAGTTTGATTCAATTCTTATCATAAAATTTGTCTTTTATTGAATTTTTCTACTAGTGATTAATATTTTCATTTATGATTTAATTATTTCTATAATTTATATTCTTTTCTGCGATGGATTAACTCTATAAGAATATTCTCGATGTAGTAAACATAATAAAGAAACTTACGAAATAAAATTAGATATATACAATATAAGTTATTTCACTTTGTAAGTTTCTACAATATATTTTATTTGATTTCATAAGTTTCTTCATTATGTGTTCTACACTTTAAACTCTTTTAATCTATAATTTCCCTAGCTCATTACACCCCTTCAAGTTTTGTTAGCCAAGGGTATAAAACGAGTGCACTTGGCACGCGCGATTTGGCAAAGTTAAGACTCCTCGATCACACATGATTATGACTGTTATTTATTTGTCTAAAGTGCTTCCACTTTCGCCACACTTACCCACTAATGATATGGCAAACAGAACTGATTATAAAATCCCCCTTTAACTTTTTGGAACCAATGTGTGTTTGTGTTTTTGTTTGTTTATGATTGATCAATCACAGTCGTTGTAGTACACGTAAGGGCAAATTCAAGTAGAGCACGAAGAAGTATTTTGTTCGTAGATGTCTACTTGAATATTATGATCATTATTTATGCTGTCCTTGACATGAGTATTGAGTTTTTACTATAATTACTATATATCCATATCACACTCAGTTAAGACTTTGTGTGTATTTAAGGTTTATAAGCGCAATTCGCAGGAAATTGCGTAAAAAAAAAGCATTTTTCATCATCATCAAGAAAGCTTATCTTAATTATAGATCAATTATAATATATATGCTCGTACATCTGTACATAAATCGTATAATGCTATGACTAGTAGCTCTCTTCCCCCAAAAAAAAGCATACACATTATTAACAATGCGTCAAAAAAAAAGCGCTACCTTATACGGCATGACTCTTACGACAAAAGAGAGCGAGAGAGAGCGAGAAAGAGATAGCGGGTAGATTTACCAGGGGAATATTTATAGAATTTTGTATGCCGGTAGCGTTTGTTCTGAACTTTGGACTATTAGTGGTAATTGTAGTTGTTGTTGTTGTTTGGGATATCTGATTGCTATTTTTATGCGCACTCAAATTGCAACAATTACAAATTAAATTATGAGCCAAAAGCGTCTGATTAATGCCCGTAAATGTGTTATATGATATCTCTGAACAGATGTCGTTAATATTCCGTTGCTTATAATATACTATATATTTATATTCATAATTACGATATTGTTATTATTTGAATGGAAGGCGCCGCGCTAAGTTGGGATTAAGTGACTTAACTTGTATCAATACTGAATACAGTATATATTATATACTGTGTGTTTTTGTTTGAACACGGCGACTCATCAAAATGCATGACTGTGTTCTGGTTCGGATTCTGATCAATATCACGCATAACTTCTTGATACAATCTCGAATTAACTCGGCTATATCCAGTATATAGTATAAAATGCATTGTGTGTGATCGATGTGTGTGTGGGCGTTGGCCTTTAAATCACTTTCAGTATAAAAATGCATTAAATGTCCCAATCATTTTGATAAAGGGCTACAGCCAAAAATGCTTCCTCTTTTGTGACTTTTGCCACTTTATGGATGGTGGTAATATAATAAAGACTTCTGCTCCAGCATTGTTTATCTGCCCCATCTGTAACTCGCTCACTAAAAAAGAGTTATGGCCAGCAAATTTTTGGTATGTGGCGTCTCTCCAGATCTCGACTCCAAACTTATTTATAGACATGACAGAGTCGCATACTCTAGTTGAGTGTATAAAGGGTTCATGGGGTATTTTAATAAACCTCTTTTGTAACACGTCTTTAAGATTAGAGTTTTCTTTGAGGTACTTACATATCTTACAATTTTATAAGATTATGATTATTATCTCAAACCCTTGGTATATCTTATTAGCTGTGAGCGTTAATGCCAGCAAATTTGGTGTGTAATAAAAATAGATATTACCTATCTGTAAGTCCAAAACTTTTAAGGCTAGCGCCAGCAAATTTGGACAGCCGCTTCCGTTACACCTCCAAAATTTACAGACTATATATAAGGAATAAGAATGACATTGGTCTATCTATACCTCGAGATCTACAGCAGTAAGGAAAAGCAAATTTGACAATCTCACTGATAAATTTATTTATACAAGGTAAAATGTTATTTTAATTTGCTGTATTTAAATAATTGCTGATCTATAACGTAGAATATGAATAAGGTTTTACCTACGTTTTAAATACGAATAAAATATAATAAGTTAAAGTATAAGAAATATACAAAAAATCTATTCATTTATTTATTAAATTTAAATAATGGTTTATCTTTATTGCAGAAGTTGACTAAGCGTTTGTTTTTGGTTGCTTTAAGATCAAATAAAGTATACAAAATTATAGCAATGTAAGTAAAATAGGGTATTTTTCGGTTCAGCATCTTGCTTGAAATCTTAGTTGCCTTTGAGAATAATTTATGTTTTGTCTTGGTCATTTTGGCTCTTGTCTAGTTTTCAGTTCCTGTCTCAACGCATATTAACTGTGTTAATAGTTTGTCATTTCAACAATTAATTAAATCACACAGCAAACGATTAAAGAGAATTTGCTCCACTTAATGACAGACATTAATTACTCACGGAGCTCTGACACACATACATACTTAAGTGTATGTCTCATACAAACAGATATATACTATATATAAGTATGTGAGCATTGCCAGATATCTGACATGTGTGAGCTCAGCTTTATAAACGATTCATTTCGTTTTTAGCGCAGAAACTGTAAGAGATATCTATCGCATACTCGTTTACGAATGTAATCGATGCCTTTGATATATGCGAAACGAAAGCGATATGCAGGCAGCATACCCTGTAAATTGTAAAGAGCTAACAGCGGGGGGTATGCGATGAGGTAATAATAGAACATATGAAACAATACTGATTTTGTTTAATATCTTTGATGTAATTAAGAGGGTATTTGCTAGTCTTTATCTATCAGTTTTATTTCCCTTTGAAGCTCCCCATGCTTTTGATATTCTATACGGGTAATTTCAAATAAGTAATTGATGTTAAGCACTTTAATTGGAGGCTTGAGTTCAGAAGTGTTTTTGGGAAGTTTAAAGCGTAATTGCTAACATTGTCAAACTTGTTTACGGTAGTAAAACCATCTGAATGTTTGTTTATTGTGTTTTTATATAGAAAATATAGGAAGACAATACATTCTACAGTGTATTTTTGATTGATTTAGAGAATTTGTGAATTTCTAAGCTTTAACATTTCTTGTATGATTTCTTTTAAAGAAGCTAATCTAAATTACACAATGTTAAAAGAATTCAAATTAAGATATTAAAGCGTTAAACTGAAAAAATATAAAATAATCTACATTTTTCCTTTTAAATATAATATTTCATATATTTAAGCTCATATATGTCTATCATATAAAATGAAATAAAATAAATATTTTTCAGAATCTTTAGAAATTAAAAAAGACTAGAATAATATAAGTTGTGAATGTCAATATGAATATAAGAAACATATTCTTAAGGGTTCTGAGGATTCTTTTAGTTGACAATATACTATTTTCTTTTTGATATTATTATTTCAGAATTTAAAAAGATTATTATTGTAGTGTATTATATATTATAGGGAATACTAGTTAAAATATACAACTTCTTATTATTAAGACTATTGCCGAAATTAGAGAGTATCTTATTAGTGCATAATCAAGTTGTTTTTCACACTGTCGCTGCAGTCGCAAATCGCTCTGATATTATTTACTGCAGTGCGAGAAAAAAGTGCTCAATAAATTTGTAGCACAATGGAGTTGTTTTTGTCGGTCCACCTCCGCGCAGATGTTTTTGCACTTAATCTGTATTGTATTGTTTTTCCGGCCCACATGCCGGACATTAAAGTGCCCTGGCAACAAGAAATCGACCAAAATGCCAAATGTGAAATGCGAAATGCTTTAGGCCAACGCAATTGACCGCAACAGACGACAGCACAGCACACAATAATAATACACTTAATCGAAAATGTGTCTGGGAAATGACGCATCCCATGAATAATAATTATGTGAAACCTCTCACGCCTACCTTTCTCGCTCTCTCTCTCTCTCTCTTGCACTTTTGCTGTCTCGCTCTGCGGTTTGCCAACTATTCTTAGCTGGAATGCTTAAACTAAACACTTGGTTCAAAAGTAATGAAATTTGTCGAGTGACTAATGCATTTGGCATGCGCTGCTATAAAAATTGATAACAGCATTTGTTTTGATATAATATGTATACTAAACGAAATAATAACAATAAAATGTAGAAGGTCAATCGTGAATTAGTTAACTGCATTCGCTTTTGTGTCGCAGATTAAACGAAAAACTCGAAAGCCAAGGGTGAATAAACCATATTAATTAAGAAATGACGTAGTTGGGAACGATATCAAAACTCGGACATTCCTTATCAACGACGACGACCAAAAACAAAACACTTTTTTTTTTGTTTTTTTTTGGTTTTTATGGATGCCACATAAAGCGTCTGGTTCTCCAACACCAAAATTTAAACTTGTTTCCAGCTCTCTCCCTCTCTTTCATTCTCTGTCCAGTTATGCAATGAGTGTACTCAACGCAAAGTTTTATTCAATGTGAAATATACTTCTTTCTCTGTTTTTATTGCATTCTTTTATGAAAATCTCAAATTGATTCATGGCCTTTGATTTGAATGTCAACATCGGAATTTGTGTGATAGCTTAAAGTGGGCTGATTATTTCTTGTCATGTTGTCTTAACAAACTGACGTCGTGTATTTCTTTTTTTTTCTTTCAATCCCTTTTGTGGTGTGGAGGTGTTTTTTGTTGTTGCTGATGATGCTAACCTTCAAGATCTGTCTGCGCAGATTATTATCCGAGGTGGAACATGTAAATAATTATTTCGATGCTCGATGATTCATTCATTCATTTCGGTGAGTGGCAATAATAATCTTGTTGATCGCATTTCGCTTTTCGCTTTTGTATTCACTTTTAGTTAATGTCGAGGGGTAAACAAAGTTGTGCATACAAAGTTTGCACTTAGTATTACCTAAGTACTTAAATATAGGAAGAGAGAGAGAGAGACAATTCATATACCAAATATAAATCAAGTTTTAATGAACGCTATTAAATGTGCTGTTCATCTTAGAATTCTTGCATACTTTCAATACCTCAACCTCAAGCATTTTAATTGTGTTATATTTAAATCGTAGTACGTAATACAATTTGTTTGTTTTTTGTCAGTCTGTCTTCAGCTTTGTTATTTGCTTCCCTATCTAATTATAATAACACGCAAAAC
This sequence comes from Drosophila niveifrons, assembly GCA_035046325.1. Classification (NCBI taxonomy): domain Eukaryota; kingdom Metazoa; phylum Arthropoda; class Insecta; order Diptera; family Drosophilidae; genus Drosophila; species Drosophila niveifrons. Next base: position 37,886,362 of record JAWNOC010000052.1, read on the forward strand.
TTTTAATGACTATAAAAACACGTACTTAGTCGGCCAACAAAGAGCTATGATAACCTATAGAGATATTCATATATCTAATCCCTGCTTACTATGTTTTTGTTGTTAAATTAAAGCAAGTTACTTCGAAGAATTGTTTAATGTGGAAGCTAACTTTCCCTTTTTAGTTAACCACTATTGATTTATTAGATGATCTACTTTTTTTTAATACATTTGTTTATTTTCTTCATTTTTTATACTGAACTATAAATAGTTATCTTTTTATTTATCGTTCTATTACAATAATACTTCACTCGGGTATATACTGACAATTTGGTATATTTTGACCTTTATGGTATATTTTGAATGTAGCATGTTAAGGCCTTCGGCATATTTTGTTATTTTTGCGGTACTTTCTTTTACATTTTTTTATGTTATTCTTTAAATAATAATTTATTTTTATATTTTTTAAAATAAATAAATTATTTAAACATTTGTAACACATTTCTTGGTTGTGAAATTTGAAATACTTCAGCAGTAAATACAATCGTATCTATTTTGCTTTATTTTTTCTTGCAGATAATCTAGCATATACTCGTAATACTCCACGTAATTGATAAAATATAATCTAAGTATTACTGCCACAAGTGCATTGTATATACATATATATGTGTGTGTGTGTGTGTGCACTTGAAGTTTATGTGTATGTATGTGTGTGTGTACTTGAAGTGTGTGAATGGAATTCGTGGAATGTTTTGAAGGCATGCGGATCTGCACATTATGGGGGCTATCTGTCCATCTATCTATCTATCTATCTATCTATGTAGCTATCTTTCGGGGTAAAATGAGTTCTCAAGGCACTTGACTCATATAAATACAATCTTTTATAATGTGCAATGCAATTCTTAGAGAAGGAAGAAGAAGCAACAACAACAACAGCTGTTGAAGGTCACAGCGAGTGCAAAGTCCAAGTTGCGATTGTCATTTGTAAAGTTGCTTATCAACACACACACACACACACATAGTATTGTGTGACATGCAATTCACAGCAAAGAGTTGCTAATTTGATGGTTCTGTCGTCATTGGCCAGTTTATTTATAACAAAAAAGTAAAGGAATATAGACAAAAAAAAAACAGAAAAAGTAAAAATCAAGAAAGTTAAGAAACAAAAGCAAAAGCAAAGCGAATGAATTTATTATTTTGACGCTGTGGAATTTTGTTTAGATTCGTTATTTATTTTTGCGTTTCTTTTTATCTCGCAATTATCTCAAGCGCCGCTAACTAAAGTCGCGGGTGGCTGTCGCCGTTGCTGTTGTTGTTGCTGTTGCTATTGTTGTTGCTGCTGCTGTTGCGGTCTTCATCGTTGTTGTTGTTTGCTGTTAATAAGGTGGCCATTTTCGCCCTGTTTTGTTGTTTTCGCAAAATAGAATGAAAGCAAAATGTTTAGCTAACACATTCCAATGCGTTTTATCAGCAACGGATTCACACAAACATACACACACACACACATTCCGTAACAATCTCTAAGATATAACTAGCTAAAGATACAGAGATACAGATAGAATTGCACTTGAGCGTCTCTGTCGAGAGTTGAGCGTTTTGATTTTTAAGAATGACAGTAGGCAAATATCATAATCCAGCCAGCTGATCTAACTGACATTGCGTGTTGTCTGCAAATACCCTGTAGAAATAGCTTATGATATCATAAATGGAAACTGGGTTATGCAGTACTCAACATACTCTTTCAATGTGGCGGAGATTGTTACGCATTGTGCTATATTTACTCAACTTTGGCTTTTAACTAAGCTGAAATGGAATAGGTGAGTAGGAGTTATTGTGCTGGGTAGTGATTGGGGCTTGCAGTATACCCTGTAAAATATTTAAAACAGCTCATTTAAGCTGCTATTTTTATGCATTGAGTTAATTTTCGCGACCTTTGATTTTTGACTAGGTTCAAATAGAGAAAAGTAGATGGAAGTTATTATGCCTAACAGCGATTGCAGCCTTCAATATACCCCGTTAAATAAATATATATTAAGGCGTTGAAAATCCCTTACAATTTTTAGAAGTTATTCTAAGTAAATGAATATGAATTTAAAGCGATAATTATGTAATTCTAAGTAAATGAATATGACTTATTTTAAGCGACATATGTATCTTTATGATTTATATTGAAATATATTATTAAAAACTTTGGAAATCTAATATTCTAACTAATATTTCTTTAATGTAATCTGGTTGCGTTTTTCTAGATTCATATTTTTCAAATACACCAGAATTCTTTTCTTTCATTTAGTATTTTAAACTATAATAGTCTTTAAAGCCTTAATTATAATTTAGCTTTAAAAGTAAAAACTAATTTCTTTTATGTTGAGAAACAACAAAAATATTTAGTAAGACATCTTTTTTAAATATTTATTGCTTGCTCAATCGTTTGCTCTTGTTTGGTTTTACCTCATTCATTCTTTCAGAGAAATTTCTATTATAATCCGAAAAATGTGTGCAACAAACATTGTCTACAAACTAATGTCGCTGACATTGACATTTCTCTGTCGAGATACCCTATATCGCGAATACAGCTCGAAAGTGTCAAACTGGCTGGCAAAACTTCATGAATATTCATCAAATCTGACTGACTATTGTACTACTTGTGTGTTGTAGCAGCCATCTAGGGTATCATATCTGCGATCTGACCATTGTATCTGTTCTTGCTGATCTCAATGTTTTCTTTCTTTTTCTTTTTTTGTTTTGTTTTGTGTGTGTGTTAAAACCTTTCGCTTTTGGTTATGCTCTTTTTGTGTTGCCGTCTGTCTGCTCTGATTTGTCTAAATTTAACTCGCTCAGCTGTCACTTTTACCTGTTTCTTTTTTTTTTTGTTTTTGCTGCGTTTGTTAGCCTTTAGTTATTCGTGGCTAATTGTGGCATATTTTTGACCTTGTTGTGGCCCACGAAAAACCACAAACCACAAGAAAAAAAAACGGAAAAAAACAACCACTCACTCACCCAACTCGAATTGACTCACACTCGCTCACTCTCTCTCTAATGTCAGAGTTGAAGTTGGGAGTTGACTCTATGCAAATTGTCAACACTAAATGGAGGTTTATTTAGGCCTCTAGGGACTTTTCGGTTGACTTTTTGTGACTCTCTCTTTATTTTTTTGGGGGTGTTGGTTATGCAAATTTAGTTTGATGTTTGGCCTCGATATGCGAGTATAAAACCAACTGTTCACTTTGTTCGCCTGCCTTTTTTCTCTCTCTCTGCCTTATCGATTGTCTTGGCTTTAATTAGCGTGTTGTATACAACTTGATTACTGCACTTGGGTTCCCATTTGCGGAATTAATATTTGCCCCTTTTTATCGTTTATCGATTGTTTCAGCTAACGACATTCTTTTGTTTCCCCCTCTGTTTGGGTATTTCTTTAAACTGGCAACTAAGTGTTATTGTTATTTATTTTTTCATTAAGTTTTTATCTTAGGTTAGGTTAGGTTAGGTTAGGATACGTTCCCCTCTTTGATAAGGCTTTGGTTTATCATTTGGCTTGAGCGAAATTCCACGAATCAAGCCAACTAATCGCACACACATAGTTTTTGCTTTTTTATGATTTAGGGCCCAATCATGGAATTCTTTTTGCTATGATTGTACTTGAAACTACCAAAAAGGGTTCGATAGCTTTCAGCGTAATGGAATCTTTTTGCTTTTATTGCGAGTTGTAATTAAAGTTTAATTGCTTTACAAGAATCTCTAGCGTTGACTCCTCGCGATAAGCATCGGTCGTCAAGTGAATCGATCGATTACACATTTCTGTCCAATCATGGCATATTACTCATACGTATAGCTACTAAACAACACTTTTGATCGTCTGCTCGCCTTTCTGTCTGTCCATCTACATCCAAGATATCGAACACTGCCTATTTATAAAGCAGTCACGTGTTGCCAACACGCTGATCTCATATGCATTTCATACATGTATGTCCACATTTTTTTATACCCACTACGCATAAGATAGAAGGGTATTATAATTGAAAAATGCATATAACAAGCAAAAGAAGGCATCTCCGGCCGGACACCTAGATCTCAGAAACTATAAATATTCCAAATACAGTATTTAATATATATTTAGTACTTTGCGGTATATTATTTCGGTATATTTGAAGAATAATACTGGATGATTTGGTATATTTTGGACTCTATTTTGAATGTAATTGCATATCAATATACCGACTATAGCATTTAGTATATTTTTAATATTTTGTGGTATATAAATTCGGTATATTTTAAGATTAATACCGAGGAATTTCGTATATTTTGAACTCTATGGTATATTTTTCATGTAGTACTATCACTAGTACAGTATTCAGTATATTTTTAATACTTTTTGGTATATGAAATTGGTGTATTTTAAGATTAATACCAGTGAATTCGATATGTTTTTGGTTCTGTGGTATATTTTGCATGTAATTGTATATCAATATACCAAATACAGCCTTTATAGCTGATATTTCAGCTTTCTTACTTCGTTTCCTTTTGGTTTAACACGCTTTTTTATTATGTAGTCGTAAGGTCGCCCCCCAAATTAGATAATTAATTGTTTCAGATGATTTCGATTTTAATTTTCAATTTGTGTGTGTGTTTATTTTCAATACAATTCTAATCGTACAGCGATTTCAAACGTAAGAATTGACCTTACTTAATGCCAAATGCTCTGCCCCGCTTGTTTTCCGCATTCCTGTTACTCACGGTATTTTTAGTGTGTGGCGAATCGATTAGTGTGTGGATTATTATTAAAATTTTCTATTAGTTTATCTGGCGATAAACAATTATTCAAACGCCTCGCTCAATTGCTCAATTAATTTGGCAGTCGTTGCTGCTGCTGATGCTTTAGCTGCTGTTGCTTTCATCAAGTGATCGCTCCATTTGTTGTGTAAGTAATTGGGTTACCTCAAAACGCACCTTCCATGACAAGCATGTGGCACGTAATAGGTAAACCCCTAGCTTCTCTCTCTTTGTCTATCTCTTTTTGCTGGGCACAAGGGCAACCACTCGCATAAAGTACAAATAAACAAATTGAATCAAACAAAAATAAACCAACACTCACACACACACACACGCACACACAACGTGCGACGCTATCGAAATTATCAATGAAATTGTTTCAAAAACCCGCAAAAACAAAAGCCGCAAATACACAGCGCAAAATATACACAAATTAAAACAAAAACAACTGTGGAAAAGAACAACAACAAAACATGTGTTTGTAGCAAAGAAATAATAATAAAAGAGAAGACGACGAAACAAAAAAAAAAAACAGAAAAAAAAGAATCCCAATACAAATAAAAACAACAACAACGACCACGACAAAATATAAACAAAAACATACGCAACCCACTGGGGATACGATCTCTCTCTCTCTCTCTCTCTCTCTCTATACATAGTATGCCACCTTATAAATAACGGCATAACGTAGCGAACAAAACATTTTGGGTATAATAAAATAGTTCTTGACGTCATTATGCGCTGCGATTTCGATGTGACGTCGATTGTCTCTACGTTTTTCGGGAATCTCGAGAATCTCAATATCATTTTTCGCGTAATAAGGTCGCAAATACTAAATATACACATTCATATTGGAATAACATATTTTTTGTCGGGCCAGATTGCTATTGCCTACGGGTGCTATTAAAACCATAAAATAAAAAAGAAACGGACAAGCAGCAAAAATGAAAAACGGATCAACAAAAGATCATTAAGCGTCGATGAGTCAGTTGATGAGTTTATAAATGAGTTCATTTGTTGGATTGAACTGCTTATTTGACGGCCAACAAATAACCAAAAAAAAAAAAAAAAAAACACAACATTTCTCTCTTATCTATTTTTATAAAATCCGCATGAGTTAATGCGTCGTAGTCGCATGTTTCCCATATTTACCAAATCGAATACATAATATTCTCGGAACTCACCTGACAATAATGCTGCTGCTGCTGCTGCTGATGATGATGATGATGCTGTGGCTGATGCTGTTGCCCCCTCACATCCGCGTCCAGCTCCAGTTAGCAGTAGGAAGCCGACACATAAAATCTGTAGACCCAAAATCTGTGCCATTCTCTGATTGATAATGTTTGTCAAACAACTTGTCGCGCAGACTGTGTCGTATTTATTTCTAATCAAATCTTATGTAAATTTTTCGATTTGATGAAACAATATCAAAACGTGTTTTGTTGACGTAGGTTGAGATCCTGAAAGCTTTAAAAACTGTAACGAGAACAACCAAAAAAGAAAAAAAAAAAAGACGGTGAAAAATAACCAAAAACAGAAATAAATTAGCAAACACTCAGTTGAATTTCAATTTTGTGTTGCCAGGGGCGTGTTGTTGTCGTCGTAGCCGGTTGGCGTGGGGGACGGTGAAGAGAAGTGGTAAGTGTTAAGAGGGGGGAGGCGCGTTTGGGGGCATATTAGTAGAGTGCCAGACAGTCCGAGCTATGTGTGTAGTTGACGGCTATTTCTTGCTTTAGTCAATTGCAATTCATAGTAATGTGTTTTATTGCGCCGTAAGCTTGTCTGCAAGGTTTCGATACCCTGTACTTGAAACTACATGGGGTAGCTTAGCTATCGCTTGACAAAGTTAGATTGTACTTGAAACTACTTTGGGTGGCTTAACTACCAGATAACAAAGTTAGATTGAAACGGAAGTAATGCTAATGATATTTAGCACTCAATTATTTGAAAAATTGAGAGTAGGAATAATATTGGGTTCTATTATTAATAAAAAGGAAATGCTGTGAGTATGTAGGAATAATATTGGGTTCTATTACTAATAAAAAGGTAGTTCTGTGAGTATATACATACAAATAAACATTGTTGAATTCTTTAAAAATAAATTCTTTAAACTGTAATAACTAAATTTTGTCTTAAAGTTGCGTTTATAGTAGTATTTTTTAATTTTAAACGCTTAGGTCGTAAGTACGGCTATTTCAACGATCGCAGCTGAACGTTGTAATGTTTTTTTAAATTCTAATAATCTTATGTATATAAATTTAGGTATATGTTGAAAATTAAACAAGCTTAAATTATGCTAATTTAATGTAGATCTTTAACATTAAAACTAACATTTTTCAATTCATTTGTAAATATTCAATAAATTATACTTTTGAATTTCACTGATGCTTAAATTTGGATGAAATTTATTGACATAAATTTTGTTCATATTATGCAAATATCAAATTTTATAATCTAACGCGAATCTTAATCAATTTTATTATCTATTTATTTCTTAGAAAAGTTAAATATTTCAATAATTCACGTGAAATTTCGAAAACGATTATCATAAATTCGTAACAAATTATTGCCACTCTCGCACCATTTACAGGGTATGAACGAAGGCGACTATTGTGTACAAGTTGCCTGATTTGTTGGGTGTTTGGTTTCGGTTTCGGTGTTTTGGTGTATCCGTGTATTGGTATTTGTGTTGGGGCTGGCGTTTGAAACTGTCGTACTGATATCAAGTAGGACTTATCAAGCCAATCAGTTTGGCATATGTTATAGTGGCATGATAAGCTATCTTTTGTCGAATCGACAAATAATACAAAATTATGAAGACACATACAAAGACACACGCAGCAACTGTGCTGCGCGAGTGTATCAAAAAAACAAAAAAAAAAAATGAAAAGAAACACAAAACACGAAACAAAAATTACAAAAAAAAAAAGAAAAAGAAAGAAATAACAAATAAGCAATTCTTGAGGGGCACATCGAAGATTTTAATACACTTGATAAAGGGAGTTTCCCCCGAAACGCAAATACGAAATAGATAAAACTGCACAGATAACTGAAGCATGAGTTTATGTAATTAAAAATTGCAATAAATGAATTTGATTATTTATGCCTGTGTAAACAGAGAGAGAGAGAGATACGGAAACTAGCATTAAAAGTCGAAAATTAAACCAATAAAATATTTGCACAAAAAGTGATAAAAATCGCTAGTCATCTGTTATAACACTTGAAAATCGTTATAAATATAAATGGTAGTAAATAATTGATAATGATTGGTCGAAAATAGAATTCTTTCTGCGCATAACTGATTTGTTTTGTTGATTTCATAATAAATATATAATTAATGTTACTGGATTTTAAATGTAATTGGCAATAATTCATAAAGAGATCATAAATAATTCAAATGAATTTATTTAGCTACATATTTTTCTTTTGTTATTATTTTAATATTTCATTTAAATCAAATAAATATTGCGACTGGATTGAAAATTTAATTGGGAACTGCCTTGAATAAAATTATGAAATTATGAAAAATGAATTTATTTAACCAAGTTTATGTGCCCAATGAATGCTGCCAAAATTCCTTTTGTTGTCTTTTTGCTGACACCTTGAATTCCAACAATTTGGTTAAAAATTTCAATGCACATTATAATTTGTGAAATGCTTGCATTTATCTCATAGTTATAAACTGTTATATAAAGCACGATAGAGTGCAAGTTTTGCATGCGCATGTCTTAACAATACAGTGTTATACATTAATGATAGAACTGTTATACACGCGTCTGCAGTTGACATGCATCGCAATTGCAAGCATTGTTATACATTTCCTAGTATAAACTGTTATACTACAGCGTTTTGTATTGTTTTACAAAGTTTAGAACACTGTTTTTCACTGTCCTAATTGCTTTTTGTCTTCGTTCTTGTTTTTTTCTAATACAATTATGTTTGTTATGTTTGCAATAGATGTCAGCGCTTTTGTCAGCTGCTGCAATCGTTTAAAGTTGAAAAATTGTACAGTACGCGACTATATATATATATGTATATGTTATACTAAACATTAACTGAAACTATGTTTTACCAACATTTCGCTTTGTTATATAATCCTTTAACTACTCAACACTGTTGCACATTCATTGTGACTCTATAACCGTTTTATATGCAAGCCAACCTGTTGCACGCCATACTAATTGTTATACATTTGTGGGTAATAAAAGGTCAAAAGTAGAGGTCAAGATACATAAATGTTTTTATCCAAATTCAGTTTTTGTTTCAAACTTAAATTTTGCGCGACGACTGCGCAGCAGAAAAAGACAGCGACAACAATAACAACAACAACAGCAGGCATTTATGCAATCAGAGCCAGCTGAAAAGTTTGCGCTGCTGCTGTCACCGTCGTCGGCAATTTTAGTTTTAAGCCAAGCAACAAAAGACGACGAAGGAGTAGGAGGCAGAGGCAGAAGCAGAAGTAGAAGAAGTAGGGGAAGAGGGGAGAGAGAGATGCCTAATACTAAAATGACGTCTTGGGATCTGTGTTAGTCATAAGGCAGCAAACAAACTGGTCGAACAGCCGCTAACAGCAATTAAACTTTTACAATAAAGAAAACCCAAAAAAAAAAACACACACACACATCCACATACACTCACTCACTCACACACACACTCTGAGATTTGTAAGACAAATGGCCGGGCGGGCAGACAGATAGTCAGACTCTCCGCCTGCAGACGGACAACATAACGTCACACTACGTTTGTATGTACGTACGAACGTAAATGAAATTGGGGCAATGAGACCTACGCGAGATCTTTGCTGTGATCAGTTAAGTGTGTACTTACCTCTTTCTTATAACAAATACAAAAACACAACAATAAAATGTATCTACCGTTGTCTGTTGTGGTTGTTGTTTTTTTTTTTGTTTGTTTGTTTGTTTGAATTTTGCTAAATGTTGCCCGACAGACGAAACATTCAAATTACATTGTCATCGTTCGCAATTAATTTATGTTTGTTCATTTTTAATGGCAAGATTAACAACACACGTGTTTTTCTTTTGGTTTTACTCGCTTTTGATTTTCGCACACAGATTTCCGCTTGGTTTTTGTTTACAAACTCGAAATATAAGTATTTCGTTTACTTTTTTTTTTATTCACGGTCCGCACTCGTCTTTTCCCGTCGCTGGGTAAATTGCTAATGGCACAACCGAACAGGTCGCATTTATTTCGCAAGCACAGCAAACAGAAAAGCTGAAAGAGAACGGGAGAGCCACCGCCACTATCGTAAACCGCCGACTCTCTTTCTGTGCTTTCGCAAACCAACAAACGGGCGTTAAGAGAACGATCTTGCTGCTCTTTTTCGTTTTGGTTGTTATTGTGTTTTTTTTTTTGTATACAAATAGAGCTTGGCAAATAAATAAATGTTTATAATGCGTAGTTGTGGGTGTCGTTATCTTTTATATAGAAATTTATATGGTTCATAACATATAGTTCACATTAATCTTGTTTTTGTAAGCAAGACACAAAGAAGAATTGTCGCATGCCAGACTGAATTTTGTTTCTTATTCGCGCCAAAATTGAAAACAACTGGGCCGTTGCTGGCACTATTCTTTTTTATAGTATTTTTTTATTGCTGTCACTTGGTTACACTTCATATGGTATCTTGGTATATTTCCAAAACGCGCAGAATAAGGCACACTATTTTCAACAGTTTTTTATACCGTATTTATAGAAAATTGATTTGCCTTCAAGAGTTTTTTTTTTAATTGTCAGTAGTGTGTTCTCCTTCCATAAATAAACACTTTTAATAAAAGTGATTCGACACAGTAGTTTGCAGTTCGAAAAATACCAGCTGCGATGCCAGACTGCGTGAAATAGGTTCAAACACTGGCTAACAGAGTGGCAACCTATTTTTTGGTTTCAGTTCGTGTCGGTTAAAACCATTGGAAAAGAAATTATTATTTTGGCGGTTAAAAATATAAATTATATAATTATAATAATAATATGGTGATGTGGCGGTGCATACCTTATACAGCAGCGTAGTGGAATCAAGTGTCGAGTATGGAATTGGTTGACTTTGTCGGTTTATTTATGTTTGTGAGATATTTATTTGAATTTAAAGTGTTTGTTGATCGCCGGGCAATTTGAATTCGTGCATATTAATTTGTTTATTAAACATCAGCCAACTGGCTACTTACTGGCCCCTGTTGACATTTACTGTGCTACTAATGCCGTCGGCCATTTGCAATTGTTGAAACCGGCATCAGTAATTAGCACGCGCTCCAGCTCATTAACAAGTGTGCGTGTAGGTGTCCGTGTATGTGTGCAGCAGCTTTGCGCGCTTTGCAATTCCCTCGCGGCCTTTGCAAATTGCACGCGTGGCATTAAGTTGGCGGCTACCGCTAACTTACAATAGGTAAGTGCATACTATATACATATCCCTCTCTACTGGCCGCTACAAAGCAAAGATGCCGACGCCGCACTTTTTTTTTTTTGGCAGGCCGCGGCGACCACTGCCGAAAATGGTCAGCGTGTTTTGCTTGTCCCCTTTTTGGGGTTAGGTTGAAAACGCGGCAGCGGAGCGTGAAATTTTAATTGTGCCTTTCGGGGCGTTGTCGTCGTCGCCGTCGTCGTCGTCGTCGCTGCTGTTGTTGTTTTCTAGCTGCATACGCGATCATCGGGCATCCTTCGAACCGAAATAAAGATCTTTGGGGGCTAACACAGCTCATCCAATGCACATTGCCTGCCTCGCTGCCAAAGTTGTTTCATGCCAAAAAGGTGCAAAAGGCCAAATAGTATTCGGTTGTTTATGTTGTTACAACGCCACGTTGTTGCTGCCGCTGCCGCTGTTGTTGCAGTTGCTGTTGTTGTTGTTGTTGCTGCAGTATGGCACTGTTGTGTCTTTTAGCCTACAAAAATGCTTATTGGAATTTTTGGGTACAGTGAAACAATCATATAGCGTACATTTTTTTAATGTTTATATAACTTATTATTTGCTGCTTGTGTAGGATTTATATTTATGTTTAGTTGTGACTGTAGAATTTAATGTTAATTGCTTCTTAGAAGATTTTTTTTATTTTCTTGTCATTTAAAAAAATCATTTTTGTCACTAATTGACGTAGATAAAAGATGCAAAGTTAGTTTTATATTAAGAGCTTGAAATTCACCAAATTCTTATTTCAAAAATAATTTTTTGATAAATTTTCTTGTTTTTCATGAAAGCTTGAAAGCTAAAGTTAATCCTAAGCAGGCGATATAATTTCCTTTTTATGAACTATTTCATTTTTATTCCAATATTACAGAACAACATATTACAATTTCATTAAAATAAATCAAAAATTGTGAAATCTGTAATTTTTTCCAATATTTTCTTTTTTGGTAAACATTAGAATTCGGTTTAAGCTATATATTAGAGAATTTTGTATTTTCTGAATCTTTTTTGTTGTAAATAATACAAAAACGAACAAACATATGCTTTAGGAACATAATTTATTTGGCAATTCATTTATTTATTATTTATTTGTGTTTGTGTTTAATTATTATACAAAAATAGTAAAATAACTATATGAAGGAAGTGCTAGCTACAAAGGCCATCGACGCATTGCAAATTCAAAATTATCTGGGTTCAAAAATAAAATATTAAATTTAATGTTACAGTTGTGTAATTATAAATTATATAATTTATTAATTTTTACAAAATAATAATCTGGATCTATACTACTTTGCTTACTTAAAACTTGTTTAGTTGATGAGCGTTCGCTCCAGCCAGATTTCACTGTATCAAAAGTGGCACCTGATGTCAACTGTTGCTGCTGCAGTTGCTGCCGCCCGGCTGCCCGTTGTATCAACATGAATATCAACATCATCATACTCAGCCTCATTGGACGGCAGCAGACTCATCCTCAGCCTCAGCTTCAACTTTGGCTTCGATTGCAGCTCAAGCTTTGGCTGCGGCTTCTTGTTGCTGTTAATAGCCGCTGCGGGCCAAATCAATTCCATGCAAGTTGTAAGCCCGTCGTCATCGTCCTCGTCGTCGTCTTCGTCTTTGGCTATTTTATTGGTTGACAATAAAAGTGAGCCAAGTTTTTTGCCTCCCTCCCTCCCTCTGGCCACCTTAGCTTGTCCCAGTGTTGGCCACGAATTGTGCACAGCATAATAATTATAATCCATTTTATTTCTTGGCTTTGCTGTGGCAATTCCATCGATCATGCAACACACAGCGGGTCACGTGTGTGCGCTGACCTCTGCCAAAGCCAACAACAACCACTTTTTTTTTTTGTTTGTGCATTGTACGTCAGTCACTTGTGCAACTGTTGTTGTTGTTGCTGCTGTTGTTGTTGTTGTTGTTGATGGCAACTGCACGCCAAGATGCCAAATATCTAATACGCTTCCACCAAAATGATCAAATTCATGGAATTCGCATAAAGCAGCGACCAGGTCGCAGTTCTCTCCTCAACTTCTCTCGTTTTTTTCATACTCTCTCTTCCACTCTCTCTCTCTTTTCTCAGTCTCTCTCTTGCGTTGTCTTCTTTATCTGCCTGCTGCTCCACCCATTTGCATCTGCCGACTGCGCTGCGTAAAGCAAACAAAAAGCAGCGACAGGTGAATCGGCCGCCCGTCGACTTGCGACTTGCAACGTGCAACGTGCCCCATACGGTCACAGTCCATGCTGTGTTGCTACATTGGAGGGCAAAGGGGAAGTGGCCAAAAGCAGCGGCTGCTGCGTCTTCGTTTTGGGAGTTTTTTTTTGGCGTTCACATGTGTCGAACCGTTTCGCGGGTGGTTCAGGGCGGGGCACAGTTAGCTTACAGTGGGCCGTAGCTTATTGGAAAGCAAAGGAATTGTTTAAACTCTATTTTAATCAGTTTATATACAAAATTCATTTTTTTTTTCAAAAAGGTATATAATTTTGAATTATAATTCAAAAATGAATTTTTTTTAGAATTCTTAAAAATAGAGAATTATATTAATTATTGTGATATTAATTTTAAAAAATTCTGTCGATTAAACCATCTCTGCTAGTTAGAGTTCCAGAAACATTCTTACCAAGTGTATGGAATCTCTCTAACTGTTAATTTGTGACATCTTCCGCCTCTATATAATACATACCTTATACTATTATTCTTAATATATTATAATTAATTTAGCTTAAAACTGAATTTTGCACAGAGCTAAAAAGAGCAATGTATCCTACAAAAATAGAAAATTACTATGGCAGGCGATTAATTTTTGAATTTAAAAAAAAAACAATTTTTCTTATATTCATTGTGTTGAACATTATTATTAAGTCAACACACTCAAAAATGTATGAAATTCTCTACGAAGCGGAACAAATCCATTGAGAATGTGCGAGAATCCACAATTTGTTCGCAAATAAACAATAAACAATAACCAATCAATCCAATCTTAAGAATTTGGCTTGTGTTTGCAATTTTAATAATGTCAAAAATACCGATATAATATTAGTCATGATATATTATTTATCTTTGTATATAATTTATGCAAAATACTCAAGTTTTTGTTCATAACTTTTATAACTGGCGCCCAAATGAATAAACCCAAAAGTATGCTACACTTTTTTTGTTGAACAAATTTAAAGCTTACGCATTGTTTATATTTAATTGAAGAGCCAATCAACTATAAATAATAGCGCTAATGAGCAAGAAAAGCTTATTTATGAGAAAACAAAGATTTATAAAGTTAGGCGTCAAATGAAGTATAGCACAAATTTCTATTTTAAGTATATATATCCTTAATACTTAAATCCTTTGTGCATTAAAAGTTAAATTCGCACGTTATAGTTCACCTTATCATTAGAGCAATGTTATTACTTAATTATTTATTACAATTTTCATTATGTTATTACTTAATTATTTATTACAATTTTCATTTTCAGCTCTATTTTTTATTTAGTTTAGTATGCTATAGCTTTTTTTAAATTAGACATTAATTTTTTTTAATTTTCTTAGTGTCTTCAATGAATTTCATAATAATAAAGGTCGAGGTTATTTAGTTAAATTCGCACGGTATAGTTAACTCTTTTTCATTAAGACAATTTTATTACCAAATAATTTATTAGAATTTTTATCTTCAACTGTATTTTTTTATTTTGTTTAGCGTTTTTCAAATTAGCTATTACATTTTCTTAAATTTCTTAGTGTCTTCAAGGAATTCAATAATAATAATAAGGTCGAGGACACTGTGCGCATTGCTGTCTGCGCATGTGTGTCGTCGCATCACCCACTTTGGCTGTTGTCCGTTGCCTGTGACGGGATCTGGACTCTGCTTAGCCGCATCTGCAGCGACAGCGACAGCGACGTCGAAGTCGAAGTCATCGGCGACTGTTAAGATCGATCGTCGTTGTGTTTGACCGTTTGTTGCTGCTGCTGCGATGCGGCTGCCGCTGCCGCTTTGGAGGTGACTTCGACGTTGTCGTTGTCGATCGATCGCTTGGTTTGCACTGCACTGCAATGGACTGGGAATCGACTCGTGGCCTGGCCAAGACTCTGTTTGGCCTGTTGTGCCGTTTGTTTTTGCCTTGTGTTGTGTTGTGTTGGGGCGACCATTACCAGGCTTTGGCCAATTGATGACCAGTTCGATTAGTTGTTGTTGTTAGTGTTGTTGTTGTTGGTGTCTTAGCTGGCGGCTTGGTTTGCAGGCTTTAAGTCTTTACACCTTCCTTTATTATTTTGCTATTTATTTTTCGGCTGTTGTTGTTGTTGCGGTGCGATGTGTATTTAAATTGCCTGCATAAATATTTTTTTTGTGCTGTTCGTTTCTATTTTTGCAAAGCTTTAATGAAGTTTTCTTTTTTGCTTTTGCTGCAGTTGTTTTGTTTGCCATATCATAAAATTGTAAATTGGTGAAAATTGTGCACAATTTGTTGGCACACACACTAACATACAGATGGACAAATGCAGATGCAGACTCCTTGTCAATTGTTTATAGTTTTGGCGTTTATAACGTCGACCATCTGTTTGACCTGTCTGTTTGGTCTGTCTCTCTGTCCGTCTGTCTGTCCGTCTGTCCGTCTGGCTGTCTGTCTGTCAGCCATGCGATCATTAAATCCGTGGGTTAACTCTCGTCTCGCTGGGCACCACCCATTCCCACATGTGTGTGTGTCTGTGTGTGTGGAGGTATCATCACGTAACACTAATTAACAGAAAATAACCTGCGCACTTGTTTGTTGTTTAACCCCCTTCTGCCTGCAATCTAAACTTTCCAGTCTCTCCTGTCTCTCTCTCTCCGACTAGACATAAATTCAAGCCATACTCCCCATTTACTCCCCTTCCCCCATCATCCCGACTGTGTGCTCCACCATTACAAACCGCAGTCATAATTAACTTGCAGTCTCTCGACCTCTCGCGGAATAAATAGAGATGGGAAGAGCGCAAAGCAAAGCAAAAAAAAAAAAAATTTAATTTTCAGTAAATCACAGCACTACGCTGATCTAGTGTAAGCAGCGGTGGTCTTCGGCTTCAACAAGAAAAATAAATAAAAATCCTCGAACTCTCTTCCACATTATTAGTTTCAAATCGCTTTAAGGCTTTTTTTTCTTCTTTTTATACTCGTCGCAAATCAGCGTAAACTTTAATATATTTGACATGTTGCGGTCATATTCCTGAATCTCTATTTCTCTTTATTGTTTTCTCTTGTTCTAATTACTAAAGTATCTTGACCAGCGTTTTTCTCTCGCAGTTAACCCCACACATGTTCTTCTAGTTACACCCACCAAATAGAATAAGAGTTTCTTTGGGCATATGCACTTTGATATGCACTTCAGCAGTATTTGTTTAATGCTGTATTTATTTTTCTTCCTTTTATTATTTCGCTCATCAACATAAAGTTATGGACTATAGACAATGCGAAATAATTATGAACAATACAACTTTTATGACTCATAAAACATGTATCACTAACGTATTGATATTTTTGTTTAGTAGAAGGAATTAATTTGTTTTTGCTTACATTAAACCGAAGCCTTGA
Organism: Drosophila niveifrons; assembly: GCA_035046325.1. Taxonomy (NCBI): domain Eukaryota; kingdom Metazoa; phylum Arthropoda; class Insecta; order Diptera; family Drosophilidae; genus Drosophila; species Drosophila niveifrons. Next base: position 37,903,078 of record JAWNOC010000052.1, read on the forward strand.
TGTCATTGACGGGAGAGAGCTAGATTTCAGTGTTTAAGATTCTCATTTTCTAAATTTAATGGGGAAACCATTTATAAAAGTTAATTTTATTTCCCCAAAAATTTAATTCTTTGTAAAATCTAAGAAACAAAAAAGAAACTCAAAATTATTTACTAATATTTCAATATATTTTTGTATTGTAAGTAAAGTAAATACACTTTTTCAGTTATTAAGATTCTCACATTCTAAAATTTGTGTGTCAAATGTTAAATTTTAATGTTCATTTGATTCACCCAAAAATTAAATTATGGATGTGTAAAGAAAGAAAACAGAAATAATTAATATTTTTTTTTATTTTTTTGCAAATAAAGTAAATCTGCATAGTATTTTTAGGATCCTGAAGAGCATTTTTTTTTTCTTATTAACATTTTTTTCAGTAAAAAGATAAAATATATAAATTTTATTGAAGTTTTAATATAAATAATACTATTGAATATTTAATTCCTAGGCAAATAATATAATTTCCATATTATTTGAAATATTACCTACACTCCTGCCCAAAATTATATAACACCTCTTAAAGTTTCACGATAGTTACGATCAAATAAATCGTAGTAGAATAGAAAAACGAAAACGAGCGAAATAAAGTATGAAGCACAAAGAGTAATATACAAAATGTGATATTTTGCTTCTCCCGTTTCTAAGTAACGGTAAAAAAGTGTACCAAAAATATTGAAAAGAAAACTTTTCTGTTAAAAATATTAAAAACATTGCTAATATTTTGATTGCTAAATTTTGATAATATTCTTACTATTATTAATTTATGTAGTTTTACTTTAAAAAGAAAGATTTTTAATTGAATTAAAAATTTAAAAGATTTTAAAATAAGTTATAATATACATACATATATAAATTTGAAATTACGAATTGTATTTTCTTTCTTCTTATTTCTTTTAATATGTCAACAGAGATTGATTTTTCTCAAATCTTTCGTGATCTAGTGTATATCATTTATCGGCTTGAATTTGAAAGCTTTAGCAAAGTTACTTGTGTGTGTGTGTTTTATTTTGTGGTACTCTTGTTGGCTTGTAAACTTTTATTGGACGAACGTTGGGGCATTTTATGCGGCGCATTGCGCAATGTGCGGCTCGCACAGTGGGGCACCGACGCGTTTTATGGACAACGCAATTAATTGCTACATTTTCCAAAGGAAAATTATGAACTAACATCAATTAGGACGCGAATAGACATAGGATAAGACGACTGTGGCTGCTGCTGACTCCGACTTCGGTCTTTGGGCTTTGGAGGCTTCAGACTGCGACCATGTGGCTTTGGCTGGCCAAGAAAAAAAAGGCTTAATGATTCAGGCTTTTTAATAGGCCATAAAATCTCAAAATCGGTATTGCATCGTACCATCGCGTTGCCCGAACATATTTCACATGTTTTTATTATTTTGGTGAAATTTTACCAACTCATTTTATCGCTTATTTTTGCTATGTTTGTCATTATGCCTTCTTGAGATTTTGTTGCCATTTTGCCACAGTTGTTTCCCTTTTGCCACATGTGGTTTTATTTGCCAAGCAACATGCCAAAGTTGAGACATTTATAATTGACAGATGTCAACAAGGGATTACGGCATATTTGCATAAAATTCGCATCATTTCTAAGAAAAATTTATTTTAGATTATCGATGAGACATTGTCAGATTAATTTGATTTTTTTTAGTGTATAATTATAAAGGACTAGTACTTTGAATTATTTGTTGTTACCTTGTTAATTGACAAAATGAATAGTCTAAATTAGATAGAAATAAGACTGTTTAAGAAAATGCTGTATATAATATTACAAATATTTGGTTATTTTTTATATTTATATATTCTGCCTAAATAAACACTTTTGAATATGGACATTATTTTGATTTCAATGCAAGGAAATGCTAGAGATAATATTTCCAAAGTTCTGTTAATTTTGTATTTTTATATATTATGTATATTTATTTAATATTTTATTAAACTAGTATGGAGAATCATTTGAGATTCTGAATTTATAACATCTTGATAGAATCATAGAATATTATATAATCTTTTTTCCTTTACTTACCTAACAAATTCTAATCTTAGTCTTAGAATGCGGATACACTTAATCGAATATACTAAATTTTTATTTGGTCAAATAATTTGTCATAATTTAATATATAAATTTAATAAATAATCGCTGTTCTCGGTTAATTAGTAAATTCAGTTCAGATTCAAATCACCGAAACGTAAATCGCGTTAATCACTTTGGGGATTTTTGGGTTTGACCCACAAAATACAAAAAATAAATATAAATCTACGAAAAATTATGAGCTCACCTCATAAAAATAACTAACGCCAAAATCAAAGGAATTTCCAATGTGATGTCGAAGACAGTCCCAAATTCCAAACGAAAACAAATTTTTTGTTCATGATTATGATGATCGTCAGCATCAAGATCATCATCATCATAATCATGGTGCGTGGCAAGTACCGCAAATCTCGAGCATCATTTGCATACTTAATTAATTCAACGTTTGCCGAGTCAAAGCGATAAATATGCAGCTAACAAAAAATACAAACGAACGAACCCAACCGACAGTATGTACTCTAATTTGGTTGTCAAAACGGCATCAGTTTTAAATATTCCCAAATAAAAGTAAAGCAAACCAATTCCGAGAAGAGATGACTAATCCAATACCCTGTTATCAGCTGGGAATTTATGATCTAGAAAGCAAATAAATTGATTAAAATTGGGTACATATTTTGTACAAAAATTAAGAGACATGAATTGGTTTAAGTTTTTTCGTAAAATTTAGTATTTTGCTGTAATAATTAGAGGTTATTTAAATTTAGTATTTATACAACAAATAGTATAATCAAAGAATATAAAGTATATAAAATATTAAAATATGATTCATTTTAAAATAAACTTCTACTTTAATTCCTTCTTATGATAAACTTTCATTTGGTATTTTTACAAATGAATAGTATAATGAATAAATAAATAGTATATAAAATATATTAGATTTGTTTGAAAATAAACTTCAACTTTAATTTCTTCTTATAATAATAAGCGTATATATATTTCAGTATTTATACCAGTAAATAGTAGAATCTTTGAATTTATAGTATATAAAATATTTTTAATATGATTTATTTGAAACGAAACTTCAACTTTAACATTCATGGTATTAATTTATTTCTTTAATTACATTTTTAACTCGTTGAATATAATCTAAGGCATAGCATACCCCGCCAGAATTAATTTTATTTACAGAGTATGCGAAAAAATACAACAAAAAATTTAGTTAGCCGTCTAACGACACAGGCGCCAAATGTTTTGCCTATTTAAAAGTTAATAAAATCATATTATCTACAAGATTTATTGGTTCAATGGCTGCCGAAACAAGCTGAAAACACGTAATACACCACACAATAACAACAAACCGAATAATAACAATAAAATATAAACACACACACATAGAAATACCAAACGAAAAAATCTTGAAACTCGAGCGAAAACTATGCGCTTAAAATATATAAATTTTAATTAGTGCGCGACAAAGAGTCGAGAGCGATATTTGAGAGCTCTATGGGAAGGGGAAGAGGAAGAAGTAGTCGTAGTAGTAGTTTCGTAGTAGTAGTATGTATAACAGATCAAGATCAAGATCGAAACGTAACGAAACCAAAATCCAGATTCGGGATCGTGGCAAGTTGTTGTTCATACGTTAGTTTGTTGGCATGTTTCACTAATTAAGCCAAAATGAGCGCGTGTTTTTGTTGGCTTTGCTTTGCTTTGGCTTTGCTTCTCGTTGCCTTTGCATGATCTTTAATAATTTTCAAGAAATATTTGTGGCATTCCCCAAACACACAAAGATCTGATCAGCAAAAGATCTCAGCTCAGCTCTGTTCTCTTTGAGGGGGGATTTGAGATGATATCCCGCAGTGTGAAATATTTTTTTGATGAGAATTTATCATTGTGGTCGATGCAGTCAGGCAGCAAGCAGCCTGCCAACACCCAATGCACCTCTCTCTCACTCTCTTTTATGTAGCTCCTTTTTGGTCTTCTGTCGATCATAAATTGGTGCAACACAAGAGGTCTGCTGCCAGTGGCTCCTTTGGCAGTCTGCAGTCTGCAGCTGATAAGCATCTCTCTCAACCTGAACTTGGCTTGAACCAAGTTGGCTGCTGCTGATTACTTGCTGACTGTCGCCTTGGCCTTGATGAGGATCATGATTTGATGGCATTGCCCAGATCTCAGACCCCAACCAACCAACCAGCAACGAGATTCCTTGCGAGTCTCAGACCGCAGTTGCATGTGGCATGTTGCATGTTTTGTGTTCTACCTGGCGCTTGTTGCCCACTCAAATTTCATTAGCTCACCATGTGCTACTTGTACCAAATAGCACTTGATCATTTTGCTTTTGATTGCCCATCGCGATCAAGCTGCACTTGATCTATGACCACAACTCACTTTCTCTTCATCGCTTTAGCTATTTGACTTTTGTGCTTTAATTCACTTTAATTTCAACTATCAGCCATTTGGTATTATAGCCCATTTTTATTGATTGAATGTTGTCAACACTTAGCCTCCTTGACTTTGAATTATCTATGCCAAATTAGGCATTGGTGAATGTAAAATTCCCACACTTTGCAAGTGGTCAACATTTTATTGTTTTTAGACATTTTTATACCCGCTATGCATTGGGTAGAAGGGTATTATAGCTTTGTGCTAGCATATCCGAACCTATAAAGTATATATATTCTGAACAATATTCTTATGTCTGACTTTACGACCAGATAAAAATTGTCGCAGTTATGTAAGAAACACTTTTGTATGACAATCGGAACCTATGTAACTGCTTTGCCTGACTATCTGGTATATTTTGCACACCATTGTATATTTTGAATGTGGTACCATATATAAAAAATAGCATTTGGTTTAATTCAGTATTTTTGTTGAATATTTGTGGTATATTTTTATAGAATATATTTCTATAAAAAATGGGCTACGAATAACTCACAGTCGAGCACATTCGAGTGTAGCTTTCTTACTTGTTAGCATTAAATTATAGCAAATTGAGTGTTCACTTTTGTCTTTGTTTAAATGAGTTATGTTTGGGTAGTTAATGAGTCAGGGGGATATTGATTCATTGCCGGGAGCTGCTTTCGGTTTTTGTTACTTTAGTTTTACTTTTTTTTTTAAATGTACTTGGTATTAAAATACCATTTTTTATTGAACTTTATTGTAATGTCTTCATTGTAATTATATACAATTCTAGTAAGATTTTTATTTGGTCTGCATGATTCGTATATTTTAATAGTATTTTATTACCATTTTACATTTATTTTCAATATGTATCCACTTTATCCACTTTTGCAAGTGTTTCTGATTACTTCACAGTTCAATAGAGAAAGTAAATCAAAGTTTTCTTTAAAGAGACGTTTTTATCTTCCCAACTATTTCAATTTGCCTTAGTTAACTTTGTGAACTTTGCTCAAAAGTTTCTCCGTCCTTTTCGTATTTGGCGCTTTATTTTGCAATTTAATAAATTTTTATTGCATATTTCGCAACTTAATCAAGCGTACTATAGAATTTAGTCATAAATTATGCGCTTCATTGCACTAAATCAAGCCACGTGCATTATTGAGTTGGTAGCAAGGGAGTTCAAGAAGAGGGCAAAGGGGTGAGGGGTGAGGGGAGGGGGTTGGGGCAAGGGTGTGTGTGTGTGGGGAAGGCAGCACACAAAATGCAAATCCAATTAACACTTATTGCGCTTCATTATGCTAAATGCACAATGGCTAAAATCACGCCCCTAATTGCCAAATCAACAACAACAGCAACAACAGCAATAGCAGCAGCAACAATGACTGTTGGCCATGTTCCGTTTAGGCCCGAACTGCAGTACAGTTCATGGCAATTGAGTTTTGTGGTTGCTGCTGTCGCAGTGTTGCTGGTTGCTGCTGTTTATTTATATGCATTTCATATGAAAATTTCGCTTTTTTTTTTGGTTGGTTGGTTGGTTGGTGTTATGTTAATAAATTGTGCGAACTGTGGAAATTGTGCATTTTCCACGCAATATTCTCACACTTTTCCTCACACTCCACGGGTGCGACACCTGCTGTTTGGTCCAGCGATTTATCAGTTGGCTGCTTAAACGCACATCCATTATCCCTGCATAACTTGCCTCACACACAACTAAAAAAAAAACTGTAGTCGTTTTTGTTGGCCTCTGGCTAACTGGCTACCGATGCTGATGCCAAGGCGTCTTTTGGCCAGGCCAAAGATGGCTAGAGACGCAAAGTTTCGCCGCTTGGACCGGGCCAATTCGCCTTGGCTTTTTTAAGCCTTTAATTGAACAATTTGTAACAATCATGTGCACAAAATAGCGCAACAATTTGGCTTAAATAGTTTTCAATAAAGACGAAACCGCAGAATTAATGCGAGCCATTAAACGTTGGCCAAATCACAGCACCTCACAGCTCGTACTCAATTCGTACTCATTGCCAAAACCAAACCATAAAGTAGAACAATGCGTTGAGCTTGGCGCATTTACCGTGACTTTTATAAGCTGAAATTGCCATTGATTGTGTCGCGCGGTCAGCAGATTTAGGCTTTATCAATCAATTATGTGTGGTTGAGATAATGATTATGTACAGCGCATTAATAGTTGGCTTTATTAAATCTTTAAAATAAGTAATATTAGTAGTAATAAAATCAATTGCAAATTATAAGAGTTGGTAGATGTAAAGGTATATACAAATTCTTCTTCTTCAAACAAAACTTAGTAAACTTTTTAAAAGTAATAAAATGAATTGGAAGCAATTATAAAAGTTTGTAAAGGGAAAAGTATCTAAAGTCCTCATAAATGTACATATGTATATATTTTTTTAGATATTTAATATCTTGTTCCATACGAAACTTGTTATTATAATAAAAATATTAAAAGTTATAAAAAGAATTGAAACCAATAATAAAAGTTTGTAGAGGGGGAAACATATCTACAAAAACCTGATTAATGAATAGATTTTTTACTGCTTACTAAATTTATTATTATAGCAAAAATATTAATAATAATTAAACCAAATATTAGAGTTTGTCGAGAGAAAAGTATCTAATAAAAGTATATATATTTTGTACTTATTTCATATTTAGTTCTGTACTAAACTTATGACTATAACTATTAATAATAGTTAAAAGAATTTAAGACAAATATAAGAGTTTGTAGATTATAGTATTTTTTTACTAATTTAATATTTAGTTCTCTACTAAACTTTTTATTGTGGGAAGTGATAACTTAAGACATTTATTTTTAAAGATTTATAAATAGTTCGATAACATAAATTATTCACTTTATGTTATTATATTATTTACGCATATCTTTCATCTTTTTTATTATATTTTATTTATACTTGGAAGTGATAACTTAGGATACATATTTACTTTTAAAGCGTTATAAATAGTTCGATAATATTAACTATTCATTTTATGTTGTTATATTATTTACTCACATCTTTCATCTCTTAGATTATATTTCATTCATACTTAACTCTCCCATTCTGAATAACTCCGTCAAGTCAATCAATTTGTCCCGTCGCCTCAGCCTTAAATCCCAACCAGGAAATCGCACCACATTTAAATTTTCTGATCGTCTTGTGAATCTTTCCCCTCCACTTCCCCACCCGCACTCAAAGTGACTACAGCGTGATCTTCGCTTGCGTCTTGTTGTTGGGTCTGTCGCGAGTCTCTTATTTTTGTTATATTTAAGAGGGTAATTTGTAAGCCTGTCTAGTGACTGGCTTTTGAATAATTGACAGCGATAAGCAATCGCATTGCGCTGACATGTTTCACGCATTACAAAATCCAATGAGCTTGCCGTTCCATTGCCTTTTCATTCCATTCCCAATTCGTTGTGTTTCAGTTTAGTTTCGTTTTGGTTTTTCTTTTTTGGTTCCGTTTCGCGTCGTGTTGGTGGCCTCCTCACACACGCACACACACATACACAGGTTGGTTCTCCCTCTCGTTGTCTGTCTGTCTCTTTGTCTGTCTGTTGGCACGCGAATTTCACACCATTTCCAATTACGTATACGAAGAGGAAGAGAAAGAGAGGGAGGCAGGCAGGCAGGCAGAGAGCCTTCTGAGCGAGAGGAGGCTGGCAGGCAGGCACTTGTTTGGCTGCCTATGTAAACACGCTCCACCTACTTGCCAGCCCCTAAAACCATTTTGTGAATTTGATTAATAAAACCTCGCAACGCGCAACAGATGCAACACAGCTGATAAGCGGCAACGTATAAGCTTACCTAGCACCACCAACCTGGGAATGAAGGGCGGTGTAAGGGCGGGGGGCAAGACATGCAATGCACTTCGAGAAAAGTTCTGAATGGTCTCAAAGAATATTATTAGGTTTACCATAATAAAATTATATTACTTTTTCAAATTCATGTATGCAATTAATAGGTTGCATATGTACATATGTATATAAATTTCATATTTTCCTTTATCTTTGAAATATTTGTTCATTGAAGAGATGCCATATTAGTGTATAACAAAAGGAAATTAAATGAAATCATACAACATAAGTATATTCTATTATTTCACCTTTTTTATGATTCAAATAATCACAAGCGGAATTTAAATATAAATATAATATAAATAATATATAAAGATTATTTTATTTTGTGTGTATTTTGGTGACTGAAAAATAACTTAAATATTTATCAAACAAACTATTTCCGGTTTTTTTTTTAATTTATTATTTATTATTTAAGAAATCTTATTTCTACACAACCATCTCATTGGAATAACACTTTTGAAGCTTTGGTTTCTTGAAAATTTTTAAATTAATTTTTATTTATTTAAAATATTAATAAAGGGTCGCTTTTAAAAGAGAAATGTTTTTTTATATTATTTGTTAAATTCTCTATCAGGTTCAAAAGCAATCCGCAATAACAATATTTTATTATAAATATATTTTGTGTAAATTCTCTTTTAATTTTAAAATGAAAGTATATCTGATTTCTCCGAGTGTAGCGAAGGAAACCAGAACCAGCTACTTTTGCTGGGTTCTCAACTTCAACTGCAGCGACGTGTTCTTCTTCTCAACGTCAACCGTGTTGTGTGTGGAAAGCTAATCTTTCAATTATAGACAATTTGTCAAATGACTTACAGGCAACAATAACAACAACAGCAACAGCAACGAGAAGAACCACAAGAGGAGCAACAACAAGCCGCTTGTTGTGTTTCTCCCGCTTTTTTTCCCATCTTTTATCCCCCTCTTCGTACCGTTTTTAGTAGAGGGGTGCAGCTGGCAACGGCATCGACATCGACATCGGCAGACGACGATGTCGACAACGCCTGACGTAAACGAAGTCGTCGGCGCTCAATCATAGACCCATTTATAGGCGTCGAATTACAAGAACAAACTAATCGAAATCATTTATCACGTCCATGGGGCAGTTGTTACCAGAGGCCAGGCTCCACTCGTTTCATGTTCGCTCCATCTCGTTTTGGGTTTTGGGGACGGGTCCAGCAATCAGCACCTATTGTCAGAGAGCACTGCGACCCGACCTACTCCTCCTACTCGGTGGACAAGACTCCCAACTCCAACTCCGATTCCAGCTTCGACTTGGATTCAGGTTGAGTAATATGATTAATTGGTAAATTATTGGAACTAAAAGGTGGCCCCTTTTGTTGTCGTCGTCGTCTTCGTTGAGTCGTATGAAAAGCAAGTCGAGTGCACTCTACTTGAGATACATTTCCTTTATGTTTTATCGGGTCTGTTTTTTTTTTGAGATGCTGGCCTATAGCATGTGGGCTAATCGTGGGCGAGCGTTTTGCGTGTGACTTTACAATGGTTTCCCATCATTTTTCAGTGCACATGCTGGCGATAAATGATGCAACTAGATATGTATCAAGTTTACTAAGTGGAAATAAACGAATCTTAATACTTTCCTTAATCGAGAGGTTTGCTTATGAGTAATAATTCTAGAAGAATCTGGTTTAATTTATAACCTCGCTAATACTATTTAAGGTATTAAGAAAATTGGTTTATTTTCATCATCATTGATGATGCATCTAGATATATGCATATATGAAGCTTAATAAGTAAACATAAACCAACCTTAATACTTTTCTTAAACGATGGATTTGATTAGCAGTTATAATTCTAGAAAATTGGTTCACTCTTGGTAATATAAATAAAAGAGAATTATTAAAAGAAATTTTTTATCTTTAAGCTTGATGATTTAGGTTGATATGTTTTGACTTTGCTAAGTGTAAGTAAACAAAATGTAATACTTTCCTAATCGCATGCTTTTCTTATGATGGGTAGTTGTAAAACATCCTGAATGAATTATATAGGTTAAACAAATTTAAGCCTTTTGTAAAACTTACGAATTTTGTATGAGAAAAATTGTTTTTTTTATTTTAATTTCTATTTATACTTGAAAGATATTTTTGAAGAAAAGTCACTGCTTTTATTTCTTAGTTCATACAGGTATTTAGTTAAATGTTACAGAGCAAATTATGAAGATATTTTTTTAGTGAAGTAATAAGATACCCTACAGAATTTGATGTTTAATTTGGTATAGAATTCTCTAATAGATTCGCGTAGTATATTTTATCTTAAAAAACTGTAAATAATCTTGTATATGTTTAAACTTCTCTTTTCTTTTATATTCCTATTAACTCCATTTAACGCTGGATGATAAGAAATTCTCTAACAGATTTGCGTAACATATTTTATCTTATAAAACTGTAAATAATCATATTGTTTCTTTTTTCTCTTCTTTCCCTATTTACTCCATTAAACACTGCATGATTGGCAGATTTGTAAATTATCAAGAAGTGCTCAATTCGATGCATGTTATGCAAATGCAATTCCTTAATACGCAATCTGTCTCAATTAATTTGTGCATTTCATTACGGGATCTCAATTTGGCTCTGACAACTTTATAAAGTCATCCAAATGCAAATGCGAACGAAAAATGGAAAGAAGGCAAATGGATTGCAGCTCCAATTTGGCATCGCACATCAATTTGCGGGCCAATTCTCATTCCAATTTCAATTCGATTGCCGAATACCGAATCTGAGTCTGAAACTGAATCCGAATCCAAGTCCATTGAATGCGATTGAGCGACGCGTCGTCTACCGACGGAGTCTCTTTCTCTCTCTCTCTCTCTCTCCTTGAGATACCCCCCACTAATTGCTGGCAATTTGTTACATGCCACAGGTACGAGATCGTACGTTGTATACTATATGCATCCATCCCAAAGAAACTCTGGTCCACGGGGCGTTGCTGTAATGAAATTTAATTATGTTGTATATCAACTTATTTGCATATCAGCCAGAAAGGTTTTATTTTTTTTTTCTTCTTTTTGGTGCGGAATAAGAAAAAAAAAACAGCGAGATAACGAGCCAGAAGACACACTCAAAAGCGAGTTAAGCATTGGATGAGTTTCCTCTTTAAAGTTATGTATGCTTCATACACTGACAAAAGGCTAGTTTAATTAACTGATTAGATGTGTAACGAAAGCTAAGGGATTCGCTGAAAGAGTAAACTTAATCGAAGCTAGATTAAAGTAAGGGAAATATTTATCAGCGAATATTGTTTGCTTTAGTGCTAATTTGTTTTTTGATAGTTTAAGATGAAAAGTAAATGTAAAAAGTATAATTGATAATTTCATAAATGTCGTTTTCATCATCGTCAAATATCTTTTATATATCTTTGAAAGTGTGTGAAATATTCGCTTTTAAAGGGAAATTGAAAATCTGTTGCTATCGTCTTGTCTTTGGCTACTGAACATTAGCATACAAGTCGATTGCGAGTGTCGACTAACAGCTACAGCAGATACTGTATCTCGAACCACAAAATTTTGGTTTTAATTGCCGTAGTGCCAAAAATTAGATTTCATGTGCAAAAATTCTAATCTAAAGGTTTACTTTTGTGTGCTTGTAAGTTTTGCGCACCCATTTCCCAGATATTTAGCGTGTTGAGCGGAAATAGTTTGTACATAGTACAACCAGAACAGCAGCCAAACAGCAACAGCAAGCAGCAGCAATGAGAATAACAAGCAACAGACATAACTGTGCGTTGACCTTTTTACGCAAAAAATAAAAAACAAAAAAAAAATTAAGGGGGGCCTTTGATAAATGTGCAACATTTAGACGCGATTTGGGGCCAAGATAAGTAAATTTTTTGTGCCTTCTTTTTGGGTTGAGTTTTGCCCAAATGTTGGGTACACAACAATTTTCAACTGCCGCTGCTTGTTAAATGTTTGTTTTAAGCATTTTTAATTGCTTTAATTATTTATTGTTTGGTTTGGTTGTGCGTCGCGGCGTCGCAACGTCGGCGTCGTCGACGTCGTCGCCAGCTTCCCGACTGGGCGCCAAAAGACTTAGGCAACGAACTTGGTGGTTGACTGCGCTAACAATTTGTACGGCAAAAGGAAACTTGGCAAAACAGTCGCAAACATCTTCGCTGTTGGAAGTGCGGCGCGGATTTCGATCAATAAATCAATCAATAATTGTGAAAGCTGCAGCCAATGTTCCAGCTACGGCACCAGCTTCAACATCAGCTACAGCTTCAGCTTCCAGCTACAGTTCCAAGCTTTTCAGCTCCATCTGTCCGTCCATCATTCATACGCATATTTCAATTAACATTCATGCGTCGCGTTTTTCCCGTTTGGTTCCCAGCTGTCAGCCTCTGGAACGGCCTTTATTGATGGCACCACTAAGTCCGTTTTTGTTTTTTTTCTGTTGTTGTTGTTGCTTTTGTTGTTGGCTTTTTGTTTTTTGCGTCTATATAACAATTACATTTTGTCAGCTTCAACTGCGAAACGGTAGCTGAAAGCCAGCGGGCACTTCAAGCTTTAAGCCAACCAACAAACCAACAACCACCCACCTTCACTCGTTAGCCAAACAATGCTGCGGCCTCACAGCGATTTCTCGCTTTACTCTCTTTGGCTCTTTGCATATTCGGCAATCACATGTCTGACAAAACCCTTTTATGTGATCATAAGTAAGTCCAACAAGGAACTTTCTCAAACGGGTATTTTGAATTTTAAATGCTGCTGGTGAGAATTGTAATTATTTTTTGAGTGTACAGTCTAATTTGTTTTAGGTATAATATGAAATATGTTCAATATTAAAGATATTAATAATATAGAAAAAAATCCTCAAATTATTCTCAATGATATAAACATGAATTATATTAACCATAGCTTAAAAATAGTTTTAATATTTTAAATTTAAATAAAGATATTTTACTAAGAATTAGATTAGATGGGAGTATCGTCAAATAAAATAAAATTCGATATTATTCACATATTAAAAACAATCCTCAAAACATTCTCAATGTTATATAAATGAATAATGTTAAACAGAGTTTACAAATATTTTTAAAATTAAAAATATGAATTAAGATATTTAACTTAAGAAGTAGAATAGATGTGAACATATCGTCAAGTGAAATACAAATTTTACAGTTTTTTTTTTTTGTATTTAAAAGATTTTGAAATGGTATGTAATTTTGAAAGCATAAATAATTTTTGGTTATATTGTTAAACTTTTCATGATATTTATATGATTCTTAATCTTTTTTTGTTTTTGTGGGCTATTGTATATTTCTTAACAATAAATACCTATATGCTTCATCTGTTTACTTTAATATAAAATATACTATTATCTGAGATCATGAATGCACTTTGCTTTACTTTTCGATTATTATTCTATTTCATTCATTTTTGTTCTAAATGTATATTTTAGTATTATTAAATTTTTTCAGTTGCAATCACTACTTTTTACCATTATATGCAATATATATATATATATATATATATATATATATATATTATCTCATATCGTCAACATCTAATGTAATATTACTATAAAATAAAACACACTTTATATTTCTTTTCAAATAATATGCCAAACCTCTTCCCCTTTATCTTTGTAATCGTATAGTATTTGTATAATAGATTTAGCTATGCTTTGTTACTCTCTTGTTAGGAGAGCATGTAAGATTCGTCTATGCGGCTACTCTCTTCCTCGGATCTGTCTAAAATTTTGACATTTTTGTTAAGTCATCAACGCGGACGACGGGACGCAAATACAGAGTTGTTGTTGTTGGCTGTTTGGTTTGCTGGGTTGTTACCTGTGACTGATTAATTTGGCTATTATGGCATTTGGCTTTTTATGCGCACTGCCCCCAAAGTTAGCCCTCTGCTCAGTCCTCCCCCCTGGAATCGTCTCTTTGGAGCCCCGTCTTTGGTGCCCCGCCTTTGATCGTTGGCTGCGTCTTCCGATCGATTCGTTTCGATCTTCTTCTGCTTGTAGCACGTCAAATATTTTTGTCGGCTTCGACTCATAATAGCCCCAGTTAATTGCTAATAGCCAACGGTGCAGATTTCTATGTCAGGCCACGTCAATGTGGTTTTCAAAAATGCTGCTTGTGGTGCTTATTAAAGTTAAGATTGTTATTGTTGTTATTCCTATTGCTGCTGTTGTTGTTGTGGTTGTTGTTGTTGGTCTCATAAATTTCGAATTTTTCGTAATTTGCGTTCCGCGTTCCATGCGATGCCATGCCAAGCCATGCAAATGTGCATGACGCTCGTTTCGGTTACAGTTTGATGATAACAAATTCATTGACCCAAAAGGTTTCTCATTACGTACGCCTCATATTTTGAATTTATTTTAGTTCCCAGTGAACAGATATTTTTGTTTTTGTTTTTGTGTATTTTTCGCTTCTTGTAGCTCTCTGATCTCTTAATTGCATGCGATTCGAAATTTCTACGCGCTCACACAACATTTTGGTGAAATTTTTATGATTGTTTTACATACCCTATAAACAGCAAATGGGTGGAGTAGACGACGGTTTACTATATTCGCTAAAAATATGTATGCTAATAAGTATTAGGATGACAGTTTATTATCAAGCGATTTTAGCAATAATATGTGAAACGAAAATAATGATACAATATTATTTCAACGTAATACTTACTATCGATTTTAGCGAGAATATGTGAGCTTAGTTATGCTTATATAATTTATTATTTATATTACATTATAGTTCTTTCTAATAGAACTTAAGGTTTATATTTAACAATACTATTTTACTATGGATTGCCTAACAAATATATGCTAAATGTTGAAGAATATCTTACAGTATTATTTACTTACTATCGATAGCGATTAGCGATAGTATGGGACTTTATTTTACTTTCGCGAGCATTTTTGTTCAGAGAATTATATAATAGCTTATATTTACATATAAAATAGAGTTTGAATTGATCTAAAGTTAATTTTTATATTATATTATAATACAATTTTTATAGAATTATGTATATGCACGATTATTTTTTACTATCGAATACTTTAGGAAATAAGTTACAACAACTCTATTATTTTAGCTTTGGCTACAGGGTATCTACTAGTGAAGCTAGCTTTATCTATTTGCTTTAAATGTGTTTGCGGGGTGCGGCTTTAACGTTTCTCGTGGCCCCCTGTTTCAAGATTTGGAAACGTATATAATTAAATCATGCAAAAATAAAAGATAGCAGCATAAAGAAATTCATATGGATATGTAGGTGAATATGCACATACATATGTATGTATATAGTATGTATATGTGGCTGTGTGTATTTGTAGGGATTTGCAATCGGGTAAATGTTAAATTTAAAATCACTTCATTTGTCAGTGGCTCGCCAGGTTGCAATTATCGTAAAATTTTATGAGCTGCTCCACTTTATGCGCAACGTCTGCCAATGGAACTCGATGTCTGGCAACGCTTAAGCGCTGAAATTATGGCAAGCAAACAATAAAAATGCATAAAGCTCAAAATAATCCTTACAAATATTTTTGTTTGGTTTTTTTTTTCGGAATTTTCTGTTGTTGGTGCTTTTCGAGCGTAAATCACGACGGGGCACAAATATTTAGTATTAATATCGTAAATTGTCACAAGTTGGCCCCAATTTGCCCGCTGTGTTATAAATTTGCATGCCAGAGAGAAACTCACAGACTCCAGCTGCAGGTGTGAGTGGGACAGCAAGAGAGTTATTCTGTGTATGTGTGTCTGTGTTGAGGGAATTTACTTGGCTTGTGGGCGTCTTTGTGAATGCGTGCGAGCAAATTGAGTTCTAATGGCAATGGATAAATACACATGTACGTATATCGTAAGTGTATTTATATGGGTTGTTTGAATGTATGTGTGTATGTGTGTGTGCTTGTATTTGTGCAGCTCTCTCAATATTTCTTCAAGTTTGCGCATTTTCAATTAGACCTCTGAACTCTCGACTCGCTCGCTCGCTTGCTCGCTGCCGACTCCCTCTTCTTGTCCCTCTCTTACACACTGTTTTTCGCTCTCTCAGTGACCAGTGCAAGTCGCTTTTATAGTGCGTCTCTGACAAGTTTTTGGGGAGGCAGCGAAGGAGGACGACAAAGAGGAATTGAGTGGGGTGGGTTGGGAAGAGGAGAGAAGAGAAGAGGGGGGCACTAAACTGCTTGTGTTTCGAATATTTTAATGAAGTCCATTGAAGTTTGTGCGAACGAAATTGCATTTATAAGCCATGCTTAGACTTTTCTTAACTTTTTTTTTTTATGTTGCTGTCAGTTTCTGTTGTTGTTGGTGTTGTTGCTGTTGGGGCTGTAACCAGCGCGCGTTTATTACAATCTAATGAAGTCGAGCCTGCCACTTAACGGTTGTTAAAGAAACACAAGCAGATGGTGGGCAGAAGCGGCTAAAGAGGTGGAGGAGGAGGAGGTGGCGCTGTTTTTCTGCTTTTCAACCATTTTAAACTTTTCATTTTTGTTGTTTTTTTTCGGCTTTCGTTACGCAATTTTCAGCTGGAGCAAATGAAGCGTTAAATTTGACTGTGGCCAGCGGCCACAGACTGCCTGCTAGACTGCCTGACTGTCCAGACTATTAAGATATGAGTATCAAATTTATTCGATATCATAGGAAATCGATATTTATACAGCCGTAAATATGAATCAATTGAATTATGCGATCATTAGACTGCAATAGTTGAGATTATTTGCGATTAAATTAATTAATTTTCGAATAAAGATGTTTGAGAAATGCTGTGCTGGTAATTCGATAAGCGATAAACTAGTCGATATACATTCGAGTAAGTGCATGTCTGCAGAGAGAAAGTCTGCAATGAATGGGCTGTGACTAATCGATAAGTGAACGATATATGAGCGTATTTAAATCATTACCAAAAAGTTCACTAGAAACTTGTTAGTGTTAGTTAGTTAGACATACATGAAAAATATTCCATATTAAATTATGTAGTTCAAAATGTTGAGCATGTTATAAATGTATATGATAATTTATCGATATTATCGGCATGATATCAATGACAGCCAATTATTAATTAATAAACAATTTTTTAGCAAGAGTACACTTTATTTTAAAAAGCTTTCGATATTGATAATCGATATGGTATCGATAACATAAATTTATCGATTAGTGAAAATGAATGAATTGAGTTATTTTTTGATCGCTTATGCATTAAAATGTATAGATAGGCTTTAACACTATCAAAATTTGAGCTTTTAATATATTAATTTAATAAATCATTAATCAAATTCGGCAATTATTTTAGTTACTCGACCTCCACATTCGTTGCATTTTGTTAGTCGATCAATAATCGATATGTATTTCACTCTAGACTTTTGGCCAGAGGCATTTCCCATCAGCATTTTGGCAACGTTGCTCCCTCGCTGGGAAGAATGCAAGACATAATAAATAACCGCTGTCATTCATAATGTCAACAGTGCTGCCAACATTTTGCTGTTATCTGCGCGCAATTCTAACAACAACATTGTGTGTATGTGTGTTGGCCAGCTGAACTGGGCTTAGACTTTGGCTTTGACTTCAACTTTGGCTATGACTTTGGCTTTGGCTTTGCCTGGGAACGGGGAACCAGCAGCCGCAGCAGACAAAGTGGCTGAGACTGGGATGTGGAGACTGCAGCGATCTCATGTGTGTGAGAGACCTCCACATTGGCCATTCTTTTGGCCACATTTTGCTGTAGCAAGCAACGACTGCGTCTTTGCGTCTGCGTCTATGCGCTTTGACATCTTACAGATCAATTCATGATAATCGCTGGGACCACCATGGTCCCCACTTTGGGTGGAACGAACGAACGAACGAACGAAACGTTTCGTTCGACGTTTTGCAGCGTTCGCATGCTGAAGACCTTTTTACCGGAATTTAACTGTTTTCATTGGAATTGAATTTCCAAAGCTGAGAGCCAGCAGCAGCGGACAACAGTGGACAGCCAAAGTCTCACATGTAATCGATATTTTTCGAGCCACAAGACGACATGAGGCGAAAC
Source organism: Drosophila niveifrons (assembly GCA_035046325.1). Classification (NCBI taxonomy): domain Eukaryota; kingdom Metazoa; phylum Arthropoda; class Insecta; order Diptera; family Drosophilidae; genus Drosophila; species Drosophila niveifrons. The sequence continues at coordinate 37,921,413 of JAWNOC010000052.1, forward strand.
GACAATTGCGGCAATTGCGGGTCAGGTGGGCTGAGAGTGAAAGAGAGAGAAAGAGAGAGAGAGAGAAACAGTCTAGGAAGCTGGACACACATTGGAGACTTCGATACAGAAAGGGTCAGCGCATGTAGTTGTTGTTAGTGGCAGCCGTGCAACATGCCACCGTGTTGCAAAATTGTGGCAACATGAAAATGATAGAGACTATTATTAGAGTGTATGTTTGTGGAAGCTACTGGTCTTGGCGATTATCCGCGGTCATCTAATCGATACGAGCGGCAAATTGTACTCTAAAAATATGCATAAAATTACAGAATTAATTACAGAAAAGGATTCTCTGGCGGCTCAACAACATAACATATTATTGCTGCTGCTATTGTGAGAATGATGCTGTTGCTGCTGCTAAACGTTTTGCTGCTCAGAGCCAAAGTCGTTACACGGCTGCAATGTGAAATTTATGTTGGCTGCGAATGTAAATCATTTCGCTATGCCACGCTTACAACTGCTGCAAAATGACTCTCAGACTGACTCAGAGTCAAAGTCGCAGTCGTAGCTGGAGTTGGAGTTGGAGTTGCAAGCTGGAGTCGGGAGGCACTTCAACTCAACAGCAAAATGGCAAAATGCAACTCCAAACTGCAACTCAACGGCTCATCGAGCATTGCGCCCTCTAACCCTACATAAATTCAGCAGCAAACCGAACCGCAAGGCAGCCAAAAGATCAGTTCAGGCATCAACCCAAGCCTCTGCAACGACAGACAAGTGGCATTCCATTGCCACGGCACTAGAGAGAGCGGCAGCATCAGCAGCAGCAGCTTCAGCAGCAGCCCAAAAGCAAATAACAAAAGGCTTAGAAGAACGTCAGGGCAGGCATCGAGTGTGAATTGATTTTTAGCTATACTCTTAAAAAAGTGGAGGTACTTTCGCTAGTACATTATTACATTTTATTGTAATCTTTACTTAGATTTATAATCACCCAATATTTATGACATATTTATTTTAATTTATATTCCTAGACTTTTACAGACATATTCTTTAAATTTGCCAAAATATTGAAATCGCAATTATCTTAACTAGTAATCTAAATAATCAGTAATAATCCAAATTAAAAAAAAAAATATCGCATCATTTAACAAAAATAATCTATTTCTGTAGAAATTTGAAGAATTATAAATTTAATAGATTAATTTTTTTCTATTTGCAAATTTACAACTTGTATTGAATTAACCTATTACAAATTAACTTAACTTCATTTGCCGTCGCTTTCAATAAAATCACAATAATTAAAACTTAATAACTACTGTTTTCATTGTTAAGAAATGTTTGGCTAATATTTGAGATGTGAAGCTGTGTTGTTAAGACACTTTTTTGTTAAATTTTTGCAAGAAACTAAAAATAATGTTTTCTGATAGAGTATTTGTAAATCGTAGTGAAATGAAGGCAGCTAAATTTGAGTTTGCATACGAGTAGAAAGAAGGCAGCTGAACAACAAACACCAAGTGCACCTGAGGGCCTCAGTGGGAACTGAGAGGGACTTCTTATGGAGTTTACTACTGCTGCTAACGCTGCTGCCGTCGCTGTTGCTGCTGCTGATCTACAACAACTACTGGAAGGTGCTGTGTGGCAGTGGCAGTGGCAATGGTTGCTGCTGCTGCTTGCGATGCTGCTGCTGCTGCTCAGGAAGCAAACGTTCACGTTCACCACGCTTCTCATCTGCGTATGTTTCGGCAATTTTGCGCGGCCTGAAAATGATTTGCTGATCGCTCTTTGAACACTCCATCAATTCGTGATTTTTACGAGCGCAATGTCGTCGGCGTTTTGTTGTTGGCTTGCTCTGCTCTGCTCCCATGGTGGAAATGGAAATGGAGGCAAGAAACATTCGCTTGCCACTCGAGCGCATGCGCAACGAAAGCATCATTTAACGCGCATTTACCCATTCGACTGAGTCCAAAGGGAGTAAAGAGTTGGAGAGCAGGTTGAGAATATTGCAACTGCAACTGCGACTGCAACTGCAACTGCGACTCAGACTTAGACTGGAGGCCAGAGTCACAGTTAAAGTCATTGCCAGGGCCATGCGGCTTTTGTTTTTGGTTTGCTCTCAAAGTCAAAGCTAAAGCTTGGTAGTGGAAACTCTTTCGTTTTTGTTTTGACTGCTTTTTGCTGTTGTTGTTGCTTGTGTTGCTTTTGTTTTTGTTTTGCTCGCCATCATCCTGTCGGCTTCAGCTACTGAAGTAGCTGCTGTGCTGTGGATGCTGTGGCAAACAGCCGCAGGCCAACGACTGTCAGTCATTTGTCCCAGACGCGTCGTTCAGTCTGCTGTGAGTGAGTCTCTCTCTCTCTCTCTCTCTCTCTCTTTCTTCTCTCTTTCTACGAGAGACTCTCATGAGCTCTGTTCATCGGACAGACATTTAAAAAGCTCTGAGCTGCAACTTCAACTTCAATCCAAAACTCTTGACTCTGTCTTTATGTAAATTAGTTCAAGTTCGCGAGCATTTTTTTTTTTTGTGAACATGACCTTTCCTTTCCTTTCGTTACCTTTCCATTCCAAGTTAATCATTTGCTCTAAGTCCGTAGACTCGAGCATTACGAACTTATCACATTTAACAGCTGTGTGTTTTATTGAAAATGCTTGTGAAATGCTTTCAGAGATGTTGCTGTAAATAATTGCAATTCTTCTTATTGATTGTTATGCGCTTTAATTTTTGATTTAGTTTAGTTTAGCTACTAAAAACTTGACACCCTTTATGTTTCAAGTTTGTTCACTTGGACATTTCATATATTTATAGTTTTACAATTAACCGAATCTTACTAATTGATGAATAAAAAATATGAATCAAAAGATTTCACATTTCGTCATAGTTGTTTTTTAATTATTCAGACCTTTTCTGAACCATTTGCTTCCATTTGTTTAATGGCATTGTTTTTATTGAATTACATGCTCCATAAATCTCAAGTTTATGTTCAACTTTAGTTTTATATATAACACTTACTCTGTGGTTAAATTATGAGCCATTAATTTCGATCTTGGCCGCTTTAAATGTGGCAAAACATATTTTATAGCTCGCATAAAAATTTCCCTTTTTTAAGTGAGTCAACATTAAATTTATAGATTTGCTTCTGATGACGTTCTAATAAAAATACCCTACATAAATACGATACAATAATAAAGAGACTTTAGTTTAGTCTAAGTTAAGCATAAGTTCAGTATAAGTTTAGCATAAGTTTAGTATACGTTTAGTATTCGTTTAGTATATGTTTAGTAAAGCTTTAACATAAGTTTAGTATAAATTGAGTATAAGTTTAGAATAAATTGAGTATAAGGTTAGTATAAGTTTGGTATACTTTTAATATAAGTTTAGTATATCTTAAATAAGAGTTGCTGATAAACGAAAATACAAATTAAATAAATTTGGTGATAAATAGGAATATCTAAAAAAATCACGTACACTTCTATATTTACATAGAAAATATCATTGCTGTCCTAGTATTCATTTTTATAAAGGATTTAGTTTTTAAATAAAAACAAATAGTAAAATAAATTAAACACTTTTAATTGCCAGCTCAATTATTTTATTACAATTTTGATAAAGAAAATTGTAAAAATCAACAATTTTTTTAGATAAATGTACATATATTAAATTTAAAATCGAACAAAATTTTCAAAATAAACCAATTGTAAAACTCGGCAATAATTTAAATATTAAACAGATTGAAAATCGGGTAAAATTTTCAAATTAAAAACTTCCAAATTCAATGAATGTTTTCAAAATGAAATTAAATCAGCTGAAAAACATTTACGATCATAGTAACTTTTTTTTAAGATTATAAAATATTAATTGTGTTGTTAAAATCAAGTTCGTTGTGCCTAATTTAAAGAGTATTAAAATTGTAGTATTTTCTTCAAAATTTTCCCTCTAAATTGCGTCGTCTAATAAAATATAAGTAGGTGCGCTTAAGATATAATTTAATGTATGTGGATGGCTGCCTGGGCATATCGCTTATTATGAGTGCTATTGTGACTGCGACTATTGTCTGCTATAGACTTTATCTCAGTGCCTGGTTGGGTGTGCGATTTATGGATGCATTAGCGTCCCGGAGTCGATTGAATATGTTAAGTATATGCCGCAGTGGCTGCGTCTTCAACTGCATCTTCAGAGAGTCGCATTGCTGCTGCTTCTTCATCTTATTTTTATGACTTGGCAATTTTTGGCGCATATAAAGAAATGGCAATTAGAGGTAACATTTAATTACCAGTCTGAGAGATTGAGAGAGGAGCAGTCAAGTACTTGGACTTGCGCTACCCACGCCAGCTGCAGGCAGCCAAAGCATTTCTGTTGCATCTTCCCGGCCACAAAGTGAAAGAGAAAGAAGATAGAAGACAGAGAAGCTGTGCCACATCGCGAGTGCAACAGAATGTGGTTGCCGGGGCAGGCAGGCAGGCCGTGGAGGCCATGGCTTATTGGTGTTGGCGTTGTTGGCCAACTCGCAATGATTTAAAGTGTTGCTTTGCATTACATTTATTGCCAATTGAAATTTGAAGTGCGTGAGAAAGTTGAAATGGGCTGCTGCAAAACTCTTACAAAAAAAACACAACAACATCGTCTGCCCCGTGTCTGTGGCCAGAGGCCTAACCATGGCCCGTTTTTGTTTTTGTTTCCTACTTTGCTGTTCTTTCAGCTCGATGTTGCTGCTGCTGCCAGGTTGGCAAGTTGGCCGGGTTGCCAAGTTGCCAGTTTGGCCTTTGTGCTGCGGGTTAATATGAGCTAAAATTGGCTTTGCTTAGTTTTGTGGTCGCTCGTTTGTGCGCTGTGATTTGATAACATTTTTCAGTCGGAATGGAAAGTTTCTATATACTACACTCTCTGGTTGGTGCCACACTCGTATCTATCCTCGTGCAGTTCCATTGCATTTGCCATCGCATTGCATTGCATTGCGTTTCTGGCTCTGGGTCAGCTTGGGTGCGCCAAAACAAAATGCTGCAGTTGCATCGCGGAATGCGCGACTTTATGATGCCTTGAAAGCATCTTCTTCCAGCTGCTTTTGCCTATAAAATGCTTTCAATACACTATTCTTTTTCCCGTATGTGCAGTGCTTGTTAAAGCTTTGCTAATCATTTTCTATTTTTTATAATCATTTTTCATTGCAAACAAGTTTCCATATATTATGATACAAAATTTAACTCATCCAAACTTGCAACAAGTGTTTACGTTTATAAACTGTGTACAAAACAATTTTAAGCTATTTGGAAAAATATAAATTTCAATGTAGAATTATTTTATGTTTGTATTGTTTAAGGAAAACGAAAACAATAATCTTTGAAATGTTATTGTATATTTATATTTTTGTTTTTTGATAAGAAATAAAAAAACAAACTGAAAGTTAAAAGAAAAATAGTGGGGTATTATTCTTAAAATATACCAAAATAATATGCCACAAAATACAAAAATATACCAAAGGATAGAATTGTTATATTTGTAAAAAACTGCATTTAAAGTACACCATAGAGTGCAAAAGCTAAGTTAAGACTAAGGAGGCGTTTCACATACTGAAGTAATTCTTTAGTAACTTCTACAATTTTTAACAGATCGCAACATAAATCATGCAAGCTGTACTTATTATTGAATGTGCCAAAAATATCGACTCCAGCTTTAATATTACAATTGTTATTCGATTTTTCTTAGGGTAGCGAGTTTAAAAATGAAGCCAGATTTATTTGCTAATTTTTATAGTAACTTTTCAATACAATAATAGACCATATTATTTAAGTTTTAGAGGAAGGGCTTTGTAGCCATTTCTTTACCAATAGTGTTAGTAATAATTTTAATTATAGCTAACCCTTTTAAATAAATAATAATTTTCATTTTATCTGTTATGGTTGTTTGTTAATTAAATACAAATGAAAGTTAAATACTTAAGTACTTTATTTTAATTCATTGTGCAAATTCCCAGTATCACATTATACCCCTTTTAAAAGTATCTTTTTATTTTGAAAACAACATTAGTTTATTGATATTTATATTATTCTTTTTTATTGATATTTGTTAATATAAAATAATTAACTTGAAAACATTTAATTTGAAATGAAGTGCTTTCAAAGTTTGTTAAAATTTCAATTAATAAATGTTTCCCCTTTACAAAAGTATCTATTCAATATACAACCAATATTTATTTTGAAACTCCACCTATCGCAGTCAACTAATGCCAATTAAATGCCTCACTCGCCTTTCAATTGATTTGATTTTTTGTTTTTTTTTTTGTATGTATAGTACATCGCATAATAAGTAACATAAATTAAAGCAATCGCAGCGCTTTTATTGGGCGGGCACAAAGACAACGAAAATAATAACAACAAAAACAACAAACTGAAGGCAATATTGAAACTTGGAGTCTGCAACTTCATGTCTTCATATAATTTCATCATTAGGCAAAGCAAAGTTGCGAATCGATTGCAGATTTTGCCCCGTCGTCAGTCGACAGTTGGCATTTAATGGCCTTAGTAAATCTGTGGCCAAAAGCAGCCACAACAGGTGACAGCCCAGGTAGTACATGGATTCAGGTATTTACAGAGATGTACGTTTGCATATATCTACACTCGTTGCATACAGTGAAACCTGGCCAAATTAAACACGGACAAACCCAGGCCATTGACTGAATCAATATAAGCGCAATTATGTAGTTTTGCGCTTTTTAAATTGATGTAAATTTGTACAGTTAATTTATGTGTATGTTTAATTCACTTCATGTTAACAAGCCAAGTTAGTGGGAAAGCTCATTACAATCTCAACAACTGCTTTAAATGTTTGAATGTTTTGTTAAGCAATTTTCTGGCATCTCTATCAGATCAGTTGTTTTACAGATTATTTTAAATGTATGCCTTTGCAAATCTTTAAATGTTATTTTAAAATTAAATCAAATAAATATAAAACTTACTTTTGAAATTAAAAGCGATAAATTTGAAATTGAAATATAAGCAGTTAAATATTAGACAACATTCATAATTGATTCTATAATAGCATATAAACTATTAATTTTAAAACAAATATTAATAATTCGCAGCAATCATTTTAGTTGCTTTAATGATACTTTACTTAATTATTGTTATGTTATTATCAAAATTAGATAAGAAGATTTTAAGAGTTTTGTGTTTTTCTTATAAATTTATAACGCTTCTTGTCGTATTAATAATATATAAATATAAATATATATATATATAATATATAAAAGTGGAAATCGATTTGTTCTGAGCTCCTAATGGATTTTTACTAATTTTTTTACATCAAATACGTTATTCAATATTTATTAACTATTCGTTTAGTAAATTGCTGGATTTCACATTGAATATAAATAAAAATTCTCAATTTAGAAGTAGAATAATACAAGCTTATGTAATACTTTTTAAAACTAAAGTATGAACTTTACTAACATATTTTGTATACGAAAAGTTATAATGGCATTTATAAATCGCAGCTAGTACTTTTAATGGTTCTTCGCTCAATTATTTTACTATATGAAATATGGTATTGAATTACTAAAAAAACGCTTCAGATTGTACATTGCAAACTGTTTAAAAAAGTAAATTTCATTAATTGCATCCTTTTGTACTAAATCCGTAAATATTATTCAACTTTGCAATTCTTAATAATAATATAGTGCGAAGTAATTTGTAAGCTACTTTTATTCAAATGCTGTATTATTTGTGGTGAGATATTTGTTCTTTATAACTATTAAAATAAGATTTACAATCTTGCCGAATTTTGCTAAGTTCTGGCATAGGTAAAAGTTGTTTGTTATTGAATAAAGATGTATCTGCCAGTTAGCTATGTTAATATGAAATCTTCAAGCTGCATTTTCTAATAGTCAACACTGGCATTAAAATGAATCGATCTGTCCATCAGACAAGATTGTATGTCTGTCTGTCTATCCGTCCGTCTGTCAGTTGTTGACTGATCGTGTCCTCTCGCTCTGTTCGACTGTGTGTATGTGTGTGTGTGTTGGTGTGAGGCTGTTGGCCGTATTGATTGACCAATAAACTTGCAGCTTGATATCAGTTTACGTTGTTAGTTATAGTTTGTTATTGGCTGGCCTGGGCTGTGACTGGGAATTCGCAAAACCTCCTCGGCCCAAAAAAAAAAAGAGAAGAGAGAAGAGGAGAGGAGAAGCGAGGCGAGTCGAGGCGAGGAGAAAAAAGTGAAACCCGCTACAGCTTGTCGACAAGTTGTTTAAGTTGTTGTCGTCTCGCAGTGTTTGTGTGTGCTGTGCTCTTTACTCAAACGGGGCCGCATCATAATTTCCATTTTGCGGTCAGGTTTCGTCCAATCAGCGCTTTGCACATTAGCAAAAAACAACAACAACGAACAACGTAAAAAAAAAACACATGTTGATTGCATTTTATTTTTGCTGGCTGCTTTGTTGTTGCCGTCCGACAACTGTTGCAGTTGCCGCAGTTGTTATTGTTGTAGTTGTATGTACTCTACTGGTTTGAGAGTTGTTGTTGTTGTTAGTGTTGCGCGGCCATTAGCGCAACAGTGTGAAATTCGATATTAGTGCAATTCATTTTCAACAACTAATTTTTGCCAGTCGCTTCGCCATTTCAAACTAACTAAGTTGTAGTTGTTGCTCATTTAGCTGTTTTTTTTTTGTGCTTCATTAGTTTGGAAATTTTTACGATAGAAATTGTCTTTCTATTGCAATTAGCACATTTTTGCCAGTGATTGAAGGCTGGCAGTCAACTACTCGACTACTCGACTAGTCGACTAGTCGACCACTCGACTCGGGTCGTCAGTCAGAGAGCCTCTTAGGCCGACCCTCTTTACAGTTGCATATATGGAAAATTAATTTTACTCAACAACAACAACGCGTTACGCCCCGCTCGACTGTGGCACATCATCTTCGTGGACCTGTTCTCAACTGATTTCTGCTTTTTACGACTTGCGCGTTTTTAATTACAACTACTGTGCATTTTTTTTTCCAGCCTCTGTCCACAGTGACAACGACAGAGAAAGGCGATTGCTTCTGCGAGTGCGAGATAGAGACAGACAGAGAGAGGGGCAACAGTTGGGTGGGGCGGTGTTTCAACTGACGTCTTCTCGATTGCATTGCTGCAACTCGTATTGCGCATACTTGCATATCCATACACCATATAGTATGCCATATGCAGCCAGGTGCTGAAATCTTTCGTTTGTTTCCATTTCAAAGTCTCGGTCAAATGCGTTAAATTGTTGTTAAGGCGTCACGACAACGTTGTCTACTTTCGGACAACTTGTGCTGTTGCAGCTTCAGCAATAGTAGAGGCAGCAGCCTGTGGCTCGAATTTATGCGGAGGATCGCTGAAAAATTATGCTTATGCTTCAGTCCTAGAATAAGTAAAACTAAATTGAAATATTTAGAATGTTAATAGATGTTAAATATACTTTTAAAATAAAATGTAATATGTTTTTATTTTAAAGTTCACACAGTGAGGTAGTTTTTTCAAAATATACCAAAATAATATTCCAACAAAAATGTAACAATGGCTACAATTGGTATATTGGTAAGGTGCTTCATTCTTAATATACCATATTCTAAAAAATACACCGAAGCAACGTATTTCTTAACTAACTTCTACAATTTCTATCTGATCGCGTCCCAATTTTCTGGCATCACAAAGATTATATTTGTAATTGAATGTATCAGGCCTCAAGAATGTTTATACTTCATAGGGTTGCAGATTTCTTTTTCTGCCTCTTATAACACGTTTTCGCTTAGAAAAAGATAAGGAAACCTTCTTTAATTGATAAAATGCAAAAAAGCAATACCCAACCCTATTCTAATTAAAAAAAAAACCATATTTGAAAGCACTTCTGATGCTTTAAAAACTAGAAACTTTATATTCACAAAAGCTTTAAGTAATTTATATAGTATCTGAAGAATTTACACATCTAATTGAGTGATGTGCTACATCTAGAAATTCATTTCTAACTATTAAATTTCCACACAATTACTTGGTATTTAAATCGAATCGTATTACTAAAACTCCTACACTTTGTTAATATACTACAAATAAATATAAAACCTACTCAGTTATGATTTATTTTTAGCAAACTCAATAAACTTAACACTAAGCCAATATTCTACCAGATTTTACTGGCTTACCAGAACAGTTCACCTGTAAATAAAGACGAAACGAGTCAAAGCGTCCCGCAGTTAAAAATATTTCAAATGCTTAAAGCTATTTTCGTTTTACTTAATTAAGTCTCCGGCTCCTCCCACTCGCACAACAACAGCAACAAGATTGACTAAGTCGACTACAACACAAAATCCATTTCGACTATATATAGCCTCATTTAAAATGCGTTCAGCCCTAAAGCTCACACATCGTAAACCATCGCCGAAACAACGTTGTAATTTCTGAATCATAAATTTAAACAAATCAAATTGAGCGCATTTTCCAACACTAATTAGCAACGCCCACGATAAGCGAAGGCGCGATACTTTGTCTGCCATGGAAATATATACATACCTAGTTAAAATGGAAAGCGTTTGTAACGAAATTATACAAACGGCTTGAAACTTCAGACGATTAAAGTCGAAAAGTTGAGAAAATGGGCGTTGCTCGTCCATAAACCAAATGAAAATGAAAAACCCCCCGCCCCAGCGATTTATGAGAGATGTGTTACAAATTTGGAGAAGATGATGATGATGATGATGGGGAGAATAAAATCTAGAAATCTTTTTTTTGTTGTTGTTGTGTTCAATGTCTAGTTTTCGGAATCGATTCGTCACGTTTAAAGGGCTTTGGCTCAATGCGATCCACTTGGGTCAAGTTTGGCTCTATCTTCGCTATCGCTTATCGATGGGAAAGAGGAGAGCTTGGGGTTGGGGTTGGAGGTCGAAGCCTCAGCGTGTAATTTGCATACATTAAACTACTGTGGACGATGTTCGTTTCGTTTCTAAGCTTAATCTAAATTTAATTATTGTGACCAACAAATGGACAGCCACAAAGAAAAAGAAGAAACGATCGAATCGAATACAAAAAAAAAAAAAAATAAAAAAAATACGGCAGCGCGACACAGAAATCTGAATTTTTTACATAGTTTTTTTCTTAGTTAATAAATTAATAATCAACAACATAAAAAGCGCTTTTCATATTTTTTGTTTTGTTTTCCTTCCCCCTCTGTCGATAACGGCGAGCGCTTTGAACTCATGACCATATGCATTATGTACATATATTTTCATAATTTACAAACGATTTCGGGGTCTCTTATTTCTGGCATTTGAATGATTACTGAAGCCCTCGAAGCGCTTGTCTTAAGTCTCGGGGGTTATGCTATGCTATGGTTGATATAGTTTTTATGGGCGTTTGATAAATCTCTTTACGTTTTCTACAACAATTAGTTGCAATCAATAGCCATATTGTTTTTAACTTGGCCATAGGCAAGGAAACTTTTGTGTTTGGCTCATCCGATCGATGCAATCGGCGATTTAAATTATGAAAGTCGCGTTGTGTGTGCATGATTAACATTAAGTTCGATTTGAAAATGGAACATTTTCTAATATAGACGTTGAAGAGAAACTCTTGAACATAGATAACTGCTATCAATGTTAACCTTATAAACTGTGCAGAGCTCGTATCATGTTTAACCCTAAGTCGGAACGTGAGCATCATTTGCTTTTTTGTTTTTTTTTTTTTTTTGTGCATTCAATTGCCGTCAATAACTCAATAAAATATAAAATTGAATGGAAGATGAGCTGCAGTTGATCATAATGATGATGTTGCAGAAATATACGTTAATTTTAACATGAACTTCTTGGATCACAGCTTCGACACACATCAAATTATGCATGCAATGCGACGCGACCCAAACCGATCCAAAACCAAAGCCATAAGCCATCAATTCATACTTTACTCCATACTGCATACTCCATACTCCATAAGCAAAACCAAAGTCCGACCCGACCTGATCAACTCGCTTGACTCGGGCTGTATAATAATCGGCCGAGACGAGTGCTGATCAATCATACATACTAGCTGCAGTCTTTGCTAGCCTTTGGCTAATTTAATATGGCTAAAGATCAAGCCATCACACACACACACATACATACCACACACACATTTGAAAAATGTTCCCGCGAACTTTTCAACTGCACTTGCTGCAACGAACGGAACGAAGTCATCCTCTTAGCTCAGCTCAACTCAACTTAACTGAAGTCAAGTCAACTCAACTCATTGGCATTCTCATTGCCCCGCGGGAAGCATAAACAGCCAATAGCGCCGAAAAGAATCTTTTTTCCAATACACTAGCTGCAGGGTATTTTGAATTTGTAGCTGAAAATATGCCTAAGAAATGAATTATTAAAATTAAATAGTATTGTAAAGATAATTAAATAAATAAAAGTATGATTGTGAATTTAAATAAACATAGAATAGACAAAACAATATTTAAATCATATTTGTACAAAAGTAAAACTTGGTTATGCTTCCATTTTCTTGCAGTTTAACTATTGTACTCTGAAAGAAAAATATAATAGTCTATTAAGAAATTTTGCAAAATATATCAATAGACAATAGATAGACTTGTTTAAGTTTAAGTTCCTTAAAAAGTAATGTCCTCATTGCTTATAATTTTTTTTTGTTTTGTCATGTTTAAACTTAGACTGATTGTAATTTGTAATATTTCAATATACAGCTGTGAACTTTGAAATAGCAGTGCGACAGAAACGAAAGTACATAACTTTTTTTTGCATATTCCTTTTTGTTATTTGATCGCTTGTATATTGATTTTGTAAAAATGATAAAGAAATAAGATAAATGCAAAAACCACTTTAAATTTTAATATATTTGTATACATATTATTTCATTTTTTAAATATTCCTATATGTATTTTTTTTTATTTATATAAAGACTATTTTACATTTTGTTATATTCTTGTATACCTCTTTTTTTTCAATTTTAAAAAATACACGAAATTTAAAATAGGATAATGATAATTCTAAATTATCACATTTAAAATTTCGTGAATTTTAAATAATTGTACAAACTTAATAAAAAAAGAGCAAAAAATCAGGCCGCTTTTACTTTAAAAAAGAAAGTATTTTCAATGAATTAGGATTAAATAATGCAATATATCTACAGTTTAAAGTGTATAAGGAGTGCATTCTTTCTTTTTCGTTTTTGTATATTCTTAATGCTGTTGTTTTTGTTTGTGCGCTATGCTCTGGCAATTGATTTCAAGCCATTGGCATCGTTCCAATGAGCCTAGGCCGTGCGAATAGCTTTCCGATCATCATTATGGCGAATGATGGATCATCATAATGAACGAAACATAATCGTGGGTCATTGCTACAAATTTTGAACGTTCGGGTCATAGCCTCGTAGGTAAGTCACACGGCCAGTTCAGTGTCTCCCTCGCATTCTTCACCCCTCCCACTCCTGCATCAGCAGCAGCAGCAGCAACACATTCTAGTATGTCGCACTCTCGCGGTTGCTCTCTCGCGATGATCTTGTAATCAGGCGCAGCGAATTTGTATATGGGCATGCATGACGTGTGGCCTGATGAGCCATGGAGCGTGTGCAGCATTCGTGCCCTGGCCTAGCCCCAAAACATCACCTCGAACTCGATGCAACAGCGAGCTGCGGCTTCTCGCAGTTCGATCAACACATCAACATCATCATCATCATCATCACATGGGATCACATCGGCACGTCGATGAAATGTTAAAGTTCCAGCAAACAAAATCACGATTGACATGATGTATTTGTTGCTATTGTTGTGTTTTTGCTTGCTCTTGCTGTTGCTGTTATTGTTATTGATGCATTCGCATGTGTTTGTTTTTTTGTTGTAGGGGCAGAAAATATAATTTCATAATTTTCAATTTCCATGCGCAATCAGCAGGTCAACAAAATTAGCGTGGCCAAAAAAGCAACAACAACTATTGATTGCCCACCTACAGTTGCTGTGATGTGATCTTCTGCAATGATCCATAGTTCATAGCGTGTTCAGTATTTGCATTTTGCACACATCGTTGTTGATTTCGCTTTGATTATCGATTGCAATCGACTGCATGTAAAGTGAGAGGCAAGAGTCGAGGGCAAATGTCGACACTTTGCGGAAGTGATTAACTCGGTTTTGTGAGAAGTGGCATGTGAATGCTCTTTAGCGACACTCGATAGGCACTAATTAATTATCGATCACAACCAATCGATAACATTTAACACTAAATTAAAACATGTTGGTGCACTCGCCTTTAAATCCAATTTTAAAAGTTTTATTACACTTTTTCAATGTGCAGTTATCGATTACTTATTATTTTGATAAGCTTTCAAGAAAAAATTATTGAAAATATTATTGAAAATTTATTTGAGCTTAAGTTCTACATAGTTTTGACACCTTTACGATAAGTAACAATAGATTATTTTCGATATTATGTATTTTATTAAATAGTGCTTGGGCTAGATGCGTGAATCTTGCTAGCTCCAAGTGTAAACGAATTGACATCTTTATTGATAAAATATATCTTTCATGCTGCGATAAACAGAACTCAATTATTAGTGATCGACAACATAAATATAATTTCATGAATACAGCCTTATTTTCCTTTACTTTCACTATCAAAGGATACAATTTCATTTATAATAAGTTTGGCGTACTTCAATAAATAAGACTCGATAATATTCGATACAACTTAATCGATAGCTACAAAAAGCTTTGTTAATCAAAATAATTTTGATTATACCTTTGGCATACATTGAGAAATTGAACTTAACAACTTATCGATAACAATAATTTCATTAAAGTCACTTCATTTCCCGAAACTCTCGTGCTAATTATGCTTTACTCGATAGCTACACACCTTCGATTTAGCCGAACTATGCCGTATCGATTTGGCGTATCTATCGCTGCGGTGCATAGTTAAGATTCTGCTAAGTTTGCATGTTCATTAGCAGGCAAGCGACCCCATTTCACATGGAGAGTTCCTAAGCGCATAGCATGCCCATATAATTACACGCACAATCTGTGTACCATAGAAGACGATTCGCAACAAAAAAAAAAACACCCAACCAAAAAACAAAAACGTCTTTAAGAGGTCGCAACCTGGTCGAAGCGAACTGCTTAGCGATCGAAACTCATGAAATTCGATGCCACAGCCACCGACTTGAATTCCTTTTTAACTGCGGGGCAGACAGCGAAATTTTGCGGCTGATGTTGTTGTTGTTTGTTTGTTGTTTTGTGTGGATGTGTTCTTGTTGCTGCTGGTTGTTGTTGTCGCTTGTAATTGGCTGTACATTTCGACACCCCGGCGACAACAGCAAAGCGCAGAACAGAATAAAACAGAACAGCACTGAAAATCACAACAACAGCCAAGTCGTAATGAGCTTACATTACAAACATCGCATAGGTCTAAAAATATGAAGAGACGCGCCCCGAAAAAAAAACAACAAGCACAAATCGTACACACTATACTATATACTATACTATATACTAGTATGCACTTGCAACTACGATCTTGAGAGTCGCTTAGAAAGCTGTGCAAATTTTCTATGGAAAATGTAGTTTTCCACGCACATTGGCTTGGGCGGCTGTGTTTAATGCGGCTTATTACCAATAAGACAAATCCTAATTATACAATAAATTCCATTTTGCATGCACATTTCCATTGCGTTTTCACCTTGCCAATGTTTTCAGTTTTCAGTTAGCTGCAACGCCTCCGCACAGTGGTAACACTTGTTGCAACATTCAGCGAAAAATAAATTTATATTTTCGATTTTCATTAAATTTTAAGAATACCTTCTTAGAAAAATATTCTGTTAAATTCAATTAAAATAATTTATTAGTAAATTATGTATTTATCTGTATTATTACAAAATATACAAAATGGTGATACTATTTTTGAAGATTCATTTCTATTTCTATTCTATTCTATTAAAAATATGTAAATTACCTTTTATTCTTAAGGTAATTATGTATTTATTATAATATATTATATATATAATTTATAGTATCATTACTATTATATTAGTAATTTATCTGCGTTAATGACTAATTCGATTTGTAATATAGTTTTGATTCTATTAATACTTTAAGAAATTTAGAAGAAAAAATTGCAAAATTTAAATTTATTTTTTCTTTCTTGTTTTTTTTATTGTTTAATTTTGTTTTGTTTTGTATTTAGTTTTTAAAAAGACTATTTGGACAAATACAATTAAAAGTATTCTTAAGCTAATTATGTATTTAATTAATATTTGTCTCTGCTATAAAATAATACTAAAAATGTGTATACTGAATTCGGAAAGAAATATTTATTATGAGTCTGAAGACTATTATTAAGTGTTCTATTATAGTTAAACAATTTAACATAAGTACGTGAAATTATAATTGTTACAAATATTTTGATTATCAAAAATCTATGTCAAAGTGGTGGTAAAATATTTAGCGACAATTATTGAATACTTTGACCCAGTGTACACAGTTGCTGCTGCTGATGCTGCTGCGACTGTTGCTGATAACAATCTCGCAAATTTCTGCAGCAAGTCGTAGTTGATGCTGCGAATGGGGACTGGGAACTGGGAACTGGGTACTGGACACATGGCTAGCCACAGTTGGAGCTTGGCCTGGTCTGGTCAGGTCCAGCATGGTGTGGCGTGGCATGGTGTGGCGCATCTCTTGGCGCAATAAAAATAAAACCATAGACTAAACGATAACACAACAGAGGAGGAGCAGCAGGAGTGTGTACAACATGCAGGGTGGCAGCAACAGGGGGCAAGCAAGGAGGGAGGGGGTGTAGGGAGGGGAGTTGTTGTCTAGGCGTGTTTGTCTGCGTTTTGTGTGTTGTAATTGTGTCTTGTTAATTTCGCATATTTGAGCAAACGGCAGTTTACAGTTGAATGTGGCATGTTGAAGCTCTTGCAGCTGAAGCATCCCTCTCTCTCTCTCTCTATCTATCTATCTGTCTCTTTCTGTTGCTGCATCTGCTTAGTGGCAATTAAAGTGACTTTTAATTTGTTAGTTGTCCAGTTGAATAGATTTGAAGAAATCATAAGCTCAATGACATTAAAATGCATCAGTTGATGCGTTGGGTGGATTGCTGATTGAGAATTGAGCATTGGGATTGCCCTCAGTATGAATGTAAGTTGAGATTCTCGGTAGCGTTGCACAAATTTGTTGCCATATTGCACATAAAATGCTGTAGCTTATGGCGTATTCCAACCGATTTTGTCAGCCTGTTGATAATAAAAATGAGACTTTCGAACCCCGTTTTGCTTCAACCAGCGACTCTTTGGTTGCTCTGCACTCGTGCTCTCGTGTTGGCTGTTAATTAAATTTAATTAATTGCAATTTATTAAATTGGTAATTAAGCATAATATTTACGCAGTCGTTTGACTTTAACACTCATCCACTTGTGACATTTATGCCTCGCATATTTGGAGTAT
The DNA here is from genome assembly GCA_035046325.1 of Drosophila niveifrons. Taxonomy (NCBI): domain Eukaryota; kingdom Metazoa; phylum Arthropoda; class Insecta; order Diptera; family Drosophilidae; genus Drosophila; species Drosophila niveifrons. The sequence continues at coordinate 37,938,811 of JAWNOC010000052.1, forward strand.
GTCGCACAGTTATAAATAAATGAGTTATGCTTCTTGATTGTTATCTTAAAGTCATAAGTTGTGATTAGTATTTGGTATCGTTTCGGGTTACCGTTTACATAAATCAATTCTAAGCTGATGGCAATGCAATTACATATAATTTTTAGTTAGTTTATTTAGTTTTAGGTAAAAAAATCAGCAGTTATCGCTTATCAGATTGTACATATATTGTATTAGAAAAACTGTAAGCAACTTTTTAATTTTATTAAGCAAGTATTTTTCTTTTTGTCTATACAAGAAATATATAAAGATGGCAGAAGGGGATATTTCAAATGGCTGAAAATAAAGATATTCAGGATTAATATTAAAATACCATACATACATTTAGGTATTTTCAGTATTTTTTGATATATTGAATTTATAATATCGCATTGCTTTGATGTTTTTGAGATCGGGTAGCGGGTAACGAGAAAACTCGACTTTTGCATACTCCTTGTTTTCATTATTCTTATTTTTTTTATTTATTATTTTATTAAATTACCTTAAAGATAACTTCTAAAGTGTATAACACTCGATCAATAATATATTTTTAATTATGCCAGTTCGAATTGAATGATTCTATTTGAAAATGTTAATACAAAACTTAGAACTAATGTAAAACTGCAGCACACCTTATCACTTGTAAAATGATGAAAATAAACTTTTAAAGAAAAGCTGAACTTCGTCCTACTCTAATTAAGTTTTAGGCTTAAAGATCTGAATAATATGCATACCGATTTTTAGGAAGTGCAGCTAATGGAGCTGACATTTTCTTAGATGCATTTTGCCAACTGCTTGGCTTGCCGTTTCGACTCTGTAAATATTTATTTAGTGCGCTTGCAGCTTTTGCTGTGGTTCTTTAGAGTCAACTGAATCGCAGCAATGACCTTTATCCACGCTGATCCCTTTCGAATGTAGAATATGAGCAAACAGTGGCTACTTCAAAAGCACAGCAATAGCAACAGCAACAGCAAGAGCAAGAGCAACAGCCACCGCAGTTACCATCGTTCGCTCTATTTGTGGCACAGAGAGGCGCATGCATATGATATGCACTTAATTTATTCAAAGTCACGTTGCTTGGCTAAGCTAGAAAAAGGCGACTCGTACTTGTTCCTATCCCCCATATATATATTTATATATATATATATATACATTTGTATATGCTTATGTATGTAGTAAGTACGAAACAGAAGTGAGTGAGTCAGCTAAGTGCATCAATTTCCATTTAACTGTAAGCGATATTTTGCCAGTCAAAGCAACAGCAGAAACAGCAGCAGCAACTGAAGTCGCATCGAAATATTGCCAATATTTGTGTTGTTGTTGCTGCGGTTGCTGTGCCAAATTGCAAAAGTCAAACTAGCGACGTTGTCTAAACAAAAGACTCAAGCAACGAACTTGACTAAGGCTGACTTCAGAGCCTCACAGAGCCTGAAGTGTGGGTGACATCTTCAGCAAACACTTGAGGCGTTTGGCGTTTGAGCTATTTGCGTTGATTGCCAGGCCAGTGCAAGCGAGACAGACTATGCAACTACCAAGCGATGCTAGAGCGAGAGGCAAATAGAGAAGTTTGCCTAGGCAAGTTTTCAATTCAAGTCGTGTTATTGTTGTTGCTGTTGTTTTTGTTATTTTAGTGCTACCGTTGGCTGTACTCTTCTACCCTCCCATCGCGCTTCCCCTCCCCTACCCTCTCAGACTCCTTCTCAGTGTCCCACACCCGCATCCACCCTAAACCCCCCCCTGCTGTGCCACACAATGTTGTGTTGATGATGCTTCAGTTTTCGTTTGTTGTGGTTGTTGTTTTTGCAACTAGCCGTTTGTTTATTTTCCTAACACTTCAATTGGCATTCCACACAAAAAGCGAAAATTGCAAAACGTGAGTAGTTTCGAGTTCTAATTTAAAATAATTTTTGTGTTGACGCTTTTGCAATTTTTTGCAACGCCTTTTGCCTCCTATTATTTCACCTCCTCTTCGCAGCTCAAATCTTCACTGCTTCTTTTTTTTTTGTTTTTTATTTTTGCCATTTCGTAATAGAGTCGTTAAGTGGCCCGTTGCGCTCTTTTCGGTAATTTGATGAACGATTTTTGATAATTTTGCACGGTTCTCTCTATTTTTTTTTTTTTTTTCATTTTTTTGCTATTGGCACGTTTTGTTTTTCTTCGTTTTTGACCCGTTTGAGTGAAGCATCTGCAATAACCAGAGAAGAACAGTATACGACGAGTAAGTATTTTATTTTTTTTTCCTACTTTTCATTCCTTTTGTCTGATTTTAATATCAAGTGCAGGCAAGTGGGTAATTATTGTTGTTGACGCTGCCTGTTGCTGCTGCTGCCGTTGCTGGTTGCTGGTTGCTATTGCTGGTGGTGCAGTTAAAAACGTTGACCACTCAACTGTCAATGGTTGAGTGCCCAGTTCCACCTTCTACACCCCGGTTTTGGCCAGGCAGTTGTGTGGTGTTTGCCCATTTGGAGTGCTGCACTTTTGTGGCCAGCCTGTCGAACTTCACCTGTGTGTGATTTGCATATGTGGCCAAGCTGAAGTTGCTTCTGTTGGCTGCAATGCTGCTGCTGCTTTGAGTGCCCATGAATAGTCACAAAGCATTAAGCACTTCACTGAGAGGAGATGATGGAGCAGATGGAGGGAGGCAGGCTCACAATTATCTACACAATATGGCAATCACATATGTAGATATTGCACACACACACACACACACACACATACACAGAATCATAGCCAAGTCAAGTTAAGTCAAGTCAAGTCAAGTCAGGCAAGTCAGCGGTGTTGCCAACCAGTTGTTCAATCTAGGAAGTGCATGAGTTGCATTTTCCATATGGCCACTGTACGTCCGTCCAGCTGTCTCATCTGTCCCACTGTTCAGCAGCAACAAAGCAATAACAACAACAACGACGACGTAGACTGCGTTTTCTGCCATTTCCTCATTACTAGCCGGCACTGCGAACGGTTCGTCGACGTCGTCGCAGTTGGCTAAAAAGAAATTGAACTTTTTCACACCAGAATCGATTGTAATTGAATGCCTGAGGGCGCTCACTTTGCCGCCAGAGAAAGACAGAGAGAGAGAGCGAGAAAGAGTGAGAGAGAGAGAGAGTCCCAACGTAGGCCTAAGCTTAGGCCTTGCCTTTGACTTTTGCCAAGCTTAATGCAAATTTTTCTTCATTTTGACATTGGAGAATTTTTCAAACGCCAAAAAACTTTCCCAAAACAAAAAAAAAAAAATCAAGAAGAATACGTATGGCAAATGGGGCCAACCATCGCATCGCATCTTATAGCATCTTATAGCATCGCAGCAACCACCACCAATGGCGTACATTAAATTGCTTTATTTTGGAAGCACACCACACACCACTCGAGTCTCGAGTCGGGGTTAGAGTCGGAGTCGAGTCGCTCTGCTGATGATGATCAGCAAAAGCTGATGAGCTGCATCTGTGGCGATTCCACAACTGAACCGAACCGAACCGTACCGAACACCTGCTGCTAACATTTTGCTATAAATTGAAATTTGAAATAGCAAAATTGTGCGAAGCTGCACAGAAACAAGGTTGGATCAACATCGAACACGCCGAAGACACTAAACGAGTGTTCAAGCAAATCATATGGAATCTTAAATGCCCTTACTTTTAGTTTGATTATATTAAGTTGAGATTGGAAATCAAAGAAATGTAATTGAGAACAAATAACTCATTAGAAATACTAATTTAAATATGAACAAAACTGCAACTACTAAAATGATTAGATGTAATAAAGTACAAACTAGAGAAAGCTAAGATAATTTTAGTATTATTTAATTTTATTAAACATTTTGTCAGTTAGTCTAAAATATCATTACTGAGAATTTTTTGAAAAGCTATTGAATAGAGTTATTTTTTATTTTAATTTTTGTAATAACAATATATTAATAACAGTACACAAATGTATGAATGATAAATTTTGGAATCAATGTCACCAGCTCTTAATTGAGATATTTATATTTGATGAATTCTTTAATAAATTTCAAAGGAAATGAAAATTGCTAGAATTTTCGATTATTGATTTGAAAATGCTTATTTTTACACCGAAGGATTTGTTAAGTTTCATAAATTAAATCAGCTTGCTTTAACTGACAATCTGGTATATTTTGTTATGTTTTGAATTGTACTATCTCAATATTCCAAAAAACATTCCTTATTATATAGGTATATTTCGGTATTTTAGCAGTATATTAATTTGGTATACTTAAGGTATAATTAATTATAATTATAATTATCGTTTAATTTGTTTTGACGTAAATCTTAGCTATATCTTGTCAGCTACACAAACAGCTTACCAAATTTAAATGGTCCTACTACTCTTTCTATAGTCTTGTAAAGAAACTTCATTAGTTGATTCGATTTCGCCATAATTCTGCCCTAATAATTTCTCAACAGGCGCCATTTGCTATGCGTAGAAAATCATAAACAAAAAAAACACGAAAAAAAACAGACACCAATCTGAAGAAGAAATATAAGATTCCCATGGCCCCCACATAACGCCGCACTAGCGTAACCAAAATTTATGGCTTACAACGATTCAACATTAAAAAATCCAAAAATAACAACCCGAAAAAAAGTGAGGAGAAGAAAGAGTGAGGGAAGTAAAATGAAGTTGAAATGTAAATGATTCATTTGCTTTGCTCGCACAGCAGACACAAGAAATCAAAGCAGAGGTGTTTAATTACCAACAAATAAACAAAATGGAAACGATTAATTCAATTCGCCAATTTTGTAACGAAGGCCCCGTTATGGTTGAAACAGAAAAAACTCGGAGGGGGAAACAAAAACGAAACTGTTTGAAATTGTAGCTAAATTTGTGGTCGATCTCTATAGCTGCTATGGCCCCGCGGGGCAATCAACAAACAGAAATAATATCAGAGATGGAAAAAAAAACTAAAATAAAATAGAAATCCCACAACAACAACAACAGCGATAGCAATAGCAAAGCGAAACATAGTGAGACAAAACACAATAATCAACCTCGAAAAGGTTGTGTGCCATTTATCAAATAATGTGTAACTTGGCTCCAGAAATGGAGATAGAGATGAAGAACTAGGGAGTGCGGAGAGTGTTGCCTGCTCCCTGAGTGACTTCGAGTCTCTCGGAACAATTCGTGGATGCGACTGCGACTGCGATTGAGACTGGGTTGGTTGGGCTGCCCATGGTGTGAGTTTCATTTGCCTTATGATACACAAGGTGGAGCGCCCTTCCCCGACGAGTGAGTCCGGATCTCTGCTCGGTTCGCTCCTCTCATCGCGGTTCGCGCTCTGGGTCAGACATGTGAGTTCAAACTCATCCGTCAAGTGGCGGGTGCTATGGGGCTTAATGGATCGACATCGACATCGTCTATGGTGTTGGTGTTGGTTTCGGTTTCGGGGCTTGCGACCTGCTCCATAGTAGTACAATCCATAGGCTAGTTGTGTTTTGGTGTTGTCATTTATCATTTGATTTGCTTTTGATTGCTCGTTGCCTTCTCTCGGAGTTGGTCTTCGTCTTCGTTTTCGTCTCGGCCTAATAATTGTTAACAAGTAAAGTCTATTTAAGCCTTGTTCGTGGCATTGTTGCTGTGCCTGTTGTTTTGTGTTTAATTGGTTCACATGATTTGTAAATTAAACAATTGCGGCGCATGCAATAACAACAACAACATTCTAATTGAAAACTGAGCATGTCGAAAACAGTGTGAGCTTTGACAGCTGCCACCTCTCTGCCTCTCTTTTCCTCGTCTTCGATAGAAGGCTACAATTGTTGTGTAATTGCTGTGGATGCTAACGAAGAAACATAGGTTGGCCCTGTTTTATCTTAGAATACTCGGCATATGAGCGTCAAAAGATATTTGAAACTGATAAAATCATTGTATAAAATAAATATATAAATCAAACATTAATGAAATAAAATCCTAAGAATTGTTTGATAATTCTTTTCAAGATAAAAAATATATTTAACCGATATTGTAAATCGATTGTAATTTTTTAATATTGCTCATTATTTATATCTACTACTTTTTTAAATATATGACACTTTATTTGATTTAAGCTTATTAAAGAATATAGAAATATAAATATAATATTTGACATTTATTTATATTTGTATGAAGAAAACGTAACTCAATAGTATTTGTGGATATTAATTGAAAAATGCCAATTTTTGCTGTGAACAATTTCTTAAAATCAAGTTTGTGAAATTTAATTTGGTACACAATTCTTAAAGGAATTTGCAAGAAAGAAAAATGCTTAATAAAGAATAAAGAAATATAAATATAATATTTGATATTTATTTATATTTCTTCTAAGAAAACGTATTGTTAATAGGTCAATAGTTATTAAAAATTCTTCTACTATTATAATTATTGATAGCACCTGCTAGGCTTTAAAATGCAAAATTAAATAAAAATTGGTTGTTTTTTATTCAAGATTTAGTTATAATGTTAACATAATTGCTTACCACTTGTATATTAGAGTACTTCAGAGCACTGTTATACTTATTGTAATTCATTATTCTAACTATAATTTTTGTTTTTAATTATTTTTGTATGAAAATATAGTTGATATAATAATGAATAATACAGTCATTAACCAGATCATTCATTTATTTTAAAACTTTTATCAAATGTGCCTGAAAATAAAGTACTTTAAATAACTTTTCATTATTATTAAGGAAAGATAATAAATTGTTAAGCTTTTGTTTATTGGTTTTTTTTTTTACTTTTAAAACCTTGATAAAAAGTGCCAAAAAAAAACAAAATATTTCGAATACATTTTTAATGAAATGTTTTGTATTCTTAACAAAATTGCCTTTTTTTTCGTAAGCAAAGATATTTAACAATAATTGATAATATTAATAGAAGAATGATGTGGCATTGAGTGCGATTTAAAATTCCAGAATAAGTGGCGTAAGTTGTTCTAAGCTCGAGGAACATAAAAGTTGCACAATAGTTGCAATAGTTTGTGGTCGTAGCAGATTGATCGTATCATGTTTGTTATTATGTCCGTTCTTTGCCATAGATCTATCTATCAAAGCATCTGAGTTATTTGGGTCTTTGTGCGGATTGTGCATTGTTTGGCATGCAATCATCTCGTTTAGCAATGGAATTGCCAAGCAGAGGATGCGGCAAGATGGGGCAAGATGATGGGGCAAGAGAGTGGCCAAAGTACGAGTACGAGTACGAGTATTGGTGTCTTCTGTTATCTGTGCAACGCCTGTGGCGCAAATCTCTACACGCAGAGGTGCCCCCAAGTGGCGACCTCTTGCGACTGCATAAGTTTTTCTTCTTGTGTTTGGCTTTTGCTGTTGTTGTTGTTCGTTTTTTTTTTCGCTCATTACAGCGGAAAAACTCGATCCAAAAGATTATAATTGATTAAGATGAATCAGCGTTGCGGTCAAATGTTTGATGGGAATATAAATTGTTTGTGGTTTTGTGTAACGATGCAGATAGCAGTTGGACAGCCACAAACAGCAACAACGACAACTGCAACTGCAACAAACTGTGACAGCAACAGTTGCTGCTGCTGCTGCAACGTTGTTGGTCTAAGCAAATCAAACGCAACATTTAAAGCTTGCCTGCGCCGCTGGTGCCGCCCGTTGATGATGCTGCTGCCACTGCTTAGGGATGCTGCCGGAGGAGGCATACACTAAACACAGAGAGAGGGGAGATAGGGGACAGAGGCTGCCTCAAAAGTGGGAAAGCATCATCAGCACAATGCCAAAATGCAACTCGGCTGCAAGGCGGTAAATCTAAGCCGTGGTAAATAAATCAATCGCACTGCAAATTTTCTTTCTGCTGCGTTTGATTTTTCGCTGATGTTGTTGCCGCAGCCGCAGTCGCTGCCTTGGCTGCTGTGGCTATTGATGAGCGGCCATCAATATTTGTCTAGTTCGAGTTGGAATGCGGCCTGGAGAGTGAGTGAGGGAGAGACAAGCGACAGAGAGAGAAGAGAGAGAGAGTTGAGAATTGCGACCTATGTGCACTCGGCCTAGTGTGAAGTCTTCTTCAGCCTCTTTTGCTGATTGCGTGTGGCAAACTTCCTGTCAAACTCTGTGCGGAATGTGTGTGTGTGTGTGTGTGTGGTGTGTGTGTGTGTGGAGTGTGTGTGCCCTGTGGGGCCACCCAGACCAAAAATAGATAAAATGTTGCACTTTTTTATTGCATACACAGATTGAGCTCAAGGCTTTGGCAAGCTAATTAAACGCTAACAAACACACACACACACATGCACAAATCTACACTCTCTCACACTCGCACACCTCTTGAACAACGGTAGCTCCACTTGAAACTCTCATTGAACTGCCCACGTTACGCCCACCAAGTCGCAAGTCGCAAGAGCCATAATCGTAATCATCATCATTATTCTTGCACTCTGATTTGGTGGCAAAAATACGAAACAACAAAGCTCAGCAATAAGTTTTGATCAAATTATATCGTAATAGTTGATTTACTTGGTTTATTAAGCGCTTTGCATTTGACTTAATTGACAATTGGACTTAGCTGACATGCCCAGAGGGCCGCCTTGCTAACGCCGATGACGTGTTGCATGCACCATTCAGCATTCAGCAGCAGATCACAAAAGGTGCAGGCGGCATGTAAATTAATGCAGACCAGTGAATGCACTGCTTTACTCACAGTTCAGAGAAGAAAGCTGAGAAAATTTAACTATCAACAAAAAACGAATTCATCTTTAAGCAAATATAGAAACGCAAAAACTTTAAAAAAATAAGAGCTCTAGTTATTTTTCTTTATTGAATTAATAAAAGTAAGTTATCGAGTTATTGAATATAGTCCTCTTTACATTTCTTACTCTTTTACTACATTCTTAAACGTAATATAAAATCTATGGAATAGTTATGCGAAAGCTTCTTTTAAGCATTCAAATTTAACTATTGCAAATGTTATATTAAAATTATATATTCTTTTGCACTTTTTCTACATCCTTTTTCTTTAAACGACATTCGTAAACGTTTTACACACTCATAGCATATTTAGAAAAATGAGCTTTAAGCTCCAAGTTGTAAAATTCTTCCGCTTCCACTTGATCGAATGTTTTGCGTGTCTCTTTTGGCTGCATTCTTAAACGGTTTTTAATAATGTTACAGCTTTAGACACAGGAGCTTTAAGCTGTGAAGTTCTTTCGCTGTCAGCTTGTTAGCCATTAACAAATTCTTTCAATTAATTGCCTGTTTTGTGTCGTCTTTCTTTAAATTATATTTGCCAATGGAAAAACAAGAGCTTTAAGTCATAGGTTGTAAAATGATTGCTTGTAACGTTTATAACAACTTTTAATCGATAATCTTGAATTTATTAAGCTCTTGAAATTGACATTTCATTAACATAGATTCGTTACAAAAGTAGTTTAAAAGATTAAGAGCAAACTTGTGCGCAATAAGCTCAGTATATAGAGTATTTTAAAAAAGCTTAAAGAGAAATAGAATAGGCAACCGAGTCTGGCAAAAAAAGAAACAAAATAAAATGACAGGCGACGCATGTGGGATGTTAAAGGTGAGGTTACAAGCAACCAAAACACAGCAACAATTGCCAAGACTCCAACTGCAACTGCGGCTGTGATCGAGACAGAGACTGAGACACTGAGATCAAGAGACCAAGAGCAAGAGTAAGAGCAGAGCCCAAACCCAACAGATTTAAAGGCAGCTCATTGCTCGCGTTGTTCCCATTCCCATTCCCAATCCCGTTTGCGTTTCCTTTTTGATTTGTTTTGGTTTGTTTTTGTGTGGCAAGCGTCGTGTGCCTTGCAACACATATGGGCACGGCGATGACAAACTTGACAGACAGCGCACACAGACAGACAGACAGACAGACAGACATTTAATTGAAATAAAGAAGTTTAATTTAGCCAAAAGTCTCGAGGTGTCTGTAACTGAAAACCAGAGAGGAAAATGGAGAGGAAGCTGCTGCTGCTGTTGGTGGCCTGCGTGGGAATGCATCGCCCTGCTCTGCTCTGCTGTGTTGAGATTAGCTTAAGATGTGAGACGCTGCAGTATTTACAAATACGACTCATAGGTGGCGCCAGCATGTGGGCTAAATGTGTCGCCAACATGCAACATGCAACCGTTGCATTATTACGACACAATTACAAGTTTCTTCTTTTTCTTTCTGTTTCTCTCTCTCTCTCTTCATACCAATCGAGGCGCCTCCTTCGATACTCCAAAGTGGAGATTCGCCTTGGTCCGGTAATTGCAATTGAAGCGCAATCAATTACCTACCGGCTGGTGGCTGGTCGCTGCCTCTCGCCTGTGTTGCACGCTGCACGTCCATCCTTACCCCTCCTTCACACCCTCCCCCATTGACAGCACTTTTTGTGTAGTTGGCTCGCAAGTAAAAGTCGTCGTTCAATGGTGCACCACCTGCTGTGGTCCACTCGCTGTGCTCTCGCCAAGATTTACTCGCTCTGCCTCACTTAAATGGAGCTAAGCGCGCCAGTTGATTGCGTGCAATTTATTAAGACGCGCTAACAAGACGTGTGAATGACCAAACCGGAGCAGACTCCAACTCCAGCTCCAGAAGCTCTCTCTACACTCTGAAACCCCCTCCCTCCCTTGTGGATTACATTGTGGCATTGTAATTGCATTGGCTTTGCCGGTGGTGCTGTCGGCTTTATCACATCAATAAGCACAGCATTCGATTTTGATCTATTGGGAATCGCATCGAGTCCAGAGCAAGCAGCTTTGTGAATATAGTTTGACATCAAGGTAAAACTATATTAAGAATAGCATTTTTAGTTGGTAATCTTATTTTAAAATAAAATTTAATATAAAATCTGAAAATACACCGCAAAACTACTAAAATATACAAAGGGCTATATTTGGTATATTGATATTGAACCACATCAAAATATACCAAAGAGTAATATACATATATTCCATACAGTACACCAAAATACCAGATTGTCAGCTAAAGCAGCTGAGACTTGATGGTTAAAATCCATGTTAGATATGCGAAGTAGCAAATTCCTGATTTATTTCGTTTAGAAGTAAATTCAGCTTATAAAAAAATAAATAAATTACTCTTAACACATATTCTTAACAGTTGATAAACTAATTAGCTTTACCGCCTACAAATGAAATGCCTAGTTAAATTTTAAAATGAAAATAGTTTCTTCTGGAAACTTAAACCAAATGGAGATCTAGTTTATAAATTAGACTTTCCTTTAACCTGTTTAAATAATCATCGAATCAATCTAAATTTATTTGAGCTTAATTAGAATGTGATACCAGCAGGTTTTTGAGCTAATAGCAAGTCAATTTCTAACTGAAAATCTAGTTAGGTTCATTGGCTGACCTTCTGTCTCACTTTCTAACACACTTGAGCGCTATTCAAAATGTCATATCTGGACTTCACCATCTTTCTAACTCTGCACTCGACGACTGAATGGAACAATCAGTGTCGTCTCCTGTTACCACGATTCCACCCACGCAGGCCCACAGAGACTCAGTCTTAGCTCGGCTGTTGTCTCAGCCTTAGGTCTCAGCTTCAGTCTTTGGCTCTAGCATAAGTACGATCTCAGCATAGTAAGAAGCCCCATTACTGTCTCATTCCCGACTCATTCAACTCGTTTAGCATGCTCACCAAAGGCTAATCTTCAAGCTGACTGACTGCCCAGTCAAACGGAGCTGCAGCTGCTCTCTTGTCTCTTTAGTCTCCACAATGATGACGACAACAACAACAATCATGATGATGATCATGATGACGATGATGATGATGATGATGATGACGACGCCGACGACATTGGCGACAGGCCATTGTTTTGACTTATTGCTTTGCTTTTCTTACTGCTCCAGGTAAAGCGCAACAAGATTGATCTTTGTGCAAATATATTTTTCATTTTCTTTGGTTTTTCATTCGATTTGTGGTGCACTTGTTCGCCTCCGGTTATGGGTCTCAGGCCCGCGCCGGGGCCTAGCCCATGAGTTGTTAAATGTTTAACACGTGATATGACAAATAAATTACATATGATCAACAGATCCAACTAAAAAAGGAAACCAGACAGCCAAGCCAAGCAAGCTCTATGACTTAATAAAAGCTTGTAACGATCAATCTGTTTTATGTTCTTCACGTTGTTCTACATTCATTATAGTCAACTTTAGACGCAGCCTCTTTGGCCATAGATATGTGCCAGAAGAACCAATTTAAGCTCTATCATGGCAAATTGCGTCGCAAGGATCGATCAGAAGAAAACTGCTGACTGTAAATTGGGTTGCAACGATCAATAATTTCAAATTATTTCGAGTCACAAATGCATTATTTTAAAAAGAGCTTTTATTTTTATTTGCTTTGTACTTAATATATTTAAGAAATTTCAAATGAAAATATTACATTATAATAAAGAGAAATTAATTTAAACTGTATAAGGTATTAATAGATAAATAAAGCATAAAAATTAACAAATTGTTACTTTCATTTAAATTAACGTTAAGAAGAAACTTTAAATGTATAATTAATTTAACAACAATTTAATACAAATTTTAGATGGTGCAAAAGTTGCTACAAGACAATTTTCCTTTTGGATTACTTTTTTGATCTTTCATATTTCATTAGAACACGATACATACAAAAAATGCTTAACCACACAAATAATCATCATATTATATTAACGTGAATTTAAAATTTTGAATAATTTAAAAGTGTATAGAATTTAATAACAAATCGTTACTTCGATTTTTATTAAGAAATCGATATCATTGATTTATTTGAAGGTTTTTTTTTAAGTCTTAAGTTTTGTCTTCAAATTGATTTCTACTATACAACTTAATCTTATAATTTGGTGAAAACTTTTTAAATAATATTCATTTACTTTTAATTTGCAACCAATGTAGAACACGATACTCAAATGATATCAAACTAAATTAGTACAACCTTTCTGTATTTGAAAGAGATTTCAAGATGTTTATTTTATATCAATTTGTTGGAACTGTAAACTTACATGTACTTTTGGATTTCTTTGTCCCTTCAGCTATTACAAGGAATAATTTGTCTTACATGCCAAAAGTAAACTCAAAATTTACAAACATCATAAAATCAGTCGAACCGGTGTTTGTGCAACCTTTATGATGATGCAAGTTGCTCTGCTTGTGGTCGGATCCGTTGTCGTGTTTACATTTGCTGGGCATCGGAGATTTGATTACTGTGCCAATTCCCATCCTAGCATCATCTATCATCCATGCCGAATATCGGGCAGCAAAATTATAGAGCTCTCACTCTGGGGGGATGTAAATGCGATTTCATTTCTGCCGCTTATGGTTTATAGAAGATCACTTGCTGCAATAAAACACTTAAAACGATGACGACGGCGGTCATTTGGCCTCAAGTGCGAATCAGAGTGAATCAGAGAGAGGTTTCATAGGGAGGAGAGGGAAGAAAGGTCTGACTGCAAACGCCGCCAATAAGCACTGCTTTGCATGACGAATAGAAAAACTAACCCAAAAGTCACGCTAATAGTAAATTGAGCTCAGTATTCAACACTCATAACATAGCTACGAATGATCTATTCCAACATATGCCAACTGTGCAGTGGTTAAAGTGATTCAAGTAAAGCCTAAAAAATATCCTGTAAATATTCAATCAATGATTTCTTAAATTTTATTTTAATTTTTTGTTTATCAGAAAAGTGAAAATCATCTTTTATATTTTATTTATTATTTATTTTAATGAATTATTTATTATTATTTTGAAAGTGATTATCAAATGTTTGTTTATTTTGTAACATCGGAATATAATGAAATATTCAATTTATGGTAGATACGATTTTAATTTAGGATGTTATTACATTCATTATGTTATTATTAATTGATTGATTTAAATACATTAATTTGTAGATTTATGTACAAATTTGTTCTGTGAAAAGTTGTGTTAGATTTATTTTAAATTTGCTATAATACTCGTAAATAAGTTATACATTATATTTGTTTGTATTATTATTGGAATAAAAATTTTATACAATTTGCAAAGTTTAAAAATCTGGGAATATTGATACCAACTTTTATATTATTATGTAGATTTAAATATAATTTGATACTGCGAAATAAAGCTGTGTAATATTTTTTTATGAGTTCAACTTTTGTGGTTTATATTTCACCATTATTAATTTAATATATAGTACAAATAGATATTCAGTTCACAAATTCGTAGTTTATCATGGTCATAGGTACTTTTTTGTGTACAGGGTAGAAGACATCAGAAAACACAGCCCCCAAAAACGGCGCATACAAATTGCAATTTTTTTCTCTCCATATGCAACAATTGACACCCTCTAGGCACACGTCGTCGGCGTCGTCGTCAGGAAAGTTCCCATACATTGTTGGTTTCGGACTGTGGATCGTGTTGGCTGCTTGCTGATGTCCAAGCGAAAACAACGACGACGACGGCGACGGCGACGCAGATGATGATGATGGTAAAGTGGATTAATGTGGCATGAAATGATTTGGTGAAATAATGCAGCCAGTGTGTTGTGAGTGTTGGTGTTGGTGTCTGAGAGTGTGTGTGTGTGTGTTGCACTGGACACTGTGGCAACATGCATTGCAGTTTTGGCTCCACTCACACGCAGTGGGCCACTCTAACGAGTTTTTCATTGGGTTTTCTCGCATAGCGGCTACCTGTACAAAATTTTCTTCACTTCTCTTCTCTCGGTTGTTGTTTTTGGTTTTTTTCAGCTAGGTTTTTCTTTTTGCAGAATTTCCATGGCCCGTATGGGTCTCTAGGCATGCAGGGCAATTCCCATGACTTGATAACACAATTTGGTGCCGCAGCGAGACTTCATTTACCGCAAAGTGCATGTGGGTTCACCGTGGCATCTTCTCAGTTGCTCCTGCTTCTGCTGCTGCTGCTTCCACTTCTACTGATGCTGATGGTGGTGCTTTCGATGGTGTTGGTGTTGAGGTTGGTGTCGGCGGTGGTGCGTGGTGACGACGTTGACTATGTCCCGCGGCTATTACCACTAATAATAAAGCCACACAGCAACTACACAGTAAACGGGGTAACGGTTACATCTTGGCTTAGTTACACTCCACTCCAACTATCTCATGATCACAGCTTCGACTCATACGCAGACGCAGAAGCAAACGCAGCTTGGACAACGCCTCGCAAAATGCCAATTTTCAAATTGCTGTCACAAGTTTTCTGTACAATTATAAAGCAGCTATGTTAGTTGATGTCAACGGAAATTGCAACTGTCTGTTACAATTAATGTTTATTTCTCATGTATAGTATAAGAAAGATAGATTAAGGAATACATTTTAAAGAACTTAAAATCCAAATTTTCGGCCGATCGCTTTAAAATATTTAGACTCCTTCGTAAGCTTCAAATGTTATGGCCGAAGGATTTAAAATTTCATCATAAATATTGATGGACATAGCGTGACAAAAACTTAATTATTTTCATAAAGTTCCTTATGAAATTTTGGGTGTAGATGCGTTTGTATTTGGAGTTACGGGCAGAATTGGTAGTCTTAAAAAAGCTGCGAAACGGAAAGTTTTTTTTGTGAAACAATAATTTAATCTATACGATAAGAAGTAAAATGTATGATTTCAGGAAATGTTAAAAAGCTTTTCATTTAAATAAATTTTGTGATGCTTTTAAATATACAGTGCAGGTCAGTAATTTTATCACTTTATAAAAGGATTGTTGAAGACACGGTCATAATCTTTGCTATATTTTGAAGTCTAATAATTATATGTATGTGCCCTTTTTTAAATACAAGCTCATATTAGAAGTCCGGCAATGAAAAAATCAAAATGTAATGCAAATTAATAACAAAAATTATAATTATTTAAAACTAAAGAAAAAACATATAAAAATATATACTATAACAGCTGTGACGTCTGTCTGTCTATCCGTTTACAGCAAAGGATTCTTAGTTGCTTTGGCTAAAAATATGGTATATTTTGTACAATAATGTTGGTTTGGGTATTTAATTAGCGTTAAATATTTGGTATATTAGAATCTGGTTTTGTTGCGTATGGTTAGCAGGTATCTAAAAGTTTTTAATTTTTGATAATTGTCTGTTACTCCATCACTTTTTCTATTTTCAATATTTCGAATGATTTATTTACGAATAGTTTTTCTGACATTTTGAAATTTCCTTTTAGCATTTCTCACAATTGTATTTTGGGTTGTTCGTTTTATTTCGGATTTCGTTTTTTTTTTTTCATTAAAATTCCTGAACGAGTTCGTGAGCAGTGCTGCCAAATCAGCACAACTCCCACACCAAGCGGCAGCCTCCAACGGCAGCAGCAGCAGCAGCACCACTCAAAACCACTCAGCACCACTGAGTGGCTGAAAATGCACCAGCAAGACATTCAGTTCGTATTTCGTGCTCTACATAATTCATCATCAATCCACACTGTACTTGCCGGAGATGATGGCGATTTCCTGCGGGCTGAAAACTCAACTTCGAGTGCAAGGAGCCGAAGAGGGCAGCACACAATATTGGCAATCAGACAGCTTCGACAAAAAATATTGGAGCAATTTCCTATGCGAATGCCGAATACCTTTAGCCGCCACGTTCATATTGCCATATGACTTATTTGCCTTGGCCAAGAAGGTAAGAAGTCAGTCCGAGGGACAACGTCCAGTTCAGGATGCTTGTTGCACCTACAACAGCAACCAACTATCGCAAAACGATGGCAACGTTTTGATATCGCTGCTGTCGTTGCACCTTTTGCCTTTGCCCCGTTTGTTAATTTAAAGTTTTCGCTTTTCTCTCGTTTTTCGTCGTATGTTTCGCAGCCGTTTCCACCCCGCTGCGTCTCCTCGCTGTGCTGCGTTTTTCCAGATCCCGAGTCAACTTTGGCATGACTTTTCATCGCTGTCGATTGTCGTGATCAATTGAGAGCAATTTATTATGAAATGAGGGTGAATTATATGAATGAGCATCAGGAGATGAAGCTCGCTCCATCTCTCTCTCTCTCGCTCTGGTTCGATTGCTATCTCGCTCTGCGCCGCACAATTCTTTTGATCTTCAAACGGACTGCAAAAGTCCAGGTTATGAAAGATCTGCAAAGCGCCTGATGACTTGTTGCACTTTGCATTCGGTTTGAGTTGTGAGTGTGATTTTTAAAAGTGTTTTACATGGGAAACGACAACGATATGACCTCCCTCCCCCTCTCCCTCCCACTACCACCCCCCCGCTGAAGTCTTCCCACAGCTGTGCGGCTGAGGAAAAACGATACAAGAATCGATTGAGAGTCCATGACTTGGGTTTCTCTGCGAGTTGTACTACGAGATGTTGTTGCTGTTGTTGTAAATTGTCTGTCGACAATTATTTTATTATGCTGTCAACACTTAAATGTAATAATGCCAATAATATTGTTTTATGACAGTCGCAATATCTTTGTGGAGGCGCATTTTTCGTGCTTTGAATCGATCTTGCAGTCGATGCTGTTATTGTTGTTATTGGATGTTGTTTGCGCCTTGAGGCCTTCTTTCAGTGTGGTTGTTGCCATTGCCGTTGCTGTTGCTTTTGCCTTGTCCTCGGCTCTTTAATGTCGGTCTAGTTGAGGCTCTCAGCCTCAGCTGCATTTCGGTTTCGTTTTAGTTGGGCTTTTGTCCAAAGATAGAGGTCAGCCATGATTTCCAGTCGATGCCGTTGCCATCGCTGTCGTTTAGCCGTTTTGTTACTTGTGCCTCACTTTGGTGGGAATTCTAGTGCGGCTTCTTTACCCCACCTCTCCCCTCTCTGCTGCCGCCCACCAACTCGCCCCTGTCGCAGCCCTCGCAGCCATCTCGATTCGCAGAGAATGCTCGCATTTGCTGTCTGTTTTATGGCCTCAACTAGTAATTGGTTCATTAGCCCTGCAGTTTGGTTGCCACAACCACAGCAACAACAACCACAGCATCAGCAACTGAGCCTAGTCCAAAAGCAAAAGCTCAGCCAGCAACTGAGGTAGCGACAAAGCAATTTGATTCTCTTTGCCTTTTCGTTGGTTTTTAGTGTCTGATTTTAAGTAGTTCACAGTTGATTTCATTGTTTGCTCCGTTTTGCCAAAAGTTTAAGTGGTTAAGGTCATTGAAACCATTGAACTGCTTGAGAAAACTTTAAAAACCGGCGATACTTCCTAAAAAGTATGCTTAAATGATTGCTAAAAGTCACAGTTCAGAATTTTTGTTGTTATTTAAAAATTAGCTTATAAATATTTCTTTTGAATTTCTTTTTGACACGTACCTGTTTTTTTTTATATTTTAAGCAATTTAATCACCGAACTTTTCTTTTTTAGTTCTGAAACATGATTTAAACATGATTTTTGTCGTCTTGTCCACATTTCTTGAAAATTTAATTAACTAAAGGCATCAAAGCGTCTAACCAATTAACACATCAACAGACCAATAACAATTTTGTTTAATTAATTTTTGAGTTCTTAAATTTTAAGTGCCCCTCTCTTAAATTGGAAACAGTTAAATAAATTTCACTTGGTTACGCTTTTGTTACGACTATTCGGATCCTAGAGCCAGAGCCAGAGATAGAGACAGAGAGAGAGAGAGCCGTAGGCATTGCTTTCCCTGAGTTTAAAAAGCAGCGTGCATAACAAAAGACTCAAGTAACGAACTTACGGTATTGGTTTCCATTTTAACGAGCAACAATAATTATAACATTTGGACTGAGTCATAAGGATAGCCATTGAGTATTCGACCTGGTAACAGGTTCAAGCCAACCAAACACTGACCAACAATTCATCATCCGAATTACGAATTTGCCGAGAAAGAGTTGAGACGAATTGCAAAATTTGACGAACACAGTTAATAGACTTCTTGTACATTTCACCATTATGATAATGATAGAAATAGGAAAAAATCTAAAGAAATTTTCTATCTATTTCCCTAAATTTTTCCTTTTCGTTTATAACTAAATCATTTTTAAAGAATTAACGAAATATAAAAATATTGATATTGCTCAAAATTAAAGAAAATTTATGATTGGAGAAATAACAAAAAATGTATATAAAAATAGATAATAAATATCGAAGTATTTTTTTTGAGTTTGAATAAATTTTTTAATAAATTAACATGCAATTTTGTTTCAAGAATTTGGAAGAAGTGTTAAATATTTTGATATTTATAGAAATAAAAAAATAATTATATAAAATTAGATAATCAAAGTCGAAAGAACTGTTTAGGAATTTGAATAAATTTATGATTAAAATAAATATTAGATATATTTATTTATTAGTTTCTATTTCCGAAAAAGATATTGTTTAATGAATATGAAAGGCTATTAGGACAAGGATACTTTAAAACTGAAATTTCATATAAAATCAGATTTATAAAAATATCTGTATTATATAAATATATCAGCTTTTGCAATGTGTTAGAGTATTTATAGCTTGGCTTCCATTTCTTTGAATGTGTCTCTGAGTTCACAGGTTCACTTTTGCACTAATATTTCAGTTCTTTTGTGGGGGCGTTCACAGTTTTGCCAGCTCATGTTGCATGTGTTTGTGATGTGTGGAGTGTTGTGTGTACTTTGGGTTCAGTGGAGCTGGGGCAACTTTGGTAGCCTGTCAGCTAGCAGGAAAGAGCCTGAAAGGCAAGCAGAGTGATAGAGAGAGAAGCAGGCATTCAGCTGGTTGGTAGAGGGTTCAAGTTCAGGTAACATGCATCACAAAGGTCTAACGTCGGCGTCTGTCTAACGGAATTTCTAATCGAATAATTGAGGCGGCAATGGGCGAAGGTGGTGCAGTCAAGTTGTTGTTGTTGCTGTCGTGAAGTGCAGTGAAGTGAATGTTGAGGCAGTTGCTGCAGTTTTTTGGAGGCCCATTGTGTCAATGCGGCTTTGACGGGCTATCAACTCATGGCCATCAGAGTTGCAATGCAACTGCAACTGCAACTGTTGTTGTGGCAATTGCAGTTGCTGGTTACTGGCTGCTGCTTGTTGCATTGATATAATAAATAAATGTCCGTCCAGCAAAAGTTGTTGCAATGCGCTGTTGCCTCGTCGATGTCGTTGTTGCCGTGCATCATTCAGCCTCATTTCGTGCAGCTTCATGAAGTGCTGTGTGGTGTACTCCCCTCTCTCTCTCTCCTCCGCTCCTTTTTCGGCCGTGGCATGGAAATGCGCGCGCGTTCAAACTAAATTGCTTTAAATTAGCTTTTCGGTGCTTTTTGGTGCCGACTGTTGTTGCAACAAGTGGCCAGGCTGCGGCTGAAGCTGAGGCTGAAGACACACACAGGTCTTCATTTGCACTGGACTGGACGATGCCACCAAAAGCAACAATCCATCAATCCATCCAGCCAGCTAGCAGTCATTCAGTCAGCCAGTTCAAGTGGCCGGGTCATCATCATGCACATCTTTGCACGTGTTGCTGGTGCCGCCAGCTTTCAAAAGGCAGCCGCTTTTCTTTTGCGCTTTAGCCAAGTTTATGGCACTGGGCAAATGCTGCCACGGAATGTTGCTGCCGCTTCAGCCGCTTCTGCTGCTGCTGCTGCAACGCGTGCGTCTTCTCTCCCTTTCTCCCTCCACATGCCACCCCTTTTGCTCTCTCTGTCTGTCTGTCTGTTGCGCTCTCATTGGGCATTGTCTGTGAGCGGCCCATAAAACTCGGCAAATCTGCGTATTTCACATGTCAAGATTTGCAAAGGCGCTGGCTCAGGCAACCGAACAAGTGCAGACGTTGCCTTCGCTTGACAGATTTATGGAATTTACAGCATTTTGCCAGAGCAGCTCTCCTCTCATTCTCTTCTTTTTGGTTTCCAAGTCATTTTGAGAATGCTTATCGTTTCGAAAAGTGTTTTTGGTTCGCGGGATCTACAGCAAAGTCAATGTCAGTCTTTCCCTCTTTCTCTCACTCTCTTTGGCCATGGAGCAATTAGGAACAATCAACAAGTTTTGATGGATTGAAATGTTCGCTTCATGCGCTCCATTCAAATTCCACAGGCTCTCAAAATACACTTTACTCAAGTCCACCATGAAGCTTGACCCACTATCTTCTAATAGCCAATTTTGTCTTTTATCAACTTCGTTTGCTATTTTACCCTCATTAAATTTTGATTTTAGATTCTGAACTATCACATAAAGCGTTGATTTCAGGAATATGCAGAATATTAGGAAATATATTGAATTAGTTTATGTTGTATTTTTTTTCTATGAAAAATATTTTTTTGCAAATTAAATATATATCATTTAATTTATTTCGCCAAAAAAATATAGTCCTACATTTTACTACTTTCTTGTATTTCTTTTGCTTCCTTTCCTGTTAAGACTATTTGAAATATTTGTTCCAAAATTTATCAAATTGCATATAAAAAGTTTAAGGAATCCATTTTATATTTTGTCGAGACTGCCAAATATTGAAATGTTATTCTTTAAATGTTGTCAGCCTTCCAAATGTATTTATATACAACATTTAATTTAATAATAATTGAAATGTTACTTTACCTATTTATATTTTTAGATAACTCAAAATAGTTTTCGTGAAGTTTAAAATGATATTTTTTGTTTACTTTTCTATATTTCAATTTCTTTACTATAACTATTATTTAACAAACGATGATCGCTTAGCTAATTGATTTATATCAAAAATTAAATAACATTATTTTTGGGACTAATAATGTTGCTTTGAATTAGAATTAATATGCTAACCAATGAAAACTTCATCTTATCAACTTATTGCCGAATAGTTTGACGAAGTTCATGAGATCCGATAGTAACGATAACTCCACCGATAACTGGACTATCGATAGTTTGACAATGCAGCTTTCGCCTTTGTCTCCTAGCTGCGCTGTCATTATAGTTTAAATACGCTTTTAGTGGCAGTTTTCTGAACTTTTGTTAATTGTTTTCCAGCTCTTTTGTGTTTAGCGCGTGCTTTGGTCTCCCTCCCGAGTGTCGCCGCTCCCCCTTCGGCCATTTAGCGGCACTTGCTTTTATGAATTGAATAAAAAATGATGAGAAGAGCGTTGAAGAAGAAGAAGAAGCAAAAGAAACCGAAGTGGCAGAAGCAGAAGCTGGAGAAATAAGTATATATAGATTTAAGAAACCTGCCGAGAGAAGCAGTAGAAAAATAGAAAAATTGGCCCTGGGGGTCAGAACTGGTAGCAAGTTGTGCGCCTCTTCGCGAGATCTGTAACAATTAGTGCTGCTGCCAACAAAGCTTTTGTTTGACTCTTTTTTATTATTATCATTAAAAACTGCTTATAATTATTTGTAGAACGCGCAGTTTAGAGAGACGCGTCTCGTCGCCATCGTCGTCGACTCGCCCTCTTCGCCGATTTGAAAACAATTAAAAATCTTTTTTCGAAAATGGTCAGCAATTTTGGCCATTAATCAAAATTAATGCCACATGCGCTGCCCCAGGTATATACATATGTATTGTGTTTGTGTGTGTGTGTGTAGCTGTGTGTAACTGTGTGTCTTTGTGTGCAGACAAAGCCCAAAAGTTTTTGGCTGAGTTTCCGCATTGTGTTAGAAATGCTTCTTCAACCCAACTCAGAATCAAAAGCAATGCAAATTGCACAAAAGAACTTTTGGCTGAACTGAAAAATCTGATGATGATTTGGACGTGGATTTTGATTAATGTTTTTCATTTAAACGCCAATTTTGGCACTGAATTTTCCCGCAAAACCAAAGCAAACTGAAACCGTTTGACGAACAAATGTGAGCGCATCAATCATACGCCATGTGTTCGGCATTCGACTCGTCGTCGCACTGCACTTAATGAACTTTTGGAGGCGCAGTTAACGCTCATTAAAGTAGCCACCGCCACTAATCATGTATGGAGCGACTTGACCGTCAACTTGTAGTAGATGGACTTTGAAGTAATGCTTGTAGTACAGTTCGGTAGTCGCCACAGACTGTCTCTCTCTCTCTCTCTCTTGCTCTCTGTTTGTGTGTCTCGCTGCTGCTACCAAAAACTTCGACCCGCACCTGCTGGGTGTCTTGATTAATGATCTTGCGCAGATCGCAGATCGCTGCTCAGCGCAGCGCAGCGCAAAGCGGGGCCCTTTTTTTTTTGGATCGGTCGAGTCAGACAATGTCTTTAACAAGGGGAAGGTTAATAAACTCTTCTATGCCAGTTCGTATATGGTAATATGTTCGTATATAGTGTATAGCAGAGTATAGTAGTAGTCATATGTAGAACTATAACAGTTTCATTAACTGTTTGCCACACGCACATTAATTAAAACATTTTCGCCAAGAGCCAAAGCAGGCCCAAATTGATTGTCCATCTTCGTTCGTGCCCTCAAATCAAACACTGCTCAACAAATTCAGTGACCAATAAAAAATCCGACACTCGATTTTATTTCACTCTCAAGCTAATAAAAACTTGGCAATCACGAGCCTATAAAAAAATTAAGCTGTTGGCATTTTTTTTAACTAATTGACCAAGACTTTTTTGTGTGCCAAATAAAAATTAAAATTTTTAAAAACTAATGCATAAAATAAGTTGTAAAAAAAATTGCCAGGTGTTGAGGAAACTCGTAACTAGTTTTAATGGCAGGAGCTTTATATTCGCATGGAGCGAGAAATTATTATGTGGGTTGAAGTTTATTTTCCTGAAATGTGTTTTGCGGCACTTTATTTTTGGCCATCTTTTTATAAATGTATGTTTATTTAAATTGTTCATTTCAGTTCCCGACTCTTTAGTTTGAATTTCAAATATTGTTTTTATATAAAGCATATTTGTCCTTATAACTCTAAGAAAAAATGGAAAGCTCAGAGCAAACTTCTTAAATAATTATTAATATATTTATAACTAGTTATATTTTGTGCAATGTGAAAGCTTTTATTGGGGTGCTTGAGAGTTAGTTTTACATAATGGTTATCAAAATATTTTTATGTATTTTATAGAAAAATCCTTAAAAATTCAGCTTAAGAGTTGTGTCATTATCGAAACGTTGGAATTTTTTCAATTTAAAATTTTATTGTCTTTATTTTTGTTACATAATAATACGATTACTTTTTCTACTAAATTTTTAACACGTTCCGTGTGTTTTAATATGAAATTTTGAAGTGGTTTTCATCTAAGAGTTTGCATTATGGGAGAATAATGAAATAATAAGAGAAAAGTAAAAACTTGAAATATTGAAATAGAAATTGAATTCTACCAAGAGAATGTATATTAAAATATTTATGAAAACAAAACTGAGAAGCGAGCTGCAAAGCTCATTATAATTGCTTTAAAAGTAAATAAAAGTAAAGTAGTAGTAAAGTTGACCCATTTACTGTGGGACTTTCAAAAAAGGTGCTGGAACAATGTGTTGCAGGGAATTTCTGAAATTGTTGTCGAGTGTAAATGTCTCAACGAGCGAGAGCTGAGAAGAGAACCCATACTTAGGTGTATTTATGGTAGCTCCGTTCAGTTCAAAAAGTAATAGCAACATTTTATAAACAACTTATTTCCTTAATTGATTGTTAACAATGATTGCGCCAAGGGGGCCGCACACTTCTTTCACACTGTTGCAGCTTGGCTGCGGCTGCGATTGCGACTGCAACTGAGTTGCAGTTGTTGTTGCTGTTGTTGTGTTGTTGCCCGGTTGCCTGGTTGCCTGTTGTATCTATTAACCACGCACTCCATTATTATTTAATAACATATTTCTTAAGTATCTGCCAACCCAGTTCAGAGCACAAAACGAGGCTGCTGACTGCTGGCAACTGGCAACTTCAAGCAACTGGCAACTGCAACGGGCCTGTTGGCAACTTCTTGCCTCTTGACCATAATTTGAGCGAGAAGGCAGCTCTCCTCTTATTGTTGCTGTTGTTGTTACTGTTGTTGCTGGTCTCAGTCGATCTGTCTGCTTGTCCAAGTGATTGCCACCCCATTAAAAAAACGGCTGCGCCTTCTTGTGGTTGTTGGTCTTGGCTCCTGCCACGATCACTCAATAAGTCTAGAGAAAATGTAGCTGGTGTTGTTGTTGTTGCTGTTGTGCTGTTGCTGTGCTTCGCTGTGATTGTCGCTTTGTTACACTGCCTGTCTCCCCTCTTCCCCTGACCTCTCTCTTTCCCCCACCTTCCGTAATGGATCAGCACGTTTTGGCTGGGACTACTTCATGGTCTATCTATCTGCCACAACGCAACGTCATCAACGTGCTGCCTGCCATCCAAGCATCATATTTGTTGCATGATTATGTGGTAATTGCGGCTGTCAATAAAACTCCCCCGTTTATTCTTTATAACCCAAAGCATTCTACGCCTATATTTTATACTTGTACATATATTTCTATAAATTGTGTTCAGTGTTCACTCAGCTCAGCTCAACTCGGCTGCTGTGTGAAGCTCTATCTCCATCTGTATCTTTGGATTTGGCTTTGGGGTTTTGGTTTTGGCTTTGAGTTTGGGGTTTTTGGCCCTGTTGTTGTTGCTGCTGTTGTTGTTGTTGTTGTGGACGGACTGTTGACTGTTGACTGGGTTGACTGGCTATAAAAACCCGTCCGGACGGTACCGCACTATGATTTACTTTGACAAAGGAGTGACATACAAGTACTTAAGTGATTTCTTTACACCTTTTATGGAGTAGTTAATGTGGCCATGGTATGCGCGCCTGGCATTGAGCAAAGTCATGCCACAGCCACAGCCGCAGCCGCAGCCACAAACCACCATCATCATCAGCACAGCATCAGCATCAGCATCAGCTAGCCAGCTAGCCAACCCACCGAATCCCCCACCGTTTTTGCCATGCTTGTCATTTTGGCACTTAGCGGCATTTAGGCTGTGACTTTAGCCACATCTACGTCTCGCATCTCCATCAGCTCACAGCTCGCAGCTCCATCTCCATCTTCATCTCCATCATCAAGTGTGGCTTTTGTTGTTGTGTCTGTGTCTGGGTCTGGGAACTGGGAAACGCCTTGAAGAACTGTTTGCTTCTCTAATCGCGTTTTCGTTTAATGTGATCAATATGTTAATGCTGATGCTGATGCTGAGTGCAGCTACTTCATATTTCTGACACTATCTGTCTGCCTCGAAATAAAAACTATAATTGTTTATTAATTTCAAATGCTTATCGTTCGAAATATAATCTTTAATAGAGTTGTCACTTGAATCCCAAAATCTTATTTCTCTTTTTGTTTAGACAGTGTACATTTTGAGCATAAGTTGAGCTACAAATATACTTGATATGATAGTAGACATTGGAAAACAATTGAACTTTTTGTTATTATACGAAATTTCGGATTTTTCGCTGGTATAATAATGATTAAAAGCAATGTATTTGGTTAGTATGGATTAATTCTTACGTACAATTATTATATGTATCAGTCGGGTCTTAGTTGACTCGCTTGGCAATCTGATATAATTCGTTGCTGTTTGATATATAAGCAATCTGGAATAATCTATATTTAAGGTATTAATAATTTAATATTTTATACTTTACTATATCAAATTTACCTACACCTTTATATATTCAGTATATTTTATGTTATTTAATATGTTGGTTTAAAAGCAACCAATAAATGTAGCTTTCGAACTTGATTTCATCTTAAATTATTATATGTACAAAAAACGGTTGCTGGTGGCGGTTCTTAGTTGTTTCGTTTGAAAATCTGATACTCTATGATATATTTATAAATAAGTTTCTTGTTATGTTATAAATTTAAATTCAAATTGTAGATACAAGTATATAACACTAAGTATATATTTTTTAATTATATTTCTATTTTTATATATAAATTAATTGAGTGTTATCTTTACTTTTAGTTTCGTATTTCACAAATCATATTTAATGCTCTTGCTTTCCACCTTCCACAACAAATTTAGTCACCTTCTCTATAAAATCGTACGCTCTCTCTCGATAGCTGTCTCAGCTCCTTCTTTTTATGTGGCTGCTTTTGAACACTTTTCATAAATTGATCCCCCGCAGATTGCAAGGCTGAAAGTGTTTTGTCGTACTCTCGTAAATATTTCCCCCCTTCCAATTTATTCGCTTATCCTCAATGACTTCCGTTCCATTTGCTGAGCAACTGTTAACCCAGTTGAGAGCCACTTTCATATGGTCACATGGTCTTGGGCATTTCTGGGGATAGTCCAACTATCAACTGGCAACTGGCAACAGGCAAGAGGCAACTGACATCGGGCAAAAGGTGTTCCAAATGTGGGCGTGTTGATTACAGTGTTCAATAGATGTGCTCGCACACTATCGAAGCTGCTTGTTAAATGCATTAAAAGTAGTCTTCGGGTCTTTCAACGCATCATCATGATCATCATCGTCGTCTGGTTTCAGATCAGTTCATTGCTTAGGTGTTAGGTGTTAATATTGGCACACACTCACTCACACACACACACACCTATATAGTTGCACAGCATGCTACAAATAAAAAAACTGGGGCTTGGAGCAAATCTTTACAGTTCCATGCAACACATGATGCGTGTGCTGTATGTGTGGCAACCTGGGAGTTCCAGTCTCCAGTTTCTGGCAGCGTTGGTGTCATTTTTTATACAGTGAACTGTCGCTATTATGAACTTCGTGACTTGTTAAGACTCTGACTAAAAGTAATTGTGAATGAAGCAAAGTTTTTAACCTGTTGCTGGAAATAACATCAATTGTTTAATTGTTCTTTTTTAATGTATGGAAGTTAATCCGTTGTGGAATTAAGCTAAGAAGAGGCAGCGAAGACGTTACTTTCAATAACTTTTTTATAAAGAGTAATATTAACTAGGAAAAAGAGAAATTTGTAAAAATAATATGTGTGATTAGAGTTTCATTCAACGGAATTACCAATTTTAGCAGTATAATTTATAGTGAAATAATGGGCTAAATAAGAAATACAAAAAATTACGCTCCTATTATGATTACATTTCTCTGAAAAGTTCATTTTAAATGTATTCTTTGCAAAATTTATTGTACAAACTCTTTTGTCAATATACCAACTAATCAATTGTGTTAAGAAAAACTTTTCAACCAAAGAATTCCCTTTTGGTGAATTTAAGAAGTTTTTATGGGTTTACTGATGGCACTTTGGCATGCACCACCGTAGTTATTGTTGTTGTAGTTGACGTTGTAGGTGCGGAAAGTGTTCCAAATGCGCGACAAGAGTTTAGGGTGTAGTCTGAGTTCCCCTTTTCCCTCTCTCTCTCCTGCTCCCTTCTTCTTTATGTGTGTGGGTAGCAAATAAAAGCGGCAAAACACTTAATGGATTTGGAGCATATAAATGGAGTATTAGATGAGGTCGCATTTGACTTTCAGGCTGGTAGCTGTAGCTAGAGCTAAAGCTGGGTGCGTCGCACCTCCACGAGGCATAAGACGACGCGTCGCTTAAGTTTTAACTGCTTTTGCCAGCTTGTTAGCAAAATGGAAAGAAGAAAAACAGAAAGAAAAAAACAACAACAAACGCTGCTGGGTGTTGGCCAATCTGTGCAGATCAAACAATAAGCCTGAAGACGGCCCCAAGCCCCGCTCTCTTCTACTCTCCTACCTCATGCTCTTACTTGAACGCATTTGCATGCAAATTCGCTGGGTATCGATGTGTGAGTGTGTGTGTGTGTGTGTGTGTATGTTGGTGTGTGCAGTCAAAGGTGTCAAACAATGTCAGTGGGAGAATGTGTCTCGCAATTGAAATTTATTTGCACTACTATTCAGTGCTGACAATGTGCCTGGGGACGTTACACCTCCTCTTCCTCCTCACCTCTCCTCCCTTTCCATCTCATTCCTGTCTCTTCCGTGTCAGCCAGCCAGGGTCTGAGCTGCTGCTGCCGCTGCCGGGTTGCCCGTCAGCCCGTCAAGTCGCGTCTCTTTGGCAGCGGCCAAGCCTGCAACAAGCCAAGTCAAGTCGGCAGCATTTGTCGCTTGGCTTCTGTCTACGATCATCGGGTCTTTTTAGACTGCCAGACTGGCTTTCAGTCTTCTTCTAGTCTTCCGTCTTCGTCTTCTCTGTGCTCGGTCTTGAGTCGTCGCCGGAATTGCTTTCAAAGCTATCAAGCTATGGCCCCGAGGTTCGAGCCAATGCTGTGAGCATTTGCAAAATGTCAATCTCGGCTGCAGCGCATCAATTCAAGTGTGAAATAAATAGAAACGAATTCAGGTCTTGCTGCTCCCTCCCCCGTCTCTGCCTACTACCTTTCTTTCGCGCCATTTGCCGTCGACTCGTCGCATCGCATCGCATCGCATTGAATCGCATCGCATCACATCGCGAACTCGTCGCGCCAACTGTCAGTCCCAAGGCAAAAGCGAGAAATATGTTGAAAGTATTTACAATTACGCAAAGATTGATTGAAATAGATTTCGGATTGATTGGCTCCTCTGGTATGCACATCGACACAGCCAGCAGCTAGCAGCCAAATAGCTAAACAGCCAAACAGCTCCTGAGCTACCCCGAATCGAGAGCCTGAGAGTTGAGAGCTGAGAAAATCGATCGGCTTTTCAGCTTTTGTTGTGTGGGAATTCTTTTCGCCGAACTGCAGTTTGCACTTGCTGACAACTGTCTGGGGACTGATTCGTAGATAAAACCAGTAAGATACAGACACTGATCGCCAAGGGGGGCTTTGATTAGCGCTGAGAAACTAGAGCAGCACTTAATAAATTGAGTAGAAAACTTTAATTGTAGGCCATTTGAAAATAATAAAATAAAAATTCACACAATAAAATCGAATCTAATCAAATCAATCAAAATAATAAGATAAACTTAAATGAATGAAAATGGAATAAAATGGAATGAAATTAAATGTAATAAAATGGAATGAAATTAAATGAAATGTAATGAAATGAAATGAAATGGAATGAAATGAAATGAAATGGAATGAAATGAAATGGAATGGAAAGAAATTAAATGAAATTTAAAGAGTTGGGATGGATGGTTTGAGGAGAAATAAAAGAAAATGAAAATTATATGTAATAAAATGAAAATAAATTTAATACAATTAAATTATTTGCAATGAAGTAATGAAAGTTAACAAATACTTAAAGAAAATTAAATGAATTTAAATAAAATAAAAGAGATTTAAAAACAAATAAAATTCAAAAGAACTCAAAAAATTTAAATATTCATTCATTAAAGTAACCAGAAAAAAAGAATTTCATTCTATAACAATTTAGGATTGATTAAAATATTAATTATTTGAATATTAATATTTTTATTGTCTAATATTTCCACTCGCTTCGTCCGCAGCACTTTCTCTAGAGCAGCTCCCATACTTTGGAGTTTTCCCATAGACTTAACTGAACGCAGTCGTTAAATACCAGATCAGAGCTTATAATAAGTATGTACATATTGATGTGCTCTTTGACCCACTTCCTCATGGCTTTAAACGCACCCAAAATGCTGATAAAAAGGCCCATCAAAGTCGTTCATCTAAATATTTATTTGTGTTTATTTAATATCAATAATATTTTTCTCAGTTTCTATGTTTTCTGTAGTATTTTGTTGTTTTTATTTTTGTTTTTGTTTTTTTTTTATTATTCTTTTCATGTTGCGTCGCACAATTTGCATACACGAATCATGAAGAGGGGGGAAAAGAAATACAGAGAATATCGTAGTATACCAAAAATAAAGATCTAAAATATACAAATAGAATAATAATTTATGCTATACAACTTGGTGCTTTGATTTGATTTATTAAATATATGTAGTATTATGCTAGATATATGTATATTGTATATATATATTTTAATGATATATAATAGGTATAAGGCTAAAGATACAAATTTGCTAATTGTGACTAATAACTCGAGAACTAAAGCAATCGAATACAATAGTTTAAAGTTGAAATTCGCTATAAAGAAGATACATTTATTTACGATCTATGAAATACTTGGAATAATCGTATGTCTATTAAGAAACTTTAGGTATTCTATTCAATGCTGCGATACACATGCGATACACACAATACAAGTAGTATAATAAGTATATTATGCTATATAGTATTGTGTAGTATAACTATACTATAATGAAAAACGTTGCTTATAAATTATAAATTCCACTACGACACGATATTATGCAAACGATACAGATAAGCTGTCTTGCATAATTTGCAACAATTTAGGCTGGTCTCATTTCATTTCATTTGATTTGGAATCGTTTCGATTCGATTCGATTTCATTCTTTGTTGTCATCGTTCTAAAATACTCGAGATATTTGTTTATAATTCGTTGCATCTAATTAAGGAGAACTCGCCACTCGCGCACCGTTTGTTATACTTTTCGGTTCACATATGCTAATTCCTATGCGCATCTCTCTGAATACATCTTTCGATGGCGGCGCCTTTTGCATATATTTGCCATTTAGTTAGTTGTTTTAAACGATGTGATAATATCTTTAAAAACGGCACGATCCGCGTTCTTAACATTGAACGCGCGATCTTCACATCTCGATCTCCGCTTGTTGTTGTTTCTTATATTTTTTTTTGTGTTTTAAATTGTATTTGGCATAGTGGTAAGGGGGGCACAGGGACGCGGTTTGATTTAAGGGCATTCCATATACTATACTATAAATCACACTATGCAACAACATTTTTGAACGCGCTTGCTTTCTACCTAAAATAATATATATGATCTTTTTTTTTTGTTAACAATTTGAATTGTTCTAATTTGGCATTTTGATTAAATGTTTAAAGTGCTTTAAATGTATATAACAAATTTTATAAATTCAATAATAATTTTGAAAATAATTTTGTATATTATACATTTTTTTAATTTTGGTTTTTGTGTATGATAAAAAAAAACGTGTAAAATAAAATAAGAATCTCAAATTAGGAAAATTATGTTGTAAAATTTTTGTACTTGTATTTCACAACAAGTGTTCTTCAAATCTTTTTTTAATTCTAGTTGAAAAACTTAACCTGCAGCTCGTGCCAAAATGTTTGTTGCATAGTGTTAACAAAATACGCGATGATTTCCGCCATTTTGTTGCACGATAAACGATCTTTATTCCACAGTCTATTGTCAGACCTTGGTGGTTAGATCGAGGGCGTTTGAGGTGGTCAATTTGACACTCAGATTTGGTGGGGAATCCAAGCGCAGACGCTTTGAGTTATTCGAGGCATTCGATTCCTGGATGAGTTCATTCAGTTTGCGTTTTATGTTATCGCTTGCCTCGTTATCACTGGTGTTGCTATTGTTGTTATTATTGTTGTTGTTATTATTGTATTGTTGTTGTTGTTGAGCTTGTGAGATTGCTCAATGCTGGTCTTGACCGTCTCCGAAGTGCTGTTATCCTCCAGCTCTGGCTGGACTGCATCCTCCTCTTCCTCCTCATCCTCTGCCCCTGTCTCCTTTCCCTGCTGCTCTTTCTCCTCGCCAGCTGTGTTTACCTTGTGACTCTCTGACGCCGCCTCATTGTCGCTGTAGAGCTCAGTGTCTACATCTTGACAGCTGCTGCCGCTGACCGAGCTGCCCGTCGTTTTCATGCTCAGATCTATGGGATTATCCTGCGCTGCGCTCTGCACATGCAACGGCTCCGGCTCCAGTTGCTCCTCCACCTCCGCCTGCTGCTGCTGTTGTTGTTGCGCTGGCGAACGTGGCGGCGTCATGGACACCACCAGATCCTCCTCATCGTCCTCGTCCACATCGTGCTCTTCCTCTTCCGCTGCCTTATCACTGCGTCCCTCACGCTCCTCATCCTCCTCCGGCTCGCCGTTGCTCTGTCGGCTCTTCACACGATCGCGCCCACTCTCCGAATTGGGCGTGACCAGCGCCGAGATGGAGTAATCCTGCTTGCTGTGCGGCGGCAGCTTGGTGGCCAACGGCGGTGGACTGTGCTGCTGCGACTTGAGCACCGCATCCAGATAGAAACGCTTGGTCAGCTCATCGGCAGCACTCGAGGCCGTTGTCATCGTCGTCGTCTTGCCGCCGTTGGGCATTAGATGATTGTTGTTGTTGTGATTGGGACTAATTGCCGCGGCCTCCTCTTTGTGGGCGGCAAACGGCGATGTGGCATGCAACTGCGGCCCAAAGCGTTGCCCGCTCGCATTGCTGCTGTTGAAGAGATGCTGCACTGCGGCAGCCGCAACCGCTGCCTGCTGCTGCTCGGGCGTCGGCTTGAGCAGGCTCTGGTGGTGGGAGTAGAGCGCAGGATGGTAGCCGGGGAAGAGCAGATGCGAGGGTGGCAAAAAGGCGGGCGGTGGCATCACTGGCATCGAGGCAAGCCCGGGGAACGGCAACGGCAAGAATGGCGCCAGATCCTTGCGCAATTGTTGTGGCGGTCGACCAGGAACTGTGCCACCACCACCACTTGCCTGCTGGCCACCAGTTGCTGCATCGCCTGCGGCGCCAGCGCCTGTGGCATTGTGCTTGCCACCACTGAGCTGCAACAGCGAGTTGCCACGCACACTGCTCACCTCAACGGAGCTGTCCGAGTTGTGGGAATCGGGTGAACTCACCGACGGCGAGGCCACCAGCGAAGGATGCTTAATGCCCCCATAGTCCCCGCTCCCGTCCAGTCCCAGCATCATCAGCTCCTCCTTGCTGCGTGGCGGCCCCGCTGCATACAGTCCCGGATAGCCGCCCGTTGCATGCCCCAGCATACCGAGTGCGGCAGCTGCTGCCGACGGCGTTGGCACGCCACCCATCGACTTCACACATCCATTCGCTGTGGCACTTGCCGCACCGCCGAGTCCCGCGTTCCCTGCTCCGCCCGCCTGCTGGCTGTTGTGATGTGCCGCCATCGCAGCCACCGCCTGCTGCTGTTGCTCCTGCAGCAGACAGTGGATCTTGAACCAGTTGGAGCGGCGGCCGTAGCGTGAGCCACTCTTCGACATGCCCACCATGAGGCACTTCTTCAGGCGACACGCTTTGCACGCGGTGCGATTCTTCTTGTTGATGATGCACTCGCCGTTGTTCTTGCAGTCCGAAATCGAGGACAGATTGTTGTACGAGCGGCCAAAGAAGGACTGCAAAAGGCAAAGGGGGAGAAATTGGAGAAGATTTAGTATATATTGGTTGTGAAGTGAGATAAACTTAATAGCAATATTATGAGAAGGCTTGTGAGTTATTAAGCCAGAGGGAAAAATTCCTCTTTTTCATATGTATCACAACAATTATATCAATATACTATCAATACAACATACCCTATACACTAACAATTTACGAAAATACTGTAGTATACGCTGAACATAATAAGCTACTATTAGTAACTTATGACTGTTTAGATAAAAATATATGAAAATTCAATGTTTGGGATTTATTAGAAAATCTGGTATATATGGCCATATGGTATATTTTGATTGCTGAAGTATTCTATGATACAAAATATTCATCTTTATTTATACTTTACTATTTTCTTGGTATATTAGTTTCAAATATTTTAATGCTAAAGATCGTTATTATTTAGAACAGAAATAATTTTCTCATAAAAGTATATTCCAAATTATTTAAAGTATAAGGAAACTTGCTTAAATTTAAAGCTACATTTATTATGAATCAAAAATTAGAAAATTTCTGTAAATCATTCACCAGAAATACTAAAGAACTATTATTAATAACACTTTTAAACTGTTTTACTCTTCTAGTTGTTCCCTGCGTACTTAAGTCCTTGTTGATCACACTTTTAACACCTGCTGATTGATGTTGAATTGCTTGGCTCAACACTGGGCAAAAAAAAAAAAAACTCTTGGCATTTGATCTGCACTTGAGTGCATTCACTCATGCACTCACGCACTCAACTGCAGCGCGCTGCACTCATCTCTCAATTACAACTTGAGGTGAAGTATCCTTTTAGCCTTAGACCATTGTTGACATGCTGCTTCTGGCAACTATGCGATCTATTTGTTCAATCATTGATCCATTGTTGCTTTACTTTCAACTCGACTGTAAAAGTATTTGCAGAGATTTCCTTCAGCCAACAGAGGGCGCCACTAGTTAGAGAGCAAAGATACTCCAAAATCGATGCGATATGCGAGTAACATGGATTGAAGTTCAAGCTCTCTCAAAGTTTTGGCTGCCATGATGTCATTCAATACACAAATATCTCATTAAATTTTCTGATGATTCATCAGCAACAGTTGCTGCTTGCTGCTCTTCGACAACAACAACAACAATAGCAACAGCATTCAACATGCACCATCCACCTACACCATTAACCGTTGGCTGGGGCACAATCAATTGCAACAAAGCAAACAAACAATTTAATTCAATGCGGCACGAAAATGACTACAACATGTTGCTGTTGCTGTCGCTCTCGCTGTTGCTGAGCGATGTCGTCGCAGCATGTTGCAAAGGTTATAGGCTGTGCAACACTTATGCCAACTTGCAATGTTGGCCGTAAATCACCGCGCACAGCGCTGCAATCAAGTTGGCGTATGGACAATAGACAGACAGACATACTGTTGGGCAGACAGTCATGTCTGTCAGTATTCAGTCAGCTGCAGTTGCAGCCTCTGCTTTAACTTCAACTTCAACTTTGGTTTCGGTTTCAGTTTCAGTTCGAGTTCTGTTGTGTGTTTTGGTGCTTTGTCGTAGGTGGAGTTCGACGACGAAACACAAAAACAATGCGCAAAATCCACTTTTAAGGTTAATTGGGCATCAAGATTACTGGGTCGGAAATGGAAATGGAAATGGAGGATATACAACTAGTAGAATATACAAACTATAGTATATGTATATGTATATGGTGTGTAGTCTTTTTGCTGCTCTTCTGCCAACTTCTTTCAGTTTTCAGTTTCATTTGACGAAACGTTTGCTAAGCACAATTTCAATGCGCCAAGGCGAATTCACTTTTGTTTGCTTAACCTCCTCTGTTGCGCTTCGCTTCGCTTGGCTTTTGCTTCAATCTCTTCTTCTTTTTGGTGGGCGTCAAATTAGTCGACCCACGCGATCGCGCACAAATCAAATAATGCTGACCCACAAATTGTACGTTAGTTGACCTTTTCCCTCGTCGTCTTCTTCTTCTTCTTCATCTTCTGCTACTTTCCCACCCCCATCGCAGCAGGGATGTCTAAAGTACTCGTGTTTAAATCAATTATGCATTTTGTGGAGCGCTCTTTTTCTCATCTTCTTTTGCATTGTTTTTTTAACTTTGACCTTAGCCTGAGGCGTTCTTTGTTGTCGTTTATCTCAATGCTGTTGTTGTTGTTGCTGTTGTGCGATTGATATTGCTCGTAATGAACTCAACATTCCAGTTTGCTATGGCACCATTTACTCTACGGCTTTGTCACGATGCGCCGATGCGATTTATTATGGAATGCCAATAGCGATCGATAACTATTATTCATATTATTGGCAGGGAGGCGCCGTAGCATCGATTATTACTATTATTATTATGACGGTGCATTTATTTGCGAAACAATTCGATTTCTAGCCAGAAGTAACAAAGCCAACAAGAAATGAATGGAAGCTGTGCCATCAATGCATTGATTTGATTAGTGAAACGATACTAAAAGTTGGCAATCGACAAACTTATGTGCAGCAAATAAATGCGATTTTTAATTACAACTTTCGATTGTATGAATTGCGATCCATAAATTATAAAACTACAATTTATGACATGCAAAAAAATGTGGATAACTAAAGCATAAATAACAGTTGTAGCAAGTCATATATAAGTTATCGATAACACTTAAAGTTTTGGGTATCAATTAAATATTTTTAATATGTGACATACAATCGCTAAATTTATTGCAATGCTAAAAATCCGTAATCGATTTTCTCAATAAAAAACAGAGCCGACGATAGATTACTATTGATAATCACGGTGAGGTTCCGATAAATTTGGCTTAACATTAATACAATATAGTACTTCACTCTTTAATAAAAATTCTAAAACTTTGCTAAAGAAATTTGAATTTAGATTACTATCGGCAATACCGATAACACATTTGCCGATGAGTTATATACATATATTAGTTTTAAACTCTACATTGAGTAATAAACTGTATTTTTTTTTTTCGATACGAAAGAATTAATATGATTTTTATTGTTTATGTTTCTTTAAAAATCTGTTAAACCAAGATAACTTGAGCTTACTATCGGCAATTTTGATAAATCATCTACTCATAGTTAGATTGGACTAGATTGGACATTAGATTGGACTAGATTACTTAACTTAATATAAATTAGCATTCAACATTAAATTATTAAAATGTTAATTAAAATTCTGCTAAAGAAAGCAAATTTTTGAGCAACTTTTAGTACCACATGTCGTATGCTCAATATGCTATGCACATTCTACGTGGCATGCACTCGCTAGCGGCATATCAGATTGAACCCTTTCAACTCACCTTACAACCTTCGCATGTGAATGCGCCGAAATGAAATCCAGCCGCCGGCTCTCCACAGACCTTGCACGTCTGATTCATCTGTGAGTACATGAAAAGAAAAACGGAGCAGAAAATTGCAAATGAAAATACGTATACGACTGTAAGTGTTTCTCTCTCTCTCTCTTTCGCTCTTATTGCGTGCAATAAAAGTAAGAGAAAAGGAAAACAAACGAAAGCAATAAATTCATAAAATTTCAATTAAAAGCAAACAGCAAATCATGACACGAGCATCTATCGCTCTCCATCCCCAAATCCAAATCCAAAACCAAATCCAATTGCAAAAGCTGAGAGAGAACTGAGAGCAAGTGCGCCGCCAGCAAAATTCACACGCATTAAAAATTAAAATGCAAACATAGTTTGTCATATCGCAAAATTGGTATCAACAAAAAGACGAAAAAAAGGCAAGTAAAAAAGAAAAAAAGAAAAAGGTAAAACGAATGGAAATGGACAACGTTTGGTGGTTGGCTGCCTTCCTTGCTTGGCTCTGGGTCTGGGGCATAATAAAATATGAAGATGAAATCAAATGAAAAATTGCCCCAGAGCAGCGCAGGAAGAAAAATAAAAAAATAAAATAAAAAGAGCGTGGCAGGCGAGCAAACAAGCAGCGTGTAGAGCATTTGCATTTATATGGCCTGTTGCAAGTTGCAAACGCGATGCGACGTTTGCCCCTTTGCCACCTTGCCACGTTGCCTGTTGCAACATGCCTTGGCAATCTACGCTGCGAGTTCCTTTGAACTGTCCCAGGCAATAGGCGCACACAACTTGTGCTGCTACGAGCACTCGTCGTATATTTGTTTATTTATTGCGAGCGAAATGTTTATCAACAAATTGCCATCATTGTTGCTGTTGCTGTTAGGTCGCCAGCTTTGTTTGGCTTTTATTTATTCTAAGTTTCAGTTTGTTTTTTTTAGTGGGGTGGGGGATCCTTCACCTCGTGCACTTGCAGCTTTAACTGGAGCAATGTTTTCTTGACACGCAACACACACACACACACACAAAGGCCATGCCCGTGGGAGACTTGACTTGAGTTGTTGTGTTGCTGTTGTTGTTGTTGTGTGGCCAACCCAGATCAGGCAAACGTGTGGCATGCAGATATGCCACAAAGGAAATAAACATATTGTTGCGTCAGATCTTGGCCTCGCTTACGATATGCTTGACAATTTGCCAACACAACTCCCTCCCAAATGCTGACGACTGTATATGGCCAAAGAAGATACACATAAGATGCTTAAACAAAGCTTTCTAATATTTTGGTTATCAAATTTAACATAAGTAATAACTTTTAACTTTTAATTGTCTTATCATTTTTGTTTTCTTCTTCTTTATAACTTTTTTAATTTAATGTGCAAAAATTTCGAAATATATTTACGAACATTTCTTTTAGAAAATGTGTTATTTTTTTAAGATATCAAAGCCAAATGAAATTAATATTTTAGCTCAGTTTCAAAAAGATAGATGCAATCAGTACAATTTTTTCTAAAATATAAAATAAATTAAAGCTCGTTTGTTAACTTTAAATATTAATTTAATTCAATACCTTTTTTTATAAAACATTTATATTATTAATATTTTTAATTAATTTTGTTCAAACTTATTATTTATTGTTGAATATATTTTAGTTTACAGCCATATTGTTATATATTATTAATATTTTTATTTAATTTGATTAAAAACCCGAATTAAGTTCCTTCTTGCAATAAGATGAGCAGAAGCCGTTAAGTCCTTTAGGCTAATTGCTGAATTTATTAATGATTTAATTTAATTATTTTTTTATATTTTAAGATTCTGCATTTCTACACTTTGCTTTTAGAGATAGCAAGCACTCGCATGTCAAACTTTAAATTAAATTAGATTTCCGAGTAAATCTAAAAATCATAAATCAATATGAATAGTTAAAACTCAGCAAGCATTGAACAATTCTTTAGTTCTCATTATAAAGAAATTGTTCCAGCTGCTTTCAGCAGGTGGCGGCTGAACAAAAACCAAAGCACTCGACTGCTCAGCTTTAGTTTTTTTTATTATTTGTTGGTGTTGTTGTTGCTGCTGCAGTTGCTGGGATTTATGTTTTATAGCTGCAATTGCCCCACTGCCAATTGGCGGCAATAATTTTTCCCATCTGTCCAAACAATTGGCACATTACAAAGTAGAGAAAGCACATTCAACACATTCACTTTTGGCCAATCTGAGACAGACCTGCGAACCTGTGGTGGCCCCAAAAGAATGCACCACCGCTGCAGCCACCGCTTCAGCCACCGCCACAGCAAGAGCAACAGCAAGAGCAGCAGCAGCAGCAGACCAAGTGGCGTACCAGCAATTGGCTTAGTTCGCTCAGTTCCTTTTGGCTTGTTTCGGTGCCTGTAAAACATGCTAATCTGATTTCGTGTTATGTGTTGAGTTTTGCTCGATCCTCCTTCCCCCCTCCTCATCCCCACAGCCGCCTCGATCGATCCTCGTCTCTGGCTTTAAGAGTTGAAGTCGCAGTCGCTGTCGCGAGGTTCGAGAGCGCTGAGTTTGGGTAGGAAATAAATTTTGTACGTTTAGGTTTCATAAAGCGTCGTCGGGCGCGCTGTTTGTGGCTGTTGTGTTGCTTGGGATTAATCGACAAATAAAAATCACATAAAATAAATTAAAAATTATGAGTTTCAAGTTTCAACAACTTGTGGATTGGCAGCAGATTTAGTTTGATTTTAAATCACAAGCACAACAAGAAGAAGAAGCAGTCGAAGAATACGAGAATCAGAAAGAATAATAACAAAGTTGCACAGCCTGCGATCAGCCCCCCTTCTCCCCTTCCCACCACTCTGTCTGTCCGTCTGATTCGCGTGAAATTTATGCAGACAATGTGCAATATTAAAAAGCAATAAACATTTATTTTACAACAGACACAACGACACATTCCACTTGCCAAAGAGCGAGCAAGATAGATGCGAGAGTGAGAGGGCAAACATAGACAGAGAGAGAGAGAGAGAGATTTCGAGAGAAAGAGAAGGAAGATAGCGTGTTCTGCAGTGTAGCTTCTGCTGTTCGTTAGCTACACTTTGGAGATTAGCCGGCATTTACCTGATTTACACACAATATGCGACTGCTCCATATATGAATAAGATTATATATCGCTATATAGACAGAATATATATATTATATTCTATTGATTTTACGTACGTTACTTGAACTTGTTTGTGAGTCGTGTTAGAATTTGCTTCAAGTGTCAGCGAATGATTTGCGAGTTCGTTTTAATTTCAGTAATCAAAAAAAATCCCCCAAAACGTGGGTAGATTTAATTGTACTATCGATTTTAACCCTTTAAATCAGTGTAAGTTCATGATTGCTATATGTTGATTTGATAAACTCATTGTGTGATTTTCTCAGATATTTAAAAAACATGTGAGAAAAAAGATTTATATATCCGCTATTCATTTTGAATAATAGCAAAACTGTGCGGTATTATTCTTAAAATATTCCAAATATAACACCGAAATACTAACAATATACTGTATGGCATATTTGATATATCGATGAAATACTACATTCGAAATATACCATAGAGGTCAAAATATTCTAGAAGTAGATATTTGGTATATCAAAATAATAAATTTCATATGCTACATCTGAATGTTTCGATTAATTTATGCTCATTATAAAGTGTTTTTATTTTTTTAAAAATACAGTTACAAATAAATATTGTTTGCTTTTGGCTTATCTGTGTAACTTTTTGTAAATATGTTCTTTACAATTTTTTAAAATTAAAATAATATTTATAAAGCTTAAATATTACTTCAAATTGTATTAGCTTTGTTCATAATTTTTATGCTAATGAAAATAAGTTAAACGAACGATCAAAATTAAGCTGCTATTCAACTTAATAAATTTTGTAAGTTATTTAAAATATTATTTAAAAATAGATATCAGATAATCGCTTGTAATCTCCAGTTTCCAATTCATAATTTCGATAAATACTGCTCAATTTAAATAAAATAAAAATAAGGTTTATTTTTAAACACTGTCACTCAATTAAGTTCTGCTATGCGTGAATAACAAATAGAAAATAAAAGATGCTCATTAAATGCCACTGTTTAAGCATATCATGTTTCATATTTATCGAATGACTTCATTAAAATAAAAGAAGAGAAAGATACCAACACAAAAAAAACTAAAAACAGAAAAAGACAAAGAAGCCCATTTGATCATCTTTTCAAGCGACCCACTAATTTGGGTACAGGTTTGCTTCCAAAATTTATAACTTGTTGCATAATTCTACGGAGCACACAGCTACCAAAATGTTGGAGCCACAATTAGTGGCTATTAAGTGAAAGTGTTATAAATTAAATTCAAACACACATACACACACACACTCAGAAGAAGACTACAACAAATTAGCTAAAAATATCAAATACAAAATACTAAAAACAATGCAATTTGAATTTTTTATGCATAATAAAATACTTTTTGCTGTTAGTATTTTGCTATCCAATTTGTTTAATAATTTTGTTTTTATCTTTTTTTTGCTTCTTTCTCACTCTCTCGCTGTTGTGTTTGTGCGCAATTTGTTAAGCAACCTCCGACCCGATTCCCCTCCTAAGCAAACATTTCACCCCTCCTTCATCTTATTGTTTGAGCATATTGATGAGTTCGACTGCAATTCAGTTGTCCGTTTTGCTGTGTAGCCAATTTATTTTAATTAGTTGGTATATTTTGCGCTTAGTATGTTTAAGAAAAAGTACCCCAATAATGAAAACAAAACAAGTTTATGGGAATACGCGACGCTGAAGTTTGCTGTGATTTACATTTTGCGATAATTTCAATTAAGAAATTTGTCTGCATATTAAATGAACAAACTCCCGTTTTCATAAATGAAATAACATACAGTGATTATACCTTGTTTAGAAGCATAAATCAAGCTGATCTAGTTTCTAATTTATCTATTTATTTACAGGGTATGCACAAATCAGTTGATCTTTTCAGTTCGACAGCGCAAAAATTTCCCGCGTCGTCATCAAAACTGACAGTACAAAAATATATTTTTGGATCTTGTTGATTTTGTGTGTGATTAATTATAGCTGCTTTTAGTTGTTGTTGTTGCTGCTGCTGCTGCTGTTGTTTGTTATTTGTTGTTAACCTTAAGTCAAGCTAAAATAGCAAGTAGAATTTTTAATATTTCATCGCATGCGATGATGATGATGATGTTGATGATGATGCAATGGCATAAGATATATCAAAAATTCGCGCTCATTATGAATATGAAATTATTAAAAATAATTCAGTTAAACAAAAAATAAAAAAAAAATTAAAAAATTATTATACTATATATATGAATGGTAGATAAATTAAAGGCACGTTTACTCCAGTTTCATCGCAACGTCTCGCAGTTAAGCTAAGTGCCATTAACGTGGCCAAAAAAAGCGCGCGCGCAAAAAAATTATGATAATTGCCCAACTTGACCTTGGCAGCATGTACAACAACAACAACAACGTGAAGCAGCTGCCACAAATACGAGTACTCGCAATACCAAATGCGCTGCATGGCTAACAAATTGTGCACATCTCCCCCTCAAGTGGGGAAGAGATGGAGGTGGAGAACCCGACCAAGTGCTCGTCTCGCATTGTTTGCATGCAATTATAATAGCAACAAAAACACCAACAACCAACCAACTACAACAACAACAAGAAGAAACATAATTTAATTAAAATGAAATCATGCACAAAGCAATTGCCTCGCTTTGTTCATTGTGCGCAAAATGCTCGAAACAAATTGTTCTAGTTTTTTTTGCCTCATTTTTATACTTTTGCTTTTTTTGTTGCTGTTGCTGTTGTTGTAATTTTTTATTCATGACTCGTCGACACTGAAGACGGCCGCACCATGTGTTGGTGTTGACTGCGGTTGTCTGTTGCCTTGTGACGAAAAATATAAACAAAATAAAAGAGCGCAGAAAACAAAAAAACGGTTAAAAATTATAATCCATGATTTGCGTAGTGCAATCAAAACTAGGTTTTTGTGTGTGCACAGTGTGGCAGCATATTGTGTGTGTGCTTTGCTTTTCTCATTTACAATGTACTTAGCTAAGGTCTAACTAACTAATTGTTATGCTAATGTTAATGCGACTTGTGCCAAGGGACAGTTGCTAATACGCTGTCTAAACGATTCTTAGAATGCAATCGACACGACGATTGTTTATGCGACTTAATGACCTCAAAAGGGCTGACAATGAAGGCTTAGCAGGTTTATTTTAATACCCGGTACTTATGGAATAGAAGGGTATTATAAATTTTGTAACGGGTAGAGTGAGTCATCAGTGTCAGAGTCGCTATAGTCATGACCGTATATTAAATAGTGTTATTTTTATAAAAATATCGCACGGTTTTTCTCTTCTTATTAAATTGATTGCTAGTATCTTACAGTCGAGCTCACTAAACTGCAGCTTTTTTACTTGTTTCATAGGGTTTTACCAATGAATGAAATTAATAACGATTTATAGGTTCAATGTAACTGACTACTAAGCTCATCTCAATAAACGAATGCAAATAAAGTATGTTTTTAATGAGGAAACAATTCATTTAAATCTGAATTGAAAATAATTAAACAAGAAAACTTTGCACATCAATTTGTACAATGTTCTCCTTTTCAATTTCATCAGCAAGCAATTTATGTATTCGACATTTTTAGCAACCTAAGGCATTGCTGGAAAGTGAGAAGTTGACAACTTAATTTCGATTTCTGAAAATACTTAAATCTATTGATAGTCCACATTGATTGCAACTTTCCCGTATGACATTTGAAACATTTGGAAATCGGCTTAAACACAAAAATTATCAAAAACGAGTTAGATCAACATTTTTGCTGCGGCAGATGTTGTAGCATCTTCTTCTTCTTCTTCCTCTGCTTCTACTTCTCGACTTCATCTGCTGCTCGCATCTACATAGATGATGAGTCATTTTTGTAATGCGAACTCGTTTGCTCCATGTAAA
The DNA here is from genome assembly GCA_035046325.1 of Drosophila niveifrons. Classification (NCBI taxonomy): domain Eukaryota; kingdom Metazoa; phylum Arthropoda; class Insecta; order Diptera; family Drosophilidae; genus Drosophila; species Drosophila niveifrons. Next base: position 37,982,921 of record JAWNOC010000052.1, read on the forward strand.
CTTGATGGTTCCCCTCCTAAAAATTGTCAAAATTGTTATATGGCGTGTTTGCTTGTTACTTTGCTTTGGATTTGCTTTTGCCTGCTTTGCTTTTCCCATTCGGCTGGAGAATTTTTTGCTTTCTTTTTGCCGCGTTACAAATAGTTGAGGCCTTTAGTCAGCTGCGCAGTGCGCACGCATCGCATTTCATTGTGCACGCCTCACACACTCTTTCACTCTTTGCTCTATCTGTGTATATATCTATTTGTCTATCGTGTTGGCCTCTCCCAGAACAAGCTTAGTCACGGCTCTGGCCAAGACAAAACTAGCCGAGCAATTTGTCAAATGCGCATTCGCCAAACGCAGCAGAAAAATAAAAACGAAGAATTTTTACACATTTTCATGGCCCTTAACGAAACGACAACTTGGCCCTCGGGGAGTGATCAATCATAGACGAGAGAGCGAGAGACTCTCGAGTAGTGACTCTGGAGTCTCTAGAGATGTGCGTGTGCGAGTGTGTGTGCGTGTGTGTATTTGCCGTGGAAATTCATTATTTGTTACACTTTGTGTGCACGCTGTTTGGCGAATTCCATTCACAGTTCACAGCTGAGCTGAGCATCCTTGTTTCCTGCATTCATCATCAGTTCCTGTCAAGTTTGTCGCTTAAGTCTTTCGTTTTGATTTGTACTTAGCTAATTGCTGCCGCTCGCAGTCAAGTCGCTGTCTAAACTACATAAACTAAAACACTATAATTATGTACAATGATGATGAAAAGCAAAGTTTTAATATTTATCGTTGTTGTTGTTGCTGCTGCTGCTGTTGACTTGAAGCATCATCGTCGCTGTCTCAGTCGCTCGCTGCAAGCTCTTCAAGCTGTCAAGCAGGAAATGTTTAGATTTATAATGTGCTCAGATGTTGTTGTTGTTGTTGTTGTTGTACAACTGCATTCCCCCTTCCTTACACTCACACACACACACACACACACATAGAGCTTAACTCCTCTGTTTGTCATTATAATTAATTTGTAACTATTTTTATGAGCTCATGTGAAATTTAAATGCACTCGCTTATGTTCATCTGCTTTGTCCAGAATGCAACTGTTAAGCTGGTCAACTTGCAACTGGGAACTGTCATCTAGCATCTGGCATCTGGCAACTGGCAACTTTCAACTGCCAAGTGCAAAGTGCTTGTGCAATTTCCGCTTAAAATTTGTGACCATCCGCCAAAACGGTTAAAATTATGCTAAAAAGAATTGAGGGAACAGGAACAGCAACAACAATAACAACATTAACAACGAAAACGCAGCGTCTAATTTTCAATAGAATACGAGTGCACGTATGATTTACCAAGACAAATTTGCAAACCCATTTTTACACACAGTTCCAGCTACGTGTGGGTCTTACAACAAGCTTACAACTTGCTCTACGATTGCGGGTAGATTTGATAAGTTGACAGCAATGCTACAAATAATTTGAAGAAATTTTATTACTTTACTTTGTGATTTACATTAAACATTTTAAATGCTTTAATGTTTGCTCAAATTAAATTTTTATATGGCATATATTACTATAGAAATATAGAAAACGAAATGAAATGTGATCTCTTTTCAGAAGTCCACACCAAAGTAGCGAGATTTTTATTTTATGGGTTTGAAATGATTAAGTGTAGTCTTGTTTTTTGCGTTAGCTTACTATTTAATCTTATTTTTTAATTCAATTTTATTTATAGCTATTGAAATATTTGAAAGAAAGTTATGTGTAAAATATTTCTTAAATAAATAATTTGAATTAAACTGTTATTAATTTAAAATTTGACGTTCAGCATTAAATTTATACTTTTAATAGAATTCATAACGGTTGAAATGTTTAGATAGAAATGAAATGTGAAATATTAAAAAAGAATGCTATTTCTATAAATTAAGATCAATGCTGCAAATGTAAATATTGGCATTGGAAAACTATACTTTATAATTTATTTCATGTATTTAGAAAGCTTTTTTAGATTATCATTTAATTTGAGAATAGTTTATATTAACGCGCTCAACTAATTAAGTTAAGTTTAAGTTTCAACTATTTAAGTTTATTATTATATAACGCACTCAAATAATTTATTTAAGTTTATTTTTATATACCGCTTCACAGCTATTTTATTCTAGATTATTGCCAATATTATTAAAATACATTTTTTTTTATATTTTTTGAGCATTTATTTTTTTTTACTATTTAATAGTATTTTATTTTAATATTTTATTTTATTCACAACTGCTTCAATATTTAAAGCGATATGTGAGCCCTTTCTTAAAGAAATAATTTCAATTATTTTTCTGCAATTATATTTGCTTTTGTTTTTTTTTTTTGTACTTGCTGAAGAGTATTTCGTTGTTCGTTGTTTTCAATCACTTGATGTCGCTGCTTGTTATGCAAATGCGTGCAAAATGTGCGAGGTTTTCCTCAGAGTATTGTGAGTTGTTGTTCATCAAGGAGGTGAAGATGGAGAAGGGGGAGAAGGTGGTTGCGATGGCGGTGGTGGTGCAACCATTTGGCTTTGGCTTTGGCTTGTGCATTGTGTGTATGTTTGGCTTGAAGCCACACGTTCGCCAAGCTCTGTGGCATTTGTTACAATTTTAAATGTTAGCTTAGGCAAAACTTGTGCCAATTGTTGCTACAACAAGTGTTTGGCTTGACATTTTAGCGCGCGCACACGTTCCTCTTAACGTGTGTGAGCCACTAAATTTGCAGCTTGACGGCAAAATTTAGAGCCAGCAATTGACAGCCAGCTTACTTGCCTGCCTGCCTGCCTACCTTCTCCCTACTTGGTTGCTGCCACCTGGCGCCCCCAGGTGAAATGCTGTCCGTGTAACACAAAATCAAACTCAACGAGAAAAATAAAATCGACGAAAAAAAAAGGGTAAGCAAGTTGGCTAACAAATTAGTAAACTGCTTGGAAAATGCATTTCGAATGGATGTGACTTTGGATGCCCGGCCATGAATTGGCATAAAATTGTATGGCTATAACCGTGTGTTGAGTTGTTGCGGCTGCTGGCTGTTGATTCAATGAGCATTTAACTGCACTAGATGCCAATGACTTGACACATGCGAATCAAAAGGGGCTAAAACTCAAAGCTCAGCACGTCAAGCTTAAAGCAAATCGAACAGCCAGCCAGCCAGCCAGACAAACTGATAGATAGACAGATAGACAGACAGCCTGGCTAAATGCAGCAGCAGGGGGGCCAAAACTTGCCGCTGGGAGCGTTTCTCATGATTTGTGTGCAATCGCATTTTGTATAATTTTTTTTTTTTTTCTTATTTATTTATTTTGCGCTTTTTCTCTCCGCTGTCTGCGGCTGTTGCTGTAGCTGGTGCAGTTGACGGTACGACAAACGATAAACGACAGTCGAGTGATGTGAAGTGTCTGCCACAAATGCGACACGAGCAAACTAATTGTTGACTACTGATGCGATTTCATCTCCTGCTCCATCTCTTTCTCCCTCTCACTCTCTCTCTACCGCCACTGCGTTCAATTGCGGAAGCTATAGAAAGTTGCGCGTAATAAATTATTGAAAAAAGATTTAAGATTCTAAAAGCGAATGAAACTATTGCATTGGCATAAATTAAGATATTGATCATCAAGAATTTTCTTTTATTATAACTGACATTAATAACATTTTTTGTTATTTGTACAAAATTTGCAATACTATATTAAAAATTGATTATTATTCGCAGCAACAGCTGATTGACATTTAATTTGTTCTTTTACACGGTTGAAATCAAAACACTTAAAAAACAAACTTGATTCTATTATTTTTAAAAATTAACTGTGATAGTTCTCGACTCTACAACAAAAGACTTAGGCAACGAACTTGTGTCTTACAAGTCAATTAATTCGTTCTTTCACAGAACCTAAATCAAAAGACTTAAGCAACAAACTTAATATTTTAAAATATGTTTATTACAAATAAACCAAATTCAAAACAAAAGACTTAAGCAACAAACTAATGTTCTAACAGCTGAAAACTATTTTCGATTGTGGTTTAGTGCAGCCTAAATCAAAAGACTTAAATAACAAACCTTACAATTGAAAATATTCTTATTGAAAATGAACTGTGAGATTTCTCTACTCTACTACAAAAGATATAGGCAACGAACTTGTGCTCTTTCATTGAGCCTAAATCAAAAGACTGAAGCAACAAACTTGATTCAAATTTTTCAAATTTTGCTAAAAACAAAATATTTAAAGAAAAAACCTTCATATTGAAAATAAACTATAACAGTTCTCCACCAAATGAACTTTTAATCACACATTTCTTACAATTCCCACAGAGGTGAAGAAAATCTTTGGGCTTTTGCCACCTTTTCATAAATCAACACAAGAAATTCTCGAAAGCAGCGAAATAGCCATGTTGTTTTGTTGCTAGTGAAATGTGGTTCCCATAGCGCCCCCAAAAGGCACACATAGTTGCACAAATTGCTCGTTTTGCAAAAACCGAAAAAAAAACACAACAACAACAGAAGCAACAATAACAAGTACAAGCTTGTGCACTGCTCTTATTTAATTGACTTTTGACTCCCGAAATCAGGCGATGGCTGTAACAACAGCAGCAGCAACAGCAGCAAAAAAGTGCAGAAAAGCAGCAGCAGCAAGAGAAAGGGAGTTGGGGGTGGAGCAAGGAAGAGGGGAGGTGGTAAGAAAAGCTCGCACAGATAACAACGAGACAACAAACAAATAAATCGCATGCAACAACACACTGTAAAAGAGACCCCAAAGAAGCCACACAGCAAAAAGCGCAAAACAAATAAACAAACAAAGACAACGACAACGACAACACACAGCGATGCTGGGGTCGCCCAGGCTGGGCAAAAACAACAACAACAACAACAGCAGCAGCAGCAGCAGCAGCGACAACAACAGCAACAAAAACGAAGAAGAAGTGCAGTGTGCAAGTGCAAATAAAAGAGACGCGGACACATTTACTTATCGCGCCTCTTTAAGGCAGCAACACAGCAACAGCAACACAGCAAAAGCAACTGGCAACTGGCAACAGGCAACAACAAGAAACGGTGGCAACACTGGCAGCAAACAACCAACAAAATACATGCAAAACGGGGCGACTGCGACGACGACTCTAGTTGACCAACTTCTGCGCCGCTCGCTGCTTCTAATGATCCAATTCCCACGAGCCGCGACGCCGATGACACTGACTGCAAACTGCAGTGCAGTAAGCTGAGGCTAAGGAGAGGCAGATGACGACAACGACAACAACAACAACAACTACAACGATGCTCGCCCAATGCAAAAAGTAGAAGGTGGAGGTTGCTAGCCAGACAAACTTGCAGTCACTGTTGCTGTTGCTGTTGCAGTTGCTGTTGCCGTTGGCATCGCCTGTTTAAACAACTTTCAAAGTTAATAGTCTGCGCCATGGCGAGACAACGTTTGCCCAGGTCCAAATACACACACACAAACACACATACACCAATATACAGACAGGCAAATAACGAACCTGGCAACAGGCAAAAGCCCAGCAGGAGTCGCCCAGAGTTTTTGCAGCGTCTTTTTCGCTCCCTCTCGCGAATTTCGAATTTCATGAATCACTTTTGCCTCTCCGCCTTTTCACTGTCACGGTGCTAATGTGCTGCAAACTGAACTGTTATAATTTTTGGGCCACACAACGTTACGTATACGTAATGCGACTAATTAAAATTGAATTTGACTTTGATTTGGTTTTCCTTCTTTTTATGCGATTTCGCTCTTGTCTTGTCTTGTTTTTTGTTTGTGGGGCGGCGTGGGAACATATTTTGAACTTTTGGCTTGATTGATATAGCAAATAATTAAATGGCCATCAGTAGAGAGTGCAAAACAATTCGGATCATGGGAATTCGTGTGGCACAATTGCCAAAAAAAAAAGAGAAGTTTGAGAGAAGAAAGCGAATAATTATAATGAAAAATACAGAATGCAAAGCGAACAAAAATAAAGGCATGCAAATGAAAACTGTAATTGCAAATTATGAATTGAAAATTTACCTTTGATAAATAGAAAATATATTCATAATATATAAAATATTCAAATATAAATATATTAATGTATAAGTATTCACAATATGTTAAAAAGATATTTTAAATTTATAATTTAAATAATGAAATAAGTCCATTAAAAGAAATTTAATATACAATTTTCAGTGTTTGCACTACACAAAGTATTTCACATTTATTTTAAATTCATTATATTTTATTTGAAGAAGAAGTAAGTAAGATAAATAAATATCATAAAATTCAGCTAAGCAAAATAGTTCACATTTATTTAAAATCAAGAATTTCATTTCCGACTACAAGTTATATTGTTGTATATGTACGTATTAGGAAATATATTTAATTGAAAATATTCTCATCTCTCTATGAAATGAACTCACGTTTATTTCAATGATTGCAATTGTAAAAGAAATTTCCCTACTGGAAATTAAAAGTAAATTAAAAAGCGAGAAGTTGCTTGGGGCATGGGAAGTATTAAATGTTATAGAGATGCCTCGCCAACAAAATATTATTATCTTCTTTCAAGACTTTTGTTTGGTACTTTTTGGCCAAGCTGCGTTCAATGCCAGTGCCAATGCCGCAATGCCGCATCCCAAGCAGCGAACTAACAATAAGCAGTGTGCAAAAATAAAATTAAATAAATAATAATAGAAATAATAAAGCTAATAATAATAATAACAAAGCAAAGCAAAAGCAAAATCAAAAGCAATGCAATGCGATTTACAAATAAACAGACAATATAACAATGGGCACAATTTGCTCGGCTCATTGGGTCTAATGTCTAATGTAAGCGGACATCAGATGCTGCCGTTAAGTAGATGCTATATACATTGGAAGTATATACTTGTATGTAGATAGATTGAGATACGTTGTCGCTATGCAATTTATATAAATTTAATTCAATTTGTTGCGCTAAATCGCTGCTGAGTCGTGCAGAGGTCGTCGCATTTGGATTCTCAACTTAACTATTTTCTATAAACATGGCCAGCTGGCCAATTAATTGAATGCCTCTAAACAGAGTTGTTGCTATTACGACTGCTATTTTGCTGTTCACTGTTCGTTGTTGTTTGTATTAACCACACAATTCTAACAATTTGGCAGCTCATTACCAAACTCCACACTCTATACACACACACACACACACACACATTGTCGACGCTAAGCTGACTTCGATAAACGGTTCACCACAACCTTGACCTTAAGGCAAACATTTTTCGCCGCTGCACCATTATTATCATTATTATTATTATGGATTACAAACCGAAATTATAACAATTTTGTTACGCTTCTTTGAGGAAAGCTTCACTTCGCTCCATTCCCCTTTCCACTCCCCGCTGTTTCCACTCTGAAATCGGGGCGCCAAGAGCCAACAGTCCACGTAATAAAGTGGCGTATGGCGGAGCAACCACTCGGAACACATTTTGGCGTCTGGCAAGTGTTGAACTTGAAATCGAAAGCAAAGCCAAAAGCAATGGGCAAAGATAACAACAACAACAACAACAACGACAACAACAGCAGTAAGAGTTACTACTACACAGCAATAGCAACAACAAAAGCAAACTAAATTACGATACTTAAATATGATTGCGGCTTACAGTCGAACTTCGAATGCACTTGCTATGAGATCTATTTAATTTCGATGTTGCGTGAGAGCATTTCTCTTATATTTTTGAGTTACTTTTTTAAAAGCGCAGAATTGATTTATATGGTTAGGGAATTAATTTATAGTAGAGAATTGTTGCCGACTGTTTCTTATTGAAACTTTACAGTTTAAATTGTACGTATTATGAAAGTTGGACTGATTTTTTTGATAATGATTATTTTTAAAACATGTATATTCTCAAATTATTTACAAAAATACTGATAGAAAAATTTTCAAATTCGATAAAATCAAAAAGTAAGTTTGCATAACTTTCTCTATATTCTTTCTTTGTATTTAAATAAATTAATTTTATTTCTAAACATAAGTATTTCGTTTAAAACTGAAAAGTATTATACATTAAAAATAGAATAATGGCGATCTGAATTCCTCAAATGAATACTGATTAGTTTCCTCATATAAAAATATATTCTTCCCAAGCAAATTTTATAATGAATTTAAACATGCATCATAATTTCTATTAATTTACATTAATAAATTGAAGATAAAACATATTCTGTCAAGTTTTTGAATGTGAGCTTAAGATAGTAGATTGAAGACGAAACATTTTCTGTTAAATATAAAAAATAGTTTCTTAAATTGTATCTAATATAATTCCCCTGTTCTTATGTTTTTCTTGACATTGCTTTCTAGATACTTCAACTCCTTATCTTTTCCGAGCTTTATATCATGTTCACCTCCTTGTTAAACTATATATCTTTTGGCGGCTTAATATCTTATTCTTCCTCATGCTGTAACAAGTGCTCTACAACTTCGTCTAGGCTCGAGTTGTAATTGGCGCACTGGCAACACCTTTCGACAAGGCCACGCGCTTGATCTTAACTAGGCGCATGTAAAAAGCGCTGCGTTATCGAAGCGTGTCATGAAAAAGGGGAGTAGTACAATACTTTATAGTACTTATTCTCTCTCCCCTCTTCAGACTCTCCTCGCACTAAGCACTTCCCACTTTGATAGCTGAGCGTTAATTTGAAAATAATGCGCTCAATCATTTTCACATTTCAGCTTCTCTCGCGTTGATCCAAAAACAAACTTAAGTTTAAGACTTTTGCCACCAACTACTGCAAGTACTTGCTCCTCCTCCTCCCCCTTACTCCCTCTCAATGGCCCACACGTGCATGTACCTTGGCTGATTGTCTGTATAATTACATAATATTGCATAATTTGCAAAGTACTTTGGCTTTGGGATTTATGCTCTGTTAGCTACAAGTCCAACTTATTGGTAGGAGTTGGAGTTGAAGTTGGAGTCGCGCTCTTTATACACAATGCTGCCTCATTATCGTTATGTGCTGACCGGATCGGATCGGATCGGAGCGCTTGTGGTCGTCTTCTTCTCTAGTTGTTGTAGTTGTTTTTGGTTTTTTGCGCTTCATTTTTTTCGTTTCATTTTCGTTTGCGTTTCGCTGGCGTTTTCGTTTTCGTTTTCAGTATCAGTGCACAATGTAGTACTTAAATAATAGAAGTTTAATAGCGTTTTGTTTTCGGCGTACTTTGTCGGTACTTTGCCGCATTTGCAAGTCGTTAGTTGTTGCTGCTGCTGCTGCCGCTGCCGCTTCGCTGAACTACTAATGCATTCAGCTGTGTAGGATTTTCAGTCAAGGTTAGCAAGTTGTTTGTGCTCAGAGTACTCAGTACTCAGTACTCAGAGTCAGCGTTAGCTTTAGCTTTAGTGCTAGTTACGGCGGGCGGATATAATGACTCGATGCAGCATCTTTTTTTGCTTTTGTTTTGTGGCAGAGGAAGTTTGTATTGCAATTTGTTGTTCTTTAGGTTTCGTTCAAGTTCGCTGCCTAAGTCATTTGGCAACTGGCCAAACTTGCTGCAAGTTGCAAACTTTCAGTTCGCTAATTTCGCTCATTAATCATGAAAGCAAAACGGATTACACATGAGCACAACCCACCGAAATCAAACGAGAGTTGTGTTTGCCAAAAGGCACAAAAAGAGCACAAACAAATGTCTGGCCGCAAGGATGAGGCTGCATTTTGGGGGCGCCTGAAATGTATCTGCAAATAAATGAAGTTGTCTGTCGCTCTGCGTGCAGCTCACTCAACTCAGCTCAGCTCAGCTCTCGCTCAGCTAGTAAAGTCATCAAGCAGTTGAAGCAACTCTAGGATTGGATCATTGATCTTTTGGCACTCGACAGACATGTTGCTGTGGTGCCCCGTTGTTGCCCCATCGTGCCTGCTATACGAAATTATAAATAGTGCAAATGCGTGCAGTGTGCATCATCATCATTAGTTTGGGTTTCTTTCTTCTCTACTCTCCTCTTCTCTTCTCTTGCTTGCTTTTTTGGCCTAGCCAATAGACTTGTGTAGCAGAGCGACCCTTAACAACAAAAAAAAAAAGTGGAGACGCGAGTCTAAATGATGTAACACAAATCATGGCTGGTTTGTTAAATTGTTTCAATTTGTTTTGTGTGCAGCTTAATTGCCAAGTGCAGAATTTAACATATCAAGTTCGTGTCCTAAGTCTTTCGTTTCGTTTCGCTTTGCTTCGTTATGCCAACATTTTCTAATTGCAAGTTAATTTCTTGTGGCGTACATAAATTTCACATTCTAATTGAGTTATCAACCGCAACATGTACACCACACGGGCACAGACAGACACACACACACACACATACACAGCAACACATACACAAATTCCAACAAGGAGTCGGAGCAACAACAACGTTGTCGGCGCGGCATGAGATGAACAACTTTTACAGCAACAAAACTGGCTACGCATGTGAAAAATTGCAACCGGCTATGGTGATGGCTACAGCCGCAACAACCAGCAACCAGCCAACAACAACAACAACGACAGCAGCAGCAGCAAAGACAACCACAGCCTTGCTGTAATTACATTTAGTCTGTTTGTGTTTGGGAAGCGCGGCAAATGCTTTTTGGGCTTTTGCTAATTTGCTCGCTGCTTCTGTTTTTCCTTGCATTTTGGCCATGTTTAGCCATGGCTTTGGCTTATTTATTTTTAGGCATTTATAACTTTTTTTTTTTCGCTTAAGAATTTTCCAAACGAGAGACACCGCAACAACTTCAGCTTCAGCTTTAGCTCGTAATTAATTTACTTTGTGTGTTCGCAGCCGGCCAACAAAATATGAAAAAATCCATTACGCAAATGTTTATGACCAAAATGGTCAGCTAGCCAGCAACTTGCAACTTGCCACAACTGCAGCCTGCTGCCTGCTGCTGTTGCTCGTTTGCTGCCAATGCAAATAGAAAAGATGCCAAAGAGTTTGGAGCTGGTAGCTGCAAATGGAGTTGCCTGTTTGGCAGATGCGTGAGCCAAAGTCGAAGTGCATTTGACTGTAAGCCACCACAGACAATTCCACAGTCAAGTGTCTGTCCAGTTTTGGGGCATGCCACTGGCAACCAACAACGAGCAACCAGCAACCATCGAACAGCAGCAACAGCTACAGCAGCAACTCAACATTGTAATGCGTTTCCTTGACTCGAGCTGCCAATATGAATTTCATTTGCTTTTCACCCGTTGTTACGTTCCTTGTTCCACTCAGTTGAGGGCGTGACAGTTGCACACACACTCACACACTCACATACACATGCTTAACATACACTTGTGCATTTTTTGTTTGATTAGCTACAAATTAAAGTCAATATGAATGGCATTTTCGCTTACAAAGTTACAAAAAGCAATCAAAACACTGCTACTTTAAAACGGATTTGGATTATAAACGATTGGAATGCCCACAAAAAATTCTAGACAATCACCAGCTTACACTAATGACCTGTTGCCTGTTGTTGGTAGCTGGGAAATCTCGCCTACTCAGAAAGTGGCAGCATGTAAAGGAGAATAAGCTAAATTTCTAAAGGAATTGAGTTTATATACTTTAAGTATATATACTTTATTTTAGTACAATAATAGTTTGCAATTGTTTTTTGTACTACAAGTTGCTTCAACTACAATATAATAACTTGAATAAAAATGGGAAAAGTAGGAAATGAGTTTTTCTTCATCTTATTGAATAAAGTGGTAAGTAAAATTTCGAAACTTCATCATTGCAATCAAAATTCAAATGCAATTAATATTGCATTAAATTGCAAAATTTATATAAATAGTTTGGGCAGCTTAAAATTTGAACTTTATACCAGATTAATAGTAAATTTATAAGTCAATTTTGTTATAATATAATAACAAACTCATTGCACATAATTTTTTTTAGTTCTATTTTTGAAATATATTCTCTAGGTCTTTGCACATATCTAGCTAGAACTAGCTCTGCGAATTGCTCCATTATATTATTTTTTAATTTATTGCACTATCGAATTTTATAAGTCAATGCTTTAAAGTGTTTTTTGCATTAAAAACCAGACCTAATCTTAAGCTTAATCTGTTGTTGCCGTTGCTCTTTTGGTTTCATTTAAATCAAACAGTTTAGTTTATCGTCTCACATTTCAACTAATTAACACTAGAGATGGGCTCCGCCTCTTTTGGCAACCTCATTTCCACGAGGCGAAGTATGGAAGGGGGGAAAGACGCTGTGTGTGTGTATGTGTGTGCACCGCCGACTGTTTCTCGGAGTAGACGAAAATCGGCTTAGAGCCATAAAAAACGCACTTAAATAAAATTTAATATTCAAATATTGACATTTAGTGCCATGTTAGCAACAACTTACGTGAGTCTTTGAACAACAACAGCAGCCGAAGCTGAAGCCGAAACAGCGGCGAAAAATGCTATATCTAGTGAGAAGCTTTGTTCGGTTCATAGAAATCTATTTAAAATACACAGTTTTTAGCATTAGAGACGGCTAATAATATTAACTAATTGATCTGCATTAATTTAAGTTGACATGAAGTCCACAAAAAGCAACTACAACAGCGCAAAATAAAAACAAAGGCAACGTAAAAACAACAAAACAGGTGAAGCGGCTGCCGTTTATGAAGATCGAAGTGTATATTATGAGTGTGTGTGTGAGTAGTGTGTGTATTATGATTATTATATTTATATCTACTAAAAATTATGACATCATTTAAATATTTTCGCCGCCAGTTGCTGTATAAACTGGTTTAGGCCACCGTTTTTATTCTCTCCCCACCTTATCGACTTTTGATGCTACTGCTTCTTCTTCTTTTTCATCATCGGCATTGTCTTGACGATCTTTATGAATCTTTATTTCTATGTGTATTTTTTTTGGGCAATTATGCACGGACTTCAAAAACTCATAATTCATAAATTCTGCGCCCATTTGCGAGATGCGGAAGCGCTTTTAATTTCTATGTTGACTTTTGATTTCGTTTTCGATTTTGTTTTTTTGATTTTTTTTATTTTCATTGCCTTGTCTTATCAATGATAATGAGTCTTCGGCTATTTCACGTTCGGTTTATCAACAGAGAAAAAATTCCAATACTAAATTGCTTTGCATTTGATTTGCCTTAATCTTTTTGAATACCCTGTGAAGCCGATTTCGAAAATAAGGTAGCATAAATATGTTGCAAGGAAAAGAAAGATAATAAAGTTTTAGTACCAACTATTGAAAGTTTGGCTAATTTTAAGAAATATATTACAAGCTATTTTTATATTTTATTTTCTTTAAAGAAAAGTTCAAAAGCTTTTAAAGTTTATATCGTAAGCACATATTGATGTTGCAGGGTATCTTAAAGTCGTGCGCACCTGTATGACGCATACTGTTGTGTTTTTTTGAACTGTGGAGCTCATAAAAACGTTTTTATCTGATTTTATATCAGTTTGTCCACTTTTTAGCTCGTAAAATATACAAACATTTTTTTCTTTTCTTATTATTATTTGATTTTTTTCGTCGTCTGTTTTTTTCTTTGGCCGCACAGTTGGGGGAGGGGGCATTGTGTTTGGCGCTCTGCATTTATCATGCGCTTGGCTTTTGTGTTAAAATATGCGACGTTTTATGATTGAGCTTACAGCTGGCCAAGCAGACTTGTTATAAAATCAATATAATTTATATGAACTGTGGAGATCACTGAGCTTTGGGCTTATCTTTTGGGGACTTAACGACAATTTTCAGGGCGATTACAGACAGAAAACTAGGGTGAGAATTGGGATTAAGGAAGCTAAGCGATTTGATGTTGATTGGGGATTAGTTGGCTAGAGAATATGAATGAGTTCAGTTCAAAGTTCAAAGAATTCATAGTCTGAATAACATAACTTGAGAATATTTAAAGAAATGCACATCAAACTAATCAGAATACAAAAAATGTTTGCTAATTTTAATAACTTTAATTGAAGCTCTCAACTTACCGCATATGGATTATCTTGATTCATCATTGGAAATGCTTTGAACTGGAGCTTTGCTGCTCCAAACTGCTTGCTAGAAAGAAGAGCGAAATTTATGCATATAATTAATTGAAAAATGATTATATGTTTAAGCATATAATTTAAGTTGAATAATCAATAGTTAAGCTAGGGCTGCGCTTTTGACATTTGCATAAAATTGCGACGAGCAAACGAGAACGCGAAGTAATATTCATAATTTCAACATTTATTGCAGTGAAATGCAAATCGAAAACAACCACATTAATTAATATAACACTATCGATGCGATTTAAATGCTAAAAGTTGAAGATGTATCTGGCTGAGATTTTTCCCCCACTGCTAACACGAAGGCAACTTCGAGCTTGGCCTAAGAAGTGTGTTAACAACCCATTGGCAACAGGTGTTTGTCGAGTTCGTGTTTTGTTTTTCACCTGGTGTGTTTGCAAACTTAACGCATTTGTACTAAATACTTTCACACTTTGTCTCCCTGCGCAAACGCCACATCGAGTGCAATAGGAAGCAACAATTGTTGTCTTCCGGCTGCTTAAGGATGCTGCCGGAGTTTCTGTTGCCGTTGCTGTGGCCGTTGCTGTGGTCGTTGCTGTGGCCGCTGCTGTGGCCGCTGCTGTGGCCGCTGCTGTGGCCGCTGCTGTGGCTGTGACTGCAACGACCTTGATGTGTTAATTTGTCGTTCAGCAAACACCTGGGCTGCTACACTAAGCACTCTATTTATCAGATTAACTTGGCAGATTTGCGGTTAAAACGAAAGACTTAGGCAACGAACTTCAGCATCAAGCGAAAAGTTCGTTGCCTAAGTCTTTCGTGAAAAGAGTCAAAAGTTTGTTGCTTAAGTCTTTTTATACTGTAGAGTATCAGAGTACTTAATACTTAGTTGGACTATAATAGACTGCAATGCAATGCATTGTTTTGAACATAATTAATTCAACGCACACATACCCTGTATTCACAAAGCTTTTTTTAAAATAAGTTCTAATGATGCACCTTAGCTTCACAGTGATTCTTACAAATTTGGCAGATGTGAATTAACTCAATTTTGAATTGCCATATTTTAATATAGTGTATCATAGTAATGACATTTTGTTATTAGAAACTGTTATTATTATTTAATCTTTAATACCATATTTTTATTCCAAAACTTAGTACTACGCCAAAATATGTTATTGTTATTTGAGTTACTTTTTACTTATGTCAACTCTCACAAAAGTATGCTATAAGAGAAAAGTGTATTCTTTATCTTACTTTAAAATAAACTATTTAATTTTAGAAAATCTATATTTTACTTTGTATAATAAATTTAATGAAATTTTACGAGTTAATCGAAACGTCTAAAAAACAGTTTTACACACTTCTTCTTAGTTGAGTTAATAATACCCTTTAAGCGCCTTAGATAACAGGGCATAATAAGTGCACGCTTTGTAGAACATGAGACCAGCAATTCATTTGTAATGACTGTGGGGCAATTGTCAATATTTGCGGCACATGCAAGCAAGCAAGCAAAGCGAGAGCATCCAAGTCAAACGCAAATTCTTTGATTACTAGGCTAGTCGATAGTACGAAGGTTTTTGTAACAAATTCTAGCAAATAAAGCTCTACACGCTATTTACCCAATAAAGCAAATACGACTGCACTTAAAAAAATACATAATGAAGAAGTAGAACTGAAGATGAGCAGAGGAATATATTCCAATGAGTGAAATATGCAGCAAAAATAGATTAGTTTCTTCGCTTGTTTGTCAATTTATACACATTTTAAATTAAAAGTGCTTCACTATGAAAAAATGCCAATGTGAACTCTGCGCGCTTCCTAAAGACCATCAAACATTTTCGCTTCGATACATATTTTAAAAATCGATGTTGGGCTTATCTTAAGTTAACCAAATTTTTGCCTGCATATTTATGAAAAATCTCTAAAAATAGTCAAAGACTTCAAGCCTTGTTTCTGTGCTTTTATGAACCACTTAAAATGATTTCCTGCTCAAATTTATATTTTTGCCTTAAGTTGAGAAGACAAGTTAAATTATATTGAAGTTCTATATTTAAAATATATATACATATATTTTTGTTTACTAATTATGTATTATAACATAAATGTATTTATTTTTTATTAATACATTAAATAGTGTAGCTAATATTTGATTTACTTATCTATATTTGACTTAAAATAAAATTCAATTTAATAATAATTTTCATATTTTTGTCTACGCTACAATTTCCCACAATTTATTTACTTCACTTATCGCAGAGTTTCGCTGAGTGTATTGGCTTTGCCTTACATTGATTCTGTTATATAGTCGTAAAGTTTATTTGCCTGCCCTTGTCGTTGTCCGTTGTTGTTGTTGTTGTTGTTGTTGCTGTATTGGTTGTTGCTGTTTTATGGCCACACTAAAATGTGCACTGGCCAACAAAACTGAAAACTTTCTCACAGAAATGCCAATCGTCAATACGGGGCAGACAGTCGGAGAGTCAGTTTGCCCAGCTTTTTGTTTTTGTCTTTTATCAGCTATCGCCATCTTCCCATTGCTCCCCTTAGCCTCTCGCCCCCTTCTCTCTCCCTCTCTCTCTCTCTCTGTCTCTTCGCTCTCTTATTGTTGTCGTTTTCTGAATTTTTACGTTAATGAAATTCACATGTTTTGATTTTTATGCCATGCCATCTTTTATACGTATGATGAATGTATCTCAATCTATCGTATAATCGTATCTATCTGTAGCTGTATTCTCCCGCTTCGCCCCATCAATCTTCCAATCAAAAGTTATCGTCCCGACTTGTTCTTCTTATTTTGTTTCTTTTGGCTTCTTCTTACCCATTCTTATGGTTATGTTAATAGCTGATAGCAGCCTTTTTCTAGCTAAATTATGAATGACCAACTTGTGTTTAGCATCCCCATAAAAATGAACTTTAACTTCGACTTCAACTTAAGCATAAGTCTCTAGATTTTTGATCATACCTTTGAACTGTGCCGTCAAGTGTTTTTCTTTAATCCAATAAAATGCCGTTAAAATGTTGTATATATATAGTACTCTATATATTGATTGGCAAATGTTTTCCCTTTTTGGTGCTTTTCGACGTTTTTTTCCGTTTAACAATTTTCACGTATTTCAGCTACAAATTTTCGCTGCGCACTGAACTGTAGTTTGTTGTTGTTATACTTGTTGTTAGTATTTGTTGTTGTTTTTGTTTTTTTTTTTTATAGAAAAATCATTTAAGTTGTGTCGTATTTTTTCACCTTGCGCCAATAAAACGTTAGTCGCTGCTATTGTTGTTGTTGTTTTTGTTGTTGTTGTTGTTAGTCGAAGCTAAATCGCACTTGACTTTTAGAACTTTAGATGAGCGTGAAGCATGCACAAGTTGCACATACAAACGCTGTATATAGAATCACATACTATATATGTATGTGTGTGTGTGTGTGAGAGTTTGTGTGTATATAACACACACGACGCGGCGTGTGTAACTTTTCAATTTGCTGCCGTCTAATTTATATAGAACATAGTTGAGAAAGATGAGTTTTATTTGATTTTGTTTTCAGTTTGAGCTCAATTGTTGATGTTCTTGTTGTTGTTGTCGCTGCTGCTCGATGTAGTTGTTGCTGTTGTTGTTGTCACTTTAGGCCACACCTTTATTTAGTGAAAAGGCACTTGGACTGGACTTGGACTCGGGCAAATGGCGAACAAGCGCGCGCCTCTGTTTTCTTTTTTACGACGATCATCTGCGGGCGAGTGTGCGGGTGTGTGTGTGTGCGCGCGTGTGTGTGTGGAAGGTGTGAAATGTAATACACTTTTGCGATTTTACACTATGATTGTTATTAGACTCATTTTGGGTCAACGAATTTGCATGAGGAATCAAAATCGAATGGTGTGAAAGGTCGATAACAACACTGTTTCAAAAATCGATCGATCACCGATAACCGATCGATACGCACACGTGACGATCCGTTATGAATATCGTAAAAAATGCCGACGACGGCTGCGACGCAGACGAGAGTCGAGTCGGAATCGAGACAGACGAGCGTGCGACATGCGATTCGAGCGTGCGAGCAAGAAGCGCGAGCTATCACTAAAGACTGATGTTAAACAGTTCTGCAAAATGCTCAACGTTCATACCCCAAGCCAAAGCACCTGGTAGCGGCTGCGCGACGTCTGCTGCTGCTGCTGCTGCGGCTGAGGCCTCTGCAAAATGCTCACGAGTTACAGAGATGCTTTGCAATCAAACGGCGCGAATACGAAGCGACAGCAGCAGGCAGCTTCGACTTCGACTATGAATACGATGACTTCGGCTTCGGCTACCACACGGGGCTACCAGACAACAACAGCAACAAGAAGCCACTACTAGTATAAACAAAAACAACAAACTGGTTGTTGTCTCATCAAAAGACAAACAATGCAAAGAAGAAGACGCTCGTTTGCTCTCTAACGGTGCTGCACACGAATTTCGATGAGCCGCTGAGCGAGCCTGAGCTTGAGAGAGCAACTGAGTGAGAGACACCAAATGTGAGAGAGCGCAGACGCGAACCGCTTTGAGTGATTTTAAGCGCTTAACAGCGCGCTGTTATGTTAACTTAACAGTGGCTCACAATAAGCATGCAAACACGAATTGCACAATAGTTTGTAGATTTATGATTTTACCTTTAATGTTAATTATTAAAATTAAGAATTTTTAAATTCATAACATTAAAACATTAATTAACTGTAAGTAAACAATGCAAATATTATTCATAATTGAACTACTGCTCACTCCATTTTGTATTTGCAGCGATAACAGCGCTCTCTCACGCTCGCTCTCTCTCTCTTGCGCTCTCCAGCCATGCAAGCGTTACGACATTTGATTGGCTCGATTAACACAATCGGAGCACCCGGTTATAAACCAGTATAGCAGCGCACTCACACTCACACACACTCGCACACAGACACGCGAACGCAGCCGAAGATCGCTCGCTCTGGCGTCGTTTTCGCTATAAATAAAGAGCAGTTGCGCTGCTGCCTTGATTGTGTGCGCAAGAGCGAGTGCGCGCTATGTGCTTTGCTGCTCGTGTGAACGCGAACTTATTTACTCATTTCATTGACCAATGCAGAGCACAAGCACACAGATGTGTGTGTGCTCATGTACAAAATGAGAGCGTCGCACTTCAATGAGAGTGACACACAGCATGAGTGAGTGCTCGCTGCGTGTGTGTGTGAGTGTGTTTGCATGCATGATGCTTGCTTGTGTATTGATAACACATTTGTTGCTCGGCTGGTCAGCCAGTTAGTTGGCCGTCGCATGTGGGCGTGGTCTATTTATGCAGCACAACTGTTGCTATGTATCGATCGATAGTTTTGCCCTCCATCTGCTGCCCCCTGCAGACTGTGCTCCAAACGCAGCTATCTCGCTCTAAGTCGCCCTCTCTCTCTCTGTCGCTCTTTCTTGCAGTCGCTCTGCTCTGCTCACTGTTGGCGTAAATAGTTTTTGTTGCTGTTGTTTTTTGCATGCTCACTCACGAACTGGATTCAATTGCCGTTGGCAGGGGCAACAAACACTCACGCGAGTTTGTTAGTTAGTTAGTTAGTTACTTTTGCCAGACTTCCCCATTGCTAACGGTGTTGAATTGACATCTACCTGTTCGCTCTCCCTCCCCGCTCTTCCTCTGTCAACCCCCTCTGTCATCTGCCTCACGCCATCTTTTTGCCATTTGCCAGTTGTCAAGCTGTCATAGTATTGATCGTTAAAAGCGTTATCTGTTGATAGCCATAAGACATTTTATGATATTAGTTGCATTGTAAACTGCACCACCTCCCCAATCACCACCCCCTCTTCATGCCAGTTACACCAGAAACACTTGTTCGACATGTCGCCGTTACAAGGCTGAAGAAGAGATCTTCAGCGAAGATGAATGTATCATTAAGTCCAACCAGATTTAATGTTATATTTCCCGCTAATGAGCTGTTTATGAAAACAATCAAGTTTAGCAAGAGATTAACCAAGCTTTTGGGGCCAGCACGAACTTTAAGAAATCAACTAGATTTCGTAATATGGATAAGAAACGTTTTTCTAAATTAATTGCTATTGCATGGAAATCATTTTATTGGGTTGCTTCTAGAGGGAATTTAAACAGTTCAATGAGGTTAGCATGCTAAATATTCTTGTTTAATACAAAAATACTAGTTCAAGTGTTTTACAAGAGTTTGGCATTTATAAAATGAATTGCAATATTTCTTATACAAATGTTAAATCGCAGAATAATTAATTATTATAATTTGATCTTCGAAATACTAATCTTGACTTACATTCTTAAACACTTTCATATTTATTTTAAATCTTTTCATGCATCCAACACAACTTAATTAATTATTATCAGCGAATCTCTCTCATTCCACACAATTCAGTGTTTATTTTTCTAGACAGCAAAAATTATCTCACATATAATTAATATTGGTTCGTATATCATAGCATAACATATTACAAACATTCATTGATAACTTTCTATCTGTAGTATTTACCTAGCTCGCTCTCCCTTCCTGCATACCAATTTTTTTAAAATAGTAATAATTTTAATATTTTAGTTGATATTTGCCTGGAAAATTGATCATCTTTCTGTACAACTTATATCTTAACCATTTAAACCTATTTCTACATTTGTTTCCATATATTTTTTTGCTTTAATATATTTGGAATGTAATAGAAAATTGTATATTATGTTAATTTTATCATTTATACATGTATATCATAAAGAAAATATAAAGAAACTCAATTCCGTTTGTTATCATCTTAGTCATTGACTCTTTTCTAGCTGTAGTATTTTCCTAGCTCGTTCTCCCTTCCTCTTTGCCAGTTCCTCTCGTCTGTCCCGCTTTGTGGCTTATCGCAAAAGTCAGTCTCATATCTCGGGACTCTGTGATAATGAACGCATTGCAGATGTTTCGCCTTTTCTGCCTTTTCAATATCCGGAGGGCGTGACGCCAGCGAACTATCGATGATGCGCAAAATACGTTTTGTATTTTCTGTTTTGTGTGTGTTTCTATATAAGTTGAAAACTTTACAGAAGTTAATCCAATTTGTTGAAAACGCGGCGAAAACCCGCAAAGTCGTTATCATGTGTCTGTGTGTTTGCCTTGCTAACCCTTTTTTCGAAAGGGTAAGGACAAAGTCAAGCAGGCGGGCTGGCAACGCCCCGGGGAAAAATGAGAAAGAAAAATCAAGAACTGAGAATTCAGTCGAGGCATTTAAAAGGGGCTGTTTAAACCCATTACGTTGCATAGAAAGCGGCAAGCGAAGAGAAGCGGAGAGAACTCTGCTCTCGACTCTCTCTTGATTGTGATTTTCGGCGCTGCGGTTGCTCTTGCGGTTGTCCTTTGAGCTACCTTTAACGACAGGACACCCGCACACAAAGGCGATTCGTTTTGGTTGCCTTTGACAAATTTTCATGCTTTAATTTTCGCATTTGCATATGGAGTGTGAGTGTCGGTTGAGTGTGTTAGTGTGTGTAAGTTAGTGTGTGTGTGCCTTGTGCCCTGATGGCCTGGCTAATCCTTGCTGAGCAACAGATTATCCTTTGCAATTGTTTGCTTGATTTGTTTGTTATGGAAACGCAACTCCAACTCCAGCTGAGCCTCAGCATCCAACTCCGACTTCGACTTTGATTTGAACTTCTGCAGAACTCTCTCTGTCTGTGCAGTGGCAACAATGGGAACGTGCAACACACAGCGCTGTCTTAGGGACTCGCCCCTTTTCGGTTACACTTTAATGCGTTCTAATGTATGTGACTTTTGGCTCAGATCCTCACAAGAAACGCGCCTCAAACGCATTTCGAGCCGCCGTTTAAGTGACTTGGCGAAAATTTGTTGTGTGTTGTGTTGTGTGTGTGCGTGTGTGTGTGTGTGAGCAGCTTTTGTCCTGTGCCGTCAATCGGGGAATCGGGGAATCATCAATCATGCCAGCATGTTCAATATAAATATTTCTGCCGAAATTAGGTTAAAGGCTTGCAACAAACAAGGCGTGAGAGAGAGAGAGAGAGAGCGAGAGAGCTAAAGGAAGAAAGAGAGAGAGGGAGCTACTTTGGCATTTCGAGTTCCAATTTTGAACTTATGTCATGCCAGAAAATAGCTGGACTGGGGTAAACTCCTCTTGGGATCTGTTCCATGCCAATTGTCTCTGTGTGTATGTGTGTGTGTGTGTGTGTGTGCACATTTGTATACAATAAATTAATTATAAATGCATTAATCACTGCCAAAATCTTTGACAAATACTGACATGAGCGTTCGTCGTTCATTTCATTTCGTCCCATTTCGTCTCGTATCATTTCCCTTCTCACTCTATTGCCATCTCTCTTTCACCCATTCGATTCGGTTGCTCTGTCTGTCTTTCGTGATATGAAAACAAAAATTTAAAACACGTTTTCGCGCTTATTTCTGACTAATTTATGCGTTCGATTCGACCGTTGTGTTGTCTTCGTACTCAGCGCTCTGAGCTGATCATTCACTTGATTTGCGGCAAATGCACAGCAGTGTTTCGTCTTAATTATACCCTGGAAAATTGCACTTGCCAATGGGTAGAGAGCAATCTAAAAATGCTCTTAACAAATTCATTATATTTCATTTTACAATCGAGCTTCTATTACAAATGCTTTTTTAAACAAAAAAGAGAAAATAAATAGTTTGTCATTAAAACTTGATATCCCTTTGAAATGCATTCAAAATAATTAAAGACTAACATTTATTTTACTTGCAAATAATTAACATAGCAAAAATTGTTAAAATCATTGCCGTAGTTAGTTTTCAAATGCTATTTTGTTGTATTTTAAATTACCATTATACGATGTAAACTTAGTAGTAAGCTTATAATTATTTTTGTAGTTTATCTAAAAGTGTACTTCGCTTTGATATTTATTACAAATTCATGATTGAAATATTGCTAGCTTAAAGTATATCCTAAAATGTTATGGATTTGAAATATTTATAGCTGCAAGTATATTTTTAAATGTTTTTTTTTTTAAATAATGTGGCATAACATTTAAAATTTTGATCTTTAAAATCTCGTTTTTATTGTATTTAAAGGGTATCTGTGAATCGTGTATATATAGCCAGTAATTTGACGCTTTGCAAAATGCCACCTTTATTATTATTATATATTTGTTGGTCGGTATTTTTTTCGTTAGTCGAATTTGATTTTGATTGAATGCCCCTAAAAATTGATTTCCACCTTGCGGCATGTTTCACATTTGGCAGCTTTGTGCTGTATGCAAATGAGATCATTGATCTGTTTTGGTATCGATTCGTTTTTGAAGACATCTAAAACTAAACCTAAAAAGAAAACAACAACAAATCATATTTGACCCTAAGGGGTCGCGCATGCCAATAATGAAAACCAAGAAACCAAAAACAAAAAGCTCCAAAAAAACAGAAATGTTAATTTCCTGATAGACAGACAAAAGTTGACTTTTTTGATGAAGATTTGCTTTGTGTTGTGCGAGTGTGTGTCCAAGAGTGTGTGTGTGACCGTTGTACGATTTTCCAGTTTCCAGTTTTCAGTTAATGCCGCGAATTTGAATTTAATCAAATTAATTATGTTTGTCAATGAATTGAGGCTTCTGCATTTTTCGACATTGATAAATTGACAGATCGGATTGAAGCAACAACGACAACAAATTGCTCCAAAAATCATAAAGATATGTATATTCGATGATGTTGTTGTTGTTGCTGTTGAGATATGACAACATTTACATGCCACACGATCGCGATCGCGGTTAGAAAGCAGAGAGGAGCTTATACCACATTTTATGGCTCAACCGGTTTTTAGGGCCTCAAAGCCAAAAAAAACTTATCTAAAGTGAATGAAACTATTTGGTCTACTGTAAAAAGCGTTAAGAACAGCTTCCGTGTGACAACAAATCTCTCATCTGATGGTAGTCCATTTCCATTTCCATTTCTATTTCCCCTTTACATTTCCCCCACCATTCAGCTCTTTTCATATGGACAAATGTTGAGCATTGTTGTGGCAACAAATCGTAAAATAGACGCGCTTAAATACCAATTTAACAATTGTCCAACACTCTGCTCCTCTTTGGGATCTGTGGGAACCTGACCAACGTTGACATCACACATCAGAGCTCTCTTTGGTTCCGAACCGATTTCAATGCGTAATTGTAACGTCTTTGTGGTTGTTATTAACACCTCCCCAGAAAAAATAAAATAAAAATAGAAATACAACTCAACTCTGGCAAACCAAATGGACTATGAAATTGGAGTCAGTCTCCGAAGAGTTCCAAAGGTGTTTCACCTCGTGTAAACAAAGCATTTGCTTCATTTTCGTGAATTTATGCATAATGGACGTACATTAGATTCATAACACCAACAAATGAACTCAACATAGATATGGAATTGTCTATCTCAATAGTTCAGTTCAGTTCAGTTTCTGTTTCAGTTTCAGTTTTTGGTACGGTTTCTTTTTAGTGGGTCATAAATGGGAAGATTTTTCACAGCTGATTGTGAGAAATGTGCCCCACTGAATGCCACAGCACTGTGGCACACAGTCACTGGTGAAGGCGAAGTCAGTGTCTCTGCCTCTGTCCAAAGTCAAAGTCGCAGTTCAATTGCCCAGTTTCGTTGTCAATATCTAAGTGCCAAGCTGCCAGTTTGCAGGTTTGCCTTCGGGCCCTAATTGTGATCTTTGCAATGAGGTGCTGCTTTATACCCTTTAGTCAAATCGAGCTAAAGGTAATTTGACTTTATTGACAAGCTCTTGTTCTGCTATAACCAACTTTTGGTTGATCAAATTTAGACTCAAATACTCTGAAGCTCATTTTAGGCATCAATAACTTCAGTAAAGATACAGAATAAAGTTGTAAGGAGCGGAATTCTTATTAACTGTTTGTCTTTTTATGAAAAATATTATCTAATGCTAATAAATAATATTGATTTGACAAATTCTTTTTCATAATTCAATTAAAAAATCGTCAATATTGTAATTGATACTTGTAATATGATTTTTATTAATTTAGTATTTGTAATAAATATATTTATATTTATAATAATATTTTTCTATTTTAAACGAGTAGATGGTATGTACTGCTATTTTGAATGTTCACAGCTGTGTATATTGACATTCTACTTTTTGAATATTGATACATTTATAATAACTAATAAATAAAAACTATCAATAATACGTAAAATCTTGGTCAAGTAAGAAAAGAGAATTCTTTAAGCACTACAGGGGTAACAAGTCGAATTTATTTAAGTCATCATACTGACTCGAGAGTACAAATAGAGTAAATTAAGTGTAGTAATTTAGCTTAGCTTAGCAGCAACTAACTAAAGAATATCGATTTTAAAGGTGTCTTATTCAAGTGGCGAGCAGTGTATAATAGTCTATTGCCGTAGAGCTGTTTGCTTATGTACTTATTTTTTTTTCTAGTTATAACTAAGTAAAATAATTTTATATAACTAAAAAATCAAATTAATCTACAAATTTAAGAAAATCTTGAAAATTTAAATTCTTTTTTAATAAGATATTTTTCTTCAAAGGTATTCTCTAGTACATCATATATTTTTAATATATATGTATGTACAATTGAAAGACTCACGCATTTGTTTTATGAATTTTGGACTTGTGAGAAAGCAGTATTGAATGCTGTTGTTATGCGTATGTGAGAGAGATAATAAAAGATCCATATTTGAATAACCAACGAGCTTCAAAGTGGGGCGTCGCTGGCAGCTTTTGGCTTTTGCTGGCTGCATGTTGCAGGTGGCAGGTGCAGGCGCAGCGCTCTCGCCTTGCCACTTACTCACTGTCTGCCATTGTAGATCACAACGAAATGAATCATTTTGTATACTTGGTATACCCAAAAGCATGACTTCGTTGCGGACTTCAACTTCAGCTGGTGCTAGAAAGAGGCGTTTTGAATGTCGATAATAAAGCACATGGAAATGTATAAATCAAAATGTGAAAAACGCGGCTGCAATTGAATTTTCCAGAGTCGGTCTGAGGCAGATGTGCGCGCACATATAGAAAACATTTTGAAAGGTTTGTTGATGTTGAGAAAATATTGTTTTAAATGTGCGCAACGCTGAACTTGACCCAATGATATTTAGTTAGGCAGTCGAACTGTTGCTGTTGCTCAAACTGACTCTGCTAGTGTCTTGATCTTGGTCCAAGAAAGTGCCACCAACAGCAGCAGCAGCAGCAAAAGCAGCAGCATCAACAGTTCCCAGCTTTGGAGTTGGCTGACAAATGACTAAGGTCGTATGCGGCCTTTGTCGAGGGGCGGTTTCAGTTTGGACGGGCGGTAAGAAGGTCGAGACTGCCTCTGACTTCTCTTGACTTGAGCCAAGTCGAGTCGCATCGAGTCGAGTCGCGTCGACTTGATGCTGAAGTTGAGTTGCAA
Source organism: Drosophila niveifrons (assembly GCA_035046325.1). Classification (NCBI taxonomy): domain Eukaryota; kingdom Metazoa; phylum Arthropoda; class Insecta; order Diptera; family Drosophilidae; genus Drosophila; species Drosophila niveifrons. Next base: position 38,009,191 of record JAWNOC010000052.1, read on the forward strand.
GTTGACTCCAAAGTCTGCCTGCCACACACACAACAGCTGCATGTTTTGTGACTCTGGCTGGGACGTCATCGTTGACTTCCAGCAGGTGTTCCGCTAGACAAAAGATTCACTAAACAACAACACCAGCAACAGCAACAACAAATTGAAGCTGTTGATGCGCACGAATTCCGTTTTTAGCTGCAGCTTTTCGCGCGCTGTTTAGGCGCTGCCAGTTTTCCATTTTGTTGCAATAAAATTTTAATAAGATATTTTTTTTCTATTTAGAATTAAAATACACACACACACACACGTGTGTGTGTGTATTGGATCGTTAAAATCGTGATGCAGCTCAACCGTTTTGCCTCAACACTTGCAATCGATCGATCGATCGATCGAGCTCCATTTTTGTATTGCTTTTCGCATTCGCATTTGCAAACTCCTCCAATGGCTTCATCTCCCTCCTCTGCCTCTGCTGTCTCAGTTCCAGCCACAAAAGCTTAAATGCCTTATTGTTTATAGCAAATGCAAATTTTTCTATTTTTTATATTTTTTACTTATTTATTTAAAGCTCAACGTTTAAACATTGTTAATGACAGTCGCGATCGTCGCAAAATGAAAATGATGCACTTTTGGGTGTGTCGTTTGTGTCTATTAGAAAAAAAACAACGAAAATGTATAATAAGTATTAAGCTCTTAACGATTTATAATAATTGACGCTTTGTTTCGTTTATGGGTAGCAAGTATTACGATGATTGAAAATGCGCGCGAAACTATAAAATGACAAAACTATAGAATTATTAATAGTTTTAAAGTTATTTTTAAAGAAAAATATTCAAGTGGTTTGTTTTATTTTGTAGATTTTAGATTTATGAAAGAGTTGAACCAGCATTAAAGTATCAAAACTTAGTATTTTAGGTTAAAATCTTACTGGCCGATCCTTATACTCATATTATTAGGCATAGTTTCTGAAGTTTGGTATTTGTTGTTTATGGTGAAATGTAGACAAGAGAGAGAGAGATCATATTATTTAATATATAATTATATTTTAAGATTAACAAATGACATAACAAATTTAAATTAATATTAAGTCGATTTAACTATGATGATATTATAACATAAAGTTTCATGAAAATGTTTAATACTTTAATTTGTTCATAGGGTCTTAAGAACATATTATTTATAGTGGTATCCCTTCCTTTTGATGCTTTCCTATCTCCCGCACTCTTTATGAAGTAACATTGCTCCTAACTCTTACTAAATGATGATGACAGCCTAATTTCAGACAAGCTGGGTAATTAACCGAAACCGAAACATGGAAAAGGGAACGGGGGGAATAGACGGATCGATCTAGCGATCGGTCGATCGTCGAGTAATCGTCTCGTGTGGTATTTTGGTCAGCAGTTCGGTAGCCAGGCCCGAAACGCAGTTGGCTCTAATGACTGTATCAATGTTGTAAGAGTTACAATTTATGTGCATGTTTGTTTAGCGGACACGTTGCACGTTGCGCGTTGCAGTTGCACGCTGCTTAAGTACCGTGTGAGTGAGCATGAAATTGCTGGCGCAGGACTCACGCAGGATGCCAACTGTGCGCAACATATGTTCTGACTTTTGAATTTCCCAACTAACCCGGAAAGGAAGAGGAAAAAAAAGTATTGCGACTAATTTCACTTACTACACGTCTAGAAAGCAGATTGTAGACGATTGTCGATTGTGGTATGAGTCAAAGTAAACTTCCTAATCGCCGACAGGAAGTTTGAATTGCCTGCTGCTGTTGCTATTTGCTGTTGACATGTGACAGGACTTAAGCGGACAGCGGACAAAGGACAACAGATAGCGACGACAGTGTAATGTGCATTTAAATAAGCCTTTTGTGCGCTTTTTGTTTGCCATCGGTCGGTTTGTGTGTGTGGTTTACAAATCCAAAACGACTTCAGTCAAGTCCCAATCACTCGCATCTCGGGGTTAAGCACACGCACAACGGCTTAGCCACATTTGCGGCTGCTTTCGGCCAGGTCCAAATCCTGGGCAACTCCTAATTACATGCGTGAGCGCTCTAAATGCGGCAAATTGCCTGAAAGAATATTTTCGAAAATATGGAAATATTTTTGCTTGTTTAGGCAGGCGATTGGTAATTCCAATTGTTGTTATTCTTTACCATTTTCTCTTATATCTATTTTTTCTATTCATATTTTTGATTTGTATTTAAACACACACGACACACGCACGTCGCAGATCGCTCATCCAGAAAACGATCCTCGAACGTGAAGCGAACGATTATTTCGCTTAGCCAGTTTTGTTTGCATTTTGCTGTAAATCTCTTCTCTTCTCTTCTCTTTCTCTGCTCTTCTCTCATCTCTCTTTCTGTTCGACATTAATGATGCCCTTTTGCTGGCCACGCCCACCACTAGCCAAATGCCCATCATAAATTTCATTTTCAAATGTGTTGACGGAACCATTTGATGGGCAAACGGCAACAGCTGTTGGCCAAGGATTGAGAGGCAACATCGGTAGTCATATGTATGTAGTTGAGGGAGTAGAAGGGGGAGAAAGCCGACTTTGTGTGTGGCCACTGGCCAGCTAATTGAGTGACCAAGCGTGAGGGTCAACAGATATGTTAGAACAGATAAAATGAAACAGCAGCAGTTAAAATACTACATCTTAATTGACAGCAAAACTAACAAATTTTTGATGGTAGTTAGATTGGGAACTATGAGCTATAAACTGAAGACTGATACAGAAAAAGGTATAAAGTATAATAAATCCATTTCAGGGCATAAATAATATTTTCATAAAAAAAGAAGTAAGAAAGCAAACCCGGCTGTGAGAGAGTCAACTACGCATTTTGAATAAAAGCAAAACAGTGCGGTATTCATTTTAAAATATACCAAATGAGTATACCGTAAATATACTGAAGATATGCCAAAGGGTATATATGATATATTGATTAAGTGTTACATTCAAAGTACTACGTTTGAAATATACCATAAAGTGCAAAATATACCAGATTGTCAGTCAAGGCAACAAAGAACCTTAATAAATGGGCGTTTTTGCACATAAAAAAGGATTTCCGAAATAATTTACTATTTTTAATTTTGATTTGTTCTTAACTATTTTTGGAATTATATGAAAAAGGCAAATAAGAAATGAATAGCAATAATTTATAATAAGTTTCTCATTTCTATAAAATAAAGCTATATTGGATAAAAGATACAAATAGGAGCTATATATAAGAATGAATAATGTTGATGAATTTTTAAATGAAATAAATTTATTGCATTATTTAATAATTTATGAGTTATGAAATTAATTTATAATAAACTTTTTATGTACACAAACAAATTTACAATTTATTTTATTAAAATAATTTGAGGAGTTTAATTTTATTGAAATCTCATTGAAAAATGTTAATAAGAAGAAACAATTCATAAGTTTGTTATGTTTAATGTTTAAATTTATTGCAAAAATGTATGTATGTATGCTTTTTCCTTTACCATTGAAATAATCATACATTAATTAAAATATTTTGTATATTTATTATATTTATCAATTTCAAAGATCTTTAAGGCAGTTGCTAGTGTAGGTCAACAAGGAAAGAATTGATTTATATTTCTAGATATTTCTATTTAGCGTCGTGTAGGTCATTGGGTAAGTCATTGAGTATTTGGAGGTGGGGGTTCGGGTCTTGGGCAATACGCAAAAGCGAGACGAGACGAGGAGGAAGAGAGGGGCATAATTTAAGCCGTAGTCCGTAGTTGGTAATCCGTAATCCGTAATAGTGCGATCATTATAATAGCATCATCGTTTATTTGCAATCATGCGGCACATTGATTAATAAACTGATTATTCATAAACCACAAGAGGCAGCTTCTTGTTAATGAGCCATGCGATGAGTTAAGCCTGCGCTTCACTTCATGGGGTGATAAATTCACGTTTCGTGTGAAGTTTGATAGCTGAGGTCATGCCATGGATTTATTTCCATAGCTCATATATCATGCGGGCCAACGAGTTATTAACGGGGCGGTAGCTAACACCTGCGTATTAGCTGAATTTCCGCATTGCTCGATTCCCAAAAAAAAAACTGAAAAAAAAAACAGATGGAAAAAACAAACTAACAACATAAATAAAAACAAAAATCCAAATCAAAATCAAAATCATATGCATATCCATCTCCCCCTCCCTTCCAAAAGTGGATCCGTCCATTCACTCGCAGTGGCCCAGACATTGACCCAATCGCAATCAGTTATGAGCACGTTATGATATAGTATTTTCTCTTTTTTCGGTTCCCAATAATAAATCAAATGCCTCTTTTTCGATATGATGACTTGGCGTGGGAATTGAAAACAGCGACAGCGAAATAGTTTTAATAAAACGAAACAGCATCAACCCGAAATCAAGAAAAACAAAAGGTAATCAATTAAATTTCTTATCATTGTGGTGCATCAGCGATTGAAAACGAAATGGGCGCCACACAGCAAAATCAACTAGAATACAACAGGTGACGTTTCTTGTGCCCTGTAAAATAGTTGTGCGGCAATCTTGCGTTTTCTAAATGAAAGAAATATGAAAATAGTTAGTTAAATATTATGAGGCTATTATGTTAAGAAAATCTCATATAAAATATGCATCATAGTGTTGGTACTGAATTTAAATTTTAATATTAATATCTATATGAATATTGAAAGAAATTTAGAAATACATATTGAATTATAAAAAATAGTATAAAAATTAAAATTAAATTCAATATTTAAAAATGTTGAATTTTATATTTCAAAATATTGAATAAAGTTAAGGAATATAATATATTATTATAATATTATTGAAAGAGATATAAAAATACTAAGAATATTATTAAGAGTTTTTCAAGCTTGAAATTTGGTAAAAAAATACCAAATAAAATTATTATATTTAGTTTTAAATTTTAAAATGAATATAGTATTTTTATAATGATATTAAGAAATATGGTGAAATGACTTAAAAAATCTGATTTAAATTCTACATTTTAATGTTGACACAGAACATAGTTTTAGCTTTAAGTTTTAATATTAAATAAAGCATTTATTAAACTGTTGGTAGCGATTTATAAAGATACAAGGTTGTATGTTGTATATTCGATTTCAATTTAATTTTTCTTAAGTAATACCTAATATAATATTCAATCTACTGAACATATTACAAACCTTTAAAAGATTCCCTTAATGAATGAAAATTTGAATATAAAGCTCAAAGCAAAGCTTTCTACAGTCTTGCGATAATTATTAATCGTTGCAACATTATGCCCAATTGCCGCTAACAAGCCAGGGTATTCACATTGAAAGTGTTTTGCTTTTGACTCACGATTTTCTTGTACTCTTTGGAATTGATTTGATTTTTGTTTTCGACATTGTTATTGTTTTTTGAGTAAATGGTGTTTTTTTTTTTTGTTGTGTTCCTTTTGGCAATCGCTGTTGGCAGGAAACATTTAAAATTGGATTGTTCAAACAGACGAATTGGAATCGCGGGCACTCACTCGGTATGAATGATTGAAAATGCAATTACAAATCATTGACAGTTTGTTGTACTAATTTCAAGAGAGATAGTCGTCACAGACAGAGAGTGTAAAAGAAAGGGAGTGAGATTGAGAATGGGGAGCTCATCAATCATGTTTACAAGCAGAGAATGCGAGATCCTGCAGACAATGCTACAAAATCATATCATGTGTTAAAAGTTATGACGGATCATCGAAGGTGTAAAGTGTCTGAGGGGTAGCTACAACTGTCTACCTTTTCCCTTTTCTCCCTTCTCCTGGTTTTTTGCACAGCTTGACTTTCAAGCCCACACCCCTCAGCACCCCCCCTTCACCCATGGCACTTTTCAAAATATCATTACTCATCAGAGTTGACGACGCATTGTTGATGGGATTTCCGTTTTTTTCTCGAAGGTGTAGCATTAAACACACACAAAATACAGCAGAGTAAAGAGACCGAGAGAGTGAGAGAGAGTGGAGAAATGAACGCCCAATCAAAATGTGGCAAACAAAAGGATCCGTTCAATATTTTTGATTCGATATTGACAGGCGAGCATACAAATTGCTTGATGATGCGACTCACACGAGTCTTTGGACTCTCAGTTAGCCAATCTCCAGTTGTTGTTATTGTTATAAATTAGCTCAAACTTCAGATACAACAATGCAACACGGCCATCAATCATTGAATCGAGTTGAATAAAAAAGAATACACAGCCAAATAATATATAAAAGATACTATGCGAGTGTATAAATATATGTATTCACTGAATGCGCAGTTCAAAGACAGTTCGTTTAACTGCCTCAGGCGACTCAGAGGAAAGATAGAGACGGTGACAGAGAGTGAGAGAGGGGGAAGGGTGGGGAGATTTGGCATCTGGTTTGCTTTTTGGTCATTTAGTGTCCAAATATGGCGACGATGAGCAGCAGAGTCAGTAGTTCAAATGTCAGCAAAAGAAAAAAAAACACAACTTGGACTTGGCTGCATCTTGAAGCCTTCATCTACCATCATCATCTGGCTTCAACCTTAATTGACTTTACGCAAGAATTCAGCCGAAAAAAAGAAACAACCGAAAAACACTAAAGAAGAAATACTAGAAAATTATCATGCATTGTCTATCGGCTGGCTGTCAAAGCTCAATATCTGTGACTATCAATTGTTTTCACATCTGAGTTATCTTTTTAATTTCGCGCAACGCTCCACGCTCCACGCTCCACGCTCCATGCTACATAATTTCGACTTGCAGTTTGGCCTGACCCGGGTCAAAGTTGAGAGTGCCATGTGTGCCCTGTGTGCCGTTGTGTTGTTATTGCTGGACTCTTCATTTGCTGGCTAGCTGCCTGCCCATGTGTGTGTCTGTGTATGTGTGTGTGGAAGTGTATGTCGCGTGTTTCATTAAGGCGACAAACAACAACGAAACCTCCAGCAGCAGCAGTCTCAGACCTGGCCTCAGATTTCCAGCGATGATCATCCGCGTCGACGTCGCCGTCGACGACGACGTCGTCTTCGTCGGGCATATTGTGACCTCAAAAATTGCGAAAAAATAACGAACGTGTGGTAAAAGCGTCGCCAAAGCATACACCGGGAAAATTCTAAATACTTGCTGCCATTTCTATTGAAATTCTTTTTTTGCTAAGAAACAAAGTTATCTGAAAACTTGTAAAATTATAAATGAGCATATTTTTATTTTTGGTATTTATAGTTGTTGAATTATTAAAATAGAATTCTAATTGTTGAATTTAATACAGAAGTTTAGTCTAGTTAGTGACAAAAGGTAAAGAAAATTAAAATAAAAACGATCCAATGAGTTAAACTCATTGGAAATTATAAAAATAATATAGACTATCAATATTTAAATGTAAAGCAGCGTTACTATGTACTATTTTTTTTAAGAGTAATAGAAAAATGCTAGAAAATTTGATTATAACATACACATAATAGTTATACTTTGAATTTGTATTCAATAAATGCAAGTTTGTTAAGATTAAAGACCAGCACTTCAGCAAAAGTCTAGACGTTGTAGAAAATTATAGCAAAAGGTAACCTATAATTATATATATTTATATTTATATATTTATATAAATTTTAATGTAATTTTCTATAAATTTGAAGCCATGCAAGTTTCTTAAACTACATTAGAAAATATTTTGTAAAATAGAATAAAATGTGTCTTTTATTTTAAGCTATAATTTATAATAGTATTATATATCTTTCCTCATTTATTTCATGTTATGTATTTCCTTAGGTTTATAATGATTAAGTATTCCTTCATATATTTAAATTGTAACATTTTAATTTACCTGCTTACATCTTAAAGCATATATTATGAAATTGCTATTTTGGATAACGTATTTCTTGCAGTGTACTCAAATGTGCCTCAGATGTAGCCAAACCTCTGTGCGCTGTGTGTTGGCCTGGCCAAATGGTCGGCAGCCTCCCAGTTTTCATAGTCTTCTTTTTTTTGTATTTTGGCCTGGTAGTTACGATGCGCATTGTGCCACACCTGTTTCATGTTGCAGGCTCTGAGACTGTGACTGAGACTGGAGCTTGGGAGCTGAGAGCGACTCGCGGCTGCAACTCCCTGGACATATGGACAGCTTGGGAGCAGAACCAGCCTTGTGAGAATCTTTTAGCCATGTGTGTGCACAACAATTTTTGGTCTCTAACTGACCTTAGAGCGATGCATGTTGTTGCATGTTGTTGCTGTTGCTATTGCTGTTGTTATTGCTGTTGCTGTTGCGATTGCTATTGCTGTGGTTTGTGTTGGCAACGCATTTCTTTTACTGCTAGGCGGTGTTGGTGGCTGATAATGATGGACTGTATTAACCGTTAGCTTTGGCTTTGGCCTGTACGACAAGCACTGGCAATCAGTGGACATTTTGATATTTGTTTTTGCTTTTTAGCTCTTTGACTTTTCTTCTTCGTCTTGTTTTTTGTGTGTGTTCAATTTTTGTGTCTGTATCGTTTTGCAAGCAATTTTCATCATCGATTGCTTTCACTCTTAGCAGAGAGTGAGAAAGAGAGAAGAAAAAAATCCCTACGCCAAACAATTTGAACTTGTCAAGGCTAATCAGTTTTCCTTTCATTTCAAACAGACATTTACAGACAACGACGTTGATGCATGGCCATGTCGAGTGCCACAACACAACACAGCATCAGCAACAGCACACGACAACAACAACAGCAACACCATTGGCAACTCTTTGTCGCAATTATCAAAAAGCGCGCAAATTTTCACACGCAGCCTATCATGGCACATGCACTCATTGGCACTCACACTCACACTCACACTTATACTCACTCGCATTCACACTCGTTGCCGGTCATCTAAGTTGTCCACACATTGGCACTAATTACGCCTCATTATAGTGACCAAAGTGTAACATGTTGTCAGCTTGGAGGACAACAGCAACACCAGCCAAGACTTCTCTCACTCGTGTCTCTTTCCTCTCCTGCCAACTGCCAACTTCTCGCTGCTTAGACCCCGACACCAACACCAGCAACAACAACAACAAAAACAACAACCACAACAGCAACAACGACAGCGAGACCGACAGCAACCCCATCAGCCCCGCTGACGACCAACGACAGTGACAACAACAGCGAGTGGCAGCAATTACAAGCTGCAACATGCAATTTGTGCCTGCAACATGTAGTCGCAGCTTGCTTACTCTTTAAGCCCAACACTTAATGGGGTAGCTAGTGAAGAATGAAATTGGAAACTTAAAGCGAGCGTAACGTAGAGAAAGGATTTTAGGCTGCAGCAAAATTTTAGCAAGTGCTGCAAATTTTTGCAAGATATTGAATTGAATTCAAGTAGAAAATAGGCTGAAAATAGGCAAATATTAATATAAACATTATAAGCAATATTAATAAATTATATACATTACTCAATTTTAATTTAAGTTATAATGATAAAAACATGACTTTGAATTAAATTTAAAGCATTCTTTCTGTAATTGCTAATCAGACATTCGGTTGAATCGGCTTTGGATAATCTTCGATAAACTTAAAATTCGAGTGTGCTTGACTGCGAGATACTTGCTACCATTTTTGAATAATAGTGAAATAATACCAAATAAATATATATTAAAATGGATGTATATCGAATGTTATATTTGGTATATTAGAATAACTCAAAATATATTGTAAGTCGAAGCAACTAAGACCTGCATACAAAAATAACGCAATAATAAATAAAGTATTGAAATTGCTAAAATATTTAATATTAAATAATTTTGTTTCAATTGAGTTTTTAGACAACATTGTAATATAACTTATAAGACAAAAAAATATAAAATTTAAATTTTCAAACATTGTTTCATTCTTTTCTATATTAACATTTATAAAAAAATAAAATATAAATTTTTAAACTTTGTTTCATTCTTTTGTAGATAAATCTAGCTTAAGCTAGAATATTTTCACCAAGCCATCGCCAAGTGTTGAGACTCTTCTTTAGTTAGAAGACAAAGGCGACTCGTGGCGCAAGCACACTTGCACACATACTCACACACACTCACACATATCACACATACACTCAAGCATGCACACACACTTGGGGCGCACAGCAGATCTGAGGCAGGCATCTAAACACCTGACAGTTGTTGTCGAGTGTTGGCGCTATAATGTGGCCAAGCAGACAGTTGGTCCACGACGTTGTTGCCATTGTTGCCTGTCAGTGTTGTTGCTGTTGTTGTTGTTGGTTGTTGTCTACGATGTCTGGTTAGCCATTTTTGGCAATGATGTGGCCAAGTCTAAGTCTAAAATCAGAAATCTAATTGAATTGAAAGTGCATACGCAACATTGCAACAGCAACAGCAACAGCAAGAGTATCAACAACAAATTGTGGCAAGTGGCAAGCGAAGGTGCCAAGATGAGGAGCATAACAATTAAATGCTTCAGCTATTGTTGTTATTGTTTACGAAATGTCAATTGAGTGGCGAGTGGCAAGTGAAGAGAGGTTCTTCAATTAGCTCAAGCTATCGATTGTCATCTACAGTTTCCAAACGATGACACGATCATGATGATATTTTGTGGCTAAGACACAAAAGTCATTCAGTATCAATGACCAGATAAAGTGTGTGATACTCTCTCACTTGAATAAGTTTCGAATCGAAACCCAAATCACTTATGAAAATCGTTCAGCTGTTCGAGTGCCAACGAAAATCGCCAGGGAACTCTTGAGAAAACCAACGGAGAGCGAGACTGAAAGAGAGAGGGAAGATCATAAGCTGATCGCAAAGACATTGCCTCGTTGCGCCTCGTTCAAAGTTCGTGTCAACATCATCAATTTTGATCAATATGTATTGCCCATGATGAGTACTCGCACTCACACTCATACTCACACTCACACTCACACCGATACTCAGTGGAGTCTATCCACTTCCACTCCCACACAGCGTGCCTCTGGGGTCCATTTGGTGATCGTGGTGATCGGGTTCGTCTATCGATCGATCGATCGATCGATCGATCGGCATATAGTCGACAAAAATATGGTAAATTACAATTATTAGGCATGTGGCTTGTTTGTTTATTGATCGCCGTATTGAGGTTATGCACAACTAAATGATACATCGATCGACCGATCGATCGATCGCTCTATTCAAACGATCGTTGATCGTTGATCGCTCGGACACCAAAGTGAAAATCGCTGCACAGCGAACAACCAAGAGATGTATGAAAATTGCTGCCTAAATGGCCACGATCAGCAATCAGTTGAGCAGTTGATCAGTTGATCAGCGATCAGCAAATCAGTGATCACCACTCAGCGATCACTTTCTTCTGGTGCACAAACCTGCTCGCTATTGGTGACAAGTGTCCCAATGTCCGTGTTCTCTGTGTTTGGTTGCCTCTCTGGTTGACCGACTGTTGACCTAGCTGAAAGCAATTATCATCTTGAGATCATCGGTGCCAGTGAGCGATTCAAGTGCCTGTCCAAGTTCAAACTCTAGTTATAAGTGACGCCCTAAAGGCAAGGCAACAACAACAACAACAACAACAACAACGATGCGCAGTCTAGGCATCGGCCAGGGGACGACCCTGTTTAAGTTTATAAAAACTCATTATAATGTCTTATAAATGCACTTGTATCAAGTGGGATTTCTTGATTGCCGTAGCTGTTGCTGTAGCTGTAGCTGTGGCTGTTGGCTGTAGCCTTAGCTCTGCTCTTCTCTGCGCTGTGATCCGTTTTCTTGCTCTGCTCTTGGCCTTTTGCTTGTGTCTTTGCAGCTGCCTCATCTCTTTGTACTTCCTCACCCCCGCACTCTCCACCCCGCCCTCCTTCTTTACCCTATCTCCTCCACATCGTTGCAACTGCAACTTGGCTCGAAGACTGGGGCTCCCATGCTCCTCTCGGCGTCATCGTCGACTTAGACACATAGTTCGCTCAAGATCATAACATGACCTTTTGACTGGCAGTGATTTCTACGCCCACGCGTATAAACCAGACCCAACAACAACAACACAACAACACAACAATAAGAGTCGCCTCTTCGCTTAACTTTTGCTTTGGCTTTTTGTGGTTTATGTATGTTTATGGAAAATGGGTTATGAGATATTTCTTCCTTTTATCTTTTGGCCATTTCTATTTGACCATGGGAAATAAATTTCTGAGTCAGTTTTGTACTCTTTTCCAGTTGTTGTTTCTTCGTTCGTTGTCTTGCCTTTTTGTAGGTTGCTCCCTCTTAATCGAGTTGCATTCCTATAACTTTTGTATATTTACGAAGGACGTTGCGCATTTTACACCTACGCTTATTGCAATTCCGCATACAACATAAAAAAAAGGGGGCTAAACTTCAGTTGAACTTTTGATCTACTTGATTATGTTTATAAGGGAGGAAATCAGAGGGTTGACTTGTTGCTGCTACGCTTCAACAGCCACGTATTTGCATAACTAACGAATTTACCATTTTGTTGAAAGATACAGTAGCTAACAAAATGCGGGTTCGATTATTTAAATAAAAACCTTCATGCATACAAAATGTTTAATATAAATATTAAGAGTTTATTAATGTGTTCTTCTTTTATTCAAATGAAAGCTTAGAGAATTGGTATTATAATGAAATATTCTAAAAATATCAATCTTATTTATCAATAAAATATGAATCGAAATTTGTAAAAAATAATATAAAATTGCCATTTATTTATCTATAACTGAATTCAAACAAACTTGGTTGGATATTGTCATTTTTTGTACTTTGAGGTCTATTTTTAATGTAATAGTATATTGATATACCAAATAATGACTTCAGAATACTTTAGTATTTTTGTTATATATAAGAATTAGAACAGTATTTTTTTGGCTACACTCGCCAGTAGTTTTCTCACTCGTTATTCAATATTTTTTTTTGTAATATTTTAAAAAATTTTAAAGGTCAAGGCAGATAAACTAGTTTATACAAATTTGATGAATATTCTAAATTTTCATATAATTTACAATAATAATATAATTTATTATTTTATTACAATTTTATTATTCCTAACTCTGAATTGGTATTCACTGTCTGGCTTTTAGTTTACCATTAAACAGGAGCATTTAATAAATGATTAACTAAAACGTTGAGAACAATGTTCACAATTCGCATAGACAACTAAATTGCCGTGTTGCACACTGTAATCAATAGGAGCAAATAACTGGTCAATACTCGAATATGGTTTTAATTTATGCAAATGCCTATTTGCATAGCCCAAAAAAGAGAGACTATTTTTGGGCTAGCCGAACCCCTTCAGCTGGGGTGAACACAGACAACAGTTAAAAAACAATTGGCAAGTGGCACGCGAATCGTTGTCTTCCTTACCCCTTCTCCTTCTCGTTCCCCCCACCAAAGCAATTGCCACCCAACTTGATAGCATTAACCCAGTGCGCGTGGAGTGCAAGGACTTTGGCCCCATGCGGCGGTGCTCAGTCCCCCCAATTGTTTCATTGAGGAAGTTATTTGTTTACACGTGTTTCGGTTGCCAGGACAACGTGCCAGGTGCCAGGACATTCCAATGCAAAAGTCAGAAGCAAAATCGAATCGAATGTGGCGAGTTTGAAGGAATTTCCATAGACTCTCTGTCTTACATTCAGTTTTGGGAGTTTTTAGAGTTCAGTAGTTGCCTCTTAGCCTTGCGACGTGGTGGTGGAGCTTCAACGGTTCTTGTCTTCTACTTGTGACGTCAATTCGTGGTGCAATGAACCGAGTGTAGACATGATTACGGGGCCGGAAGCACGACAAACGCACAGGTTGTTGGACTTGAAGAAGCAGCAATGGGCTAAGGAACGAGGTGAGTGGACATCAATCCTCTGACTGCTGCCACTGACCACTCCCATTAAAAACTTTCTTTCGCTCTTTAGAGGAAATCGCGCGCATGGATCAAATGTATCATCATCAGCACACTTCGTCCACATCGCACCACAAAATCGAACGCACCTCCATACGCACCTACTACTCGAATTTGGATCTCAGCCAGAGTTCCTCGACATCGAATCAAACCTCCAGCCACGCATCCCGCCCACAGCCGCCACAAGCGATGCAGCTGCTGGTGCGTCAGCCCCAAGGAGGAGCACTTACTCCCAGCTATCGCCAGATGCAGCGACAGCGCAGCGAGGATTACATGAATCAACTGGAGCGCTACATCGATGACTTCGATGGCGATCTGGACGTGGCTGGCGATGCGGATTTCGAGGATGATGAGCTGCTCTATCGGCGCCAGCGACGCGGCAGCTATGCGCCTGGCATGTCGGCCAGACAGTTGCCTCTTCAAGCACCCGGGCGCTATGTGGAGCTGGTGCCCACTTCGCTGCAGACAGCCAAGGGACGCATGCAACATCCGGATGTGCCACAGCAGCAGCAGCAGAGATTGAGAAGTCCCAGTTTACCAACTTTAAGGCAGCGGGATTACGCAGGGAAACAGCAGCAAAAGGCGGCCAATCAACTTGGCAACGTGAAGGGAGCAAACATTGATCCTGGCAACGGCAACGGGAATGGCAATCGATTAAACAACAACAACAACAACAACCCGGGCAATGGGAATCCCAATCAGGCCTCGGTTGTCGGTTGCCAGGAAGAGGACACTTCTGGCTATCTCAGCGATACGCCCAAGAACACGCACACTCCAGACATTTGGTATAACGACGCCGCCAGCCTAAATGGGAGCATTAGTGGCATGGGCAGCGCCAGCCAGGCGGACGAGAGTCTCCTCAGCGCTGCCATCGCCGGGCGACGTCTTCGACGATCGATACAGGGTGCTGCCACGCCCACGCCCACCCTCACGCCCAACTGTGGGCCACAGCAGGCGTTGCAGGGCATGTTGCAAGCACCACCAGGCGCTCAGGCGCAGGCTGGCAAGTGCAAACAGGCATTGAACCATGCATATGCCATTAAGGGACGACGTGTGCCAGGGCAGGGTCACGTCTACGAACCCCTCGCTGCCGACGGCTACCTCGCCGACGGGTGAGTTGACCAACTTTCGAATGTGTCAAGTGCCAACACTTGCGCGATAACATATCTCACTGTTGTTGCCCTTAACAATTCGCTGTTAACACAATTGATTAGTTGCCGCCGGTGCTTACATTTTACATGTCTGTTTTGATTAGAGTCGATTCGTGATACATTTATTTTTTTTTGTGCATTTGAATATTAATTAATTAATAGTTAGTGAAGTCATTTATCTATTTATTATTGTATTTATTAATTTGCACATTCGTGAATTACTTAATTTAATAATTATTATGTGATTCATCTATTTAGTTTTGTATTTCTTCATTTTTATATTTATTTACTTTAATTAATCCATATGTATTTTATTTCTTATTATTGTTTTATTTATTTTAAATTGTTTGTTTTTTTTATATATTTAATTTTCTTCAATAATTCTTATGTATATTTATGTTGCCCTTAAAAATTCACTGTTAACACAATTGATTAGTTGCCGCCTGTGCTTATATTTCACATTTAGTTATTTATTTATTTATGCACACATATATGATTTATTTTGTTTAATAATTCGAATATTAATTTTGTATTTTTTTTGTGCAATTTTGTTGTCACAAATTTAATATTTTATATTTGAGCAAATTAATATTTAAGCTTATGTGTACGTGTAGTTCAGATTTTTGACTTTATGTTAAGAAATCATCTGTCTTACTCAGTAGATTAAAAAAAGAAATACATTTTTTTACAAGCTGTTTGCTGAATGTTACTTAGATTTTACAAATTGCAGGCCAACACTTTGAACTTTAACAAGCAAACATAAAAATATATTTATTATGTAAACATAAAATTATTTTTGGTATTAAAAATTAAAGAAAATATAGACTCAAAAGAAGTTATATTTATTTCGTAGACAAATATTTCGCAAATGCTTTTCCATTCATAATCATTTAATATGGTCCCATTAAAGAAAAATATTAAAATACTTTATTCTCTTAATAGAAATCCATTGAACAATTAGCTTACACTTACACTCTTTTCTAATACATATTTGTATTTTAATTGTGGCGAATCAATTTTTTTTACTCTTTATTTTGTGGTCACCAATACTTATAATACATATATTTATTTATAGATTGAAATGAAACTTTGTTTTGTTTCCTCAACTACATTCGCGTTTTTTTCTTGTCTATATTGAATGTCAAAGTGTTCCTCAGCAATTGTTATTAATTGATTTGGCAAATATTCGTTTGTTCTATATATAAACATAGTTAAACTTTAATTGTGTATTGATCGATTTCTGTTGTTGCAGTTGCTGCTATTTGGCGGCGCCGCCGAGTTCATCGAACATGAGTCTCAGCCGGGATGTGTCCACGTCGAACACGTATCAGGTGCACATCAGCAACACCTCGGAGCACGGCGACTTCTATGTGCACGAGCAGCACGAGAGAGAGCGCGCCCGCTGGGCCAACTACAATGCACAGCAGCAGCAGCAGCAACATTCACAGCAGCAGCAGCAACATCAACAGCAGCAGATGGGAATGCCACCGGCTGGCTGGCTGAGTCGTGGCATGCACGATCTGAAGGACAGCGAGGATGATGTGCAATCGGTGCAATCCTCATCGACTTATTTGCGTGGCCAGAATGCGCCACTCGATGCTCAGACGCTGGCCGAGCGCATGGACAAGCGTCGCAAGGCGGCCGAGTATCACAATGCGATCAAGAAGCAACTGCACGAACGGGAGCTGATACGCAAGTGGGAGCTGGAGCGGCATCGTCAGGAGGAACAGCTGGAGGAGCAGCGCATGCGACGGCAGAAGCAGATGGAACAGGAGCGTCTGGAGTACGAGCGTCGACAGTTGCAAGAGCGCGAGGAGGTGCAGAAGAAGAAGCAGCTGGTCATGCTGGATGCCATAGCAAAGGCCGAGGTGGCGGCCAAAATCGAGAAGCAAAAGAAGCGACTCAAGCGAGTCCCGCCACTGGAGCAGGGACAGAGTTTGGAGCAGGCTGAGAAGCAGGAGTTGCTGCAAGTGCTCTCCGTGGAGGAGGTGGAGGAAATTGAGGAGGAAGTGGGAGAGAACGAAGAGCCAGACTGTTCACACACGCCACGAGCAGCGCCGCCGCCACAGCCAGCAGCAGCAGCAGCAACAGCAGCACCAAAAGCAGCAGCAGCAACAGCAACAGCAACAGCAGCAGCTGCTGCTTCAGTTGTCACCGAGGAGAAAGTGTTGATTGGCACTCCGATTAATCTGCGACGCACCATCACCAAGCCCATCAAGCAGCCAGCAACTGAAGCCAGCAGCACCGAGGAGAAAGAGAATCTGGCGCTGCTGATGCAGCCGGCAACTTTGATCCCGTTGCCCGTAACAAGCGACATCTTTGGCCTGCAAAATGCGATCGGTAATTTGCAGATTGCCACCTACTTCATGCAACAGCCACAAGCTCCGATGAAGCCGCCTTCAACGGGAGCAGCACACATGGAGCAAAGCTACTCGAAGGCGACGATGACACAGCGCACGGATACTTCTATCTGCACCGAGGATGGTTACCAGGCGGAGAAGGAGGAGGAGGACGAGGAGCCGCTGCACACGGCGCGTTCAGCGCTGCAGACAGCCAGCGGTTGCTTCTCGCCAGATTCACTTGAGGTGGATATGGCGCCAGTGGTCGCTGAGCAGGATAAGCTGGCACTGATGCCGCTGAAGACACCGCTGCAGGCGACAGCCACCGGAGTTGGTGGCTGCTCCTCGGCAAGCAGACAGCGAAGTGGCAGCCAAACGGATGTGGAGACGCAAACGGAGTTGCCGCTGAACTGTGATCTCTGTCTGTTCCACGACAACTTCTACAAGGTGCTGCTGAAGCGTGAGGTCTCCACGACGACCACAACACAAACATCGAAGACGCAGACACAGCCTGCCAAGGAATCGACGGCGGAAAAGGATCACGAGACGACTACAACAACAACGACGACTACCACAACAACTTTTAAGGCAAAGAGTAAGGACAAGGAGAAGGAGAAGAACAAGCGAAACTTGGGCAAAGAAAAGGATGCCAACAAGATGGATGATCGACCCAAGTGGGGCGTCAATCGACCCGTTGTCCAGTATGTCAAGGCTAGCGATCGTGATCCCTTTTGTCTGCGCAAGAAGAAGAACCACGTAGCCATTGCAAAGCCGCCACGTTCACAGTCCATGGACTCACGGCTGGACACGGTTGTGGTGCTGCCCGAGGATCAGCTAGGACATGGTGACACTATCATCACCGGCGACCAGCAAGAGGAGGAGGAGGAGGGTTTTCTACTGAAGGCACGCAACGTTTGCACCGAAATATTGCCCATTAAAACGGATGAAAAGGGTCGCATCTTCCTTAACTTTAGGGAGGCGAGTGCGATTATGAACGAGGACGAGATCAAGGACAAGCTGCGGCAGAAGTACTTCAACTTTGGCCGCATCCTGCCCAGACGTAGCTGGGCCTCGGCTACGCAGCACGGTCTGCCTTACAGTGTGACCGCAGCGACAGCAACTGCGCCGCCAGCCACAATTGCAACTGTCGGCGATCTGGCGGACGATTGAAACTATCTCTGCAAACTAAACTAAACACAAACTAACCAACTCCCAAGTGCACAGACCAACAACTAAAATAGCAAGACTAAGTTCTACTTTGTAAAATTATATTCTCGTAATATTAATAAAAGTTTTTGAATAGATTTGCATAAAAGAAAAGAGTTATTCATACAGATAGGGATAATTATAAATTATTTGATCCCAATGAGGGAAATAGAAAGTGTCATTAAGAGAAAAATAATATGAAATTAATTGAAAATGGTTCCTTTTCGTTGAAAATGCAAAGATAGGAAAATTGCTTATTATAAACTATTTAATATAAGAGCTTATAAAGCCTTATACATTCACATGACGATAATTATTGAAAGTTGATTCGATTCCAAGGAATATTTGGGAGACATGGCAAAAAAAAATAAAATTAGTAATTGAACAAAGCGTTGCAAGAGGTTCAAATTAAAAACTAAATCAATAAGAAAATTCAAGGAAGTGTTTACTCAACATAAAAGCAATTTTTTTGTGGTTAAAATTAGTAAAATGAAAGTAGTAAAAAGATTAATATGTTCACGATGCAACATAAACTCTCATATTAAATGGCCTAGAACTCCAACGATATCCAAAGATTATTTTCATTTAATTTTCTTGGAATATTATTTTACAATAATTAGTGAATAATTTAAATAATTTACATTAAATTAAAAGTTAGGAATTAGATTGGATCTATGCTTTCTTGAACTTGCCTTCCATACAAATTATTGTATACTTAAACATTTTAATTTGAATTTTCTAATATATCAAACTTTAGATGATAATACTCTAAGATGAATGATTTTAAATTATAATCTTAAATTGGATTGCAATTAACTGTAGGTTGCTTCCTTGAGGATTTCCATAGTTCTTCAAAATAATTGTGGTATGTTCTTTGAGTGGCATTTTCATTTAATTTAGCTTGACTGTGAAACATTTCTGTACCACAAATCATAAATAGAATTATTAGTAAAGACTTCTAACTAAAATGATTGATTTTATATTAGAACATAAAATCGAGTTCAACTACCATTTCGATCTTGAGGATTCCCACAGTTCCTCAAAAATGATTGTGTAATAATTTTTGCAGCACCTTGTCGAATCAATTGCCAAGGCAATTTCAAGTTCAAGGCGAGCCAGAGCTTTTCCCAAGGAAATTCGAGAGCTTTTGTTGGTGTTGTCATATGTAGTTGTTGTTGTTGTTGTGGTTGTTGCAATTGGTTTTGTTTCTGTGGGCAGCTTAGCAACGTCTATTAGCAACAATGTTGCAACGTTAATGCTGAAAGCTACAAATCACAAAGATGTTGCCTTATTGTTCATGGTGAGTTAACATAGCTGCTGCCTCCTGCCTCCTGCACTCCCCTTTCTCATGGAATGTCCAGGCAATCGTAATACCAATCCCACTATATAGTTGGAGCTAAAACTGAAGCTGAAGCTGGAGCTGTTCGTGTTACACTTTCACAGAACTCAAAATGTCGTATTTCACGCAGTTTTACGAGCGTTCGCGTAAATTTATGCGAAAAATCGTAAATAATACGTCGAAGTCCATAGTCTATGGACCATATAGGGTACCATATATGGTAGGTAGACACATATATATCCAAATTGAATGCTGCTGTGGGGCGTTACTCTGCCAGCCCGACCAGAGTTACCAAGTGGGCGCTGCATATTTCTGTTAATTAACGCACTTTGTGCGTTGTGTAACTATGAGATACTTTTTTCTCTCTGCCTGACTTGGTCTTAACTTTAAGGCCGCGAGCCGCAGTCTTGTTAACAATTGTCTGTCCGACTCTTAAGCGAAAAACATTCTTATAACAATGCAACTGTTCAAGAATTAATAGCATGTGCTTGTGCAAGTTCTCTAAACTCTGCGAATAATCTTTCAAATTCGCAAGAACATTCTACACCAATGTGGTAGTACATAAATGTATTTATTGTGTGTGAAATCTACACTTTAAAAAATAAAAGTAAGTTTTAAGCTTATACATGAAATAAAAATTAGTCAAATAGAATTTGACAATTCTAAAATAAGTCCTAAAAATGGATTGTAAATACACTTAATGTAAATAATAGAAAAAATGTAAAACTAAATTTTATTATAGGTAAACAAAAGTATATCTTATTTGAATGTATATTTTGGCACCACTTTAATTTTGTGTAATAAATATTGCAATAACCTTTTTTGAAAGTTTAAGTTACTGCATAAATAAAAGTAATGTTATGATAATATAATTAGAAGCTTATCTCTTTTTTTTTTGGTATTTGAATATGATTATTTACTATATATTATAAAATTCTTAAGATCGTTTCCTTAGTAAGCTATTGTTCAATCTTGGGAGTCAAGAATTTCATTCTTGTTAAAAAATTATATAAGGTAAGTAATTAATAAATAATTTATTAAATTTTTAATTCTCTCAACATCTAAAAGAACTTTAGCAAGTTAAGATTTTCTTCTAGTGTACATTGCCGAAATGGAACCAAGGTGTTGCCAGCGAAACAAGTTCAATGCCTCAATGCCTCGAACCCTATTAAAATCGACCTTAGCTGCATTTCGGCCCATTCCTATGCCTTTTTGGCCAAACAAAGCCCAAGATAATAGACTTGTAAAAAAAAGTTCTCATTCGTGTTCTAGTTTCGGTGGCAATTGCATGTTGCAAGTTGTAAAGTTGCCACTGATTCCGAGCCAGAGCTAGAGGCAGAGGCAGAGTCAGAGTCAGAGGCCTCGCCTAGTCCAATGTCACAAATAAATGGAAGTGTGTGTGATTGTATGGCAATTGTTTGTTTTGGACTCCTAGTTTTAGGTAGCCTTGAAAACGTATGCCAAAATCAAAACACCTTTTGACTGTGTGTGATTAATGAATACACTCGTGCTGCGTTCGAGTAGCATTAGAAATTCATAAGCATCGACGAGACGAGAAGAGACCTAACTTATAAGGTTCTAACCCGTTCTACAAACTGCACTCGACATTAGGCATTCGATATTTTCAAAAAAAAAAAAAAAAACAAACATTTTGTCTCCTTTCGGTCGACTGAACCACAATGAGAGTGACAGGCCGAACCCAAAACAATGGCATAATTAATGACAATGCGGTGACATAATCAATAGAATGAGAACGAGAACGAAAACGAGTGCGAGCACATCGATTACTTCTGAAGTGGTCGATTTGCGAAATGGGAAACCTAAGAAAACTGCCTAATTTAAGTGTTTTCTTTTCCAGTATGCATGATTAATGATTAATCCAAAGATGATCGCTGCACGGTAGTTCAAGTAGTTGCACATTTTGCCAACTGTTTTCTAATTGTTTAGTTAAAGAAAACTTTTGCAGTTGTTTTGACAACATGCAGCCTTCCTTCAGTGACTGTTGCGATCTGTTACTCATTTGTCATTTTGAAAGGATCCAGCGACAGCTGTCAGGCAACTGAAAACACTGTAAAACTCTCTGGCATTTTTCTCTATTGTTTTAATATGCAGACTGCATATCTAGCTTGATATTTTTTTCAGTTAGTTTTCTTTCTCTCGTCTAAGTTGTTTTTGTAGTTTTTTGATGGCCTCAGCCCACCTAGCGCAGTTCCCGAGCGGAAATCACATACGACACAACATAAAGCATAAAATGCATGCACCGATCAATGAATGTCCATAAATTTTGTAACTTTGTTATTGGTTTTTTTTTTTTAGTTTTTGGTTATGCTATGCTCTTATGGTTTATGGGTAATTTATGAATGTCTCGCTTATCATGTGAGCTGAATAATTCAAATTGCATTTTACGAGTTTTCCTCTTCATTTTATAATCTTTATATTGCATTTAATCAATCAATTTGTAACATGCTCGCCTGGCTATTGACCTCCACAAGGAAGTACAGCAAAAGTAACTTGGACTTATTTTTATATCTTATTTTCTGTATTGCATCTGCTGAGATCGCAGCTGTTCGTTATGGGCACACTTGATTAATTCCATAAAAGGATTAGAAGTGTCAGCCGCTATTAGATAACTTCCGTAAATAATCTAGATATCCCACCAATGAAGACATCAGTTCAGTTCATTTCAGTTGAGTTCAGGCGTGTCAAATGCTGAGCAGGAAATTGACATTTATCACAGGCCACATACTCTCTATAGAATATCGCTTGAGTTCTCTATTCTCAATTTTCTCTTCTCTTGCTCGGCTTTTTTTATTCGCGCACACGTCGTTGGCATTGTCCTGCGACAATATCCTGTTCCCGTTTCAATTGCCCTCCCCTAGCTGGCAGACTGACTGCGATTCGAGCCAGTCGTCATCATTATCATAATTAATGTGACTTAATCAAGAATAATGTACGGCAAGTTTTGTCGCTCTAATCAAGTTGTTAGCAATGAAGAAAAAGGCAAAACGAAATAAAAAGAATAAGAATACTTTTCCGACTACAACCCTTTGAGAATGCGGTCAACCGCATTTGAATTGTCTAAGGATCAGCGCGATTCCCTTGGGGTTGAAGGTCAGAATCAAATCTATTTGCATATCGCTATAAAAACAATGAAATGTCCTGCAAAAAGATTTATGTAGCAAAACGGCTATAAAATTGCTTTTAAAAAATTGAAAAACCAAAAAAGTAGTTTATGACTTTGAGAATATTTTGCCCAGGGGAGTTCAGCAATATCCTGCTGGCTCTTAGCTCCTGGTTTGCTATCTTCAGGCTGGCTGCTGTCTCCTAGCTCCTGTCTGTTGTCTCATGCCTTCTGCTCATTATGCGCACATTGTTGTGGTCGCAGTTGACATTCGCATGAATCGAGGCGAGTGTGTGTGTGTGTTATATGTGTGCGATCTTTATCAGATTGCTTTGTTGTATGGCATATCTGAGTACCAGGAACTAGAGAGACATCATCCGTATTATTTGCCCACAACTACTGTGTGAGTTCTATTCTCTTATTTTTTTTTTTTGGTTGTACAAAACTGATCGCACATGTTGACACATTAATGTCCTTCGTATGTGCGTGAGGCAGTTGGCTGATTCTAATCAGCGTTACTAACAGGAATCGTGTCGAACCCTCAACAATCGACTCATGCATTAATTTACAATCAGCACGATTAATACGATTGTTATGGTCGATGCGGGATCCGGGATCCGATCGGGACTAAGTTGCGCACTTCCTCGATCGATGCGTGCGATAAGCTGTCCAGAGGTGTGAAAGGACTTTGATTGAATTTCGATTGTTACCGGTAGCAACTGTACCTAGAAAACTGTTTAGTCTCTCGGCTCCGTCTTAATTGGCGGGCGGACTCAGCTGCTCAGTTTTGAGGCATAAACAGATCATAACAATTGTTAGAGAACTGGCGTCTGGCATCGAACAGCAATTTATCATTTGAGCAACAAGAACTCAAACTGCGCCTGGCCAAGAAAGAAACTCCGAGAGAGACAATACAGGACCCAGTTTCTTTTGTATGTTATTCACCTCTCACTCCTCTCTCCTCATTCTCTCTCGCTTCTCTTTCTCTGACTCACAGTTATTGCTGTCATATAAACATCAGAAAAAAAAAGAACCTGGAAAAAATAAAACTAAAATTTTTATTTAGATGAGTTTCGTTTTCCAGTTCTCAGCCTGAGAATGTGCTCTTGACTTTTTTTTATTGGTGTCCTTATTTCCAACTGTGCCATGTTATTGATTATAAATCCAGACCATCCATATATGATGATATTCTTTCGTTTTCTTCGAGGGTTTCTTTAGGTTTTTGTGTTGTGTTTGTTACGTGTTTCCACATTTTTGCCCCGGGGCGTTAATAAAAAATGAATTAGTGCATCAGGATTTCAGGTACTCTCATTCTGGCTTTGACTCTGGCTTAGCACAGATCTCAGCAATGATTTATTATCAATCGTAAATTGCCGTTGAGTAACGGCCAAATGGCATCAAAAGAGTGTAGATTTTATAGCTCGATAAAAATATACACAAAGAAGAACTAACTCCAATGGCTTCAAATGCCTTTTCCTTAAATTGCTTTCATTGCCAGCCAAAAGTCGCAAGATTTTCCATTCTCAAAGTTTTTTGTTTCTGTTTCTTTTTCGACACTCGGTTGACTTGGTCACTTAGCACAGTTTAGTCCAAATCAAAATATTGGTATTTGTTGTTATTGTTTCTGTTTTTTGTTTTTATGTGTCGAAACCAAATTTTAATAATGTTAATTTGCTGCGCGTTTCATGGGAGCTGAGATTTATGGCTGCATTTCGGTTTCGCTGTAATTATAAGCAACACTCTCGCGTAAGGTGTGCCGCACACACACTGTAGTACACACACACACAAACACACATACACACACTTACAGATACCCAATATACTTTCTAGCACAGCCTGTGGTCCAGTGATCAGAGCGTTTGTCCAAGCAAAAAGGCGTTAATTATTTGATTTGGGGCTTAGTTCGTACTAAATATGGATGTCTAATGGGTCAACGAAGAGACTGAGAATAGAATGAGGAAGAGGAAGTAATATGTTTAATGAGAAATCTGATACCTGGGGAAAAAAGAAACCACATGATTTG
Source organism: Drosophila niveifrons (assembly GCA_035046325.1). Lineage (NCBI taxonomy): Eukaryota > Metazoa > Arthropoda > Insecta > Diptera > Drosophilidae > Drosophila > Drosophila niveifrons. The sequence goes on from JAWNOC010000052.1 coordinate 38,034,172, forward strand.
AATTTCGACTTAAGGGGACAAAATCAATAAATTCTTAAAAATATGTAAAGTGTGCTAATTGAAAATTGTCTTTAAAAATATACTTTCTATACAAAAATTATTGATCAGTTATTTCTAAATAAAGAACATTCTTCTTAAAAATTGTGTTCTGTAAATAAGACCACTTTAAGAACAATTTCCTTAAACTAAGAACATTAGTCTGAAAAATGCGAAAAGCTCAAAATAAGATTAAAAATACTTGATTTGTATTACGAAGTTCTATAATCCATCGAACTTCCTATAAAATAAATTAAATTATAAACTAAATGTGTTAAATTCAATAATAAAATATAGTTAAGAAAAGGTAAATGTAATAATTTTACAATAAGATTTTTGGTCTATCAAATGTTCATAACATCAAGATGTGTTAGAAAACTTTGAGATTTTCATGTTTTTTCCTTCGGTGTATGCTATTATTATTGCAAATTTAATACATAACTAAAATGCATTCTCAAAACTTATATTCGGTGAATAATCATTTTAATTCGAGAACATGCTCTAAGAATTTGAATATTTTTCCTTTTGTTACTTTGTACTTTATTTTGTATATTTTTAAATTATTTCATTTAAGCGAAGCCAATTAATTCATAATATTTGTCTTTTGTAGACTTTTCATAGTAGTTTTTCACAATGGAATGAACTTAAATTGATCAGAAAACTTTACTCCATATTCTAGCAGCTCAGCTTTCACACTAATTCCATTTGTATTATGCTCTGCTATCGCCTTGACCGCATCTAAATTGAACTAGTTCTAACTTTAACGAGACATGTTTTGTCTCAAGCACCCAAAAGAATCTTCTTAGCTGCTCTGATCTTTATTTATAACTGCAGATTAGAGTTGGCTTCGTTTTACATACAATTTCCATGTTCAGTGGCCTTTGATGGCTTGGCTTATTGAGCTGTTAACTGAAAGTGGGCAAATGCTGAGTTGAGCTAAGCTGAGCTTGGTTGGTCCATCAATTTCAATTTCCTGACTCATGCTTAACACGCTGTTAAAGTATGTCAACTGACAAACTCACTTTCTGTTCTTTTTGTTTTTTTAGAGTTTTTGTTTTTATTCGTTGTTTGTTTTTGTTAATTTCAATGAAAATGACTTAACACTAACCCAATGACCCAATAGACAAGTTCTTTACAAAACTTAACTTTACATAGAATTTATGTGTGTGTTTGGTGTTTTTGTTGTGCACAATCGTCTGCGGGGTAATTATAACGCTAAATCAGCCAAGCCACGACCATTGTTCAGGCACAGAATCTTAAGATATGCGCACTTAGATAAACCTCTAGTCGCGCAGTACAATGGCAACAACTAGCAACTAGCAACAACAACAACAACAACAACAGCAAGCAGAACGTGCATTATAATTATTTTCATAATAAACTTGACAGAATTATAGTTTTTAGCAATTAAATATAAACAGACAACAGCAACAGCAACAAAAACTGGCAACAATTATGTGAATACGAGTAGAATAAAGCAGCGTCTTGGACCCGGTAAGACCTGCTTCTCTAGACTCTGCTGCATCCACCAAAAAAATGCTGCAAAAAAATAGAAATTATTTAGCAAAAAAATACAGAAAAACAAAATAAATATGCTTAATTCTAAATGTGCAAACTGTGATGCTGTTGCTTGTGTTGCTGCTGCCAGCCATCATCTCAAGGCTAAAGTTTAAAGAACATGTTCATGTCGTTGCGTTTCGTTTCGTTTCGTTCGCCGCCTGTCAATATTGACGATGATCCGACTGAGGCATCTCTTGATCTTGATGCCTTGGTTCCTCAGCTGTTGTTGTTGGACTGTGACTGTGACTGCGCTGCGATTTGTGACTCTGCTCGTCAACTCGTTGAATCGTCGTCTCTCCCTCGCCTCTGATCTCCTCCTCGCCGCATAATTAATGACTAACATTCGGCCCAGGCGTAGTCAGTCAAACTCGCGCTTCATCTAATGTTCAAAAATTTCTATGTGTGATTGATAACCCACAAATGATGCAAACCTGCTTCGCTTGTTCGCTTTTCGTGTTTTGCTTTTTTTCTATCCCCCCTCACTCTTTCTCTTCAGCTTCCCTCGTATTTATCTTGATACCCTGGCCAAAGGGGTAGCATAATTTTCGCACTATATGCGCATAAACATTATCCTTAAAAGAACTTACTCAAAATTATTAATATTTGAGCAAGAATGAAAAACGTATGTAAGGAATACTTTTGGTGTGTTTTAACCAAACAAATTAATTTGGTTATTGAAACTATTTAAAACGAATAACGAAACTTTTTACAAGATTTTCACATTTTTCTTCACATTTCTTTCATTCTTTAATATTTGTATTCTAATTATTTGTAATTTTAAATATTCATTTGTAATTGTAATATATATTTGAATTATTTGTATTTACATTTCAAATATATATACATTCAATTTCTTTCCGATTCTATCCTTTTATTTGTTATTATTGTAATTTAAACTAAATATCTATAAAATTAATTGATCTTTGTCTTCTTCGTTCTACCTCTCTTAAGACCATGTAATTGTATTTCAATTTCATTTATATTTTAACGGTACATCAGCAAGTGAGTGTATTTAATCTGCGGTCATTCGTCACAGCAATTAATGGTCTTCTTTTTCATGTCCGGGGTGTGCAGGAGTGGCTAGTGCTTAGAGAATCAATCAATAAAACGAGTACAGCTGGCAAAATTATTCAAATTTTCGCCCAAGTCAGGTTGGCAGGTTGCTGAAGGCAGCCACAACACGTGGAGAGGTAAAAGACAGGGGCAGCGGCAGACTCTGAGGCAGCCAGAGCGACAAGTGCATCCATGAAACAAAAGACTTAAATAGGCAACAAACTGGCTTGGTGGGAATCAAATAAATTTGTGTGGTCTTCTTTTATTTTTCACTGTTGTCGTTGTTTGTTGGTGTTGTTGTTGTTGATGCTGCTGTTGTTTTTGGTACATTTTTGTTCGTTTTAATTAACAGCTTTACAGCACTACGGTTTCAACGGTGAAACTTTGGGGCGTCCCGTCCCATCCCATCTACACCGCCCATTAACATAAGACGTTCGTTCGATTTGCTTCCTATATTTCCCCCTTCGATCCGATCCGTCGCCTAACACCGTCCGATATACTATATGGCCACAATAAATGCACAGTGAAAATTAACACGCTTTTCAGTTCACGCTCACCATCAGTGTGTGTGTGTGTTTGTGTGTGAGTGTGTTTGAAGAGTCGCATTGGATACTCATCCATCCATCCATCCATTCATCGAACTTTCTGAGACCTACCGCGGTGCTGTTGGTTTGTCATACGAAATATGCAAATGCAGCTCAGTTTTTTGTTTGTCAATTTTATAATATTTTACGGGTGTTAACTTTATGCGGAAATGTTATAAACGTTTTATGCTTGTGTCAACTAATAATTGCCTCCACATAATTCCCAATGCTCCGTGAAGATTACACATTTTTAGAGGCTAAATTCAATCCGTCTGTCCGTCTGTCCGCCTAGTCGAAACTCATTTACGAGCATTCATTTATTTAGTTCCATTTATTTAAAGTATTCGACGCATATTTGTTAAATGCTTCAGAAAAGGTCACTCGCTTTTGGAATATTTGATTTTAATCTTAGATGTTACGATACTTTTATTTAGTCAAAGCTAAAATGTGTAGTCTAAAAACAATAGAATATTTCTTGAAAATTGGATTATGTTTTCGCTCAAGGTTTTTGAAATGTTATTTTCGATTTGTGCCCAATACATTATTTATAGATTGTTCATAAAAGATCCTTTGGCAACACCTATCTTACGTTAAGTTTCTACTATACAAATTCTCTTTTTTCAAAGACAAGGCTCATCCCACATTTAGCTTAGCAAATTTCACCCTCTTACATTTCTTTTTTCTCCTCCTAAATTTCTCCTTTCTCTCGCACATATTTCGCATATAAACCACTCCTGTCCACCCATTCTTTGTGTCAGCAATTGCGCAATTTCTCATGTTTTCAGCAAAACAATTTTGACATTTAATTGCCCCGAGTTTTGCCCTCCTTCGAGATGAATTCATAGCAATTGCCTCCCTTTATATTTGTAATTTGTCTGCTTTTGTGCTAATTTCTGTGATATATTTATGGCATTCTGCGGTTAGGTAATGGCCACTGGGTTTAACTGTTAACTGTTCCTTGTCGCTGTCCCAGTTTCTGTCCCTTTGCCCTTTTTGCTCTACGTCGAGGACATAAGGAACTTGCCTCTCCGCTCTTGACAATGTTGCACACACATTGTTGGCATTGTTTCGCGCATTTGTCAAGAGTAAAAATATTTATTGAGTTCAACTGGTTTGTGGTCAGTTTTGGCTAACGAATTGGGTCTGGGTCTGGGTCTCTGAATGTCTGACAGGCTCTGAGCCCTACCCACAGATATGCAGATACGGATACGGATGAGACGACGTGTGCCAAAAAAAAATTATGCGAATCGCTCTGATAAATGGTATGAACGTAAAATTTTGTCGCTTTTCGCTGATCTAGATAAATGCATTTGAATTTGCATGTTTTATTAAGAAATTTATTAACACAAACTCGCACACTCACACGCAAATATTTTCATATATGTTTGTATGTATGTTCAGCCCAAGTCCAAGAGCAATTCGCAGGCCAAGACGAAGTCCAAGTCCAAGGCTCGTTCTGTTTGGTATTTCAACCTTTTCATTGTCTCGCTCGCCTCGTTCGTTATAAATTATGCACTTAAGTTGAGGGTGTTTTCATTATATGGATAAAGTTCGATGCTGACTCCGCTTCTGCTGCTGCTGCAAAGCGCAACGTTTTGGCATTTTTGATACTCTAACTCAAAAAGTGCATCAACATTTTAAAAAAGATGCAAAGAAAAAACTAAATGAAAAGATTGAAATACTAAAATTGTACTGGGATATCCTATTTTACACTTACATGTCAGATTACATGTCAGCCTCAGTCCATAAAACTATGCATATTAACACCAAATGTGATACTTCAATATTCATTAAATATTCATAATTACTTTCACAAAAATATAAAATATACATTTCAATCCTCATCCTTTATTATATAAAAACTTAATAATTTTTTCATTTCATAATTATTAATAATTTCTAATATAGCTAATTTTTTGTTTAAAATAGCTTTTGAACAGACAATAATATGAAAAATAAATTGGGATATTGAACAAATAAATATTCCTTTATTCTGTTTTTTACTATCAGCTAAATTTTTAAAATAAATTATTTTGAAGAATAAGAAAATGATATTTTATTTTCTGTTCTGTCTGTTTTTTATTATATTAAAGAATAAAATACGTATTTTTGTCATATTATCTTTAATCATTTATTCTTTTGGCACAATCTATTACAATAAAGTATTATGAGTTAACATTTAATAAAAGCCAAAGGCCAAAGCAGCCAGCGTTAGTAAATGTCCGTAGGCTATAAATTATTTTATATTATAAATGATTTCTATTATTTTTTTAGATTATTCAATATATAGAGTATACGTTTGAATCATTCGCTCGTTATTTCATCTCTTCAGTTGTATTTTGCTCTCGTCGTGTGGTTATTTTGTGAACTCTGTCTGTCTGTTCTTCATTTTTCAACGCCTGGGATGGTCCAGGGTCTCATCTGTGTCTCCGTTCATCGTTCGTCGTTCGTCGGTCGTCGCCGCCCGCCCGCTGTGCGAGTGACACTGACACTTGAGTAGATGTTTTGCGGTTGATAAAATCAAGAGCAAACAAGGCAAAAGGCACACACTGTATGGAACTAAAGTTGAAACTGGAATTGGAATTGCTGCCCAGCAGTTGTTGTTGTAGTACTTTTTGTCTCTCTTTCTCTGTGTTGGTTTTGTGTGGGGAACTCTCTGACACAGCGAGGTCCTTTCGCCGCCGATTTTTTTACTAATGGTGTGACAAATTTTAAACAAGTAATTTCTGCATGTTGTTTATGAGCATCGCATCGATCTGTTTATGTATCCGGTGTGTGTGTGTGTGTGCTCTCAACGGGAGAGGAAATACACTTACGTATGCCTTGTATGATGATGCTGCGATTCAACTTTGTTCAACTGAAGTTCATAATAAAATTTATGAGCAATGCCAGAGACTGAGAGAGAGAGAGAGAGAAGAAAATATCTGGTGGGGCGTTAATTTCAACAGAAATTTACCTCGCGATGAGTCGATTATTGAACTCTGTTTAAAAATCTATAACAACTCATCAGGTTTACGATAGTTGCCATCGTCTGAGAGATGCTTATCGCTTGACAATATAACGCTTCATTATTGTAAATCATAATTTCTCGTTCAAGCCACAGACGCCACATGCTGTTGGCTCCACTCCATTTCACTCCACTTGACTTGTCTGTCTGTCTCTCTGTCTGTCTGTCCATCCATTTGTCTGTGGACCACACTCTAAACTATGCTAAGATATTGTTTGAACGGCGCTGGGCTGACAATGAGTGTGTGGGCCAGTTAAGTTTTCTCTTTAGACATTAATGCGGCCATTTACTACATATTATATTATATTATAGCGCCAGACCAAGGAAATTTAATTCCAAATTTTGTTTTCAGCTAAGAACTAGCTCTGCACACACACAGCTCTAACCACAGCTTGAGATACACTCACTGTCTTTTGTATCTACAAGATGCCAATCAGCGCTGCTGCTGCTGCTGCTGTGGTTGCTGCAGCTCGTTACCTCCAAAGTTGTCTCATTTTGAGTCTCCAACTCCAACTCCAACTACGATTCCGACTCAGATTCAGTTTCAGATTCAGTTTGTGTGGAACGTTTGCGTCGTCGACATTGACGACTTTGTTGATAATTTTGATTTTATTATGTTAATAAAATGTTATGGTTTAAAATGTTCAACTCAGTCAGTCAGTCAGGTTGCACGATGCAGCTGCGGTGCCACATGGGTTCTCGCTCTTATGTCGTCTGCGCCTCATAACTCATTAGTGACAATATCTCCACTGTGTGGGTTAACTGATTTCGATAATTTTCATGTTCTCAGTTCTCTTTTTCTCAGTCTCAGACTCAGTCTCAGTCTCTTTGTTAATTGGATTAAATATCTGTTCGAACAATTTTGCAGTAGCCTCCAGCATCAACATCAACTTCAAGTTCTCTCTACCGAAGATCTCGAAATATGCACATTGATTTGAATCGCTGCCCAGTTTTCTGATTCCAATTCTTGGCCATTTCAGTTTTGTCAGTTTTCAGTTTTCAGTTTTTGTCCCCTTTCGATTTTAATAGCCATGTTCTCTCGATGGCGCTGTGTTCGCTGTCATGTTAATAGCATTCGTAATATGCGTTTTAATTAGTCTCAACGATTTGTGGGGGGTCTGATCATAAAAATAATCGTGCCTCTGGCTCCGCCTGTTTCTCAGCCGATTAATCAGCTGCATTTCGATTATGCGGCTCAATGGGATGTTTTCCCCATCCACTTGATTATCAATCGATTGTGGTTTCGTTTAAATGATGGGCCATTGCTCTGCATAGCAGGGCAACTTCTTAGGAACTAGGTGTTAAGATCCCATTTATTAAGCAGACTAGACAGCATCTTTTACATTGTGTGTTTTGTTAAATATACATATGTAGGTGGAAAGTCTTTTTGAAAACTAAATATACTTATAGATAAATTTAAAGAGTATGCCTTAAATTTCATTAACAAAATGCTTCTAATGTGTACGAAACTTATTTTAAATTTAGCCTTAAATCATATATAATAATAATCTAAAAAAAATATATCGCTGTTATATTTGGTTTTGAATATCTTCTCTAATTTTACGAATTTTGTTTTTCATTAAGTCGATTGATTGAAATGGCCTTTAATATGTAAAGTGAATGGTAATTCGCTTTTAGACATTCAAAAATGTTATACGTTTATATAATTAAAGAGCTCTAAAAATTAAGACGAATGAGTGCAAAACTAATTTCACATTAAGTCTCAAATCATGTCTTTTATGCTACAAATTAAATTAGTAATAGTTTGCTACTGTGTTTAAAAGCTAAAGCAGTTTATTACCGTGCCTAATAATATGAGGTTAAAAGAGCTTAAACTATAAGAGCTTGCCCTGATTGCGAAATGTGTTGTGGAATTTAATGTTATTTGCTTAACCCACTGATTTGTCTTAAAATCGAAAACCTCCCACTCCAACTTTAAGGTAAGCATCGAAATCGAACTCTGCTCCAAAAAAAAAAAATGAGTGAACAACAACAAAAATCGCAGAAACTTAAACATAATGCAATTACTTAAAACTGTACCATGGCCTGGCCTGGTGCTCAGATCAGAGTAAAGCGAAGGCGAAGGCGCACAGTTAAAGCAGGACACGCCCACTGGGACGGCGGTTACAGCAAAAGGTCGGACTTGGTCTCGGAATTGTTGTTGTTGGATGCGCCCTGGACTGGAGGAGACTGCAACAAAAATCTCTCTCTTAATGTAGATCATCTTGCGGCGCTGAGACGCTGAGCCGCCGATCGATTGATCCACTGAGCAGAGCTGAGCTATGGCTGAAGGGGAGTATGGTGGAGGGGATGCCATGTGAAATGCATGAATTGCGGCAAAAAGGCCAAAATTAAGTGTATTTTGCTGCAATAAAAACAGCAACAACAAATTGAATGCTTCGCTTTGCACTCGAGCCAAAAAAAAAAAACAAAACACAAAACAGAAAAAAAACAACCAAAAACGAATACAACAAAAAGTGGGTGGAATAATGGGCGGCTATGCGAATTTGCTCAGTGCATGATTATAGCGTAGATTACAAAAACAACATCAACAACAACAACAACAGCGTACTCCACGTCTGAGACCCAAACTTGGTCAGTCTCTCGCACCTTTCTCCCCCTTCACTCTCCTCTCTTTATTCTCCTGCAGCGCCTGCGCCTCTTGCCTGCTGTCTTCCGTCTTCTGTCCCCTGTCCGCTGTCTTTGCTCTTTGCTTGTGCTCTGTGCCTGTCCGCCTGGGTCGACTCAATATTCATAGAGGTCGTCGTGTCGCGGTTACATGAGAGATGCTGTCCGAGATCAGTGTGTTGGCCTCTCTCTCTATCTCTTTGCCCCTTTGGTGGCCACCTCTCACTCATATGCTAAGAGAATTATAACACACTCTGGCGCAGCGAACTTCAAGTATTCAACTCAACTCTGTGCTTTATAATTGCTTTGTAACCTTTTCGCTTCACTCGGACAGACACGCATCCCAATGGAAAGTACACTGCACTGATGCAACTGGGTCTTTGCTTTCCAAATTGAATTGTATACGTATGAGTACTTGATTAAATTTTAATGGGTATTTACTAATTGTTATGCTAGTTATTGACAATCTCTTAGAATATATTATAAATGTGTATTTTACTTATTATAAATTTTGTTATTTAGAAATTGTCTCAAATTCAGGCAGTTGCATAAAATGTCTAACTTGGTTTAAAAAAGTATTGACATTATTTTAAATATTGTAAATATGTATTTGCTAATTATATTATTGGTTAAGTTTTGAAAAAGTTTTGATAATACTTGTTCTCACTAATTAATGATTTTTAATTATACAAGTGTTTGTTTCTATTATTTAAAATTCAATATATCGTATTATTATTTATTTATTTACATGTTAATTATTATACAAAATAATATAATAACTAAAAGAAGGGAGTGATATCATATTATTATGTTCTTTGAAAAACAAGAAAGATAAGTAGAAAAGTTTTCTAAATTTAGTTGTATTTTAATATTATCACCTATCCTAGCCGTTTGTAATACTTAGGCTACAATCTTAATGTCAAATTTTACTTACAAAACATCAATTCAGTTTTTATGTATACAAATATAGATATATTTTCTTACATATCAAAACCTTATTTTATTTCACTATAAGTGTTTAAATGAGAGTTTTTTAATTTGATTTGATGGCAACAAATTAAAATGAAATCAAATTAAAAATATGTAAAATAACAATTGATATCTAAAAAGAGCATTTCACAACTGCATTTGATTTGTGAACTCAATTGAGATTAAGCACGCTCACGCACGGAGTACAAATGTTGAGGCAGTCGACATTAACGTTAACGTTAACGTGGCCATCACAATTGGCCAAGTTCCATGTGCCGTCGCACTCTCTTTTGTATGCAATGTAGTACAAATTAATTGCTGCTTTACACGCGTTCGCCAGCGAAATCATTCATCTGCAGCCAACACATGCAAGTACAACACGTTGCACTGCGAGAAATTCAAGAGTGTTGAATTGAAAGTGAACAAACGTGGCTGCAACTCGAAGGCGAAAGAGAATTTCTTGCTGTGTGCTTTACTATTACAATTTGGCCACAGACTGAGGAAACTTTGCGACTTGGAGCAGCAAGCAGCGAGCAGCGAGCAGCGACTGCTGTCTGATCAAGACATTATCGATATGTTTTACGTAGTCGGAGTCGCAGTCGAGCAGCGAAAGGAGCGAAGAGGGGAGAAGGAAAGGTAGACGAAGCTCTCCCAGGAGAGAAATCCAATTAGCTGCGCTTGTGGCGGCGGCAACTGAGCTCTGGGAGACATGCAAAGGACTAGACCAGAGACCAGAGACTAGAGAGATCCCAAATGGGGGGCTGGACTGATGCTACATGCTACGGCTTAAGCCAAAAGCTTAAAAAATTCAATTGTTGAACTACGCTCTGTAGGCTGGCAGCCGGGGCTGGACCCGGGGCACAGACTCGCAGCCACCAAACAACTGAATAACAGCAACAACAACAACACAACAACAACAAAACTAAGAAAAGAGATTTAATCGTTGCGGCAGCCTCTGAAAGAGCCAAAGCCAAAGGAAAAAGGAAAAACACCGCCACAGAGTCTCTCGACTCGACTTCGCTTGAGCCGAGGCGCAAAATTATAATTGCAAATTTTGTGTGCTATACAACACAAACACACACACACACACACATAAACATTGCAATAGAGCTAGTGAGAGTGTGGCAAGCGTGATAAGGCAACCACCAAACCAACTGATAGCCAAGAGAACTTGGCCAAGAGTTGTAGCTGAAGCTGAAGCTGTGGCACGCAGTCCACTTAATTGCATAGCGAACGATGTGACATTAATGCCGACGCTTTGCATTCATTTCGGGGGCATAATGAGGCCCAGCAATGCCACAAGCCAAAAGGTCAGCAGCACACACCAAGTTCACGTTTATGCGTGATGTCTTCAGTTGAACTGGGCGAAGGTGGTTGCAGATGAGGGAGACATCAGAAGAGAAGAGTTCTCAATTTTATTTCGAAATAGAATGAATCTGTTTACTACAACAACTTTCTTAGCTATTGTGTTGAAGAAACAATTTCACCTAGATCTGAAACTAGTACATGAACTTATCGTTATGTTTGTTTGAAATATTGAAATATTACTAACAAAGAAACGTAATTTAATACCAATTATGTTGGAAAGTCTTAACTTTTTTTATATTACTTACCAATGTTGTTATAATTCCTGAAAATTTGGTTGAAATAAAATTTGTAAAATTACTTAAAAATAGTATAAGTTATTTAAAAAATACTTTAGTTGCTGACAATCTAGTATATTTGTCATCTTATGGTATTATTTTGAATATAGTTCTTTATCGATAAAATAAATATAAACTTCATTATGCTTAGTATTCTTGCAACATTTTAAAACTAATTCCACACTGTTTTGCTTTTATTTCAAATGGTTAGCAGGTATTTCACAGTCGTCTATAGCTTACTTACTTGTTAAAAGAAAATGAATAAATCCTCCAAACTAACTACTTAGCAAAAACAAATGAAAGGAATTTTACTCGTTTATTAAAACATCGGTTCATATCTTTAAATGTGAATTACATTAAAAAATTACAAAATATTAGAAGTGCAAAAAGTAAGAATAATAATATTAATAATAAGGAATGATAATAAATAGACTTATCTCTCACTAAAATATATTCTAAGCTTTTGAATATATTCTAAGCTTTAAATGTACGCTAAGTGATCTGTTGTCCCAAATTATTTGTTCTATTTTATTAAATGTTCAAAGGAAGTTTTAGTTTTAGCTGTCCATGTATGATCGTGATATCAGAGCAGCGCATAAACCGCAAATGCGGGTGAACGATCGCATTGAGCATAATAATCGCAGCGTTTGCATCTCCTTTTCCAGCTGGACAACCGACACAAGTATACACGGAGCACAGCACACATTACTCGGGATAAGCTCGACGACATCTATCAAAGTCAAAATAGAGCGCAGAAATCTTTTTGCACATTCCACACTCCGCTTCCCCATCTCTGTCTTCACAGTCTCTTGGGCAGCTGGATCAACATGCAAATTGGCTGGAACAGAGCATTCAACAGGCAGGAAAGCCAGGCCACAGGCACAGTTGTTGTGGCTGCATTGTGGCATGTTGCTTGTGTTGACTTAAGTGCCACACAATTTACTACACTTTTGGCATGACAAACGCATGGCGAACGCATTGAAGTAGCCAAAACAGTCAAACTGGCTAACAAGACCAGGCCAAGTACACCAAGTACACACATCGAGACATCGAGACACCAAAGGCCATGCAACAGCCATGGGAAAAGAGCCAGAAGTTGTTGTTGTTGTTGCTGATGCGTCCGTCGCCTGCCGCTCAAACTTGTAAAGAATTGCAGCAATTTTCTTCTTGTTAAGCAAACGTCACAAACAAACCGCCCGCAATTGCTGCATAGGAAAAGGATTGGAAACAGCTTTTGTCTCTGCTTTAGTCTAGAGTCTCTTTTGTTGTTGTTGCTGTTGTTGCTGTAGAGAAGACACATTTCGATCACTGTCAAGTTGCCCTCGACGCGGTGTCAATATTTTGTGAATTTACGCAGGCTAGAAACAACGACGGCGAAAGTCAAACAAGCTAAGCTGAAGGCAATGAGATACTCTGCAAAGAGAAACAAATTGAAATAAAACTTAAAAAGTAATATAATTTATAGGAAATAAGGCCTTGAAACATGATGTCTATAAATTAAAGTATAGCTCACATTGAACAACTTCTAGATTTATTGATTGGATCTTCTCAATTTACACTTATCTTTTATATTTAAAATTATAAAATATAAATTTAAAAATATTTCAATTTTGAAATTTTAGATATTTATATTATTTTTATTTAACTCGGGAACATAAATTCCTCTATACTTTGCTTACAGTACTTAATTTTACTAATGATATAGTTATGCAAATATTACAATATCGATCACTAACTATATAATTATGGTACTATATGTATATGTGTGGTTAGTGTTATGTATCTGGGTGAGCTGGATACAATATCAACTTAATAGATTATAAATTCAAATATATATTCAAGTTCTCACAATCTTTAGTTTTCAACTTAAATATAACTTCAAATTGTAATTTATGAACTGATGGTTCAACTATTTAACTTTCATTGCTCCATTTAATTCCTCCGTTTAAGACATCCTTGCTCTGTCTTACGTTCTGTACTACTAACAAGCCTTTAAGTACAGGGTATTAGAAACTAGAGAAACATGTGACTGTCGCCTACCGCCTGCTTGACATTTGTTCTTTATGGGCAGCACTCGGTTTGCAGTCCGCTGGCCAAGGAGACATTCGCTGCGGTTTGTTTTTGTTTTATTCTTGTATTTTGCGTGTCTCAAATTTGCATATAATAAGCGATCAAAACACGTTTCCACTGAGATTTTTCGTACTCGGACAGCCGTCGGGCCATATAAAGCCAGAGAGTGTGTGTGAGGGCAGAGAGAAAGAGTTAGAGTTGAAGTTAGAGAGAAAGAAAAGAAGCGACAGGAGAGAGAGTCTGCTGTCACCTGTCAATCCGTAGAGTCAGAGACAGACTTAAATTCCATGCGATATGTCTCATTTTCATTTGATTTGGCTTTTGGCTGGCAGCTTAACGTAAAAGTCAAGACCAATGCCAAAAACCATTTGGGGCCCCGAAAACGCATCACAAGCGATGTTTTGGCATAATTGAGGGAGATGAAGGTGGAGAGGAAAGAGAGAGAGGAGAGACCGCACGTTGACCCAATTCATAATCATGCTTAAACGCCGACTCTGAACTTTCAACTTGCTCTTGGGGCATGTGGCATGCCGCATAATGCAGATAATCATGTTAATAACAATGGTAATGATGATTAGGCCTCGCTCTCTGGACCTCAAAATGTTGCGAATGCTCATGCGAATACTCAACTTGATGCTGAGGCCGATGCTGTGGCTGAAGCTGTGGCTGATGCTGATGCTGATGATGGTAGCCTTTCACCGCCACATGAACCTGCCGTTCCTCTTGTTGCTGTTGTTGTTGTCCTCGTGTGTCCGCTCCGCGCTCAGAGCAAACATAATTTTCACAATCAGCCGAAATCTCGCTCGCTCGCTCACTCGCTAGCCAAATCTTTTTGCCTTCGACTTCTTTTGACTCGAGATCTGACTTTGACTCTTCTGACTCTTCTTTTTACCCACTGCGATTGTTGTTGTTGTTGCTGTTATTGTTGTTGGCGCTTTCACATGACTCATAACAAGCCAAAAGCATTTTGTAAGCAACGCTTAAAATGCAAAAGCAAAGCAGAAGCAGCTTCAACACCAACAAGATCAGCAACAACAACAACAACAACAAATACATATCGAAATCGCGTTCGCCAAATAAAAATAGTGTTCTTAATATACCATCCGAATGTTAAATGCCCTCACTGTTGTTTAAATAAAGCATTCTAAAGTCATTTTCACTCATTTGAATTCACTGATCAAATGTGTTCATTTCCTGCTTTAAATTAATAAGCTCATCGATTTATAAATACTTGATTTATATATGAGAAATTGCCTTAAAATACCTTTTGATTGGGTTATAAAATGAAATACTCAACAAGCATTTAATTGAATGAGTTCAGTTTGCAAGTTTTGAACAACATCAAAATGTGTTTCATAACAATGACTTTAATTATGAAAATTTGTAAATAAATATTTGGTAATATTAAGCAAATGCGTTCCTTAATATTTTGAAAATCATTTAATATGCGTTTTTAAGTTCTTATTAAAATATATTATGCATATTAAGAGTTATATTATTCTTTATGATATATTAAAAGTTATTTCATCAGCAAAATAAGCTTAATGCATTTTATTTAACAGACCGTTTTTTAAATATATTCTTTATATATTCTTTATATACTCCATTAAATTAGTGATTTTCAAATATTAGGTTTATTATACTCTTAAATTTTTGGAACGCTACATTCCATAACAGATTTCCAAAATATTTTATATTTAATACATTTATTATTTTTTAAATTTTGCATTTAATTATAGATTTTAAAATATTTTCTTTTTAGTCTATTCTTTTTTTGTTTGATACTGCATTTTATTATTATTGATTTTTCAAATATTTTATTTTTATAATTTTCTTATCAATACTAGCAGAATTTAGCTATGATAAAGCCCCTTCCCCATTTATATTCTCTTTACTTCGTAAGCGTTGCAAATGAAAGGAACTGTTGCAAATACCCTGCACAATGCTAACAGAGCAACGAATCACAACAAAAAAAAGGAGAAAAATTCTGAATAATTCGTGATCTACAGGCGCAAAAAGAGGGTCACGTTGTTGGCTGCTGTTGCTGGTTGCTTGGGTAGGAAGACGCTGTGGACGCTGACGATGACGATGCGCTGTTGCTGCTGCTGCTGCTGCTGTTGGCCCTGGCCAAAAAGAGAGCCCAAGCCACGTATGAGAAGAGTCTCAGCATTTGATGTCCAGTGGGAGCAAAGTGTCCGAGTTGTCTGTGCGTCCAAGCGCACGCTGCACTGCAAACACGATTTCAAAATATTTCGCATAAATAAGTTAGTGTAACACACGAGACCTGAGACCAAAAAAAAAACCAAAAAAACAACCAAAAAATAAAGCCAAAAGCAGACCCCAGCCCAAAGCAAAGAGCGAAGCGTTGATCACACGTTCACATTATTTGATGATCGCACGATATGAAAAAAAGCTAAAGGAGCGAGAAAAAGAAACTGTTAAGGAAAGCAAAAAGCTGTTTGCCCAATATTTCCATACACCCCATAGCCCAACGTGGCCATGATCGTGATAATCCATTATTAATGCCAATCAGCATATAAAAACAACAGCAACAGCATCGATAACAACAAAAACAACAACAGCAACAACTTTGAACAGTAGCTTCCCAAAGAGATTATGATCGTGGCGCCCATTTCCTGTGGCACAACACACAACGAGCCACCGAAAGAACCAACACAACCAGCGAACCACTGAACCACCCATCCACCCAGCAACCGCTCTCAACATTGACATGAGCAATTCGTAAGTTTGTCGCCTGCTTCAACGATGACAAAATTTGCATGCAACCCGGTTGCAAGCTCACCTGGTGGTCTGCTACATTGCGGTTGTTGTCATTATGGGGTTGCTGTTGCAGTTGCAGCAAAGGCTTTGCCAAATGCTGTGGCAATGGCTGTGGCTGTTGCTGTGGCTGTGGCAGTTGCAGGACCTCCCACATGCACGACGATTGTTTTGTTGCGGTTTACACTGCTACCGTTTGCCGCAACTTGCCACAATTGCCTCGGCAGTTGCCAGTTCCCAGTTGCCAGTTGCTTCATCATCATTTCTGCACTGAAATAAAAATTTGTTTTAAAATCAAGATTAGTGCTAAGAAAAGTGATTCAATAACATACAACTCTTAAAGTTCAAAGACACATTTTGATTTAAATAATATTTAATATAAGGCCCATGTTCTTATTAATAAAAGGAAAAAGTTTTATATAAGATCCTATTATGAGATCAAAAAAGAAATTAAATAATATTTTATTTTCGCTTTTTAATATTTATTTATTATTTAATTAAGCACAATCATTACGTTATAATATTTCAGTTGTATGTTATGTTAATCACTTATGAAATACTTTTCAACGATTCGAGCAGCATTTGAAATTACCTCCCTTTTAAACTTCACGAAAGCTCGCTTAACTGATCTACAGTATGAACAAAACCTTTCAAGGCTTTATAAAAACTTTATAGGAATTTCGATGGGTTACATAATTTTTGGTACAATTTTGAGAATTTCGCATTTTGAAGACTAATGTTTTAAGAATTTGTTCTTAAAGTGTTCTAAATTTAAACACAAAATTTGTAAGATGATTTTTCATTCTTGACTTTAGAAACTGTTTTTTTTTTTTGCAGTGTGTCTAAAACTTGCACTGAGTCTGTAGCACGTCCTCTGACTGCACTTTTGGTCTCATAATTGTACGAAATTTAGTTCGCATGCCCTTGCGGTCGCCTTTGGCAACAACTCTCGAGGCAAGGTGGCAAGGCAGAGAGGCAGCCAGCCAGCCTTTTGTTTTCCTCCTCTCGTTGCCTTAACGGGCAGAACAATAAATGTTTTCGTTTCGTTTCGGCGATCGCTGTTGCTGCTGCTGCTGCTACGTTTTGGGGCATTCAAATGTGGCAGCAGCTTTCGCGAAATGAAAACTTCAATTTTTTATCGAGTGCATTGCTCATAATTACAAAAGTCCCCCCCAAAATAAGCAGCACAGTAGTTGCCACAGTCTGCACAGCACGTTGTTGCTTGTTGTTGCCAGGCTTTGCCAGACTCTTGCTTTGGGCCAGGTTAACTCTCCTGCACTCGATATTCAATTTTGCATTTTACAACAAATGCGTGCCTTACCATATTTAGTTGGCGTGCAAAAATAAGCCAGCGACCGAAGCGAAGGAGGGGACAAGTTGCTACTGCTGCTGCTCGTGCATTGTGCTTATCATTTACATAGCTTAGCATTTTGATGACCCAACCATTTGTGCTACAGTGTGGCACATAGAGCGCTGATCTGCTCTGTGGCTAGCTGCAGCATCAACAGCAGCGGCAGCAGGGGCAGCAAAAAAATTAATTTCAAATTAAATTTATGGCGCCGCAACGTCAGAAAAGGAAAGCGTCGCCTTCTGCCTTCGGTCTGCCATGTGAACTGTTGGCCACCGCAACGACAACAGCAAACAGTAACAGCAGCCTGGCTGTGATTTATAACTGTTTGGCCCAAAAGCTAACCCCCTCGTAAAAGTTCAGCGCAGAGAGTGATGAAGCTGCTGATGCTGTTGCTGTTGCAACTGCCACGCATTTGTGACCACTCATCAACTGGCGGCAGCTATAAATGTCCAGTGAAACCATCAACCATCAGCCACAACAGAAAGATGCACACTCAGAGCAAGTGAGATGGATAAAAAAGAGCGAGAGCGAAAGAGAGAGAGAGACCTTTGTATTATGGTCACTTTGTTGCCGTTGCTCTTAATCGTTTTGGAATTGCTTTATTAATAGAACAATTGTCGGAATTAAAGGCCACGCCACAACGACAACAACAGCGACAACGACAGAGCATCACTATTTTCCTGCATGTTTTTTTCCGCGTTTTCCTTTTATTTTAATTTTATTTTTGCCGTTGTCATAAATGCCCCAAACGCTGGGCCAATGACATTGACACAGTGCAACGCCTTGCCACGATGGGTCGATCGATTGACAAAGAATGCAACAAATAAATAAAAAATTAAAATAAGAAACAGTATCTTAATTGAATAAAATAAATAATAAGAAAATAGAGATAACTAAAAAATAAATTAAAATACTTAAACATTATATTTATTATCAAGATGAAAGTTTTTTTAACTGAATGAAATAAATAAGAAGTATAAAGTGCCGATAAATAATAAATTGAAATATTGAATAATTATATCATTTATAATAATGATTAATATTTGAAAATGATATGATGTTTTCACACGAATTTTCCTTTAATAAATATACAGAATTTAGTTAAATTCTTAAATTTATAATAATAGTATATTTTAATGGAATGATTTCATATCTTAACATGAGTTTTGTATTATTAAATACTCTGATTCCAAAAGATACTATTCCAGTTAATTTCATAAATATAGAATTATAAATTAATTTAAAACAAAATGTTTTTTATCGAGCTTTGAAAACTTAATTCTTAAATTTGTAATTATTTCTTAGATCAAAGTATTGTAATATAGGAAAGAGTTTTTAATTTGATTATAAAGTTATCAATTCAACAATATATTTTCAGCCAACACTTCCTTTTTTTGAATATTTAATTATAGATACAATACAATACGGTTAATAAATTATATATTTTCATTTCCATTTTTATTTTAATTATTGTTTTATTATATTTAAAAATATGATTAAAGTAAGACATTTCTGCTTTTATTTTTACTCGCTTTTTATTGTAGCTCAATACTTTATTATTTTTTTCATTTGCTAGTCATATTCGTGGAAGGATTCCAGGGTATCGAAGCTGCTGTTGTTGCCGCTGTAAATATGCTCAACTGACATGTTTAATGCTCTCAAAGCTCTCGAGCTTGCAACTCAGCATGACACTTGATGCCTGATGCTTTAAGTGAATAATTGCCACACAAAAAAGAAGCAAGCAAGCAAGAGGCAAGAGGCAAGAAAAACACAATGCTAAGTTACACACATGGGGGCAAAACAAATGATGGCCAGCAATGATGACCAGCCGTTAAAGGCCAGGCAACAAACCAGGCCAGATTCAGGCCCAGATATGAGGCAGCAATTAGACCGAAGGGGTTGGGGGAAATAAGTTGAAGACAAGAGAGGTGAAGAGAAGAGATGTAGTAAAGTGAAGTGCGTAGCGGTGAGCTTGCAACATATTTAACACTCCCTTTTAATATCGCGAACTAGAAAAACGCAGTCGACGCATTGTCGCCTCTGCTGCATTTTGTTGGTTGGTGGTCATTTGCCTCGGGGTGACGATGTTGCAACATGCCTGTTTACCAGTTTGCCTGCCTGCCGCATGCCTCATGCCGCATGCTGCCGCTTAAGTGATTTGTTCAGCTTTCCCAAGGGAGAGCAGCAGAAGAAACGGCGACTTCATTAATATGTATGCTGGCCAACGTCCAGCTGTCTGCTTCTGTCGCAATGTGGCAATGTGTGGCTCTGACTGCGTTTTGCGAAGTGCAAACTGTTTAATTGCGGAATAATTGTTTTGCACACATAACCTCGCACCGTTGCAAATGGACCTGGCCAGCGTGCCATAAAAAGCATATTAAGTGCGAATTAATGACCACAAAAGGCTTTGGTAAGCCAGGCCACCGCTCACTTCTGACCAGGCCCGAACTGCAGCTCAAACTGAAGCTGAAGTTGTGGCAAAAAAGCGGAGCACACTGAGTTTTGCTTGTGGTTTCCTTCTGTAACTCAGTTCAACTGGTCGATTAAGTCCCCTCTCTCTCTGACTGCCAAGACCATTCGCTACTTAAGTACAGTCATTTAATTAGTCTTTAGTTTTAATGTATTTGTATTACAATTTATTAGCACTTACGGCTACTCAACAGACCCCAGATCACGGCATAATATCATGGCCAAGTGCCATTACCAGTCTCATCCACAAAGACCAGCATGGCGACAAATATATGCAAGCTATTCGAGATGTTAACTTCTTCAGCTGAAACTAAGCTTCTTAAGAGTCCAACTTAAACCCAACTTAGAGACAATCTTTTACTTTGTATGGTCTTTTAGATTGTAGCATATTTTGAGATTAATGCTAAAGATCTTACAGTATAGCAGCAGAAAAAAGTAGTAGTAAATATTCAGTACATAAAATTATAACAAGTAAAAAAGCTACAGTCGAGTATTAATCAAATTTAAATTTAGTTTCATTATTTTAAGTTAACAACTTCCATTTTGTATGCTGGTATCAATTTGGAAATCGCTTCGCAGTCTCGAAAACTAGTTTACTTGAAACCGTTTCAAATATTCAAAGCTCTACTTTAGACTCATCTATCTCTTATCAGCAATTTTCAGGTGTTCGAGCGTATAGCATCCGTTATGTTTCGGACACTGACATAATTATCTCTATGAAAACAATCGGTAAGTGCCATAAACATTTGTTAATCTATGCTCAAAACTACCATGGACTACTATAATATACACGTATATACTTAAGATGAGTGTGTTGTTTTGTTTTGTTTTCTGTTGGGTTTTTGTTTCAATTGAGAGGGAGAGGGAGAGAGACAAGATCTCTGGGCAAAGTTATCGAGCAGGTTTGTCCATTTGCGGCATGCATATTTATTAAATCGTGTTGTGTTCCGAAATCCCAATAGGGTTGTTGTATGGCATTTCTTTAAACGATATCAATTCAAATCGTTGGCTTATTGACTCGTAACAGCTTTTTCTCGAGCGATTCAAAGGCGAGCTTGTTATTTTTTCTATAACAAATTCTTGCATTAATTTCAAATCAATTTTCTTCACAGCTAAAGGCTCTTGCTTATCTCTCCTACAGATAGAGTGAGACAGAGCGAGACAGCGAGAGCGAGAGAGGGAAATCCAAACAAAAAAAACGACAACAGAAAACTGCTCCGAAACGAACAAATTTTCGTGGAGCGCGTTGGCTAAACAAAAGAACTTCATTGTTTCATCGCGACTGTAAAAGAGATTTATGCGTCCAAGTGAAATCATTTATCATGCTTAATTAAAATTGAAATGTTTAGCTGGATGACTTCTTCTCCATCTCCAACTCTGCTCCGTTGTCTTCTTCGGCTTGTTTTCGGCTCCCAATGGGGGGAGCCAAGCCTTCCTAATGCCTAACATTTTCCTTCTACACCTTTTCGTATTATTTGTTGACACATTGTTACACAAAATGCATTTAACCGGTTTTTACCTCCTATTATTTATTATTGCTTTCCGATCTTCCTCTCTCTCTCTTTCCCTTTGCTCCTCAACTGATTTCATTGTCTCCTTATACCTTTAAAAATATATATCTTGTATATTTAGCGGTGCGTTTCCAATGCAAAGCGGCCGTTTATCTTTTAATTGTAACAGTCCGTGGCTGTCATAAATCGTTTGACAATGCTCTTGAATATATTAACATTATCTTATGATATCTGCTGAGATTACCATCATAAAAGGATCGGCAATGTTGCATCTCTTAGTTAGTTCAATGTCCCCTTCTTTCCTTTCCTTCACAGTAGCATTGATGGCATTGTTCTATTCAATTCCAGACAATTTAGAACTAGTTCTCACCTAGTAACTATTTCAATAGCAAACTCATTAGTTCAATAGTGAAAAAACTCAAACAATTACATCACTTTTAACGCTATAATTTTTCGTATTTTTTAATGGGAATCCTCATCACTTAACACCTGTTTTCATGGAATTCGAAGCATCGAAGCAAAAATTACTCAATTACTCATTAAATCAATCAGCGAAAAAATATCTATTCATTTACAATGTAGATCGATTGTGGCAATTCAATAGAAATTTGTCTTGACATTAGGCTATAGTTAAGCAATTACACATTGAACCCATTTCCATTTTAATAAACCGTCAGACTGATTGAAAACGATTGTAACTATAATATTTGCACATTATTTAAAAAATACCCCGTCGATGGGAAAGCCATCAAAATGGGTTGTTAGAAATCTATAATTACACATAAAGTAAAAACGTGCTTAAAACATGAATTAAATCATGAACATATAATATTATGTCAAAACTTAAGAGGAGGGTTTATTCTTAAATCAAGATCAAAATTCTACAAAAAATCTAGGTTTCCTATACTTAAATTTCAATATTATAATCCTGTTTCAGAAATGGAAAATATCCACATTCAAACAAAAGTCAAAATATTAAATCAAGATCAAATGATCTTAAATTTAGTTTGTTTAAAATACAAAAAAAGAGTAAATTTGCTTGAAATATTACATTTTTTTCAATTATTTATTTTATTATACATTTTATTAACCAACTCTTCTTTAATAACTGCTGCTGTGTTTAAAGAGCCTTTTAAGGAGTAGGTAACTGGCAGTCGACAAACATTAGACTATTTCTATATCTATTGTTGTTATTAGCTATTGTTTGGTTGCTGTCTGTTGTTGTACAAGGTGTGTTACTGTCAAGCTTCAGTTATTACGAGTACACACACACACACACACAAACACACACACACATACACTAACACTTACGTATATGGAGGGGCGACTCTCCAAGTTGGCAAGTTAAAGTTCAATGATGTCATTACGACTAATTCACACCTATGTTTGAATTCTGAGTATGCACAATCGCAAATACGTTCGTTTCGTTCAGTGCTTTTTTTTTGCGCGCGCGATCGAAATCTAAATAAATTTAGCATTTATTAATTTATATGTATGTATACTTTACTGACTTATGTCTGTTTAAACTGTGCGCCCATCCCGTGGCGTTTAATAACTTTATTTGTCAAAACGAAATTGCTGCTGCCTTTCCGTTTATACTTCATATTTTTTTTTGCGAACGTTGAACGCCGCCTAACGAGGCGCAGAATGTCGACCACCCGTTGCGATAAAGAATTTCAGTTAATTGATTGCATATAGCCAAGTTTATATATTTATTAATGCTTATTGGTAGCTGGTTTTAACAAACGCCAATCAGTTTTTTGTGGCTGCTAAATAAAATATGAGTTCTACGCAAGTTTGTTGCCTAAGTCTTTTGTTTTCCTTCTTCTCATATCGCCTTCGAAATGTCAACGAATTCTTTGGTTTAACTTATGCTAAATCAGTTCAAAACCGATTGTAACAACTACAGTTGTTGAAGGGATGGGGGCATGGAGCTAAAGGTTTAGTTGTTGTCTTTGGAAATTAGCACCCGAAAAAAAAGTTAATTTAAATCAATGCGCAATCTCTTGTTGGCCGCCGCTCAACTCGTGCGTTGCTGAAACAAATGCCAATATGTGTGACCCCCGCCTCTAGCTTTCATCTTGTCTCTCTACCTCCCTCCCTCCCTTCCTTTAGCTTGTTTGTTGGGCTCCAAAAAGTGTTAAGTATGCCTTTTGGGATGTTTGGTTGGTCTCTCAGCGCGCTCAACGGGCTGTTGTTTGGCCTGTTTGCTTAGCCAATCAGTTGTTGATAATTTTTGTTGTTAGTGTCAATTGTTGTGTGTTGTGCGCCGTGGTTGTGTGTTGTGTGTATTGTATTGTCTGCTTGCTCCGTTGTGTTGTGTGTGATCATTTAGACAATTCATCGATAAAAGCGCGCAACAAGCGTATCGAATGTGCTCAGAGACTTACTTAAATGGCTTCCATTTGCTTTTCCCCCACCTCCCTATACTCCGCATTGTTTTCCTTTGGGGCTTGTCGGCTCTTGCGATTGCATTTTAATTATGTCGAATTGGTGTAGCCTGGCATTTGTTGATCGTTTCATTTAGCATTTGGGTGAAAAGCTTTTTAGTCTCTCGAATCGCAATTTTTGTTCATTTCTTGTAGGCTGTGTGGTCCTCTTCGGTCCGTATGTGAATTATTTCCCATGATCCATCCATCATCATTGATGCCATTCGCGGCGACCTCAAGTCAGCATTTAATCATTATTCAGCTCTTTTACACCACCCACAATATAACACAAGCTATCTGCACTAACAACAACAACAACAAGTCCGAGCAATGTAAGGCCAATCAAGACAACTTGGTCAATGGCTATAATTGCCTGGCATGGCCTGCTCGCTGTCTGTCTCCGTGTCCGTCTTCGCGTCTCAGAGTCTCGGTGTCTCTGGTATTAATGCCTTGACTGGAATTTTCGTTTTCATTTGTGCAACAAACAATAAAAACGTGATTAAAGATGCTATGCAAAGTGCTATATCAATTGAATAGGTCGTTTATTAATACAACATAAGGTATATTGATTGGCAGACTACTTTTGCAACATCTAAGGACTGAAATATTAGACACAAGCTTGCATTGCAACAACTTATTCAATAGTCTACAATTGTAATATAATTTAAATGAAGAAAATCACGTAGTCATATTGTTAATGTTTAATTCTTCTATAAAAATAAAAATAAATTCTTAATGCTGTTTTAAATTTTCGATAAGATATTGTCCTTATATTAAATTTAATTTTATTGAACCGATTTTTATTTATAATATCATTTATCGCAAGATATTTCATTTGTTCATTTCCATTAATGTCTTTTAATATAATACTTATTGATCCACAAAAGTATTTTTATCATAATAGATTTATTTCATATGTTTTCCATAGTTTTCTATAAATATAGATTATAATTTTATTAATAGTATAATCTTATTTTATAATTATATTAATAATTATAAAATAATTTGATTTTATGTATATGTATAATTATTTAAGAATTCACTTCTAGTTTTGTTTAAAGTGAAACCCTGCTTTAGTCTCTTTTTTATTTAAAAGTAGCAACACACACAATTGCTGATCGAGCGAAGCGTATTGTTAGTTCGATCAGCTTTCTATATTATAAGGTATGTCATTGAGTTTGAAGCACAAAACGTTGCCTTGCGAATCGTTTGCGTTACTGTTGTCTTAATGTGGGAAATAAGTCAAGCTGTGGCCTCTACACGCCCTGTGCCCCAAAAATCGAATGCTCACACTCACATTCGTACCCATATTATTCATACGAGTACTCGTATTAGCACTCATACTCGTATTCGTAGTGGTACTCTGGGGGCGTACTCGTATTCAGATTTAGATACACTCGACTATTAAAATCGATGTAAGCGAAGTGCGCTCTGTGCATATAATTACAATAATCAAATGTTAAATATTTCTACATGCATTTTTATGCTTCATTTCCTGTGCACAGAGCCAAAGCCAAAGCCAAAGCCAAAGCACAAAGCCCTCTGGGTTATGGTCAGTGGGGCTGCGGTCTGTCGATGGTCAATGGGAATCAATGGGGATAGCTCTTGCTTGCATATTAATTCGATTTCGGGGCGGCAAAGTGCATGGCGGCCATACGAAATGTGCATTTAATTGACAGGCGAAAAGAACTTTGCATTAACATAAACAGACAGCGTTTTTATTTATTTTCATTTTATTTCATTTGATTTAAAAACAATATTTTCATTAACAACAAGTCGCCTCTACTTTTTACAGTTACATCAGCCCATAGTTTGCTTCTTCTTTTTGTAATGCCGCCAAAAAAAAAAAAAGACGACGAAAAAAAAGCTTTCTTCTGACACATGTCGAACCTTTTGGGACCTGTTCGATTGCTCGATTAGTTGGGGTCTTTGTGGGGTTCTTTTTAGGCTTTGGCTGCGGTCGGTTGGTTGGTTGGTTGGTCGGTGAGTTCAATAACTTGATGACTGACTTGCATTGACCGCAGGAACACGAACAAGTTTTGCATAATAACCAATAACCAAAAGGCCATAAATGATACGTCTTAAAGTTTTGCAAGACAACGACTCAATTATGGAACTGTCAGTTAAAAGTTGTTTTGTGAAACGCAATCGAGCAATCGATAAATCGATGACAAGAAATTCGACATCGACATCGATGGCATGTCAAATGCGATCAACGAAAAGAGCATAACAATAACGTGACTTTATGAAGTGGTAATGAAGCTATTAGGTTATTGGTAACGTCTTGCGCTTCGTCTTCGTCTTCAGCTTGGTCTTGGGCTTGGGCTTGGCTTTGGCCCACAATTTTCAATATTTACGACAGGAAATTGCGCCTTGCATTGAAAGCACACTCAACATTTAATGTTCATCAAACTCAAGTCCAGAGTCTCGAGACGACCATTTTGTATTTTTTCCTATCAAATTTTGTTTTGATACGTTTTATGGCTTTTGAATTAAGTTACGAGCCATTGGCAAGTGATAGATTTATGCGAGTGCGTGTTAAGCTCAACCTGACTATGCCATTTGATAAAGTTCCAGTAGATAGAAAAATACCTTAGAAAGCTGACAAAAGTTGTAAAAGTCTTAAGTTTATTCCGTATCGCTACGAGGCGGAAATTATGTTTTTATGCCCCTCGATTTATTTATTTTTTAGAGCTTGGAGAGAGTTCTACGGAAGGTAGTTGAATCGATCTACCGCATTCATAAAAGTTAACAAATTTATTTATTTCGTTGACAGACGGAAACACATTTATATTTATTATCCGCTTTCATCACATTTTTGGTTTATTATAAATTTAATTCTTTATTATTCGTAGCTTTGATAACACGCAAATATAGAAATGATTTAAATTTTCCGAAGATTTAAAAGAAATAAAAGAATCTGCATAAGATACGAATTTATGATATCCCAAATATAGTCTTCAGTATATTTTTTGTGGTATTTCTTAAAAATATGACTCCCCTGCTTAGTTGCTTTTTCTCAGTTAACTTTCAAGGCTTCATCTTTAGTTTTTTGATATTTTTCCATAAAGATTCCCCTATTTTATGATCCCTATCAAATTATTCAACATTAGCAGAACTATGTCAGTTAGTCATAAGTAAATAAAAGTGCCATTCGATTGTTAGTTCCGTTTCAATTACTCAACACAGAGTTGGGAGTTTTTATTGTTGCCACCTGGATTTTCAGAAATCGATCAGAAGCGATCAGTTTCCATTTGTTCAGATTAAAGTTAACAACATTCCGATTGATTATTCCGGCTTCCAATAAAAGCAATTGTACTCATCAATTGCTAAGTGCCATTGTTTGCATAAAATTCTATTAAAATTGTTGTGGTTTTTCTCCCAATCCGTGAGAATCAATGTCCAACAAGATCAGATAACATTGGGAGGAGGCACATATGCGAATACGTTCGAAGGTATGATTAGTAATTCTATTGAACTAATAGACGGAAGTATCGAACGTAATAACTTAATCATTGAATCATGTTAATTGTTAATGGCCAACGTGCTAACTATGACATCAGGGCGTGGTCCATTCAAATACCGGAAAGAAGGCGCTGCAGTATGGAATATGTATATTCCAAAGATTTGCCAACTGCGAACAGTTATGTCAGCAACTGCAACTGCAACTGCAACCGAAACACTTGTTTAAAAGGGACCGGGGAAGGGAAGAAGAGTAAAGGCTATTGAAAGAAGAGTGCAGTTGGAATGACCAAACACTTTTAATGATCATCGTTGAGGATTACGGACGTATTTGTTCACCATTAGTATTTGTTATTATTGTTATTACTATGTATTTGAATTGCTCAAGAAGTAAGCTGCTTTACCCAAAGTGGCCCAAAGAGGCCCCAAAAGTGGCCCAAAGAGATGCCGATGCGAGAGGCAGCTGCACCGCACGGAAATTAGCCAAACTCTAAATGCCAGACAAATGCATTTTGTTCTAGACAACAAGAGTGGACTCTGGTGGGCTCTGGCATGCCTCTTGGCCAAGTTAAAAGCATGCCGCTCCAGCTCTGTGTAGAGTATGGAGTGAAGACTACTCTGTGTTTGTCTACTCTCCTTAAAGACCGAAAAGAGTAAAGAGTAAACGTTGAGTTGGTGCTGTGCAGTTTAGAGGAGCATACGCGTCATTGTTGTTTACACAATTATTAGGACAACAAGCCGCCGATCGCCGGCAATCTACAGTTCTTCTTCTACTTCTTGTTGTTGTTGTTGTTGTTGCTTGTCCTTGTCTCTTGTTGTTGGTTGTTGGCTGTCGATTTTGCCGCTTGCCGCTTGTCGGTTGTTTGCACTCTACAGCTTGGCTCTGTGTGGCGGCCCGAGTGAAGCCTTTGATTTCTGTTATAGACAAACCACAGACCACACAAACTTCTCTTGCAATCACAATCGATGACCGGTGCCCCTTCCGTCTTTCTTCTCTCTCTCTAGCTCTTTCTTTCTCTAATGAGACGGCAATTTAGCACCTGCGATTTAGTCCTGATCCTGTTTGCTCAACTGATGAAAGAATAACAGTAGCCTAGTATTGATTTATTTGCGCAAATGTGGCTCATAAATGTGCAGTTAGATCACGACAATTGCCTCCTTACCTTTACCTTTCACCCCAGTCTCAATAGCAAATCTACCTCTGCCTTTGTCTTGGACACACAACCTCTCTTCAGGGCTAATTGTGCATGCTAATGCCATGCAACTGTGCCATCGACTCGCTGGAGTCCAAGTCGAAGTCCTGTGTGTGTACCTGTGGAGTCAGCGGAGGTTCCGAGAGATGAATACGTGAAGTTCACAATTCATGACAAATAAATTTATAAATTATTTAACATTGTTTGTTATGTTGCTGTTGCTGTTGCTGTTGCTGTGTGGTGCCTTGCACGTAGAGCCTCTTGACGACGCTGGCGCACACTGCGCACCCGCCGAGTCAGAGGTGGTTTACCCAGCCTCAGCCCGCTTCAGCTTCAGTCCAGCCCCAGTCTGAGGCTCAGTCTCAGTCTCAGATCGAGCAACTGGAACATGACCGATATTGTGCGGCTAACAGTTATACAATGTACGATCAGCATTTACTCCCAACTCCGTTGATCGTTCGGCATCATCGATTAATGCCAATGCACATTTAATGCACATATTTCCAATACATTTTTTTTTTGTATTTTGTGTGCCACTCGATTGATTTTTTTTCTCATATCGTGACGTACGTGCCGCAGTTTCAGTCTCCACTCGAAGTCCGAGTCCAACTTCAAATCGCAGTCCCAGTTTCAGTCCGCGTTCTCAGTTGCCAGTTGCCAGTTAAAAATTGGAAGTTGGCAGTTGGCAGTTTGCCTCTGTTGTGATGTCATGTCATAAGGTGATATAACATGACTGCAGTTATTAAACATGGAAATTACTGAAGCCAACGATTAACGAAACTTTAATGCTCTCTATTTGTATTTCAATTAACGTTGACTTATTATATAACATTTTGTGTCGAATTCAATTTCTGTATTTGTATATTATTAACCTGTAGTATATCTGTGGTATAACTGGAGTATACCAAGTATATCTGTAGTAGTGTAGTATAATACACTATACAATTGATGCTAATAATAAATTGGAAAATAATTATGAAACGATGACAATCTAGAATTAGAATTTATTATATAACTCGATTTAAACATATTGCTCACTTTTGTCTACAACTTCAAACTAAATTCATATAAAAAATTCCTTTAAACGAAACTTATTTACTTTTAAGAACTGGTTATCAAAGAATCACTTTTAACAAAGATGTTGTGAATACATAAAGACTTCGAAATTCAGAAAACTAAGAAAGCTTTGGCAATCTTAAGTTAAATAGTAAATTTTGTGACATTGGATTTAAAAAGTACTTAATGCTTTATTTACTTAATCAATCGATGGTTCTATATATACCAATTTAATATTTTCATTACTTTAAAAATAAAATAAATATAATATTAAAAAAGTAATATATTTTATATTGTAGGTAAAATATTTAAGAACTGTGATGGACCGCAGATTGATGTAAATTCATTTCATAATTGAAATTTTTATTATTTTAAGACTATATATTTCTTAATTTTTATTTTCATCAATTGCTAAATGCAGTGAGTTATACAGAAATTATTTTTATTATTATATTATTATTATAAATTAATTTTATAATTGAATTTTGTTTTACTTAGGCATTGTATATTTCTTCATATTTTGTCCAGGAAATAAATTTTGAATTGTATTTAGTATTACAAATTAGTATGCTTGGATATGAGTTGTTCAGCCTTTATAGCAATGGTAGTAAATGGTTCTGGAAACTAGGCCTAGGGCCTCATTTGTTGGCTAAAAATTCTAAATGTCGATGGCAGCTGAAGGAAGAAAACCAATCCAAAGCAAGTTGTAGACTTGTTGAGGCTCATTCATTTATGGCTAAGTCACGTTGGAATAATTTGTTTTATGTTAATGCTGAGCATGGCGCATTGTAAGCAGCAGCAGCATCAACAGCGACAGTCACAGCAACTGCAATGGTCGCCTTCCTATGCGATTCTCAAAACAAGCAAGCAGCAAATACAATTGCAACTTTTTCTTTTCGACGTCGCAGTGTTGTGTGTGCCCCTCAATGAATTGGAATTTAATTTGAGTATTTGCGCAAATTTTCCAAAAGCGACGACGACGACATCGTGGACAATTGATGCCCGAGCTCCCCCGCGCTTTGGATGTCAGGTGCAGTTGCTTGCTTTGTATCTCAGTTGTTGGCAGAAAGATATTGTATCTGCCACAACTGTTGCCGCAAATGTGGCCCGCACGCAACAATTTGCTACTGGAATTCCTTGGCCATTGAATGCGCTTGCATGTAAATGGATGCAGCAACTGCTTAATCGTGATTCAGTAGTCGCTACCAAGTACTATTCGTTTCTATACTTTTCAGTTTCCCCCCTTCCCCGATAGTTCAACTCAAAACGGAGCAAAAGTCGGCAGCAAAACGACAACTGGAATATCTAATCCATAATCCAGTGCCAAGTGATCTATAATAACTTCATTAGAGACCAATGTATCAATTACGCAGCAGACACATTTTTTTTCCGTTGCCCAGAAAATGAAGATAATACCATCTTAAGCTGCCTTGGTGGCCCCTCAACAGTTACTTCCGTTGACGCCCACGTTCCTCCGGTTCTTGTGGAATACCTGCTACTTTTATATATAAGAGGATTATCGACTTTAATGTGATGTGACGTGAACGTTGCGACGCCGGCGGCAAGTGCCAAAAAAACACACACACATTCAGTAAATTAGTAGCCAGCCAAATGACTAAAAGATACATTTAATTCCGGCGGAAATACACACGTAAAAAGAGAGCTGCAACTGAGACTGAGACGAACTCATCCCATAATTAGGGTTCAGAATTCGCACGCTCAATTTCAAATTGAAAATTGTAGCAAAAGTAAGACATCAATTACAGTTACCTCTGTACAGGTAACACTGCCAACTGACAACTGCAACCTGCAATTTGCAGTTCTCTTTTTGTAACTTATTCCATTCGATGCTCAAACTCTTTGTGTGTGGCCCTATTGAGTGACCTTTGACAAATGTCTCCGTGATGGATGAAACTTGTTCGGCGTTCGGCATTCAATTGATTCGCTTTTGCCAAGCGCCAGTTGTGATTAATTGGCGAACCAAATTTTTGGGCATCTCTAAACAAATGTGTGGGAGAGAGATTAGTCGGAATATGGACAAAGGAAATCTGTGAAGAAGACATAGATGAAGGTGAAATAGAAGAATCTGTCTGTTGAATTGGGCATAAGGGCAAAAATGGAAAGATTAATAAATTGTTGACTAAAATTACAATTTTCACAAGTAAATTTCGTATGTATTGAATTTAGATTGGGAAAATGTCTTATTTATTATTACGTTTCTGGCATTTGAGATATTTGAACTGAAATTAATTAATCAACTTTGTTTTGCATATTTTGTTGATTTTTCGAGGGCGATATTTTTAAAGAATTCTTTTGAAATTCTTTCAGTGTTCACTCCATTTCCTTTCTAAGTATTCAATTTCTCTCTTTCAGTCCGATCGCATTCTTTCTGTTTGACTTCCTCTTGGCATATTGCAATGCAATTTATGGCATTCTCCAGATAATCCAGCTGCGATTGACCTGCATTCGGATTCGAATTGTGGCATTATCATAAGCCGAAAGTAAGTCGAGCTATCGATTTCATTACCATAATGAGTAAACGATTGAACGAATCATCAAAATACGAATACGAATACGAATACGAAGACAAATGACAGCACAAATATGAATACGAATGCGTTGACGAATACGAATACGAATCTGATAAATACGGTTATGTGAGCTACTTTAGTTGTCATAAGTGTCACAATGTGCTTTGATTTACAACAATAACGGCGTCTATTAAACCTCATAATTGTACCAATAACCAAAATGTACAATCGACAATTGACGAAAAGGTTTCGCAATCGTGCATCCCGTACACTCGCACTCACAGTCACACTCACACTCACTTGCCAAATACTCCGTATTGTCGAGTGAATCTATAGTCGAGCCATAATACCGAATCCGAATCGAAGAGACAGACGCCTCATTGATCAAGCGAAGCACGTATCACAAATAAAAATGAGCCACAAATGAGCGAGCAAAAGAGTTGGATATATATTGATGATATATATATGTAGATGTATATGTATTATATATAGTAAGAAATCATATGTCTTACTTTGATATTTATGCGTATGCCAGACCCATTTTTGGCGACCTAAGCAAATAGGGGCGCGAATGAGGCGACTTCGACTTCGACTTCAACTGATCGGCAGTTGGGTCATTGGCTCTTGTGAGCCACTTGATGTTTTGGCTTTGGACAGCGGCCCAAATCTGGCTCTAAAGTGTTGACCATAAGTGTCTCGATTGTTTGTGTATCATAATACACACAACAGAAACCACAACAACAACAACACGTACGGGTCGCACACACAGTGCGTAAGTACAGTAGAACCAATTATGGATTTTATAAAACAAATGTGGCGCGCATATTAATCAGTTGCCGCCACCCCCCCTCTGCCACCCGTTTGCCCATCTCCTCCTCGTCCTCCTTGGCAGCGATCTGCTCTCTAAGCGGTCTACTATGGCTACTACTATGGATAAGACGTGCGTATGCTCGATTCGTTCATCATTTTGGTTTGCTGGCCCATAAATTTCCAAATGATTTACTTTAGTTTCGTGTGGAATTATTTGTTGTGACAACAACAGCAGCAACCACAACAGCAACAACAACAACGATTACAACAAACATCAACAGCAACATTGCACAGCGGAAATGTGATTAAAAGCATATTTTATATTTAGTTGTGCGCTGATATACAATAAAAAAAGATCTAAAACGAAAACGTCCCAGACTTTAACTTTTCTAATCTACCGAATATTTGATACTCTCGCTAAATTTTAATTTTAAAATTTTAGGAGTCATGTCTAATGAACTTTACAGAATTCTTCACTATTAAATCCTTCACTTATTAAATACAAATTATTGACCTAACAAAAATGTATAGTACTATTATTCAAAAGAAATAGTTAATTTGATCAATTCTAATTATATATTCTTCGTTTAATAAATTGAAATTAAAACTATTAAAAGAAACTAATTAAAATGTATAATTTATACTATAACTTACGAAGAATTTTTTTGTGGAATATAAAGTAATAAGATAAAAAAAATAAAATATAAAATAGAAGATGATAATATATAACAAATATTAAAGTTCGAAATCAAAATAAAATTGAATAATAATAATAAGAAAGCAAAAATATATATATTTTAATATAATATAAACACAGTTCTTAATTAACATATATTATTATAAATATCTTTGCTCTTATTCAAATTGTGTATCGCGTAGATCTATTTCTTAGAAAAAAATATATTTTAAATAATTAGAATTGCTTCTCCTTTTCGCTCTATAAAAATTTTTGATAAAAATCACTTAGAATAGGAATACAATGCTCAATTACCTTTAACAAATGTTCTGCTTTTTCTCAATAGTTGTTGCTATGTCTGCCACGCTCGATCATCAAATAATTGAACCCTTTAGAAAGTGTATCAGAAGTGAGCACAGGTCTCAGCGTTTATAGGTTCAAAGCTGCGTGCAGGGCATGCAAATGGCCCACAGAGGATGATGATGATGATGGTGATGAACAAAAGGCTCTGACAAACAGGCAACTGGTAACAAGCAAAAGACAACAGTTAACAGGCAATGGGCATCGGCGGACAACTCTGGTAACAGGCAACTTGGGACTCGGCAACTGGGCGACTGGGCAATGGGCAACTGGCAAGTCGACCCCCTGCGGCCACTGAGTGTTTATGTCAACTGCACGGCTGATGACAGCCATAATTCTGCAGATCCCCAGCTCCAGTCAGAGATTCGCATCAGAAGACAGAGAGCAGCAGTAAAAGCGAGCGAAAGAAAGAGAGAAAGAGCCCAGTTAACAGACCTTGGTATAAATAAGTGCAAAACGTCAACGCCATGGGCGCAAAATTGTTATCGCCATCGCGTTTTTCAGTCCAAGAAAAAAAAAGTAAAAAAAAAAAACAAAACCAGGGGGGATATTTAGCGAGGCCCACAGAAGAGTGTCGACATCGCCATCGACACTCGACGTGGACTTCGACTTGGATTTGGTGTGTGTTGGAGTGGGTATTGCAATTGGAATTGGATCCACTCGGTGGTCACGCCAACCACAACGAAATTGTAGCAACGGAAGCAGCGAAGCACACACACACACACACAGAGAGAGACAGACACAGAGAATCAGTTAAATAGCTCCCACGGTAGTAGTAAGCAGTAGTGCTTTGGCTCCTTGCCTTTAAGCAGGCCTTTTTGGCCAAAAAGGTGAGCCAAATTACGACTGGGCCACAAGTGGGTCTTCCTACCCCCTACCGCCTTCTGTTAACTAACGGTCATCAGTAGCTATTCCCAAGCGTTATGGGAAAAACAATGAAAAGAAACGGCAGAAAAATACTTCTAATTTCATTTTTTCGGTCGCTTCCTGCTCCAAATTCGACAGAATCTAACGCCACACGCAAAGAGCCAATTAACTCAGCGCTGATGCTGATGTTCAGCAGATGAATGCCCTAAGATAATACAAACTTGGGGGAGAAGATAGCGAATAATAAATATCTAATATCTTGATTGGTTTATTAGCTCACATTTTCTCACAGTGCATATTGGAACTTGCACAGTTGCTGACAGTTCACCCACAATGTTTATGGGCAAATTATGCATGGAAATAAATCAATAGGAGTTCAAAGATATTATGCATTACAAATCAGATTCAGTTTCAGTTTCAGCTTCAGCCAACGCAGCGCGAGCAATATTGAAAAATTATTATAGAAAATCGGTTAGCAGTTAAACAGCAGATACACAGATACATAGTTCGAGATACATGTGATTGAGATACATGTGTAGCAGCAGCAGTCAAAGCGAGTGAGTCACATTCGCTCGCTGTGTTGAGGCGTTGAAATTGGGCGCAAATCGAATTGTATCTGCAAGATACGAGTACGAGTTCTTTACGTACGTTTGTGTGAATTGTTATTGGCATTTGCATCGACATCGACATCGCCATCGACTGCTGCACTGTGCGCAACAAAAAAAAAAAAAAAATGAAGTTATATGGCCAACTGACTGCCAAGACCCGGGCCCATAAGTCACCCATAAGTCAGTTGGCAGCAGGCAACGGGTCTCAAGTCCCTCCATCTCTCCATCTGCATCTGCAGTCTCGAATCTGTTCGTTTCGCCCGCTTTAATTAACATATGCTAACAAGTTGGCCCAGGCCGCACTTTGTCACTTCAAGAGAGCTCCAGCTTCAGCTACAGCTACAGCTACAGCTACAGCTTCAGCTCAATCTCAAGCTCGACTCGTCGACTCGTGGTACTTGTGTGCCACTTGGGGGTGGGCCTAAGTGGTTTTTAAATGAAATTAATTTAAATTTTTTTCGCGCACACACAACACAATTGCCTCAGTTTGCCACATGCAACACACACACACACACACAACACATAATACACACAACTCGAGTCGCGAGTCTTGCGGGCATTAAATTGTAATGAGATCATTGCCATACAATAAATTTACTCATGTCTCTATTTATAAATGTGTTATGCTATCGATGCCTAACCTAACCATAACCTACCACAAAAAGGGTGTTAATTAATAGTTGTTGCAATTATTTACAGCTTGGCAACTTGCAGTTGTAAATGTCGCATGCAAAGATTTGTGACTAGGCTTTTATTATATTTGATTTACCCAAGGTAGAAGTTAAAGCATTAAGATATAAATATAGAATGAGTTCACATAATTGAGATAAAGATGAGACACGGAACTAGAATGTAGAGTAAATTGTTAGCGACAAATATAGATTAAGTGCGTACTTATTATGTTTATGATTCATGTGCCAGAAATGCCAAATAAAAGCGAGAAGATGATTTAGATATTTTGAGATTCAAGTGAATTAAATACATTCAAATGTAAAGCTGCATAAATCTAGTAATAAATTAAAGTCGCGCTTTTTAGAATAATGTTTATAACTTTTTTTTAATTCTATAGTCTTTATGATTCCTGATTGCGATCAGATAAAAAATTGTAGACTTTATTAAAGAAATTCTTTTCTATGGGCAAAAACGCCTCTTCTTTCCTTTATCTGACCATCTGATATATGTTTCTTGCACTATATGGTATATTTTGAATGCAGTACTGCATCAATACACATAAAATAGCATTTGGTATATTCTTTATATTTTGTGGTTTATTAATTTGGTATATTTAAAAATGAATACCGCACTATTTTGCTTGTTTATATGGTAATGTTCTAGCAGTGAAGTAAATTAATTAAATAATTTTTAGGAGATGCCAAAGTTCTGGCAGTGTATTTGAATAATTTCAAATTTAGCTGCATTAATCTAATAATTAATTAACACCCATAAAATATATTTACTTATGAAAATGTAGAGTAGATAGTTGGATACAAATACATATTAAGAATTATATTCGCTATCGAGAAATGTCAAATAAAACAGAGAATTTGATTTAGATGTCAAATTAAGTAAATAAATTTCAGCATATGCCGAAATTCTAGAGGTAAAGTTAACTAAATAAATTCGAAATTTTAGCTGCATAAATCTAGTAATTAATGTAACACCCATAAAACATATGTATATTTATAACCTAACCCATATCTCGTAGCTAATAAGTGTCTCTGGCTATGGTCGGGCCCATTAAGTAGTCGATGACGTCGTCTCAATGCCATCTCCCGCTCCCAATCCAATCCAATCCGATCCCAGTCCCTACGTGCTACCGTCTACGAGAGTAGTTCCGCTTACAGCAGCAGCTACTGCGACTGCGACTGCTGGCATTAGAAGCTAGTATGGCTTTAAAGCTCAGCTCACACATCGAGCGAGCGAGCTATAGATAATAATAGATTTTCTCACGCTAAATATTTCAGGCAGTGAATGACGTTAACAATGTGTGCAAGCCGGCAACTCTGACGCTGCTGTGCTGCTGTTGGGTGCAGTGTGTGGCGGGAGGACGTGACCATTTTGAAGGGGATCGGACGGTGAGAAACAGAGAGGTGAAGGGGGAAAGTTGAGGAGGCATGGCCAGCGGGC
This sequence comes from Drosophila niveifrons, assembly GCA_035046325.1. Classification (NCBI taxonomy): domain Eukaryota; kingdom Metazoa; phylum Arthropoda; class Insecta; order Diptera; family Drosophilidae; genus Drosophila; species Drosophila niveifrons. The sequence continues at coordinate 38,071,950 of JAWNOC010000052.1, forward strand.
GCGTCAGCCGGAAATCATTGCGGTGCAAAACGGCGGCTTTAAGTTTAGAAATTACGTGCGGCTGCGGGAAAAATATTAATAAATAAATGAGCTACAAATACGACTTAGAGCGCCGAGCTCAACAGTTGAGTTGGCTGCTCAGATTGGCTAATATGTTTATTGGAACTATAAAAATGCAGCAAAAGCAGCAGCAGCAGAAAATGATTTGCATGATTTTTCGCAAGACATTTGCTGCATTTCACACCTGGCCACAAAACAGAAAAACGTAATTACAGTCAGTTTCAGTCTCATCTTCTCTCAAATTACGATTAATGTCGCACGGCTGAGATTGAAAGATCGAAGCGGAGTAAGCGGAGTGAAGAAGTGAGGGCGGCAAAGTTCGGAATTTTGTATGCATTTAAGTCAGCACTTAGTCATGCTCAAGTGATTTTGCTAAACTAGATTTCCATTGGGGAATTCCAGCACTAAAATTCTAAAACAATGGCAGAATAGAAGGAAAAATGATAATCTAATAATATTGAAATTGCAATTGAAATTGAAATTGAACCTTTTGCCCGCCGGCTGAGCCGGATCTGTACGACAAACGTTGCTAACTAATTGAATACATTGCAAAATGCATTCATACTCATACTCGTATTCATTCTGAGACTTACTAACGATTCATTTATTGAGTTATTCAAACGAAATGCCAACTATGTGTGAAGAGCAACAGATACGAGTGTCTCTCCTCTGCCCTCGATTCAAGTCTCTCGCACTCGTAATCGTAATTGCAACTGTAAAGCGCAATCAAACCTAATGACTCGCAAAGGGGGCACAGAAATTAGTCACAAATTATAGATCAGCTACAGGCAGCTTCAGGTGTTGGGCGCAGAGCGAAATTACCAGAAATAATATCATTATTTTCTTGGATTACATTTTTAATTAAACACATTTGAATCAAAGGAACAGATTACAGGGAACCCATAAATCTCCTCGATTATGTGAATCACAATCGATTGAGATACATCTGAAGATAATCAAGGTTTCGTAAGAGTAAATCAACGTCTCTGGGGGTTCACTTTAAAACAAGTCAATAACCAATTTCTGGAATTCTATTCAAATATAGGTAAAGAACAATTTAAATATCTTTAATTGGATTTATAAGAAAAAGAGGGAACTACAGGATTTTAATTAAAAGAAAACGATATTTTGGATTGCGATTTAGAGAAATCCCATGCTTTGTTTAAGTTATATTTAGATTGAATCACAATTTATTTTAGATTAATTGCCTAGAAGGATTGACAACAACTAGTAAATGTGAGATCAGTAAAATATGCTTTCATACATTCAAATTTATTTAATTATATAAATAACAATAATAAAATTATTTAAAGAAGGGTACGTTCAAATGCTTCATGTCAAATTCAATAGATTCATTTTTATAATTGTATAATATAAAAATGAACAATAAAAATTGTAAAACAGTCGAGTGTTCTGATCTGCGCGATACCACAATTATTAAATTAAATTTAAATAATTTTAATTAAATTTTCAATATTTTGTAAATTTCCTTTTAATTTGATTATTTCTTAATTGCAAAGGTAATATTCCTGATGTATTATTGAAATATTTGTATATTATACTTTATATCCAGTAGTGTTACCCTATACGAAATAGACCTCGCTGCTATTCGTAGTGTGTACAACTCAATTTCAAGTATTTTAATTACAGAGCTTTCGATGCACACAATGCAGGAAATAGTCGCTATTTAGAACATCTCAATTGCCGCGCTGTTTGTTATTTGTTTTTGCCCATTTCCCAAGACATTTCCCATATGTAAAACACACATGTACTCGCCTGTATGACATTCAAAGCCACCCAGCACTATAATTCATATGCATAGCACGCGTTTGTTTAATTTCTATATTTTCATTGACACAGTTTGTTGTCGGTCTGTCGACAATTGTCTTGGTCTCAGTCTCGCTGTCTCGCAGTCTTTGTCTATTTCTCGCCAGTTGCAACGGAACCCCGGGGACCACACACACGCAAAGTCAAACCGAAGCAAGCCGCTCCCACATACATATAGTATGAACGACTTGACTGACCCCTCCACTCTCAGTCAGTCAGTCACATTCACATTTGGCGACTTGATATTCGTTTGTCTTTAGCACATGCATCACAAAAGTATGATTTAGACGTTTATTAAAGCCTAAACAATGCCTGGAACTGGTGGATAGAAGCTGGGCAAGCTTTCATTGTGGGAATTCAAATTAGAATAACATTTGACAAGTTTATTTACATTTTGGATTGCAAGTAGTTAGCACCTCTCTCCCGCTCTCTCTAGTTCTCTCTCTCTCTCTTTCTCTCTTATTCTGAGTTCTAAATCGAAACATTCATGGAAACCAACTTTGTTGTGGGAGTCACAAATATGTAAAGCGGTGAGGCTGGGAAAGAAAGTGAGTGCAAAATGTTGCAATAACCGTTAACTGTTTGCCATAAACATTAGACGCCCTTGCCCCCTCCTCCTCCTCTTGATTACCCCCTCTCTCTCCTTGGAGGTCTACGCATCGACCTGGATATAAATTACAATAGCAGCCCACAGCTTCAGCTCAAGTCGCAAAAGACGCAAAACGCGGCCCAAAAGCCAAATTGTTTTTTAAAAGCACCATTTTTATTACGTCTGATAAGTGATCTCGCGACATTTTCAATTTTAATAGGGTCTCTCTCTCCCAGGGGGGAACTTACAAAGCGTCTGCTCGCCCCCACACACAGTTCAGAGCAGCATCAACTTCCCTACTCCTCCCTTCCTCTTCCTTGCCAGCTTGTTGTCTTGGTGTCCGGCTTGGGGATCATTTGTCGTTGCGTTAATAAAATTGCATTGAGTCGCATTTGAAACTGCTTTGCCGGGTCGCAGCTTGGCATCTGGGTCTGCCTCTAGCTGTGGCTGTGACTGTGGCTGTAGCTTTGGCGGTGGTCATCGCAGCAGACAACAACACAACAACTCAGAGTTGGTCATTATTAATAATGCCAGGCCATGTGCGCTGTGGTAGGCACAAGAAGCCAAACAATCCCAATTGAACGCCGAGCAGTTGACCTGCAAAAATGCTAAAGATTTTAAAGAACAAACTGAGATATTTTCCTACTTAAATATCATATATTTTTAACTATGAAAAGTGCATATTTCTTATATGTAAAATAAAGTAGTTGAAATGTATATTGTAATCGTAAATGTTGCATTTGAAATACATAAGTTTAATTAGTATTATTTTATTGAAAAAACGAAAACAATTCCTTATTGCAGTGGGCCAGAGCGACTTAGACCTAAAAATACAAACTTAGTTTAAGTTTACTTATTCGAAACTGATTATGAACCAAACTTTTCGAGATTGTTAAGTTAAGTTGTGAAACGTAATAATTAAAATCTGTATTTAGTTTATATTACTAAACGAATATATTCGAAAAACTGCACACATTCAACCTTGCTTCAATTATGTCCTTATTAATTTTTTTCAGCTTGGAAGTCTGCTATTCCTAGCGTGTTAAATTAATAGGTAAAAGTTGTTATTAAAATTTTTATTTATATGAAAGGCATAGCTAACGTTTTTTCATTATTTGCATTTTTTGATTATAAATTTATTTTTTTTAATGTACAAAATGAAGTTGCCGAATGTTGTTGTCAAAATCTATATATGTAAGCTGACTTATCCTGAAGGAATTTGTATATTATTTGCCTCAGAAGCATTTTCTAAACTGCCAAATTACCTTGAGGAAAGTTTCTTTTAAAATGCTTACTACTAAAAGAGTAAAAATAGATCTAAGCTTCTTTATTCTTGTTTTAATTTTTTTAATGAGATTTTTCTGGTCGTTTATTGCTTGTATTTTAAATAAAGTTGTATTAAACAGTTGTTGAAATGCATTATATAAAAATAGATTTAATACACTTTATTCTTTACTATATTTATATATATAAACAGCTTATATAAACACTGCTTTGAAATATGCATCTCTTTGTTGAAGACATTCAAGTTTCCCATAAAGATAGCTTGTAAGAATATACCCCATTGCCACTTGCTTTACACAGGGTACAACGCGAGAGGTCACCTGAAAACGTTGCAAATAAAACGGCAACCATTTTTAATATGATTGTATGTCATCTTAAGCCCACAACTTTGGCAAAAGCCACAGCCACACAGCATCTTGGGCTGGTCTCCACTATGGACTATAGTCTATAGTGACTGCAGACTGAAAGGCTACAGCAGAAGAAGACTACAGCAGACTGCTGTTGGTCATGTGTTGCCATTCAGATACTCAAATTATCAACATGCTTTGGACGCGGCTCGTTGAGTTCCATTGTGCAGTCGCCTTTTTGCCTGGCTTTGGGTGTCGATGATAATTTTTCATGCGATGAGCGTCGAATTTCCCTTGAATCCCCCCCCTCTTACATCTAGGCGTATCAGGTGTGCCTGCCTCCCCACTTAATGGGTTCGTCTAAATACTAGCAAAAAGGCTTCGCAATGCCTGCGATGGGTGAAAATGGGCGATAATCCGTTTTGACAAATTTGTCTACAAGCTGCAGTTGTTGTTGTTGTTGTTGTTGTTGTTGTGACTTTGCTGGTCAGAGTTCATGTGGTGAAATTTTTGCAATCAGCAAGAAGAAACTGCAACGACAACAGCAGCACCAGCAACAGCAACAACAACAACAACAATGTCATTGTCCCCAATGTGCTTCCGTTGCAAGTCGAGCTGAGAGAATTAGCATGCAGCACAAATAACTGAAAAGCAAGCCACATAACGAGTAAGACAAATCAAAATGCATGCATATGATTAATGCCTGTAACGCACACACAACGCACAAACAATCGTATCGAATCAAGATATCAGTGCTGGGCTACTGAAATTCTTAATAAAGATAAAGTGCGAGCCCAAGAGAAAAGGACCTCAAATGGTCGCGCTCTCTTCCTCAATTGTTCTGGGCTGAGTCTCATCACGTACGAGACGTGATCAAACTTTAAGTTAGATTAATCGCCCGGTCTGCCAGGCTGCCAGGCTGCCTCTTGGCCACGATTGTGATCGTATGATGAGAGTAGAGAAATTATGAAGTCAAAAGAAATGTCAAACGCAAAAGGATATGCGCATTTCCTTTCGTGAGTTATGCGCCATATCCGGTTAGCTAAATATGATTGCAACTACGCGCGCACGCGATTTATAAGCCTTATCAAAATAATACCTTAAGTAATGATTTATGTTTTGCACACATACACACACGCACACACATTGTTAGAGGAAAGAGCAGAGCACAAAAGGTAGACAAACTAATTGTTTCTTACGGTCTGCCCACCAACTGTTTCGCCCTAACAAAAGATCAGCTCACAGCTGCCTTAACTGTCTCTCTTACTATCCGTGTGTGTGTGTGTGTGTGTGTGCTTGTGTGTTGACTTGTCCAAGATAAAGACATAATATCGTAAATAGATCACTTGTTCAGCTCGCACCTACAGTTTCTGTTTAAGTAGTACACACTCCGCTGTGTCCTCTGTGTGGTCTCCTGGCGCCACTTTGACACTTTTTCTCAGTCTCGAGTCTCCTTTTCTCTCACTTGTTTTGAGTTTTCCATTTTTTTATTTTTTGTGGTTTCTGTTAAGGTCACTTTGTTCGTTGGAGTTCTGTGGAAAAATTTGTTGGATTCAATTGCTTAGACGTAGTAAATGCTAAATAAAAAAACGAAATGAACATAATAATGCCAAGTAAGTTTGTTGCCTAAGTCTTTTGTTTTGGGCGCGCATAATGCGTGTGTGTTTATTAATTTTCCGCCAAGTATTTTCCGAAAATTATTCCAACCTTGACAGCAAATTGTATTGAAAGAAAAAACAACGCAAACATGAAAATTAACCCAGAAAAAAATTAAAATTTTGTTTTTTTGTGATTATTTTCGTATACATTTTTTTTGTGTTCTTTTGAGGGGCCACAAAAAACAATAAGACAAAAGAACGGCGCTAAAGTTATACGATATGTGAGATTGTGTGTGTGTGTGTGTGTGGAGAGCTTGTTGAGTTTGTCATGCGCATGCGCTTGAGTTCAATGAGTCGAACGAACGGTAAAGAGAAGCTCAAGAAGAGGAAGAAGCAGAAGAAGTCGAGGTAGCAACAACAACAACAACAATAACAATGCACCCTAGAAGTGTGCCAGCGATGATTATGATGCAACGACATTTGTCAGCACCAACTCAAGACATCGACATCAAGTCAGAGCTTTAATCATAAAGTATGTGTGTGTGTATGTGTGTGTGTGTGCCTTGCAAGGTTGTTTCCTTAGCATTTTGTGTATTACTCGCAACATTATGAACAATTGTTTTTGCTTTTGCTTTTGCCCCCGCCAAAAGGTCACATCATTCAAATCAACATGCGCCCAATTTCACTAGGCACACGCCACAGTCAAGCCCCGCTACAGCCACCCAACCATCCAACCACCCACTAGTTAGTCAAAAGAAACCAAGCAATTGACAGACTGTCGCAGCAATTGACGTTGCAGTTCAGCTAGCGATGGAAGCGTGACACGCCCAACAGATTAAACACGACTCCACATGAGTCAACCTTAGACAATACTCAATAAAGAGATTAAGTATTTAATTGTAATTTTCTGCTATTTGTAGCAGTATTAGCAAGCGGGTCATAAAATATATTTAAATAGGAATATGAAAATTACTAATGAACAAAATAATAATACTCTGTATGATTCATCTAGGTATTTACAACTCAATAAAAATGTTTCTAGTACTTACGAGCATTTACTAAAATTATAAATTCACTGAAAGCTGCTAAGAACAGAGAGCAGAAGTAATTGTACGAAGCAACAACGTATTGTTCCATTTGTTTTGCATTACTTTAAAATATTTGTAAAAATATTTGGGTACCTTTTTTTTATTTTTTTATTAATTTATAGTCGAGTAGTAGATGTATAGAAAAATGACTTTATTTCAAATTAAAAAAGAAATAAAAATCAATAGATTTTATAAATCGTAGCAAAGAACATTATATTTGAGGTAAAACTTAAAAAAAAGTTATTATTCATTAATTAAAATTGACAAATTCAAGAATTCTGGAGAAGACTGATTGATAATTAATGAAAAAGACCGTCATAATGTAGAATATTGTACAGCATTATGACTCAACATGAGTCAAGGCGACTTATTTAAAGCATCTCTACTTAGTCAATTTCTTCTAGAATGTTTGCTGCTGATCATTAGCGCTGAGAAAGCATTCAAAGCAATTTCCCTTGATGAGTTGAATCACTTTTTTAAGCAGCTTTTTCATTTGTGCTTAGCATTTACACTGCGTAATATGCTTAATATAGACTGAAAATATTTCAATTTAAAATCCTGCTAATCCATTTCTAGTGCACGTTGCAAGTCCATCTCTAGTTGTGGCTGCCACACTCCTCCCTCGTATCAAACTGGCACCTTCAACTGCGGGGCAGCAATTATGCCCCCAAGTCGGCTATAGTTGGCTGACTTGTGTGATTTTTGTTTTGTCTCTGCTGCTTGTAGTTTTTTCTCTGTTTTTGTTGTTGTTGTCGTTGTTGTTGTTGTTGTTGTTTTGAGTGACACAGAAACTGAAATTGTGCATTGTTCAAGTCGATCTCTGTCTGTCGTATCGTTCGCTTGGCTCGCTAATGACTTGCTCCCCATATTTGAAGGTCAAGTTAGGGAAGTTATTGTCGACGCTTCAGTAATTTTTGCCAAAGCTCCACATTGAACATTTATTATTAAGTCTACACACAATTAATTGCCTTAAGCCGCTCTCATATCGTTATTATTTTTATCATTTTCATTGTATATTTATTTATGGTATATACTATTCGTAATCATTGTCATAACTCATTATTAATGTCGTCAAATTTGTTGGAGCGTTTGATTTTAATAGCTCCACTTGCAAACTATGTTAAGGTAAAGGCCCCATGCACCGTACCATTTAGCTGGAACTTTTGATAGAAACTTTTTATTGTTGAATAAATTGTTAAATCGTTAGCAAAACACACACAGAAACCGCAAGTTAGAGAATTGCCAATGAGTAATCATCCACAGAGAGGTGTCAACAGTGCCCATCAAAATAATAAGCTGTGGGATATCACAAATTATATCATGCCTATATATATAAAAACTCACACAATTTGTAGAGCTCTCGATTCGGTGATTTTGTCTTTCCATTATTTGCGGTCACAAATCTCGCAACTAAGTAGCTCGAACTCGAAATTGATTTCAGCCTCTTTGATGTCTGTTTACCCAAGTACTTTGGCTTTGACTTTGCCTCTGGCTTCAGCTTTTGCTTTTGCTTCTACTGCGACTTGGGTTAAGCGATATGCGTAAGCGCGGTGGCTCTTGGGGCAACTTGAAGGCGCTGGAATACACTTTGGATAAATATTGCGGTCGTCGGTTCAAAGAATAATATTTATATTTATTTATTTGCTGCCTTTTTTTTGCTTTCGGGCATTTTTGCATATCTTTGAGCTAATTTTTATGGAATTGGTTGGGTTCAGTTTTACGACCAGCCTGTGTCTGAGTGTGTGTTTGTGTGTGTTTTTTATGCCCCCGCCAACGAGGCGCTTTCAATTAGGCTCAGCCCAGACTTGAGACCAACTTGAGCAGAGACAATAACAACAACAACAACAATGTCGACGACGACAGAAAATAACGAGAGCGACATCGACAGACAATGAACCTCAGCCCAAAAGCATGACAATGCCAATGATGAATCATGTCAATGTTTGTTTCACTCGCTCGTGCTCTGAATTGCTTTTCTCTGTATTCTACACTGTGCAAAAACACAAACAACCTTATTCATTTAAAACAAAGATATTCAGTCTAAGAAGTTGTAAATTCCTAGGAGAAATATTTGCCTTAATTTTTAGCAAACTTTTGTGAACACTCGTGGAAACATAGAATGGAATTTACACAAGAATATTTGAGGCAATGAATCTAAGCACTTTCTACTGAAATATTTTAGATACAGCTCTTTGGTCTTAATATATATACATCTCATTAAATATTCTACTCAATTATATAAAAAATCGTATTCATTATAGTAAAGATATTCAGTGTAAAAAGTTAGGAAATATTTAATTTTTAGCAACCTTTTGCTAATGACTATGAAAATATTGAATGGAATTTACACTAGAATATTTGAGAAAATGAGTCTGAGAACTTTCTACACAAAAACTTTTATGAATATTTGTGGAAGTATAGAAAGGAATAAGTATCTTTACATACTCGACTACAAAATAAAAATTTGATTCTATAAAACATGAACATTCAGACTTAAAATTTGTAAATGCTAGAGAAATGTTTATTTTAATTTTTAGCAACATTTTGCCTGTCAAAACCCATAAGAATATTTGAAGCATTGAATCTAAGCACTTTCTAAACAAATATTTTTAATATAAATTATTAAGTTTGCAAAACACTCCACTTTTACATTCATTACAATTGTTTTCCTATTTAAGTTTTTTTCATTATTATTGCTACACTTCTTAAGCGTTAATATGCATTTATTTAAATATTCTGCTCAGCTCTTCTTAATAGTTGATCAATCGATCTTATTGTCGTGTTTTTTGAGTTCCTATTCAACGACACATGTGTCGTCAGTCTCCCTAACGGAAATGCAACAACCAAATGTGCCCCAGGGCCGAGTTCCTTTTTGTAACTTCCTCTCACAGTGCAGTGCAGAGCAGAGAGCCAATAAAAACTCAATGTTGCATCCTCAAACAAAGACAAATTGTGAAATTGTACCACAGCTGTTTTGAGGTGGAGTGCAAGAACATTAGAAATTATTACCCCAGATATCCGATAGTCTTAACTGATTGTCAATGGTCATAAATTTATGCTAGAAATGAACGAGCGAATGAAAGAAATATTAATGATAATGCATACGAATCAGGGACTCAAATCAAAGCAAAAGTGCTATTGTGGCCAACTGTTGTGACATGGCCATGGCCTAAACCCCGTTCCCCGTTCATCGTTCCCCGCTGCTCATGCCACTTGCCTCTTACCCTTTGCAACTGACACTTTTTACACTATGATCGACGCTGTGTTGCAGTTGCAGTTGCAGTTGATGTTGCAGTTGCAGTTGCAGTCATCAACTTAGAATACTAATTCGGAGCGAGCGCGAGGCAGGGCACCGGATGTGATGACATTTGGCCAGCGACGGCAACAGCGACTGTGACAGTCAGAGTCACAGCAGAAGCAACAGCAGTGAGAGCGACCCTAACAATTATTGGATTGGTAGCAATAAAAAGCTAATAAAGAACGTCTCGTCTACACCTTGACAAGTTGTGCACTTGCATACGCGCATATACCCTGTGAAAGCCTAGCAAAGCGGGTATAGTAACCAACTCACAAAAGGGTTATTCTAAATGTGAATGTCAGAATTTTATAAATCTTTAAATATAAAAGGGAAAAGGGAAGTAGTCAAGAAAAAATTAAGTATTAATAATCTTAACAGAATTGCGAAACAAATTTGTGACTATGATATATTGTTAATTTTGTTGTTTATTGACATTAGTTTAATCTATTATCTAAGTGTCTAAATAAATTTAAGTAAATATTATGCATAGTTGTAAGTAAGAATGAAAATGTGTTAATTAAGCACGCAACAAAAATGGAAAACGAAAACAACAACAAAAAAGTCATGAAAATTTAAAATGAATTGCAAAATACAAAGTCTGAAATATATAGTCACAAATATTTATCGTAATTGTACATGATTGTCGATAATTTAGTTGTGTATTTACTTAATTGAAACCAGTATTTTAAACACAATTATATAGTATAAATAAATATTAAATATTGTTTATAAAATTAAGTAGATAATAAATGTACTTCAAAAATAAACCTAATTCTATAAAACATTAATCAATCCAATTTGAAGTTTGATTTTAATAATGATTTGAATCACTTCTTCTTTCCATCTCAAATTATATTTTAATGCAGTACAATAAATGTGATATAAAATTTATACATATTTAATCATTCACTGAAATAGCTCATCAAAAATTTCTGCCAGGGTATTGAGGCGTCTAATCCATTTTTGATATAAAGCAATTTCTTTAATGCTGTCGCTAGTTGTGTTTTTCTTTTCTGTGTTGAAGCGTTTAACAATTCATAAATGGTTGTGTCCACTGACGCCACTCGTTCAGCTCTCACCCCCTTCTACCTGTCTGTCGCTTGCTTCCCTTCACAAGACATCCCCGCTGGCTAGCTGGCTGTCTGTCTTTCTCTATGTCTGCTGCTCAGTCTGGTCTGTCTATCTGCTGAGTCCCTGGAGTGAGTGTGGTACACTTTAGAGGCCTTGTCTGCGACTGCGACTGCGCTCCCTCGGGAAGTAGTTCAGACGGTGGCGACAACAACGTTTAAGTATGCAAAACTAGTTTTATTTTTAGGGCCATGTCTGGGAATCGAATCCGAATCCGACTTCGAAATGAAAACAAATTCACAAAATCCACACACAACCCAAACCAAAAACCGAAAACCAAAACCAAACCAATGCAACAATTGTCTAAGCTCCCCTTACTCCTCCCCGCTGCTGCTGCTGCTGCTGCTGGCACTTTACAGCGACTTTGCGTCTGCATTTTGGTTTGGGGCACGCAGACATTTTGCGTGTTGGACAAATTTGTAGCTGCTGCCTGATCACGTTTTAATTGTACAACCACTTGAAGTTGGAGTTTGGAATGGGAGTCGAAGTCGGAGTCGAAGTTGGTAGACTGGCGCCTAGGCAGCTAATTAACATGGGATGCGGGCCAAGCGGTGTGGGAGAGAGAAGAAGCAAAGGGGCAGGGGAAGGGAGTTGCTGTTGTTGTTGTTGTTGTTGTGCCCATTCACACTAAAAGGCGTTTTTACTTTCTTAAATCGTTTTTAATTGTTTGTCAAATGGGGCAATGTGAAACCGATAGACCGCATTTGATAAGACTCGCAGATCGCTGCAACATCTGCGCCCCTTTTTTCCTCTCTCTCCACACTCCCGCCTGCCGAAGGGTCAAACTCAACCCAAATGATTGCGATTGTTATGCTTGGCATTTAATTGCCTTGTAAATGGTCGTTGTTCCACCGGTAGCAGCCACTCGATGTTGGCATTGTCGTCGTTGTCGTCGTCTTACGCAGTCTCCAGATGCCACAAGTTGCACGCATTACACGCTGAAAGCGATGCCAAAAGCAAGCGTCTGCCTCTCTTCAGCTGATATCGAGTTATATCGATGGGCTACCGATTTTGCACCTGTTTAGCGCAACGACGATCGAAGATCGGCTTAAATGCTCGATACTCCTTTGTGATCCCGTTGATAATGCGTACATAAAACTAGCATGCCACAGTCGTTTAACTGCGGAAATGAGTCGCCAATTCCAGTGAATAGAACAAAAGACTTAGGCAACAAACTTGGTCGCACCTCGATCGCCAATTCGTCTGCCTGCCTGCCTGACTGCCTGCCTTCTGCCGTTCTGGTGTTGATTTCTTATTGTTGTTGTTATTGTTATTGTTGTTATTGTCATTGCTGCTCCATTGGCCAACGGCCAAAGCACGCCACAAACACGGCACGAACTCGAACTTGCAACGGTAGCACACACAACTCTAAATTATATATAAAGCACATGTCACCAGCCGCATCCGTGCATACAAATGAGCACAGGGGGGAGCTGCGCGGGATGGAGCAGGGCGCAGGCAATCAACGGACAACTTCTAGACATGCGCAGGGCACAAACCAAACTTTAAACAGGGCGCGGCTTACATATTATGCCTTCTCATTTTCATCTCTTTTTTTTGCGTGAATTATGCGAATTCGAAGTGCGTAAATGCAATTGCGGCGAGGCGTTGAAGGGACAGCTAGAAAAGTCTCGATAGAGTTTAAATTTTTTTTTAAAGGGAAAACTATTAAAGCTACATAAATATCATAAAAGTTTATGCTTAATATTGTTCCTTTCAATTAAGGCAAAACAGATTGCTTCATACAAAGAATTCTGTGTAAATTTTTTGAAAACATAAACAAAAATACATTAATATATTAATATAATAACATGTAAATTATCATTAAAAAATAAAAATATGTAAGTTCAGAAATTAAAGGAAAAGTTACATCATTATAATTTCAGATATGTGACTTTAATTTATTAAAAGTGTGTCAAGTTTAAAAGTTAATATACGAAATCCACATTAAAGCAAATGTACTTCATAATATTTATTTAATCTAAATATTAGTTAATTGAATGCTGGGAATGACATAACTTACATTCTAGAGAAATTTATGATAACTATTCATTCTTATTTACAAATGGATGTATGTATGTTTAAAATATTTAGAATAATTTAATAGCCCCAGCAATTTTACTACAATATAAACTATAATCAAATTTAAAATAGTTGAAGGTTTCAATTCTTAAGAAATCTAAACATCAAATTAATGTATTCATGTTTAAACTTAATCGATTTTAATCTTAACATGTTAACATGTTTAAATAAATTAGAATAATTCCATATCTTCAATCTCAATTTAGCTGTGCAATTAGTTGCAAATTAAATTTTATGATTTTCGACATTCGACAGCACTTTTAAATATAATGTTCACAATGATCTCTTTGTTGAATACATTGACTAGCTATCAACATGTTAACCTCGCAATATGCATGCGAGTTTTGATTAAAAGAATTTCCATCTAAAAGAGCGTACATAGGCAGAAACACGTACAACATAAAAATCACAACTCGAGCCCATTTCTAAAGCAAACAACAACTGGCAAATGGATAGACAGATGAAGAGCTGAGCTGAGCTGTGCAGGCGGCAGGTTCATCATTATTGAGGCACTTGCAACTCAGCACAGCACTAAACACCAAACGCAGCGCAAGGCAAATGCAACTGACACTCGCCGCTTGCCGCTGGTCAATAGCCAAGACACAGCTCAACACAGACAGCGAACCACAAAGCACCACAAAACGGGGCACCACCAACGGGCAGAACAAGAACAAGAGCCGCTTTTGATCTGTTGCCGCGACTGCGAGTGCGAGTGTAAAGTGATCAGGCAAAAGGAGAGGAGGGGAGGGGTGGAGGGAGAGTCGGAGGCATTCATTGAAGCCAGCGCGCGCCTCACTGACACCTTCACTCACAAATGGTCTAAAAGGCCGCGGCCATTAGCCAATATAACTGCCACGCAACGTTTTGTATTTTATCATGTCTACAAAAGTCAAAAAGCCATATTACATCATAATGCAACCAGCGCGAAGGGGGGAAGCCGGAGGAAGATGAGAGGAAAGCGGCAAAGTTGATTCGTTTCGTGCCTAAGTGGCCTTTTTTCGGGGTCGAGTAAGTGGCCCGAAGAGCTGAGAACGGCTTAAAAGCAGCCTCGAAAAGTGTTCTAATAACAAGCCGAAATGAAGAACTGATTTTACACGGAAAACTCGGTGGAAAATTGTTTGCATTTGTCAAATAGTTTGTCGGCAAAAAGGGGTTAACTCGACTCTCAGTTTTCTTTTCGTTTCGTTTTGTTTTACATTTGATTTTGTTTTTTCTGTCTTTTTTGTTTCGTGTGTTTGACCGCCGCGCATCCTTAGCCAAATGGTGAGTAAACAATGCGCTGGGCCAAGTTGGTCTAATAAGCCGCACTCTCGCCCAGATCATGTTGTGCAAACAGACGGACAGACGAACAGAAAGACTGCAAAGGAATCCCGCCTAACAAGCTGGCACCAAAACGGGGCATGAAAGGAGTTTATTGTGCAACGCGTCGTGTCGGTCACTTTGAGTGTCATAAAAAATGGGTAGGAGAAAACACAAAAACAAAACAACAACAACAACGACAGAGATGAAAACTCAAAAACTGAAAACTTCAACTGTGGCAGGAGTTAAAAGCCAATCGCGATCTGCTCGCGTTTGTGTTGACCAGCTAGAGAAGTTAATTAGAATGTGCCGAAGTCAAAGATGAAGACGAAGAAGTGAACTCGCCTCCTCATCATGAACACGATCATCATCATCTTCATCTCTGCTAGACAAACAATTCTTCGCCTTCGGCTTGATTGAGTGCCTCGAAGGCAAGGCGAGGGGTGTTCATTGGGTTTCGCCTGCTGCTTCGTACTTTGCATATGCAGCAGGAGTCAAAGTATGAAAATCAAATCAAGTTATTGGCAACCAGCACCTCACAATGGTCCCCTCTCTAGCTCCTCTGGCTGCTGCCCCAAGCTGTGTCTTGTGCTTTGGCAATATTTACCAGATGTCAATGCAAAATGTTTGAGCTGCAGCCCAGCAGAGCTCAGCTGCTTTATAAAAGGCAAACACAGCAAAGGTCGCCATGTATTTTAAATACTCTGCAAGACATTGACAGGTTTAAAATATGATATACAAATATAGTTTAAATATAAAAATATAGTAAACATTAACTGTTAAAGAAAGCAAACTACATTTTAACCTTCTGCAATCACATTTTCATTATTTCAAATTATTATTAGATTGTTTGAATTTTGTCATACTAAAAGAGGTAAATTTATTTTTCGAAATATGGCTAGCATATTTTCTTATTAATAGCGATTAATTTACTTTGCTGACTTAAGATTTTTGGATATAGAAAAAGTGATTATTATTGGCTGCTTTTCTTTCTTAAATTACAGTGTCATTTTAGAAAACTGAATAAAATAATAGGATAGCGATAATAGTCTAAACTAAACTAAAATTTGTATTATTGTGGGATATATATTAATATAACATATTCATTTTTCTTGTTAGCTTCTCTGAATTCAAAATTATGTATCCCCCTATCAAATTTTGACGAAATTATTCTTTCCAAATTTAATTGCTTGTGAGGTTTACAAAAAAAAGTTGTGCTTAGTAAAGGAATGATTAAAATGAACTAAAAATGGTGAAATATATAATAATTTTCCATAAAATAAAAGCAAAAGGATCTCTCAATTTCTCGACTCTACAAAGTCTGCATCACACTCTAATCAAATTATAAATTGTACATTTGATACACCTTCAAAAACTGAAATGGATATGCAAACTCTTTTTGTCAGCATGCAGATGAACCCTTTCAGCAGTTAGAGTATTCTTGGCACAAAAATAAGGCAAAAATGAAACGAAAAATCTCAGTGAACACAGGCGCAAACGATCGCGCACGTTTGGTAATGGATCACACGATCTGGCGGCAGAAAGAGGACGTCGAGCAGCGTGCAACAGGGAGAACAACAACAACAGCAACTAGAAGGGAGGCAACGTGCAACAGGCGAGAGATCCGAGCCAAGTGCATGGCCAGAGCAGAGCAGAGCAGGTCGAGTCGAGTCGAGTTGGCCAACTAAATGACATTGACAGTGACACTGGCTGCAACAGCTACTGCCCAAGCTGCAGTTGCAACTGGCAACTGGCAACGTTGCAACTTGGAGCGTGGAACGTGCAACGTGCGACGGCTGGTCTTAATACGACGTGCACTAAGCATATCAGTTGACCATACAATAAGCTGGCTAACCGTTGGCATAAGTGTTGCGAGCTGCTGAAGAAGCTTTAAGTGTCACTGCTGATTGCTTGCGCAGAGTGGACACAAAAGAGGCAGAAAGAGACAGCGAGAGAGATACGAGTGAGAGATGCAGCTAATGATGCTCGGAACCCTTTTACCACCTGCAACAGCTGGAATGGTTGGAAAGAGTTTAGACCACATTTAGACTAATTTAATGAGCTACAACATAAATTCTTGCAGCGACTCCTGCTGCGGTTGGTCTTTGGCCTAAACTGGAATTTTTGACTGCTTTACGAGCTATCAAAATCACTTTGGCCCTTAAATCTAATTTCGTTACAAGACAAATACTAAAAAACCAAGAAGAGAGAGATCTAGAAACGAGATGACGATAAATGATCTACGCGATCATCTCGTTAGGTGCTGGAGGCACAAATTAATAAGTATTTTGTGTCTGTGTGTGTTTGTGTGTGTGCGGTCCTGTGTTGTGGTCCTGTTTGCGTTCCAGGGGGTCAGGCAAAACAAAAGGACATCATCAGGGCCAAGACGAAGGCGAAGACGAAGATGGAGGCGAAACAATGCACAAATTTGTCGTAAAATCAACGAGAACGAGGAGTGGAGAAAGTCAGGGAAACGAGCAAAAGGATTTCACAGCCAGGTCACAAAGCGAAAGAAAAGATGCAAAGATACACTCGAAGTAGATACAGATGCAGTAACAGATACACAGCCAGAGCCTCAGTCTTAGTCTCTCAGTCCTTCTGACTTTGGCATGCGTAAGCAAAGCTTGACCTGCAAGTTCACTGGACACGCACTGAATTGAATCAGGGAAGACAGAGACGAGAAGAGAAGGCAGCATCGGGTACCTTAATCGCTGCATTTTAATCGACACGCAAAGTTCGTTTAAGTTAAATAAACGTTTAAACGAGAACAGAACTCAGTCTCTGCGACTTCGACTCGGATTGAGAATGAAGGAACAAGCAAAGAAGCGAATGGCATGCGCTGCACGCAAAAAAATAAAACAAAAATAAGTAAAAAAGCTACAGTCGAGTATGCTTGACTGTGAGATACTTGCTACATATTTTAAATTAAAGCATAACAGTACTTTGTTATTCTTAATGTATACCAAAAATATATACCGTAAAAATACTAAAATATACCAAAAGTTGTAATCGGTATATTTATATAGTACTACATTCAAAATATACCACAGAGTGCAAAATATACCTGATTATCAAAGCAACTAAGATTTGTAGTAAGCAGGCGTTTATGGCCATACAAAATTATTTCTTATATAACCACAATTTTTATCCTATTCCAATCTAATTTTCAGGATTCTTAAAAACTACTACTTTTCTTATATATCCCAAAAATTGCGCTTTTAATTTACATTTACACTTTACCTCTATCTCTTTTAGTCTCTGAGATCTAGGTGTTCATATGGATGGACGGACGGACAGACATACGGACATGGCTAAATCGTCTCGACCGTGAATGCTGATCAAGAATATATATACTTAATTGGGTAGGATATGATTCATTCTACCTATTACATACATTTCCTGGCGGCACAAAATTAAAATACCCTTCAATCCTATGGGCAGCGGGTATAGAAAGGGATTTCGAACTCGAGAGCTGGGAACACTCTTGAGTTCAACTGGCCATGCAGCTGACCCAGAGAGTGAGTGAGATAGACGCAGAGAGAGAGGGGACAGCAAGGGAAGACTGTGCGTGTGTGCAAGATTCGAGTTGGGTGTGTACGAAATGTTTAAATTAAGCTGGATATCAAGTGCACCAGATCACTAATTACCAGCGCCAGCCCAAGTCAGACTCCAAAAACTCCTCCTAGCCCTCCCAGTGCCTCCTCCACCCCCCTCCTCAACCACCTCTTGGATCTCCTCCTACTGAGCATCGTGTGAGCCAAGCGCCGTCCAAAATGTAAACCTCAACGTTGTAGTTTCTTAGCTCTTTGCGTTGTTGTTGTTGCTGTTGTTGGTTTCTCTCGCATCCAAAATCAATAAAGATTGTTCCCAGATTGTGGGTCCAGTGTTTGCTTAACTTTCGGCCGCCCTTAAATGGGTTAATGTCGTTTCCCCGGCGCTGTGAAACAATGGATCTCTGCCCGTTACCCGATCGCATTGCATTGCCATTCAAATGCAGTAACTCAATTTAATGTGTGTGCTCATTCCCTCGATGCAAGATCACTTAGCTATCGATAATAAGCACATAGGCTACAGCTTTGTGGATGTATTTTTTGGTCTTCTGAAATGTTCTAAACGTTGCTATTAATAGAAAAGTAATTATATAATTCTAAATACGTTAATCGATATATTTAGATTTATGTTTTAAATTATTAATAATTTCGCTTTATTGAGTATACCAAATAAAGCATAAAAATATTATTAAATTCATTATTTTTTAAATATTCTAAATGAAAAGATTAATATTCCAAAAATTAAAAATTTTGATGTTATAAAATGTAAGTAAAAATGTTTAAATCAAAAAAATCTTATACGAAATATTTTTAAATATGAAAATATTTCCTTATATTTATTTTAAAGTTCCATAAACAATTTTAAGTGCAGTTTTATTTTCCAAAATAATAAATATTTCCTACCAGTCGTAACTTCATTCTTAACTTGTTGAATAAAACATTTATGCCATTTTAAAGTATAATTTTTGCTTAGCAATTCACGCTTTAATTTGAAAGCATTTCATAGCCTTAAAATACACCTTACGCTTAGTATTGTTACTTTTTATAATTATCCATTCAAGTGCTATAAAATATGATCTTCCATTCGAGTACTGAGCAGTCGTCTTATATACTTATATAAGCAGCTCCACTCGCTTCCTGCATTGTCTAACTGACACTTGCTGTAAAGCGACTTGAAGTTTATCTTCATAATGTGATCTTGGCTCTTCAGCACACACACAAACACATACACACACACTTATACACATAAAAGCAATTCTCTGGCAGCTGTCTAGAAAAAGATATGACATAGCATCATATACTTAGTTTGTTTTGACTATTTGTCAGTCAGAGTGGAATCCACGCCCCAAACAAGGGGGCAAATGGGTAACTCCGGGCCCAACTCTGGACAGTAATTAAGGCCGCTACCGGACACAGAAACCAACACAGTAACATACAACAAAAAAGCATTGCTGACCATGTTTTGCATAATTTCTCATTAAAACATGTTTCCATTATAATGTGTCAATAATAATCTTTCGTTCTCTGTCAGTTTCGAATGCAAATTTTCTGCTGCTGCCGCCGTCAACTGATTAGATGATGCATTAGTTAGTCGGATAGCTCGACAATTAAGTATATTTAATTTAATAAACATGTTCCCAACTATTGAGCCAAGTTATTACGACTTTGCCCCAAGCCAGCTGCCTGCCTTAGCTGAACTATTTTTAAAGATGCACTCAGAGTGATGCCCACATGCTCCATGATCTCTGCCCATTCTCTCACATGTCTCGGGGCTCTATTAATAATGCATCTTTCATGTCGCATACATAATAAAGCATGTCACTTGCCATGGTGATGCCACTTCTTGGCCAGCCCAAAACAAAAACAAAAAAAGTTCCAAGACGTGGCGCCAATGAGCCAAGTAATATGATCGGACCCGCTTTGTTTCAATGCATTTCGGCGCCTGCATTTTGACAGTCAATAAAATTTTGAAATGTTATACTTTTTCTTGGTTAAAGTTTTTTTTTGTTTTTGTGTTTTGTTTTCTCTGTCGCATCGATTTTATTTCTCTGCTCTTGTCTCCGCTCGTTTGTTGTGGTCTTTTGTTTGTCTAAATGGCTTTTTGATTGGAGAGATTGAAGCGACGATACAGATGAACCACTTTTTTCAGTCTGACAGCTACGAAAATAAATATCATAAACAAAAGACTTAGGCAACGAACTTGCGCCGTCGCCCTACAACGCTTAAACTTAATCTTGGCATGAGTTCGTTTTTTAAACATTGACAGAGATGTATTTTAGTTGGACATTTTTTGGATTACATGGAAGATTGGATTAGCAGAAAATTTTATTTTAGTTGTACTGCAAATAATCAAAGTGAAGAATTTAAAGTTTTTTCTTAGATGGGAAATATGATTTAAATTCTTGTTGAAATAAAAACTTAATTAAATACATAAATAGATATTAAAATTCATATTTTAGTATGTTTAAATTTCTTAATTGAATTTTATTATATATAATAATCATTTAAAATTTCTTTCAGCTAAAATCGATTGCCAAAATTTTAACATCATTTAAATGTAGTTGATGTCTTTGCTTAATAGTTTTGTGAATTTAGGGTATTTGATGGTAAGCTAACTGCAGTTAGTTGTTAATTTTTGGTGGTTTTGTATTACTATTGGCTGTTTAATAAACTATAAAAATAAATTTAGAAACAATGACGACAAAACACACATTGGAATGTGATCGAAGTGGCAGTTAAGAAAACGCACAATGGCGTGCGCTGCTCCCTCCCCGTTCTCCGCTCCCCGTTGCCCACTGCCACCCCATAGCCCCCTCCTCCCGATGGCCAGAAAGCACTTCGTGAAAAGCAGCTCATCATGCATATTGATGATGTGTGTGTTGGTTGGTTGTGTTTTGTTTGCTCTCTTGGGGTTCAGTTCATTGTTTATTGTCGTCCGTTAAGGCGTCAACTTTTCTGACATAGCCACATTTTACAATGGTCGTAAACGATATTTGCAGGCAGTTGATCAACCGATCAAGCGATCAACTCGATTGTCCGATCCTGCATAGTTTTCGTACCATTCATCATTGAGCTGAGGTCTGTCGTCCGTCGTCTGTCTTCAGTCTCAAGTCGTTTCGTTTATTTCGTTACGTTGCGTTGCGTTGTTTTGCGGGGGCAGCCTATAAAGCAAGTTCGGGTTGCCGTCGCGTCGTCTGCCTAATTAAGTGATTAAAATTCTGACCATAGCCGAGGCGTATGACTTTTGTATGTGTTAATATAAAGTTTATTATTTGAAGCAGCACGTGGTCAGGCACTGTCAGTCAGCCACTTAGCCAGTCAGTCGATAGGCCTCTTTTTCGGCCCATCAACCAGCCCCATATACGAGTCCATGTGGCACCCACAGGCCCCCTAGCATATCAAACATATCACGGCAGTAGATCAGAGACGGAGCGGAGAGTGCGGAGAGAACTTACGACAAATATCTGAGCGTAACATTTGTGGCATTTATAATTTACAATTTTGCATTAGACAGACGGCACTTAAGCATTACTATATCAGTTTTATTATCCGACAACTCGATTCGATCCAAGTCGATCCGATTCGACTTGCAACAAATGTTTCGTGTGCTACGTTGATGAATTTATGCCAACCCATTTGGCGTTGACAACCGCCACCAAGCTCCAAGTTCCAAGCACCACGCTGAACGGCCGCCCACACGCGAGCCACGCCCATTTTGTCGCCCGTGTTTGAGATACAAACGCCGCGATTTAAGAACAAAGTCAACTTGCCGCGTGGCAATCAATTCCTCCTCAAATGGAATTCCAGATGGAATATAACGACTGAATTCCGATCAAGAACGAGACCTATAAAATTCACAATCAATTCACTTCAATTCTCAAATCGAGACGTAGCAGAGATTTTAGCGTATGCAGTGAGTAATGTGAGTTAATGGTTCTCAAAAAGACATTCACGATTTAAGTCGCAAACGCATATAAATAAGTATAAATAAATATTAAACTTTTAGCGTACTTTGATGGCACCTTATTAAAGCAATTTATAAAAGCAAATGACGCAGACATAGGACAGCACTTTAACTTAAGAAGGTTATTCTAAAGTTAAGAATGAATGAATGATGATATAATATATACTAATTATATATCTGATTTAATTTGAGTTTCGCGGCTTATGTTAAAATGAGCAATAAAATGAACGAAAGCAATTTATTGAATAGCTACACACTTCAAAATATTTTTTTCTACAACCATTACCAAACAGCAAATTAAACAAAATTGTATAAAAT
Source organism: Drosophila niveifrons (assembly GCA_035046325.1). Lineage (NCBI taxonomy): Eukaryota > Metazoa > Arthropoda > Insecta > Diptera > Drosophilidae > Drosophila > Drosophila niveifrons. Next base: position 38,094,383 of record JAWNOC010000052.1, read on the forward strand.
AATTTATTTTATTGTTAAACACTTAAACTTTTTCAATTGAGTACTAACAAAAAATTAAATAAAATTGAATATACATAGTCTTGTAACTTATCTCTTTAATAAAGTCGCAGCCAAACATGTAGTTTTTTCATTGATTTTGATGAAATAATTATTTTAAATCACTTAAAATAAAAATATCTCACTTGTCTTACTCGAAAATAATAGATTCCTCTCTGTTGATTTGGATAACAATGGTATATTTTCTATTTTATGGTATATTTCGAACGTAGCACAAAGTCAGCATATCAAATATTGTTTTTGGTATATGTATTTTAGGAATAATATCGCACTGTTTTATTCAAAATGGGTAGCGGATATCTCACAGTCAAGCACACTTCACTGTAGCTTTCTTATTTGTTAGTATTGTATTGTTAAATCACGAACTAAGTTCTCATATTAAATTTATTATTACCGTATAACTTTAATAGTTTTGTTACGTTCCATTAATTAGCTCATAATTCGTTTGAAGTAAATTTAAGTATATATTGAAATAATCATGTTTTTATTCAAAAAACTTGTAAAATATTTTGCTGAAAGAAAATTGTATTTGTTGATTGGAAAATTAATAAAAAGAAATGTTTGTTTTTGTTGAATTTTCATAATTTTTTTTATTTTCTTGTATAATAATAATAATAATAATTGAGAAGCCAATTGTTTAGGACACAAATACTAGAAACTAAAATAGAATACTTAAGCTTAAATTTCTTTAAAATCAAACTAATACTAAACAATGTTTATGTACAATACCATGGAAGGAGATTTTGGTGGGTTGGGTTTTCTTTTATGTTTTTTTCTTGTTTTGTTTTGTGTGTTTACTACTTGAATTTTTTTTGGGTTTTGTTTGAAGAATATGAGAGAAATGTTGTTATGAAATATTTTAAAAACATATTTACAATTGTGTAAAAAATACTAACGCTTTTTGTTCCTTTTTGTAAAAATAATTTTTGGAATTGAGCTCTCAAGTGTGTGTGTGTGTGTGGGTTGTGTGTGAGTGTGTGAGTGTTGAGCTAGCTGTCTCTGTCTGGCACGCTGCAAACACTAAACAAACCTGTCCAAAGACAATTTCAATTTCGACGGCGCAAATCGAATTCGAACCGTAAAAAAAGACGAAAAAACAACCACAACAACAGCGACAACGACACGCGGTTGAGAAAAATAAAATGTGTAAAAAACTACAACAAACAACAACAGTAACGTGGAAGTGAGAGGCGCTCAGCCAGTTGGCTCCACCCACTCGACATCGACATCGACTTTAACTTCGACTCCGACTTCGACTTAGACGCAGACAAAGATGCCCCGCATGGCGCTTGCCGCGTTGTGAGCCACCGCAAAGCCGCCGAATGCTGCTGGTGACGTCGATGGCGACGACGATGATGATGGCGATGGCGACGACTCCAGTTTCTGACGCTTCACCAAGGAGGCAGCGCTGTGATCGCTGTGGTTGCTGCTGTGGTTGCTGTGACTGCTGCTATCGCTGTGGCGCTGCATTCGGCATCGAGTTGATAGAATTTGCGGCGCTGCGACGATGCATTTGTCTCGGGCATCTCGTCGGCATCGCTGTCATTGAAACTGTGCACCGAACTCCTGGAGGTCTTCATGCTCAGATCCATGGGTCCATCCTGGGCAGCAGCAGCGAGAGCTGGAGCAACTGTTGCAGCGCCAGTCTCGGCGCCAATCGAACAAATGGAGACGGGTGAAAGTGATTGCATTTTGGCAGCAAAGCTCAGGGGGCTGCTTGCTGTTGCTGTTGCTGTGACTGCGACTGTTGCGGTCGCTGGGGGCGTGGGCGTCGTTGTGGGCGTGGGCGTGGACGATGCTGATTGCTGCTGATGCTGCTGCTGCTGCTGCAACTGTATTGTGGGTGTGGCGCGTATGGCAACTGGTGTGTGAATCGCATGCGGACTGTGAATGCTGCCGCTGTGCTGTGAGTGCATCGATTGCTCCTCTTCATCATCGGCGCCCAGGCAAACATCGATGGGCGACGCTGCTGGCTGTGGCTGCTGCTCTGGTGGCGACTGCGGTGTCAACTGACGCACCACATGCGGTGGCGTATAGCGATTGAGTGACTCTGCGGACGCAGCCGAGTCCACGCTCTGACGATGCTTGTACATCTCCTGGCGATAGGCAGCATCCGCTGCAGCGGCAGCCGCTGCGCTGGCATGATAGCCGGGGAACAGCAAGTGCGGGGGCAGCTGGAAGGGCGACTGTGGTGTGGCCATCATACTGAAGAAGGGCAGCGCAGCGGCAGCGGCGGCAGCATCAGCCGGATGGCGAGCGCCAAAGGGTTCAGGCAAATGATAGCCGGGATAACCGAGCAGCGGTGGCAGATGTGGATGACGCTGTTGTTGCTGCTGTTGCTGCTGTTGCTGGTGCTGGTGCTGCTGCTGTTGATGATGATGTTGCTGCTGCTGCTGTTGTTGCTGTTGCAAATGTGCGGCCAAGTCACCGAATCCAGGCGAACTCATTGGCGAGCCGGTGGCATGTCCGGGCGCCTTGCCAGCGGAGGCTGCGGCGGCTGCTGCCTGTTCGTGTTCCTGGAGCAGACAGTGGATTTTGAACCAATTGGAGCGACGGCCATAGCGAGAGCCGCCCTTGGACATGCCCACGTTGTAGCATTTGCGCAGACGACACGCCTTGCAAGTGGTGCGATTCTTCTTGTCGATGATGCACTTGCCCTCGTTCTTGCACTCGCTGATTGTGCTAATGTTGTTGTACGAGCGACCGAAGAAACTCTGCAGAAGATAGTGAGAGAAATGTGTGGAATTGGTTGATTAGTTTAAAGATCAATCAATGAGAAGGCATTCAGTAAAAGTTGTTCAACTATTATTTTTGAACGAAGATAACTTACCTTGCAGCCCTCGCATGTGAAGGCGCCGAAGTGAAAACCCGCTGCTGGTTCGCCGCATACTTTGCATGTTTGATTCATCTGTAAGTCGGAGTAAAGAAATATGATTATTAACCACTGTTTGTTAATCCAGGAAACGCTGTTAAAGTGTTGCTGTCTCAAAAACTCTAGATTTTTTAAGCAAGTTTTGTTTTTTAGTTTATTGCAAGTCTGTTGCACTTAGGAATTTTAAATTCTATAGTCAGTTGATGGTTCTTAAAATACTTTTTTAAGTTATTTTCACTTTTTGTATAGGGTTAATGTGTAATCCATTCGTTGTAAATGAAACTAACCAAGTTGAACACCATTTTTCGGCTGTTGCTCGATGTGAGTTTCGAATTTGTAATAATTTTCTTTTTGTAAAATACGACAACGTTTTTCTCGTGTTCCTTTCGCTAACTGTGCTGCTGTGCAACTGATGCTTAGACTCTGGACTGACAGGAATTTATACGAAAAACTAGGAAAAACTCGAAGAGTCTTCGCAGCTATTTTTTTGTGGATTTTTATGACCCGCAGGCAAAAAACTTAAGCTAGCGGGAGGATTATGCAACCCTATGCGTGGCAGGTAGAAGAACTTCTCGTTTTTTTTTTTTAAGGTTTACATGAAGTCATTATGCCTTAAAAAAATATGTAGAGCCCTCAAGACCTTGACGTATTGTGTCATAAATGCACACCACACACACACACCTACGCAAGTGACAATTTTTGTCAATTTTTTTTTTTTGCGCGCAAATAAAAAAATAAAAACTGCAAACTGCAGCAGAGAGAGTGGTGTGCGTGTGTGTTTAGCGCGAAACTGTAAAAAATCAAAGTAGTGCAAGCAGGGCTCATAAAATATGCCGTCGGCTGCGACCCAAAATTCGAAAAAAAACAAAAAAACAAACGTGAATTGACTTTTAGAGTGTGGGCGCGTTTTTCCTCATCTTTCGCATCGATTTGAACTGATCTTGCAAACTCACCTTGGGTTCTGTTGGGTTTTGCGCTGCGTTCGCTGTGTTTATAGCTGATGACTTTTTAATTGCACTGGGCAGCAGTATTTTGTGCCTTTAGTTTGCTATTTTGTATATGCTTGTCACTAGACACTTTCAATAGTTTTGATCTGTTGTGGATCAGTCTCTTGCTTTAGTTTTGCACTTTACGTAGTTTTGCGTTTGAATGTTCTTGGTATTCTTGGAGTGTAGTTTGGTAGTTGATCTCTCACACGCAACGCGCACTGTACTCACGATGTGTAACGCACACCTTGGCTACTGGCTGACGACTGATTTCTTGCTCCGACTTGTCGCTGGCAAGAAGCATTGATGTTCGGTTACTCGGTTGGCTAAACTCCCGATTATGTACAACAACAGCAGCAACAGAAAGAGTAAACTCCACACTCTCACACTCGCATACAATAGTACTCAAAGCAAAACCACCACTAGCAACGGGCTCTCTGATAAATCACAGTTAACAGAACAGATCGCCTTTGTATTTACTCCAACTAAGCAAGCGGGCACACACACACACAGAGAGCGCAAGTCAAATGCACTCAATTGAGTGCTGCTGCTGCTGCTCTCTCTACCTGAGTCACTGTTAAGTCGCTGTTAACGCTGCTCAATGAACGCTCTCCCGCTGTGGCTGCTCGGCTGGCTCTCACGCTGCTGCTGCTGCTTCTACTGCTGTGGGCGCTCTTGTGGAGTCTCACAATGGTTACGCTCAATTTGCATTGCTCTGATATTATTCGTTATTCGGTTATTTATTAAAACTCGCACACTTGAAGGGCAGCAGCTGCTCACACACACACACACATACTAATATTTGACTTCATTTTTAACAGTGGCTCATTTTATTTAGCAGGGGCGGAGCCTTTTGGCTCTACGCCGAAATGGTTGGAGTTGCTCATATACTTGGCTGCCTGAGTGTCTCGATACTTAAGTGCGCTTCGATTTTGAGTAATTACTTGGAACGAATACTGCGTATTTGTACTTCCCTCCACTTATGCATATTAGCTGAAAAGTCAAGTTTCTAAATTTAAATACTACATTTATTTGTGCAACAATTAACACAACGCCAAATACGCTTGCTAATAATTATACGAATTATATAATAATTGCAGTTGATCGCACAATGTGATTTTTTTGCCATTTTTATGACCCCTTCGATTTGTTTAACTTAAATCTTCATTGACTTTAACCCTTGTTTTATGAGCACCATTGCCACAATGCAGTCAAAAGGCGCACGTTAACTCTTTTTTTGTGCATCTTTATTATAGAGTTCAACCCGTTCCGAAGTCCTTTAACTCTTTCTACCTGTGTCGCACACACTCCGTCGCAAATTAACCCTTTTATGCCGACGCATTGTCTTCGGAGAGAAACCGAAGAAAATGCACAATGAAAAGTGTGAATTGCTTTGTATGCGAAATGATATTTGTAATTGACTTTAACTAACTTTTCGGCTAATACTTAGTTAATAAACTAAATTGCATTTTTTAGTTTGCGTTTTCTTCTCAGAATTTGCTGCAGTAGTTTCCCTAGCAAATGTGTATTTTTCCACTATACATTTTTTCGCTATACATTTTTTTAAAAGTAGCAACCTCAATGCACACCATAAAAAAGTCAAATTACATCAGGCGGCAAACTGCACCGTACTCCGATTCCGCGTATAGCCAACAAAGGCTTGCAAAATAATAAAAAAGTCAAGGAATATAGAACCCAAGGAACGCGAGAAATCTTCTCGCTGACCTTCTAAGCGTGTTTTTTTTTTGCTGTTTTCTAATCGATTCAATTTAACTGTTTTCGCGTTTTTTTGCCTCGACGGCGACAACAATAAAAAAAGAAGCTGAAAAGAATGGGAAAATTTTCGCGAATTTCCGCAGCAAATGGGTAATTTTCGGGGCGTAATTAGTTAGCCCGAAACCGAAAGGAAAGCACGACAAAAAACTGCTGAAAATAAGGACAACGGGCAATTGTGACTTTTAATCCGGTTTAATCCCCTCGGCTTAAGTTTTTTGCAAATAAAAAACAACAACAACAGCAGCCCGAGTGAGAGTCCTTTGAGTGTGAATGTGTGAGGTGCAGCATGGTGCACGGTCAGCAAGCAGAGCGCGACGCGGACGTCGCGACGTGGCAGGCTCATCATAATTATGATCCTAGGATAATCTGCAGCTTAGGGTATGCTGATCCGGAGATTAGGTAACAAAATCGCGTGCTTAGGTAGCCGCAAAACTAAATTGCCCTAAAAAAGCAATTGACAACCAAGAAGATGAAGAAGAAGACGAGTCGAACTCTCGTCATAAAGTCATAAAGTCAGCGACATCATAAAAAGTCGAGCACACAGGCCAAACACTCTAGAGACCGTGCGAGTAACACTTTCCGCTTAAAGGGATGACTGATTGTCTTTTTGCTGACTCTTCTTCTGCGCTTCGCTCACCCGTCATCTGCTTGCTAGGAAACTCTCGAAATTACCGTTAAGTTGCGTAAAAAATGCAAACGGAGTATTCCCTAGAAAACTGCTCAAGGACACGGCAAAATAAAAAAAAAAACATATAAAAAAGATGCACACGGTTAAAAAAATGAGAGATGAAGTAAAAAAGAAATGCGTTGACTTTTTGACTTTACGGTTAACAAAAAAGTCAACTTTTTAATTAGCCATAAAAATGCGAAATAAAAAATGTAAGTCGGAAACGACGGGGCAGCTACTTAATACGACTAGGCCTCAACGAGTTGACTTCTCTAAATGTTATTGTTGTTTCATTTGCTGAATATTACCTGTGAGCTATTCGAAATACAATCGAGAAAAAAAATAAAACAAACAAACAAGAGTCAAAAAGTCAACTCGTTCGCATTTACATAGTTTGATTGCATCATTTGGCCAAATGGCCATATAACCAGCACATATCAATCAACACACACTTTGTATATCTATCTCTATCTCAGTTGTATCTGACGTATCTCCACCTCCAGTTGTATCTGTATCTGTATCTGTATCTCTGTGTATCTGTAGCTCGTAGCTCGTGTGGCTCTCGCAACGATTTGCATATTTTTGATTTAACAGCTCGCCGAATGATTGTCGATATATCGCATTGGAGCGAGACTTTAAACAAAATACGTTTTCGTTTCGTATCGTTTTGTTTCAGCTTTGCTTTATACACTCTAACAGTGAGTTTATTTACTAATCTGTCTCTGTTTGCACAACTGAGCAAAAAGTGCGCAGTAAATACTAAAGTAAACTGCATAAAAATGTGGCGTAGATAATTTCTAATATCTAGCAAATCATTTATATATATTTAAAATTAACTAATATTGGTGAAAATATTTACACAAAAAATATAATCTTTGGGAAAAATACTATTTACAATACTTGATTCTAAAATTACAAACTTAGTTCTGTGAAAGTTAATTTGAATAATTTGGATATGTTCTTTGCCATGTAAATAAGATCAATCTCTAAGTTTCTTAAACGTAAAATTAAAATTTTAAATTATTTACTTCTTAAAACTATCTGAAATGTTTGGATGATATTTCTAATAGTTTCACTTCTGTTAAGAAAAATTCATTTAATAAGTAGGTAAATTTTGTAAATCACTCTTTACTGATCTTTCTATTCTATTTATTTATATAAATTACAAATTCCAATATAAATTGTATTGCAAAAATGTATTCCTTATAAAATGTACTTAAAAATAAAAACTTTGAGCAAATCATTTTAATCTCACCTAACTACCTTAAGCAAGAGTATTCCACTATTCGCTATTCCTCTAATACGTGTTTTCTTCTATTTTTTTCCTGTTGTATGTATTTTGTCATCTTTGTTATTGTAATTATGTGTGAATAATTTGCATTTGTGATGCGCTAACATTAATCTATTGTGCCACGTTGGTCCACAAAGATAAGATTTGCCACTAAATAAAATAACGAAACACAGCGAAACAAAAACAGTAAAAACATTTTTCAATTTTTCATTTTTACACACAACGCTACGCTGTAAACTTTAACTTGGCGGCCATTAGTGAATATAAATGGCTAAAATGCATAGATTTGGCTGTAATACGTTCGCATCATCGGCCTGGCGCTTTTGTTAAATAATCGAACAATGCAAGTGTTATTCATTATTTGCAATGACTTTTCATGTTTTTCTCACTCCAGTGCACAAAATCGTTATTTCATCGAGTCTAGGTGGGGCGTTTTTCTTATATAATGACATAAAACTAATCAATACGAGAATATTGTATCTCAAATTTAAATGATTACCTGGTACTATAAACATTTTCCATCAGCTATAACTTCAAATTAAGCCTAGCTTATGTCGGATTAGTTGATATGTTAGCAGGTGCTGATGGTTCCCTAATGCCACTGGAATCATAAATAAATCTACAAACTAATCAAAATTGATATCAGCGGTGAAGGCTTAAGTAAATAAATAGCGATACTATAGTAACTAGTTATTATGTTTGCAACAGTTAATTTTCATTAAATAAATTTATGATTATGCAAAGATCGATACAACTTCGTTTTGTTTTATTTAATATGTTTTTATAAGAAAATAAAATGTTGCTTTGTTGATCCGATCTTAAGCTATGAATGATTAAAATAAGCATTGAAAATATCTCTCAAGCATTTCTTCTTCATTTTCTAAGTAAAGTTGTTGATAGTTTCATATTTTCACATTTTAAGCTGCAGTTTCAATATAATATTGAAATTCAATTTTTCTATGTACAATTTTTAATGCTATGTAATGTAAATTGTAATTATGTTTATTATTTATCCAGCGCTTTTCAAGATTTAGTTGTTATATAATCTACATATTGTAATTAGCAAAATTTTAAACATAAGTATTACTAAAAAGTTATTTATATTTATTAATAAAATACCATATAATATACATCAAACATAAATCCTGCAAAGCGCATCACCTAATTCACTATAACCGAAAGTTGTGCGAAAAAAAAAAATTGCCAAAGGAAAAGTCAATAAAACTTGTTTGGTCAATTTCTCGCGATCTGCGTAAAAATAAGAATTTGATAAGTTGCCAGTTTGGTTCGAACTGACAAATAAGTTATGTTTAATTGTGTTGGGTAATATGTTCATTACGTTTGAATAATATAGTAGACTAAACTGGTTGCTGGTGATCGCTGATCACTAATCGCTTTGCTTTCCAATTGATATATGGCTTTCTCTCTCGCTTATTGTTCTCCAGCTATGCGGATAGCTAAAAGCATTCCAAATCAACGATCAACAAAACTCGTTGTACTACTCGTGTCTATGATAACATTATATCATCGCCCTGTCAATTGACATTGTACGAAATGTATTCTAGAAAAATGATCAAATTATGAAATTATGCAAATGTCAATTATGTTGAACATGAAACGAGGGTTGTTTGCCGATGATCACGTAATACTTTTGGCAAACATTGAAACATTTCCATTTCGATTTATAATCGAGCATAACGACATTAATAATAATTACGCTACAATTATGACATTTGCATTATGCGGAAAATATGTTTTTCTCTACCAAACGGAATTTACATATATTAAAGAGTTTTGCGTTCTTTTGAGAAATCCTTTTTACTTCAGCGAAAAGATTGGAGTTTCCGAAGTAACCGAAAGCCAAAAGATAGCAAACTTCCCACGGATCAGATAGATCATGACAAACTAACGATATGTTAATGTGCCACACAGTGCCACAGAATCTCTGGAGCCACATGTTGAAGATTTAATTTCAACATGGGCAAAACCCCCTAACGGAAGTCCAACGTTGCATTTGTGGTTTTGTGATTTTCCGCAAAATTCTATCGCGGTTTTTCACACACTGAAGCTCTTCCTCTACTCTTCTCCGACTCTGGCACACACACACTGATCTCAATTAAATCCGTGGAAACGACTCGGGACTTGTTTGATTAGATCCTGGCTTTGGAATTTACAAGATTGCACAAGTTGCAATCGCTCGCAGAGCGCGCACTCTGACAGCCTGGGCAAAACATGAGCTGCTGATCCTCGCTTAATGCTCGTTAATCCATTTAAGCCACACGCAAGTTAAGCTAACGGGAAATAACGTAGTCAATGAACAGATCGCTGGGAAAGTCCCTTCAGTGAGCGTAGACACACCTTGTGAACGTATATCGTGAGTGAAGATCGTATGCAAATATCGTAAGCGATAGTGACTAGCGTAAATTGATTAGCAACTAATAATCAATAAAAACAAATATCGTTTTAAGTACCGTAAAGAAACCCTAGTATCGTATGCGTCTACAAATGATTGAATATGCAAGCGCTAATTTAGCCATCGATCGCACTTTGATCGATGATCGATGATCATGTGTTGGGGGCTCTCATATTATAATTAGTATTTGCCTTAAACATTTTCGCTAAGCGCATGATCTCATTTTATATATAATTAGCTTTGCGATCGCCACGATCACGATATAAATTAGTGATCAATGATCGTGGTTATGCAATTGCAGTCTACAACTGTAACCACAACATATTATTAGAAGTCTATAATTGTCGATAAGAAAGTGTGTGTGCATCCCCAGAAATCGAAATGAATTTGAACGTCGTCGTTACGACTTCCGGGTAAGAATGCAACTTCAACTGAAAGCAATAAAAATTGATAAATAAAATACAAGCAATATAAATATGAATACAGGTGGCAAGCAATTGTAATCAGTTTATGAGTACACGTGTGTCTGAATATGATGAATATATACGTAGTATGTATGTCTATAGTATGTTATCGATTCGAAATGATCTGCAGTGGGCACATGGATCGCTTTGCTATGACCGGATGCCCAACCCCCCGGACCCTTCGGCCACCCAACTCTGTGTGCTCTGTGGCAACAAGTGCATAACGCCAGGCCAGGCAAAGAAGGCATGCAACAACTGGTAGTTGCCACACCAAATTACTCAGTTATGCAAAGCGCATTTGTGCAACGATCGTCGTCGATGAACACAAAACGAAAAAAAAAAACCATCAACGAGTTGACGCTACGCCTTGGCATTCAGAACGCGCTGCGTTTCCTGCCCCCAACGCGGGTCAAAAAACTCGCCCACACAACATTCATTCAGAGGCATCGAGGAATGAGGGAAGGGGAGAGTTGTAACTGTTTTAATGCTTAATTAATTGAATTGGCCTTTTGAACGAATTTCGAATGCAGCCCAAGGGCCAAAAAGCGACTGAAGAAACCATAAAGACGTCTGGCTGGCGCCGCTTGTTAGAATTTAGGGGTTTACTTCGGACTCGATTCTCAGCTCCATTCATGATCGACTGACTGACTGTACATTGTGAAGTCTGTTCCATTTCCAATTAGTTGCACGTTCGCTATGCTAATGATGGGGCAACAACAACAATACAACAGCAACAGCAACAAGCGAGCAAAGATCGTTCATGGATTTTTCACCATCTCATGTCCTGGCGATTGACTCTCTTCCGCCAGCTTTTGTTTCGGCATTCGCAGCGCGGCTTTTCTTTTAGTTTTTGTTTTGTTGTTTTTTTTTTGTCTCGCTTTTTTTTTGACAAACTCCAAAAGTCTGTTGTCATTTGATTTTATGTTCACACGGGACAATTTATATGCTAATTTGCAGTGGGCATCAAAGGCAGCCGTTTTGACTGACGTTCCAACTGATGAAGGTGTTAGAGAAGTAATTACGTTGCATTTAAATGCTCAATTAGTGCGAAGACAACGACACAAGAACGACGCACTTCAGCTCCAAGCTCCCTCCTCGCTCCCTCCCTCCCTCTCTGCCTTGTCGGGCGCTTCGTCTGATGACCATTTGTTTCTCTTGATTGCTGGAACCGCGCGCATGTCACAAACAAGCCCAACGAACTTCAAAGCGAACCCATTCAAAACTCCAGCTCTTAAAAGACACTTGCCTTTAAGTAACTCCCCCATAAGCGATCCCATTAAGCAGCATTTTCTTGACTGCATTTTTATTTGTTGCAGAAAAAACACTTAAACATCCCCAAGATACAAATGTATCTTGTTAGTTTGACTGCTAATAAAAACTATATCTTAAATGTGTGTAATTAAATAAAAGTAAATGACCAGTGATAGGACTATTTCTGTCTAACTTGTGGTCGATTCAAAGTAGTGAAAAGTACAGAAATTTTTAAAAACAAAGTGCAAAGCATTTCTGATTTGTCAGTCACATATTGATATAATTGTTGTATATTCTATTTTTAAAATTACAAGATTAAATTATTCTGTCTGTGCATCTCACTCTTTAGTTATATATTTAAATTGTGCTTCAAAGAGCATAGATAAAATAAAAACATATAATACAACAAATCAGGAAAAACATACGCAATTTTCTTTCCACTTTCGGTTTACTCTCTTCTGCCACTTAAGGCATCCAACTTTCCCCTATTTACGCAACCAATCCGCACTTCTTTCCGGAGTAAAAGATATCAGTGAGTGCGCCTGAATTTCAGCCCCTTATCTTTACTCTCTTGAACACTTTTGTGTGTGTTTGCGAGTGCAACTTTCCCTTAGCTCCTTTTTAGGTCGCTAATCTTATGCGTTTACTAAGTGATCTGCAAAAAGCGCCTACACCTCATCATCATCATCATCCACTTGCATCTTCTCCTTCCTTAGTGCTTCACTCTATACGCAAGTTTGTCACACGCTTTCGCAGTCCAGAGACACAGAAAGAGAGAGAGAGAAAACAGGTCCAGCCTTAAACTCCTAAATTATAATAAACGTGTAATCGTAATGCGTGCTTATGAACATAATCTTCTGGTGATTTGGCATGAATTAGCGATGCTAAATGTCAAAAACGAAATGATATCAGTGCAGTTCAAAGTCGCGCATTCGCTTCCCCCATCGCAACTGGAAACCAGTCTCTGCGCGAATCAATAAAAAACAGAAATATCGAATCCGCAATTCCAATTTTGCGATTCCCAGCTGAAAACTGAACGATTGATTCAAATGTGCACGCGAACGCATTTTGCAATAAACTGCAAAGTGTACACAACACTTGTGACTCTCAGATGACATCGGGAATGGCAATGGCAATGGGATTGGGAATGACTATAGCTATAGCTATGGGAATTCAAAGTCACTTGGATATGCGTTTAAAATGGATGCACAGTTATGGGTTCGACCCGATCTGCACTTGTTCTAGCAGCCACACTCAGTCTCCTCTCTCCTCTCTCTTTGGTTATGGCTAAAATTTGCATTTTGTTCGCCGCCTGATAAACTGGATGATCTCCCACTCTCTTCACCTGTTGCTCTCCTTCGACGATGTTCTTCGTCGGTGGGGGCCTCAGAAATCATTATATGATCGCGACGACATTTACGACACACTTTGTGGCTATTTATGCGGTGCATTCAGTCCGGCAAGTTCTTCAGCCACTTGGGTGGTATATCGAGCACACACACACCTTAAGTTCCCATATACACTGCGAGAAATTTTAGAACTGCTTAAATGAGAAAATATAGATTTTTTAATCATTAATAAAAGAAAGGTTTGTCCGATCTGAACTTTCTTCAAATTAGTAAAACATTTCATACTTTGTAAAGTTGAAGAAAATGCGAATAAAAGTAAAACTAAAAAAAAACTTTAAAAAAGGAAATTGCTGATTTCTTAGAAATACTACAAATAATCATGAAATGATTTTCAGATCCAAATTCATATTGAAAGTTTTAATAATATTTGATCAATATATCGTTTTGTTTCATTTATGAAATTGAATAGATGATATTATAAAACATTTAAGGTTCAAAAGTACTAAAAACTTCTTTAGATCAAATTCAAATCTCTTGAAATATGTTATAAAACAACTATGCATTTAAAAAAAAAAAGGAATCTAATATAAACTCCCTGCCATTTATTGTTATTAAATAAATGATATAAAAATACATTCAAGGTTCAAGAGTACTGAACACATTATTTATATTTGAACTCAAAAATGTTAAGGAATATCATTAAATAAATTAAGATTTCGAAATATAAAAAAGACCTCAGATAAATTCTGCCTCTCTTTTTATAAAGTTATTAAAGTAAAATTGTGTAGTTATGTGAAGAGGAAGTTATTTAAATTAGTTTCTTGCCATTCTGTACTTTCAATTATGTTACGTAGTTTAATCACATTTCTCAATAATACATCCCACAATTTTCTTAGCTTGTTTTAATCATTATTATTACCCTCAGACATACTTAAATCGAAATTTGAGTACATTTCGTTTTGCTAGAGAGTTGATGAGGATTGATTTTTTAGCGTGTAGCGTTGCTAGACTCATTAGCTCCTCAGGTCTGCGTGGTCTCTGCCCCTCTGCTGGGGCCATAAATATTTTGATTTGTTGTGCAGCAGTTTCCAATTGGAGTACTCGAAGCGGTTTCCATTTGACTGTTTAATGGGCCATCAAAGCGCTGCCGAGATGAGTCAAAGAGTCGTCATAGCAGTAAAGTCTTGTTGCTTTATTGTTTGTGTTGCAGTTGTTGTTGTTGTTGTTGCTGGTGGTGGTAGTAGTTTGAACTCCAATTGAACTTTGGCTACAGCTGCTCAAGTGTTTAATGGTCAGCGAATGTCTGAAGGAGTCGCTCGAAATGCAAATCTTGTGAAAGCGATCAGAGCAAATTGAAAATCATATTTGTCTTTCCCTCGCTTTCCCATACCAAGCAACCAGCCAAAATAACAAAAAAAAAAAAAAAAAACATAATACAAAATGTTTGGGGTCTCTGGGTCCGTAACGGAATTACAATCAAAATGTGGAACAAGTTCAATCGCAACGCCCTAAGGGGCCAAAATCAGACTCAGAGCCAGAGCCAAGCCAGCAACACAGAAAACAAAACAAAAAAAAAAAAACCAAACCAAGGCTGACTATCATCAAAAGGCAGGCAGCATCGATCTGCCAAAAACTTGCAACTGCCAACTGGCAATCGCAATCGCAAGCGCACCCCCGCCCCTCAATATTTTTCGCCCCCTCTCTTTCTGCCTCTCTTTTTTTGGGCATTGTTTAATGCGATCGAACACTGTGTGGGAGTGTGGGTGTGTGCTCCTAACTGCAATAAGGCGACTGCTGGGCAGTGGGGGAATCTCTTCCTCTCTCTCTTTAGGTATTAGCTTCAGTTTGACTTTTGCTAAGATTTGCTTCACATGCGAATTGCTGAATCAGATATGCTCAAAGAGTAGTTCGAATATGCGAATACCTTACCTTAAATCCTTCACTCTAGTTAGCCAGATTAAAGAATATCAAATTTACAAAATAAATAGTTACCTTCTTAGTGACTGTTGAGAGCATCCATATGTTTAACTATTTCTTCTGAGAGCAATAAGATGCAATAACTTTAAAGCTAGTCTAAACTATACATATAAAAAACAATATATATTAAAATGTTTTTTGGATGTTTCTAATTATTATTATAAGGATTTTCACTTAACTTGTTCCACGAACATAAAAGGACATCACTTTAAGAAGTATAATAGCTAAATACTTAATTTCAATAATTTGATCAATTGTTAAAGATATTATGTACATATGTTTATTGATCATATGTATGGACTTATGAAAACTTATGAAGTCGGAGATGCCTCCTTCGGCCTGTTGCAGACATTTCCTGCAAGCGCAAAGTTATAATACCCTTCTACCGTATATGTAACAAGTATAAAATATATATTTTATAATTAAATTAATCTTCTTTATATTTGTTAAGCAAAAGTTCTAGAATTAACTCTCATTCAAACGAATTTCGCAACCCATTTATAGGTTGACAAACCTTTCACAAAGTTTAGCTCACAGCTTGTGGCTAATTAGTTGAAGATAAGTGATTTTATCTTATTTTTGATAGTAAAGTATCTAATTTAACCCAATGCAATAAATTATATTTATTTTTAGCTTTTTTCGCAATTTTGTAGTCATTTTCTATACTTATTCATATAATCATTCCATATTATCAGTTCCCAGTTCAATTCTTTCCCTCAAAACTCAAATAGATTCGTCTAAGCTCTGTCGGAGGTGAACTCAAAGTGATCTCAATAAGCATAACCCAATTCCGTCAGTTCATCCGTTCATCTGTCTATTCGCCTACAGCAATTGTCCTCCACACACTTCCTCCTTCACCTCCAATCGAAGGCTGCACTTCATAGTTAGTCGGAAATTGGCGTCAGTCTCTGTCTTGGTTAGATCAGCAATTAATGATCTGGTTAGGGCATGTCAAAGCCGTTTATCTGCACTCGTATTCGGACTGAGACTCGAACTCCAAGTCGAACTCGGAACTCAAAGTGTGTATGTGTGTGTGTGTGTGTTGTGAGTGCTGTCATATGGCACTGGAAACCACAACACAACCCGTGACCACTTTTGCACTGCGGATCGTGCGGTAAAAATTCCAAGGTTTGTCAGCTCGTTGGCCTTTGGTCACCTGCGCTTAATTTGAGGCAGCCCCAAGGTGAAGGAGGAAGAGAGGGGGAGTTGGCTTGGCTTTGGCTACGTTTGCGGTGCATTGATAGCAACGTTTCGATAAGTTTTTCTCACACACACACACGAAGAAAACTCTGTGTGGAAAAAGTGGAAAAATGGAAAGTCAGGCGATCGCAAAGATCGCAGCGATCAAATATGTTATAGAAAATTGAGCACATACCGCGCACAAACACAATGCCAAAGAGCGAGACAGCCTGAGAATGAGAAAGAGAGAGAGAGGGTGGGGATTTGAGGGAATTGGGGATACATTTGCTCACTTTGATTTGTTTATTTCGCTGGCACACGAATCTCCCAGCTCCCTGGCAGAAGTGTCTCCCTGGCCGCAACTTGACCTTTCACTGCGCCGATTTGCCGGAAGCGCTCACCCAAAATATATCACCAAGCGAATATCTAAAGTAACAGCAGCAACAGCAACAAAAATGATGATTGGAGCAGCCGCCACAACAATGAGAGGGCACAGCTCGAGTCTGAAGCTGAAGCTGAAGCTGGACCCAAGCCCTGGCTGGCTTCAACTGGAACTCACTTTGAGAGCAGACGAGGCACCAACAAAAAAAGAACAAAAAACAACTGCGAAAATAGTAAACAATATCTGTAAAAATAAAAACGCCCAACGCCGCTGCACGTTGCAAGCCACAAGCTGCAACTTGCAACTTGCCAATGCCAAATGCCCATTGTTGTCTTGCAAATGTAATGCAGCCCAGGGCGATGAGCCAACCAAACCGACTGGAGTTCAACTTGGTAGGCAACCAAACGCTTGGCCTGCAACTGGCCACTCAGCCGGGCTCAAGACGCAGCCAACAACAATGCTCCCAAAACGGAGTCCACATTGTGAACTAGTTAAATCATTTGAAAAATCACCAGAAATTGCGATCACTACTCATCTGAGCCAAGCCCTGGTCTAGTGGCTTGGTAGCAGTTATTCGATATGAAATGATGAGGAATGTCACTCGCTACCTTAGAGTTCATATTTGTAGGGACTTAAATTAACAAGGTAATAAATTACAAGAGTCAAGGGATATCGGGATATCCAGTCAATGATATATTGCCATCTTAATTTAATTTAAGCATATTTAAAAAGTTAATTATCACACAGTTCTTGTCGTTTCTATACAATTTTAATATAAAAATGTTTTTAAATTTTCAAATAAAAAAATGATTTGAAAATAATGAATTTTAAAAAGTAAACAAAAGGGTTAAGAGAGAGAGAGAGAAACAGTCAGTTCAATATAAAAAGATCATATATTCTTCATAATAACTTATATATGGGTAATTCTAAAGTGCAAAAACATATAATAAAACTTTTTTTTATTTTGAGTACAGATAAATCTAATAATTGTTGATTAGCATTTTAATTAGAGATAAGAATGATTATGGAATTCTATTTCTTTTTCATGATAATAGTAAAAATGAAAGAATGCGTCCGCAAACCAAAAAAGGAAGAAATTTATATTACGATAAAATATCGTAAACCGAAAAAGTTATCAAAATCAATCATGGTTTAAAATATGTTGCTAATCCAGAGCTGTATGTATTTTGCTGTAAATATTGGGACAAGCAACAAATTTTAGTCATATGTGTTTTTTTATTCTATAAAAAACATTTTTGGCAGCACACTTCGCCGGAAAAGAAATATTTTATGTTTAAGAAGTAATTTAATCAATCCAACAAATCTCAAGTACTTTGATAGACTTATGATTAATGAAATTTTGTTGGTCGTTAAATTATGCCTATTTTTAACAAAGTATTTTATAATATTCCTTGATTCTTTAGGGAATGATATTTTATTTTCCGGGGTACAGATCTGAGAATTCTTAAATTAACTTATTTTAAAAGATATGATCTAAAATATACTCCAAGTGAACACGCATATTCTCAAATAGCTTTTACATTTAAAGCTGTAGAATTTAAGCTATTCTCAAATAGCTTTTACATATATAGTTGTTGAATGAAAGCTATTTTCAAATCTACAAATCTATTGTAATAACCCTAGATTAAATTGGAATTGTTAAAAGTATCATATCATCATCATTTAAAATAATGCAGGTTATCACTAAAAGCCACAAAAGTGCCGCAGGATAATAAAAAAATTCATATAATTACGATCATACACTCATGATGCTTGGTTCACGCTTCTCCTTAGAATTGCAGAAGGAAGTCTAGTTAGATATGCGAATGTAGTTTGGCCATTTGTCGAAGTGACAGTGGGCTTTTGTGAGTTGTTATCGCTCAATTGATGGACTTGCACTGCGATCTGCGATACGATCAAAAGCATTCCGTGCGAATGCTAGACACAAGTGTCTGTTGTCATCGAATGGGGGCCTAGACCATAAAATGCTATAAATTACTCTATTCCAGCTTTAGGTAGAGCTATCGCAACGAGCAATCTGGAGAAACAACTGGGGAATACTCGAGCTCATTCACTTAGATGATGAGACAGCGACAGTGAGAGAGAGAGAGAGAGCGAAGAAGGAGGTGGAAGCAGAGATTGTTCTCTGGGTCTGAGCAGACGTGCACTCCTTACAAATTATGTTTAATTAAAATTTCTGTATTAAATATGACACAATGCTCCGAATTCCGGCGCGAAATGTCTACCCATGGCTTGCCAAAGGTCTCTGATATATAATTATTATGGCACCCCCGAATCGTTTCCCCCTCCCCTCGCCGAGGAAGCCAACGAGTGGACAAAGCGACTGTCTGACTGTCCTTGCCCCAAACCCAAGAGGCAGGCGCATCATTTATGATTTTATTTTATTTATAAAATGCTCAGCATTCTCCCTTCTCCTGCTGCTGCTGTCGACAATGTCGATGATGATATTTACAATTTTTTGCGTACATTTGTCGCATTGTTTTCCTGCTCTGGTCTGGCCTGGACAGAAGCCGCATTGTGGCTGTTGGCTCTTGGCCAAGTTTCTCTCTCTCTATTTCTCTGTCTCTCTCTTGGTCATTTTGCCCATTCGCGCTCCATTCGAAGCAGACATTGTCCATATCTGGTGTTATGACAAATGCTGTATGTAATTATTGTATATATTTTGTAGCATTGATCTCACAGAAGGACAGTATTGTATCTTCATGAGCTGCTGTTGCTTCTGCTGCTTGAACGAACAAAAAGATATCAGATATGTCGCATATTAATAACGCCCCGGATGGTGCACATTTCGTGAGCTACGTTTTGTGCCTTAATTAACCCTTTTTAAATTGGGCATAATTAGGCTGGCCAATGCACTGACCGAAAATACTATGCAATTATTAAAAACAACATTAATCGTGTCTTATTTTATTTATTTTGCAATAAAATGTAAGTGACTCATTTATCTAAATTTCAGTAATTCGTGTTGTTTAATAAAATATTATTTAAACTATGTATTTATATAAACAAATGTGCCACCAGTGGACAATAGACTGTAAATGGAGTATTAAATACTAGACTTTTTTTATTAAAAAGAACACATACTTTTTAAACTAAAAATGAAGTATAAAATTTTCATTCATAATTTTCAAAATATTACTAAAATAAATAGTGAATTACTTAATTAACAGATGCTGCCCAAAAATCAGTTTTTCTGAAACAAAAGTGTTTCATTTAAGAATTTTACTGTAAATTTTTTTACTATATTACTTATATTATTTTAATTAAGAATCATATTTAAAACTAAATTATGTCTATCTGTCTGTATAAATTGCTATTCATTTCCTAATAATTCCCAACATTTGAAAACTATAGTCTATGCTCAGTATTTTAAATTTTACATTTCATTCATTGCTTGGTTTTTATAATTTATTTTTTGTGTAATTTGAAATATGCAATTAGAGTATTATGGAATTTAAAATTTGTTTGCATGTTTTATAGTTGTCTAACATAAATTAAATTGAATTTAAAATTGGAAAATTTTAAAGTTAAAATTTTATTAAGTTTGTTTTGATTGTACATCGAATTAAAGTCAAAGTCATTTAAGAATTTAGCTAATAAGTTATATGCATGTATGACACTCACTAGTAGCTCAACTTACAATTATTAACTACAAAATGAAAATAGTTAAGTTCCAAAGCGAATTAAATTTACCTTTCTCTCTTGTTAGGCTTGGTTTGCCCCCTTTTTTTCAAAGTGTAGTCGACATTGGTCAGCTCATCATTATATCAATCACATTCGTTAATATTTTTGAAATATTTTCGCGTAATTTGTTGATATCAATTTACACAGCAACAGGCTGCAGCTTCTCTGGCTCCTCACTCTGCTCGTTGGGCTCTTCGGCTATAATTATATCATTTCGATTGATCATGCGCCGTGTGTATGAGAGATAAACGATATTAAGGCATGATTCAAATGCCAAGGCAATTGTGAGAAATAAGGACAATTTATCTAGCAGTGTAGCCAAAGGGAAAGAGTCGTAGAAAGATATGCGAAGAGAAAGAGATGGAATTCAATAACCAGAGGCTCCAGTTAGGAGTTGCGAGTAGAACTCAGCGGGTGTGCGATATAATTGAAGGACAGCTACAGCTACAGCTACAGCATTGATGCTCCCCAGACAGGTGCATTAGTAGGCAGAGTGCCACAAGTGTGTTGTTGTTGTTGTTGTAGCTGCCACTTGACGATGATGAATGTGTCGTTGCGAGCTGCGATCGAGAGAACGGACATAAATGGTTTGATTTGGTGGCAGATCGCGCTACGATATTTAAAGCAACTTTCACACTACCCAGCAAAACGTAGCAGCAGCAACAAGAACAACACTCAATTGTGTATTGGGCGACAAGCCCTTAAATGGTTAAAACACGCGCAGAACCGTCAACAGAACATCAGACCGTCAGACCTCTCAGACCGAACCCAAGCCGAACTCCAACCCAAGACTTTAGTATATTCTTTAGTATTTATTTGCTCTGCACAAATTTGGACACACGCTGCATACCAAAAAATGTGCACGTAAAAGGATACTTTTTTAAACGTAGTAAGTCACCCTTTGCTCCCCCCTTCTCCCTCCCCGCTCACCCGCTGGCTGCAAACGTCAATAATTTATAAAGCGGACAATAAAATGTTATCAAAAAATACAACATGAGGCGCATGCGGACAGGCTGAACTAAATGCCGCACGCCTGCGCAATGCTCAACAACTTGCCCATCACTTGTGGGTGCGGCGCGGAGGTGGGAAGGGGCAAGGGCTGAGGCATTGTAGGAAGGAGTGGCAGACAGAGAGAGAGAGAGAGAGAGAGACTCTGAGCAACGTCTGGAGCAGCCAGCCAAGAAGGCAGCCAGCCAAAGCCCTACGAATCGTTGTCGTCCAGCAAAACAGCAAACTGATGATATATGAAATCATATAACAGCAATCGGCAGGCGCACACTACACACACACACACACACACACACATGCTTGGGCACACTCAGTTGTGGTGAAGTTTATTAAATGACAACCACTTGAAGTGCGTTTTGTGGTCCGTTTGCTTGTTGTTTGTGTGCCCATCGCTGGCTAGCTGGTTGCTTCTCGCTTTATTTATGACACTTCAACAAGTTGCTTAGAGAATTTGCCACACTTTATTTATGGCCACTCGATGCTCGAGGGTTTCATTATGCGAATTCGAAATGAGGGCAACTCTATTCCCCCTCTATAAAGCATACAGGTCTCGCAATCTGACAAATAAATTGAAGAGACGATTAAGATCTATCATAAAATCAAGAAAGAATAAAGTGCGATAAAGCTTATAGTTGTACAATGTATCGATTTATATCAAAGGTAAAGGGAATTCAATGTAAATACCTAATACCTAATCTATTAACAAGTTAAAATGATAACTTTAGATTTTTAAATTAAAATAAATTAAAGTTGTTAAACAACATTCCTAAAAAATATTATTTTTACTTCTTTTACTACTTAAAATTTCTGTATGTACTCTATATTACAATTGTTTTATAGAGGCAATGAAACTGAGGCATTCTACATAAACTTAAATAATATAAAAGAAGTGTTTAATTAAAAAAAAAAAGTAAATAGAAAAGCCTCACGATATCTCAACTAAAAATTACTTAATTATTGCATATTTTATGTTACCTACTATAGTTTAAACAAACAACTTTAATTTCAATAATAAAATCTTAAATAAAGAGTATATGATGTAAAAACTAAACCAAGAAGGTTCATCAAGGTGAATTCTTAAATCAAGATCTAAATTCAACAAAAATTCTAGATTGCCAATTTTATACATATAGTATGATATAAAAATAAGTTTTTATATATTGATCAATTAATACCATAAAATTATAACATTGTAGTAAAGAAAAGTGCACCTTTAAAATACAAATTATTTCATATTTCAATTTATATTTTAACACTATATTTTCAACTACAACAAACTAATTTAATTAAATTCACTCAATAGAAAACCAAAAGACAACTAGAGAATGACGTTATATGCAGACTTTAAACTACGCCATCTATAAAGTAAATTAATAATAAATCAACATTGACTTTCAGCGCATTAAAATCAAATTACTCCAAGTTGAAAAGACAAAGTTTTTCTATTAGTATGAGAGCTAAAAACCAGTTGGATTATTAATCGATTCTCAATAGCACTATTTAGCAACCCCTATATCATATCTAAAAATAATGAAGTTCGGATTATTTATAGCAAAATCGATCATAAAACGCGGACGACACGTTTCGAAATTAAATCATTTCAGTTGAGCGAGCTTTCATGAATCCGAATCCAATTCCGAATCTGAATCTGAATCTGAAACCGATCCAAGTCGAGCGCTAAGCGATCGAAATGAGTCGAGGCCCCCAGCTAGCTTGGCCATAAAACCGTATAGCGATCGCGACTTTTAAATGATTTTTATAACACTTCCAGCGATTCAGTTTGATTTCTGTATTTCGTTTTCATTTCATTTTATTTGCTATTGCTTATTGCTATTGGATTGTGGTGTTTTTCTTCTCGATTTTTTATGGCGTGGCAAAAATTTAATGACATTCTCTATTGTATTTATAATATGCAAAAGATTTTAATGGATTTCTGTGCGCCTTTTTTCGTATTTATTTTGTTGTTGCCTTGCTTTTGTTTTATTTAATAATATAAATGAGACCATAAAATGCAAACGGGTTGACGTCGTCGATGTTTATGTTGTTATTTATTTATTCTCGTTTTTTTTTTTTTTTTGCTTCCCAAAAGCGTGTTAAAAGTAGACTAATGGCCTTTAATTTAAGCAGCCACCATCGAACTTTATGGCACTTTAAAGTTTTTCACAGCTATGGAAAAGCCAATGCCCCCTTTGACTCCCCTCCTCTCTCTCTATATAGCTCACTCAAATACTTTGGATGTAATTGAATAATTGTGCGAGGCTGTACAACTTTCTCCATTCAAAATTAAATCACTTTATGCCTTTTGGGCTGGCAGATAAGATCAAGATCGACCCCTTTTGTCAGCCCCCGTTGGCGGCGCCTTAAACAAACAACAACTTTTGCCGTTTCTGGACACATTTGCGTGCCAATGGCGTAATTTACCACTTAACATATCAATTGTGCGGCTATTAATCAAACAAACCGAGTTTCAATACTACTCTCCACCAGACCCAACAGATTCCGAGACGATACCAAAAATAAAAAATCCATTTCATTCCGATCCGATTCGAGAGTGAGTGAGATAGAGTTAGAGAAAGAGCGAGAGCGAGACTCTGCTGTCCAGTTTGTTGCCTGCTTTGATTTGTACGCATCGCTTGTCAAACAACTGAAACAATAAGAAGCGTGTGGGGGAGGGCAAAGGGAATAGTACGCAAACACACGATAAAGACAACAAAAACAATCGAAAACAAAGCCAAAAGGCAGATACGAGTATAAAAACATTCCGTTTCTTCATACTTCGTACTTTACTTTGGTATCGTAAATGTCCATCAAATCATAATAAGAGCATAAAAAGTAGAATTTTTTAACACCTTTTTGTATTGCCATCCCCACTTAAGTTCTTTCATTGTCCGGCGCTCGCCACAGTAGCCCCCGTTGCCAGGGCTACCCCTCCTCCCGTCTCCCGTCTCCCTGCTGTCTCATTTCTCTCGCACTTCAGGCAACGGCTCATTGGCAGTTAGACATCGACTCGCAATCGACATCGACCTGTCCGATGTGGCCAGTCGATAAACGTCTGCTTGGCATTCCTTCTTCAATCCTCCATTCTCCAGCTGCCATCCTCAATCCTTCATCTCAATCTCGATCTTAACCTCAAGCTCAACTATTTCATTCAGCTTGTCAGACGACGGCGTCTAATTGCTTTTGTGTGCTCCACTAAGGTGCGCAACATAATTTGTAACGCACTCCATACACAAAAACAACAACAGCAACAACAATAACAGCCCAACTTAAAGCGTAGAAAATAAAAATATCCGAAATATAACAACTCAATAAACAAAACTCCATTTCAACTCGTCTCGACTGCGCGCCACTCCAAAACACTTAAGCGCCAAAGTGTATCTTTGATCTTTTCAAGAACTGACCCCCACTTGACTGCCGACTTTAACCAGAAGTTATTTTCCGCACCTTTATTAATACGAGTATTTCTGTTCAGTTTTGCTGCCCCGAACTTAAAGCCGTCATATCACAATTCTACATCATTATTATCGTATACTATTTACTAATAAAACCATTCTAATTGAAATCAAGCAGCAATTCTGTTCTTAGTTGCAACGTCTTATACATCTTATACGACTCTTCAACAATTTTAAGTTTTTTGAGTGCTCAAAAGTATGCTTCATAATTTTACTAACATACTCGTATTTGTGGCTAAATATATTTATATAGCAATCAGCTTTACGACATGCGCATGCGTCGTTCATTGCGACATGTATCAGTCAGCTTTTGTTGAATAGACATTACAGTTGGCGCAAATTTAAAAAAAAGTTAACATAAGATGATTTAATATTTAATTAATGGCAAATTCGTATAAAAAAATAGCAATACCAATGATTTCTGACGCTGTTTAGCAATACAACAAATTAAATTTAATATTGGTAAGGTACAAATAACTAAATAAGGTAAAAATTATAAAACAAATTTATTGCTTATAAATTTCAAATTGTAGTTTTGCTATTTGGTTTGCATACCAGATTTCTACATTTCATCTGAACGAAGCTTCGAATATTGTTAAATTAGAATAATGTAAGCAATAAGCACAGTGAATCGGGTTCAATAGCGAACAACGAATCGAAACTATACGATATCTAAAATACCGTTTTCCGGTTAGTCGCAACTTTCATACAATAAAGAAATTAAAAATGCATTAAGCTAAGTTTTATTTATGATATATATATAATTCACGCAGTATTACATTTTCTCACAGTTCAATCTCTTAAACCACACATCATGTTTTATTGTGAATTATTTTCGCTACTCTCAATTTTACTAGTTCAAGGAGACGCTGCAAAAGTAAGTTGGAAGATCTTTCGTAAATTTCATAGTATTCAAATTTCAAAATTTTCTACAGGCACCATTATCAATTGAGTTCCAAAACTTTTCATGTGCAGTTCATGATCCACATTGGATGCTGCAACTTGAGTGCATAATGCATAAGAAGCGCATGTATCCACAAATTTCTTTGTACTTTAAATTAGCTCAGCCAGTGAATGAGTTTAATATGCTGTACCATCTGCAAATTATCAAAAAGGATAATTCAAAAATGACTGTGTCACGTCTTAAACTCGATGGCTGCAAATTTCTTGCTTCATTTTACAGCAAGAATATGCTTGGAAAGTTTTTTAAGCGCATGCAAAGCGTCAGTAATCTACCCAAGAAATATCCGTTTGCTGCAGTAAGTAATACTCAAATTTTAAGTAATTCTCATAAAAATCCATGTCACTTTTAGAATAACCTATTTTGGATACGTAACTATACGGCATTACCTGAAGAGTATCCTCAATTTGCTCCCGCCTTGACATTTCTTATGGATCTCAAGATGGAACGACGGGGAAAAATATTTGCCGAAATTATTAATATAGGCTCTATTATTCATTAAATTCTATTCTATTTCCGTTTGTAGATTGAAAGCTGTTTTTTACAGTACTAACAAGCAAAGTAAATAAAATTCTTAATTTTATTAAGCTTCTTTCTATTTCAAATTCGAAATTACTAAAAAAAATATCAACAATGAGTTTTGATGCAGATTAAATTATAAGACTAAATTTCAATTTCAATAATAGAATCAAAGTTACCATTTAATAAACTCGAAGTTAACCAATTAACACAATTAGTTGTTCGCTTTTAAATTACAAATTGAATACCACGATGTGACTACATCACTAAATTACCACATTATATTGTGGAACGAAGCTGAGTATCGTTATCAGTTCATAATTTTATGTCATCTAAATTTATATGTAGCCACTTTCGAAAAGAAATTAAATATGCATTAAGTAAATTTATTATATATACTCCATCATATTCTCTATCATGCCTTTTTCCACAGTTCAGTATCAATAAAGCAACCAAAATGTTTTATCGCGGATTGTTTTTGCTTCTCTCAATTCTTTTTGTCTCGGTTGAGGCTGCAAAAGTTCGTTAAAACTATTTTAATAATTATTTGTATTATTATTGTATTTAATATTTATTTTCTTAAATTTTACAGCCTCCTTTTACAATCGAATTTCTTAACTTTTCCTGTGCACTTCGAGATCCCAACTGGGTATTGCAACTCGACTGCAGAATGCATCGAAAGCGCATATATCCATCAATTTCTGTGGCTTTTCAACTTGCCAAGCAAATGAATAAATATAATTTGCTGTATCATCTGCAATTTGTCAAAAAAGATAATTCGAAAAAGACCGTTGGACGCCTCAAACTCGATGGATGCAAATTTCTTGAATCATTTTATAGCAACAATATGGTTGGAAAGTTCTTTAAGCGCATTCAAAGTGTCAGCAATCTGCCCAAGAAATGTCCTGTTCCTGGAGTAAGTAACTCAGATTCAGTATATTTAAATTAATTAATAATCAATGAGATTTTTCAGAATAAACTCTTAGAGATACGCAACTATACAGTATTACCCGAAGAGTATCCTCCGTTTGCTCCCGCCATGACATTTCATATGACTCTCCAGATCGAACATGAGGGAAACATAGTGGCTGATATTATTAATGTGGGCTCTATTAGTTATTAATGTTAAAGCTAAATAAGTGAATAAATGTCAATAAATGTGCTTAAAGAATTTTGTATTAATTTTATTAATTGAGACTGCTTCTGTAACAGAAGCAATGATGCAAAAACATTCGTGACATAACACCAAATAATGACCTAACAAATTAAAAGCAAACTGTATTAAAAAATCATTAAGCAATTAATGAGAAATTTTAAATGAAGCTGTCATCAATGTTGCGGTTAATTAGAGGCAATGATTGTATAATTTCCTTTCGAAGCTTTTACGTATCACGCACTGAAAGTTTTAAACAGTTGCGTTTGTTCCTTGAATCATGAATCACCTCGCTTTATTAGTGGCGTTAATATCGATCGTGCTTCTGGACATAAGTCTGGCTGAGGTAAATGATAAACACAACTCGTTGATTGATAATAATATAATATGAAATTCTTCTTTCAGCGCCCCATGCAAATTGAAATCAGCAATTTTACTTGTTCTTCTCACTACCCCGAGGTAGCCCATGAATTCAGCTGTACTCTTCATCGAAAACGCATCGTGCCTACTATGTCTGTGCGATTTAATCTCAAGGAAACTGCCGAAGCATTCAACCTTATATGCTCCTGGGGAATTCTAAAGAAAGGAGCTACCTTTGCCTCAACGAACATGACATTGGATGGCTGTAAAGTTCTGAGCTCGTTTTATGGCAACAACATTATCGGAAGATTTTTTAAACGCATTCGAACGTTCAGCAATTTACCCAAATCATGTCCAGTTCCTGGCGTAAATATTCGATTGATTGCATTATAGAACATCTTCTACAACTTTATTATAATTCTAGAATACACTTTTCGAGGTGCGAAACTATACAGTTCTAGTGCAAGAATATCCACCCCATGTTCCAGCTTTGACGCACGAGTTCGGCATGCAATTGAATACAAAAATAGAATTATTGCCGATATGTATATTCGCGGAAAAATCTCTTATTAAACATTTGCAATTGGGTGAATTTCATTCAATAAATAATAGTATATGAATAGAACTACTGCGTTAGTCTTTTCCCAGTTGTAATCATAGCAATCAGCTTTTACCCTTGAGCCTAGAATAGCTCAGACAATTCATAGCACTCAGCTTTGTAATTAAATCTTAATTAAATGATAGTTTGCTAAAGGTATTTGAACAGGTTTTAATATGAAATCAAGATTATCCTTTATGGTGACAATATAATTAAAAATCTATTTTTAAATAAATCTCCAATTTTTGTATTGAGTAATTCTTTCTTATTGAGGAAAATATCCACAACAAAAATATCTAATAAGCTTTTGGAGATAAACAGTTTTTGCTAAAGGCAAAAAACTACTAGTAAATAAATGATAAATTAAATTAAATTAACGCAAACTAAATAAAATTCTACAAATAATATATATTAATTTAAAACTCTTCAATGTTAACAAATATACGTGACATAACACCAAATAATGACCTAACAAATTTAAAATAAACTGTATTAAAAAATCATTAGGCAATTAATACGAAATTTAAAACGAATCTCGTATCAATATTGCGCTTAATTAGAGGCAATGATTGTATTATTTTCATTCGAAGATTTATGCGTATCATGCACTGAGTTCACAAACAGTTGTCTTCGTTCCTTGAATCATGAACAACCGCGTTTTGTTAGCGTCTATAATATTGATGGCGATTCTGGACATTTGTCTGGCTGAGGTAGATGTTAAAGGGAATTTTTTGATTGATTACAATATAAAACTTGTTTTTTAGCGCCCTATCCAAATTGAAATCAACAATTTTAGTTGTGTTGCCTATAAACCCGAGATGGCCCATGAGTTCAGCTGTACTCTTCATCGAAAACGCGTCGTGCCTTCTATGTCTGTACGGTTTAACCTCAAGGAAACTGCCGATGCATTTAATATTATATGCTCATGGGGCTTTATCAAGAGAGGAGTTGCCATTGGTTTAACGAATCTCACATTGGATGGCTGCAACGTACTGAGCACATTTTATGGCAACATGAACATTGTCGGAAAGTTTTATAAACGCATTCGAACCTTCAGCAATTTACCCAAATCATGTCCTGTTCCAGGCGTAAAATATTATATCAATCGTATCAGAGAATATCATTAACATTTTTATCTTTTTAGAACACGCTCTTTGAGATACGAAACTATACATTACTTGCTGAGGAATATCCCCCACATGTTCCAGCAATGACGCATTACCTTAAAATGAAAATAGAATACAAAAACCAAATTATTGCCGGTGTTTATGTTAGGGGAAAAATCTCTTATTAAAAAGATACGATTGCTTAAATATTTTCAATAAATTATAAATTTATGTTGAATTATATAATTATCTACTCACAATTTATTAATTAACCTTTAACTTTAAACAGTTTCGACAATAAAATTGCAGAGTAAACTTGTCTTATATTTTAAATGATGGCTGTGAATGGCGGTCGAAAATGTTTCATCGTTTAACAAGATTATTTATTGAACTATTAATAATAAAGTCAATATCTACCTATACTCTTTACCGATTTGATGAAATATAAAAAGTTGGAACAGAACGATCTTTGAGGCTTGATTTGAAGAGTATCCTACTAATCCTACTCCAATGATATATGAAAGGGAAATGAATTGAGTTATAGAATAATTTCTATTATTATTTGATGTATCACCTATTAGGTTAAGTTGGGTTGGCAGTCTCTTGAAAAGCAAAGCATAAACCATAGAAATCCTTAGCTGCACCGGAGTATCACTTCTCAAAGATAACATTTTTATGGGCGTCCTTTACACAAGTTATGTTCCTCTAAGTTGTTTTATATAAACCAGCTTCAGGACATAAACTTACTAAACACTTACTCCACGAGTTTTGAAGCAGCTAGCTTTGCAAATGTGCCGCAAGCTTTGGCGCGCAATTTAATTGTCGCATTTTGTTAAAGTTGAATTGAACGTGACGTATGCTAATGATATTGCAATCCCAAATATAAATGAATCTATTAAAAGTGCGTTTAGAGGGAAGCACGAAGTTTATCTGATATAATATAAATGTTTGTTTTAAACCAGTTTGTATATCAACTGTTTTCGCTGTATTCACAAAATTGGTTTGAGGCTAGCTACATAACCATGGATTATCGCGCTTTGCTGTTGACCTGCATATTTCTAAGCTTACTGATTTCAAGTCGGGCAAAGGTTAGTAAAAAGTTATTGTCTAATTGATTTTAATTCACCTTTCTTTTTAGCTGAATATTGAGATAAACAACTTCAGTTGCATAGCTATTGCGCCCGAGTTAGCCCATGAATTCAGCTGCACTCTGCATAGAAAGCGCATTCAACCCTCATTATCTGTGCGATTTAATCTCAAGGAACAGGGCGTCAATTTTAATCTTATTTTCAATATGGATATGATCAAGAAAGATAATTCTAAGATGACAGTTGGCCGCCATAGGCTCGATGGTTGCAAATTTTTGGACTCGTTCTACAGCCAAGTTGGTTTCTTTAAGTTCTTTAAGCGCATTCGGGCAGTCAGCAATCTTCCCAAGAAATGCCCGATTCCAGCAGTAAGTAGTTGATTAATTTTCCAACATTTCTTTTAAAATGTGATGTTTTATAGAACAAACTATTTGAGATACGCAACTATACAGTTCTGGCCGAGGAATATCCTCCAGGTATTCCAGCAATGACTTACGAATGGGGCTTGAAAATCGAATTCAATGGCAGAATTATTGCTCACATATATGTTCTTGGAACTACGACGTATACATAAAAACAAAGAAAGATGCAATCGAGTATGCTCGAGTATGCAACATATTTTGAAAATATACTACAAAAATACTAATATATACCGAAGCCTATACTTGGTATATTCATATTGTACTAAATTTAAAGTATATAAATAATAAACTATACCAAATTGTGAGCAAAAGCTAATAACACCTGTTTGCAGAATGCTTTTCATTGGCATACACAACTATTTTTTAAGTAACTTCTACACTTTTTCTGTATTTATTATTGTATATACCAAAAATTTCGACTATTTCTTCCAAAAAAAAATTTCACACAAACTTAATATGCAATACATGTGCTGTCAATATCTCTTCTAGTCTCTGAAATATAGGTTTTCATACGGACAGAAAGACAGACTGATAGACGGACTTCAAGAATATATATAGCTCTACATTAAGGGGTCCGAGATACCTTCTCCTGCATTCTCTGCAGTCACAATGTTCTAACACCTTTCTACCATATATAAAATAAAATTGATATTCTTTTTCCACAAATGTGTGTCAACTTGTAAATGCTGTAATATTTTCGGTTACAGCTTAATTAACTGTCTATTAACACGTTTTTAATAACAGGCAATTTCGCAATTGCGCATTTAACAAAACCGATCAAAAAGCTAGATTAGCAAATATTAATGCACATATTAAAAACGCGTTATGCGAGTTATTATGTAATTTAATACGTTTATAATTGCTTTGTAAAGCCTAATTTATATTAGTTTCGGTTCAAAACTTCTTTCTATTCACTCTTTAATTCTCGAGAAGTCAACATTCGAATTATGGCTTACCGCTTAATTGTTATAGTAATAGCTATACTCAGCTTTCAGTCCTTGAATGAAGCTAAGGTAATGGAAAGTAAACTTCATTTTAAGAACTTGACTTATTTCGATATCTTGCAGAGGCCTTTCACCATTGAAATCAACAATTTTACATGCCGATTGTTTGATCCTTCATGGGGACACGAGTTCACCTGCTTTCTTTACAGAAAGCGCATTGTTCCAATGTTGTATGCACGCTTCAGCCTTAAGGAAACTGCAAATGACTTTAATCTAAAGCTCGATCTGGGAATTATCAAAAAAGGTAATACCAAAATCAGCTTTGGACGCCACAAACTCGATGGCTGCAAATTCCTAGAGTCATTTTATAGCAACAATATTTATGGAAAATTTTTCAAGCGCATCCTCAGTGTCAGCAATTTACCCAAAGGTTGTCCAATTCCAGCTGTATGTATTGCAAACTTTATTAACATTTTTAGCATTATCTAAATACGTTTTATATAATCGTAGGACAAGGTCTTCGAGATACGTAATTACACAGTTTTAGACGACGAATATCCGCCGGCTGTGCCAGCTTTAACTCATCAATTGACTGTGCAAATTGAAAAGGATAACAAACTCATTGCCGACATTTATGTTGAAGGATCAATTATCTACTAAAAGATGTTATTAATACTATGAAGAATGTAGCACATTTTCTTTTTCTTTTCTAATAGTCGTAAAGCATTTGCAGAAAATTGTTTGTCAAATACACCAAAGCACAGCTTCAATCAAAAATTTAAAATAAAGCAAGTAAGAAAGCGACAGGCGAGTGTGCTCGACTGTGAGATACCCGCTACAAATTGTGGATAAAAGTAAAATAGTGCGGTATTAATTTTAAAATATACTAAATTCAAAGAACGGAAAAATTCTACAAATATACCAATGAATAGTATATTTTTGGTATATTAATTAGGTATATCTTAAAGTTAAAGACCGCACTGTTTTGCTTCTATTATAATATTTATATAGTACTACATTGAAAATATACCATAGAGTGCAAAATATACCAGACTGTCAGGTGCTCATACGGATGGTCAGACACACAGACGGACATAGCTAAATATATAGAATATATATACTTTAAAGGGTGGAAGATGCCTTCTTCTGCCTGATACATACATTTAATTCGCTCACAAATTTAGAATACCTTTTTACCCAATAGGTAGCGAGTACAACAATAGCATTGAGGAAAAATAAAAATAACTGTTTTTTTTCTGGCCATTTATGTATATATATATTTCGATGCTTTTCTTAATCGCATTATTTTCGAAAGCAACAACATTCGTAAAATGTTTTAAATATATTTTGTAGGTATTTCTTTTGTTATGTTTTTTGTTTTCTCTTTAGGTTTTTGTCATGTTAGGAATAGAAATTGCAATATATAATACATTATGTATGCGCACACATTGTTTCAAAAAACAATAAAGTAACAAATGTCTTAGGGATACATACAATACATACAATAGTTTATATTTACCATACCCAATACGTACGTATGCGTGTGTGTGTGTGTGTGTTGATGCTTGTCTGTCTGTTTGAATGAATGCATGTATAAGTATATTGTGTTGTATAATGTATAGGTTTGTTTATTATCATATTTATAATAGCCACATTTCATAGAAGTAAGCATACTATCTGTACAAGAATTTTATTTATGAGAAGAGATAGAGAGGGGGGACGTTTTTAGACGGTTTGCTGGATGCTGCTGCCACCATCATCGTCATCTTCCAAAATGATGCTGCAATAAATAAATCGAAGCGACAATAAATAAATCAAATGCATAAATTACGAACGAATTACGTTCGAATGTGTTCGAATCTGTGTGCGAGATGTTGATAAAAAATTCAACTCACATGCGTTTCCTCAACGATTTTCGCTTTCTGCGCAGCTTTTTGTATGTAAATTTACTCGGTGAGATTTTATAGTCTTCATCGAATTCCAATTCGAGTTTAATCAGATTTTGCAAGTTCAATTGGCAGTCCTAGAAATCCCAAGCAAACACACACACACACACAAACAGAAAAGAGAAAATGCAATTAATAGCAATCACACCTGGCTCAATCACAAACGAATATTTGTGTTTTCGTTTGCGCTTTCAGCGAATGTTTTTTCATGCAACGCCAATAAGTATGCTATAGAAAATGTACCTCGAGATTTTTGAAATGCCAACGCGAATCGCTTGGCGAGCCGCCATCAGTGGACAGCTGGCTGAGACAGGTGCGCATTGTCGGCCAGCATTGGCAGCGTTTGTTGGTTATCTCACAACCCGGCTCCAGGACAATCGCCTCATCCCCAGTGCAGTTGCTCAGCTGGCTGTATGTGAGCGCTGTCAGATGCTGCAGATCTGCAATCACACGAGAGTGAGAGAGAGAATACCAAAAGCAAACACACATTTTTGGAAAATTCAGCAATTATGCATGACGTGTGTGTGGGGGCGGGGACGGGGGGTCGATTGCTCATTAGATGGACAATCGATAGAACGAAAATCCAATTAATTTTCGTGCATATTAAAAGCACATTAATTGGACATTTGTTTGATTGTTGCTCCAATTTAAATAAGTTGATTTATTTATATATGATTTCATTTGCTAACATTCATCTCAATTGTAAAGAACACTTGAATAATGAAATACAAAGTATTATTCTTGACCCTAACTGTGTTGACTTTGCTACACTTGACTCAAGCTAAGGTACAATTTTAATTGAAACCAATTTCTGGTTAATGAAGTGTGATTTTTACTCTTTTACAGCGACCCGTCTTGGTGGAGCTCAGAAACTTGACATGCTTAATAACTGAACCATCAGTTGTGGGTCATCTTCACTGTGCTTTGCTCAAAAAAAGATCCGATCCCTTGTTTTCCGCGAATTTCAGTCTCTTGGAAACAGTAAGATCGTTTAACATTGTCATCATTTTGGATATTATGAAGCGAGATGGCACCAAATTGAGCATGACTCAAGTCAAAATTGATGGTTGCAAGTTTCTCAGCTCCTTCAACTTCGGCAACTACTTCGGCAAGGTCTTTAAGCGCTTTCAAATTGGCAGCAATCTTCCCACAAATTGTCCAGTATCAGAGGTGGGTCTTAATTTAATGAATTTATCTGAACGATGCCATTAATATGCCAGGAAATATTTATAGCGCATTACGTATGGCATGACAAATGTCACACTAATCCCTGATATGTATCCGCCTGGAGTATTGGATTTATACTATCAACTGCAACTCAAGTTTCTGCGGGGTGAACAAAATTTGGTTTATGTCTTTTCAGAAGGCTCTGTCTTCTATTAATGCATTATAGCTGGCTCCAGGCTTAATATATACGTTATTTGTCTAATAAATTAATGTCAACACAACGAAGCAATTAGAAATATTACGAAGACACAAATTCATAGTCAAATGTTCTCTGTTTTCAAGTGTGATCTTCCGATATTTTCATTAAAATTAAATTATTAAAGAATAGTTAATATATTTAGTTTAAATATTATTTCAAGCTCTTCTAATCCTATCCAAGAATAGTGTGAACAAATTACAAATTCAAATAATTATGGAACGAACGCATTGCTGAAAAGTAAAATTAAAACAAGCAAGAAAGATAAAATCAAGTGTGCTCGACTGTGAGATACTCGTTGCTCATTCTTAGCAAAAGTAAAAGAAATGTTTCGAAGATTGTATTTGGTATATTAATATAATATTGCAATCAATGATTGGTTGACAATCTGGTATATTTTGTACGATACCAGATTGTCAGCCAATGCAACTTAAAATCGACGGCAGTTGGCACAAAACTTTAATACCCGTTTACCCTATAGGTATAATGAAACTACATAGAATTTGTAAATCAAATAAAAAGCATTGTATTGGTATGCTTAAAATTTTATAATTTCGCGCATTAATATATTCCTAATAGATTTAATAAATTCAGTGTTGAAATTCTTCGTTCTGAAAGCGACTTCTGTTTTTGTCGCATGCGAATTCATTTTTTATCGCATGCGACTGCCCTCATTATTTGTAATATCGTGGAGTCTATCAATTGTCTAGAATCAACGTATGCAACAATTATAGAAATAATCGAGAGCAATCAATTTCATATTTTGTCAAAAAACAAAACAAAATGTTTTGGCATATATTTTGTATCACTTTGATGTATTTTATTTCACTATGAATGTTATTCGACAACAGAGACATGCCCGCATAAAGTTTATATACTCGTTCATGGTGTGTGGAAAAATTTCAATTGCAATTTCACTATGCAATGAGCTAATAATTAAGTTTGTAGATTGCAAATATTAGATAACAGAAAAACATTGCTATTACCAAATGAGCTTTGACTTCAAAAATAAATCATTTAATTTCATTTAAAGAAAATTTATTATGATTGCCAAAATATATTTATATATTTTTAAATTAAAGAAACTAATTTAAACGAAGAGCAATTTTCACTTGCCACAAATATGCACTTTTATATCATAGCCACCGGGTATCTGAGTGGAATTTAATATGTGATAAACATAATAAAAAATGCTGAGAAGTAGCTTTCGAAATTAATACGGAGCACATGCAGTCCAAACAGAAACAGAGATAAATACAGAGAGAGAGATAGAGAGATAGAGAGTGAGAGAGAGAGAAGAAGAGACTTACCCATGCAGACGCCGAGACCGCTGCTAATGGGCAGTTTGGTAACACACTGAAGGGGCGGCTCGCATTGGCCGGAAAAGCCGCCGGGTCCGCCGCAGGATTCGCCCAACGTTTTAGCGCATATGCGGCAGCATCTGCACATGAATAGAATTAGAGTGTGCGAATGTGAATGTGAATGCGAATGCGAATCGTAATATTCGAAATATATGAATGATATATAGGAGGAATTGTGGAATAGATACGCATAAAATATTGTAGATGAGTGGTTTAACTTACTGGCATGGATCCCAGAGCATTAGGCCCTTGCCGGGGCAGTCGAGGGCCCGTATAACATCGCATTCCTTTGGATTGCAATAGCATTTGAGTCCATTTACCACATTGTTGCTGCCAGCTGCTGCCATTATCAGCAGCAGATAGCAGCATGAATAGATGAGATAGATCCGTACGTTCAAACGACCAAAATAACTTCCGTTTCGTCGCATCCTATGCGGAAGTTTCGCTTTGTTGTTCTGTTTGACTGACGTCGACGTTGATTCGTTGTTCTCGTTGTTGTTGCTGCTTCTGTTGTTGTTGTTGCTGTTTTGCTGTTGCTGCTGTCTTTGTTGTTGTTTATTGCTGTTGTTGCTGTTGTCCTTGTGCGTATATCCATGCCAATGGCGTCGGCTACTCCCACAGTCCCAGTCACAATCGCAGTCGCCGCCACAGCAACAACAACACCGCCACCACCACCTACAACATCTACACCCACATGGCCTTTTCCATTTCCTCGACCATCAGCTCCTGCTCCTGTTCCTCCTCCTGCTACTGCTCTTCCGCCCATTTATAGGCAATTTTTATTGTGTTTTTGCTGCTGTCGCTTCTGGTGGTGCTACCGATGTTGTTGTTCTTGTTGTTGCTGTTGCTGTTATTTGGGTCTGTTCGTCCTGTTTGGTTGCTCGCCAGGCAATTTGCATGTTGACTGCAAACCAAAGCGTTGTTAAATGATTAAAATGCCATAAACTATGCCACGCCTTGTGTCCAAGGCTTTAATGGGTGGGCTTTTATGTAACCGAGAAACGCTGCGGCTGCCATTTCGTTTCTAACGACGATATTTTGCCTAATTTTACCGCATTACGCTTAGTGTAGCATACTTTTCGGGGCGGCCAAACGCAAAGACTGCTTTCAATTGCGCTACAACAATTTCCGTAGCATACTTTCGGGCTCTTCATTAAAATAGCACAATTTATTATATTGTATATCAATAGCAGCGCAGTGCAGCCCCCTTTGTCCCACTCACTCACTCCGTTGCCTTTGTCGCAAGTTCGACAAAGTTCATTATGAATTTTGCATAGTTCAAGTGTTATTTTTATTATTGTTTATTGCTGTCGAAACTGTGCATAATTAATGCGAAGGACTTTTGCAATCGTTTCGGCATAAAGGCCAAGTGTCTCATTTTCATTTATTCAACGACCAGCTCTCGCTCGCCATCGCCAGCGAAATTCTAGTTATAAATAATAGAAAGCATGCTTTTGGACAGCGGCAACCAGTGTGGCGAAATTGAGCTAAACAGACTTTATGCTGGCTTTCGCTTTAGCTGAAGGATTAGCAAACAGCACAGTTGGATTATAAACAAAGCTATTGTCCGTTTCGTTTCATTTCTTTCAACAGTTGATGCTAAAAATGCGTATTTTTCAGAGAGGATTTAACAATATTTTTGCAACTGTTTAAAGTCTTCTTCAATGAAGTGAAATTATTATTTAAATGAAATTGAAAATAAAGCAAGTATTAAACGCTTAGCTCATAAGTAGCATTAAATTGTGTGGGGAGATTCAGAAATGTATTCATTTACATATATTCTTTTGCATATAAACAACTTATGATAACATAAATGTATATTCATTAGTTATTCACACAATTCTCTAGGGTTTGGCATTTTGCCTTTTGCAACAATTGCAAAAATATACAAAAATATACGAAAATTTACATTTTTGCTACGTTTGCTTGAATCGGTTTTAGCTACAAACTGATTTTCATTTGTTGCCCCTTCATTTAATATGCTGTCATCTCTGGAAATTGCATTTCCCAAATCAATTACGCAAAATGTCATCAGGAATACATTATTTTATTCTTTTTTTTAAATGTGCTTCATTTTTGTATTTTATTTTTTTGACGAATGCGTATGCAATTTTTGCTGAATTCAATTAATTCTAAGCGAATAAATTACAGAAATTTCATTTAATTTACACATGAGAAACATTGTGGTGTTGTTTGTGGCAAACGAATGTATGCAAACACCAGCACCAGCCCCCTTTCCTCCCCCACTCCACTCCTCATTGCCTCAAAGTCTGCTCTTCTCTTTGCACACAAGCAGAGAGGAATAAGCAAAACTTTTGTTATGAAAAATTAACTCACAATTGAAGCTTGCAGAAACTTTTGCTGTTATTTTTTATCACTAACAAGTTCAGCTATAATAATATAATACTATATATGTGGAGAGAGAGTGTGTGTGTAGCAAGTGAGAACTTATCTTTTTTGCAAGGCGTAAAGTTGTTGTAATTAAAGTGATATCGTAGTAGCTGGGAAGAGCGCAAACAAAACCTAATTGTGTTTAACAATTCAATGATACTTGAGGCTCTTTCTGTGCACATAAACGGAGGATTAGCAGCGGTGTGGGGAGCGGGGGTCCTGCAGCAGTCACTCAATATACCCTAAGGGCGCGAGAAGAGTGTGAGGGGGGTGAAGGTAAAGGAAGGGAAGGACCACAACCGAATGACCAAATAATCAACATTTGCTCTTTGTTTGTGCTGCTTTTATATACAC
Source organism: Drosophila niveifrons (assembly GCA_035046325.1). Taxonomy (NCBI): domain Eukaryota; kingdom Metazoa; phylum Arthropoda; class Insecta; order Diptera; family Drosophilidae; genus Drosophila; species Drosophila niveifrons. Next base: position 38,133,838 of record JAWNOC010000052.1, read on the forward strand.
TTCACATATACTCGCATATATATATAGATATTTATTGTATATATCGTAAATTTGTTGAGCGTAAAGCACTCGTGTATTTGTGTTGGCACACACACACAAAACACACTAACTTACACACACAAACACACACCAGTTATTGTTGTTGGTTTTTCTTTTCATTTATTTTGTGTTTTTTTTATACTCGTTTGTCAAGCACTTTTCGATTTGCCATTGAATTTTGTTGGCAAATTTTCCTTTCATTTTATTTTGTTTTCTTGTCGTTCCTTTTTTTACTAAGGAAACTATATGAAAGTAAAACGTCAAGTATTCTGTTAGCCACTCACTAACACACACATACACACACGCACACATCCACACACACACACACGAGTGCACACCTTTAGCTCTATGTTTTGGGTATTAGAAAGCAACGTTCATTGGCCGCTCGCCATTCGATTCGACGATGACGATGACGATGATGATGACGTTGACGACTAACGTTTTTGCTCGATGTTTTCTTGTTGCTGTTGTTCTCTTTTGTTGTTGTTGTTGGTATTGTTGCAGTTGGTGTTGCCGTTGCGCTTTGGAATTCGCCTTATGAATTTTTCATGCGCTTTTGTCTGCCACACGCGGCCATTTGTGGCAATAGACTGACTAACCGAAACGAACTCGTAACTGAACACCTTTTGCCAGTTTCGTCCTGTTGCCAGGGAACAAAAATATCCCAATGTATTTCCCGCTCTCTCTCTCTCTCTCTCTCCTCTCGCTCTCAGCGTCGGCGCACTCTCTGGCAATTCAATTTTGGCGAAGGGAATTAGAAACGGTGGCAGATGCAGAGGGAACGGGATTAGATGGAGACTAGAAGACAGAGTTATCAGACGGATGCAAAGCATTTGCCTCAAAATATAAGTCATTCGGTTATTGTAATTACAATGGCATAAAGCGCAGGAAGACGCAGCTTAGGCACATCTCAACATCTCGCACAAACACATCTTCCCGTTCATTATGTGCGAGGGGGGAACGGATGGAGGGGCGGCTAATGGGCAATTACGAGTGTAAAATCTCATGCTTTATAAACTTTGACGCCGTGTCAGCTGCTAATAAGCATTCCAAATGCCATAAAAGCCGCCACTGCCGCATGGCCAAGACATCAGGACATCAGGACCTCGGGACATTGAAGACTTCAGCACATCAGATCACTGGGAAGTCGCTGGGAAGTTTTGTGGTAGGGGAGAGAAGACATCTAAACGCTCACGCAGCCCGCACAACTTGCAACTTTTCCAATTAGCGGAAAAAAAAAACAGACACACACACACACACACGCATTCGGAGTCTTCTCGGCAAAGTCCAAAGTTGGCATTGGTTTTAGGTCCTTTTGGTCGTGCCGGTTGGTCTCTTGGTCTTTGGGGGGCTTCTTGGCCTGGCCACAGTGAGTCCACAGTAAATGTTGCGTAAAACAACTTGCTGATGCGGGCTGCTGGTTACGACTCCGAAACTCACACTCTTTTCCTCCCCCTTTTGGTGTCTTCCTCCTCCCTCGCAGTCAAAGCAATGCCCACTCTACGTTTGGCAATTGAACAAAAGAGCAATCGGGAATTATGAGTGGAGCAAACTTTTTAACAACAATAACAACGAGAGTCAAAAGGAATGCCCAAAAAAAATGGAAAAAGAAGAGAAGACAGGAAGGAATGAAAGCACGAGCAGAAGAATGCTTTAGTCAAGTGTAATACCCTGTAACTGCACAACAGCAGGATTGTCTAGACAAACAAGTTAACAATAATAAAAAGAATATTTAAGAATATATATAAAAAGAAAAGATGGTGTCATAAATTGTATTTAAAGACATAAATTTGATATCTTAATAAGAAAAATGTAATTACTCTTTATAAGCCACCCGCTAAAAAGAAAAGAAAATATTAAGAGAACCACCCACAACTTATTATGGCCTGCCTAAGCTAAGCACTTTACAGGGTGTCAATATAGATAATGGCGGTAATTACTCATTTTGATTGATTGAGATGGACGGTTGCAAGACGCAGCTCATGGTTTTAATAAGATATGTTTATTGCTGGCCAACACGAGATACTGTCAAGCCTCAGATCCTCAGCGCCCCACTTTTACAGGGTAACAATATAGATATATTGTATGAATTTATATAGGGGCAAAGCTGGAAAAACTTGCGCTCAACTTGAGCTCAAATTGATAGAGTGCAAAATAATGTGCAACATTGTGTGCAGCAGCTGGAGATGTGCCACTGAGCTGGACGATGGAGACAAGAGACGACGACGACGACACAAAGAGGAACAATGTTGTAGGGCAGATGGGGATGGGAACAGGGGGTGGGTGAAAGGAGGAAGGAAAGCGACTTCTTTTCAGCACCGCTTAAAATGTAAATCTCTTTTGTGAATGTGCATTTCGACAATCTACGAGTATTTATTAATATTTTTACTTTTTCTTCCCATTTCATTTTTGGCATTTTCATATTCATTTCGTTTCTTTTTTTTTTGCGTGTTGCCTGCTTCACATTTTGTTGAATCGCTGGCGGCAAAAGTTTTGCTTCAAGTGCGCATTTCATTCCCGAAATGTTTTTCTTACATTTTTTCCCGCAATGCTTCATTACTTTACAACTTTTTGATGACAGTTTTATTGGCCATATTTCCCGTAGAAAAAAAAAAACGAACACAAAATTGTAAAACGAACAAAAAAGATGAACACATTTCTTTGCATGCAACGCTTGCAGGATTCTATGGGGAATATTATAGAATTATGGCAATTTTTTATAGAATTTAAGTAGGGAAAGCTCGCAGTTTATAAAGTGATTTGACTGCTACTAATTGAAGGATAAAGCACAGCTGGGCTTAACATAATAACTTAAGAAATGTTCCCATTGTTGTTGTCAAGTTGTTTCACAACTTTTTGCTCTAAATCGTTTACAAGTTTGACAAGTCAATTACTTGGCAGCTGCACTTAATCGAAACAAAGCGAAAATTGAATTATTATAAATATATTTGCAGAATTTTGTTCACACTCCCATTATCTCTTCTCATTTATCAACCGATTTTAATTAACATTTCCAACACCTCGTCACACACAAAAAAAAAAAACTAGGCGCATGCATTATCGACAAAAAGAATTTATCGCATGCATAAGTAAAATATATTTGAAAGGAATTTCAAGTAATTAATATGCATAAAAAATGAAAACGCTTTTATTCGATTAAATTCTCTAGAGGGGGGAGTGAAAATACTAAATTACTCATGTTGAAGTGAACTGACAGCCGAGTTATTAGCTTCTTTAATTAGGTTGCACTAATTTGCGCAATTAATATTTCAAATTATTCTAAAAATATGCACATCCATGTGTAAGTACATCTGCATGTGTGTGTGTGTGTGTGTGTGATTAGGTGTGTCAAACCCATTTTAGCCGCCCAATTAAAATTTAATCTTCTTATTTTCGCTGCACAACATTTCCATTTAGCGATAATTAAGTATTTAAGCAAAATTTACTCGCGTTTACCAGTCGCTTATCATAACGACTCACAACACTTGACGCTTTCTTTTTAAACAGTTTACAGCACTGTAATTAGCTTAGTGATTGATAGTGTTGATGAACAGTGTTGTTGCTTTCATGTCAACTTAAAATTTGTTTTCTAGGTAAAGTAATATTATAAATAACTGAATACTCAATATCTTTAAAGTCTATATTTTACTTTCATAATTGATACGCTTAACAAAGATTTTGCTTACACTTGAGAGCACTAAATGAAGTTCATTATCTTTAAGAGCGCAACGAAATCGAGTATTAAGATTATAAGATCCACTTTTTTTTTACAATTCGAGTATCTTAGTTGTATAACCATATAGTTTACATCATTATTCTTCAATATGCATTTCGCTTAGGCTTGTCAACACTCAATGAAGTTCAGTATCTTTTAGAGCGCAGCAAACTCAAATATAATACTTTTTTTATGTTTAGCTTTTTGGCATTGTACAGCACAGATCATTAGCTTTGACTAATCATCGCTGTATTTTACATCCCTTAGCAGAGCACAAATTGCAAGCTAAGCCTAAACACCAAGGTAATCCACTGCATTACAACACGCTTCTTAACACTTCATAGCATTTCGCAGCACTGATTGCTCACATTACGCATTCATCATCGTAATCAGTGGCATTTCACAGCACTGATCATTAGCTTTGTCCATTCATATTTGTGGAAGTATTATATAGAACCATATAATATTGAATTAAATATTATATGGAGCCATATCTTTGAAATCAATATTATAAAGAACCATATCTTTAAAATCAAAATTATTCTTCTTGTTAAATTAAAAGGAAGTTCGCTTACGCTTGAGAACATTTATCTTTTTTTATTATCTGTCGGGCACCATAATTATCGTTATCTTCACGTCATTTGACAACACTGATCATTAGATTTGACTAATCATCTCTGCATTTAACAGCCCTTAGTAAAGCACAAATTGCAAGCATATTAGCTCAATCAGCACAGTAATCCACCGCATTACAATACGCTTCGTAACACTTAATAGCATTTTACAGCACTGATTGTTCACATTACGCATTCATCATCATAATCCGTGGCATTTCACAGCACTGATCGTTAGCTTTGGCCATTCATCTGTGTGCGGTAATCCATGTTGCCTTTGATTGCGTTTGCCAACACTTAATGATGTTTTATGGCGGTTTACAGCACTGCCACTTAGGCAGCAATGATTCATTGCAGCGTTGCCAGATCGCTGCTGCGACCGCTGGGGCGTATTTAACAAGCGTTCGCCGCGCTGAGTGAACGAGAACGAAACGAGAACATTTGAATTACAAATTAAGCCAAGCAGAAAGCCAAACCAATTTGCGACCGCCCACACAATTTATTTTAACAATTTTTATTTTCACGGGATTTGCGCTGGGCAATTTACGCAACGGCATTATTTTTCCTGTTTTTGTGTGTGTTTCGGGTACGCCAAAGGCGTCGCCTCAGGGGGCGGGGCGATGAGGAGGAGATGAGGGGATGTGGGGGGCAAAAGGAATGTCCGCAAATGTTTCGCGTTTTTAAGGGCAAGTAATTTGCCACTCGTCCATTTTAAATTACATTAGTTAAGCGGACCAACACGAAACGCGATGCTGGTCAAATGCATATTTTTTGTTTCAATTACTTACCCAGCCAAAAAGGACAGAAGGGGGCAACTAGAGAAGGCGCCGGGTAGAAGAGGGAGGAGGGGCAGAGAATGGTGGGTTGTGGATCAGCAACGGAAAGCAAAAGCCAAAGCCTCGCAGTATTTTCTTAATCAAATTTGCATATAAATTGCAGACATCCCGAAGCTGAAGTTGAAAGTTGATTTCGATTATTTGATGAAAGTTTATGGAGTTTTCATAAAGCGAACCAGCTGAAGCAGAGAAAACATCACAGCAAGCAGAGTAAAGCAAAAGAGACAATGGCAACGACAGCAAATGCCGCAGCCGCAGCCATGGGTAAAGCTACAGCCGCAGTTGCCACACTCGCCACATTTTGTTGCCTGGCCCGCATTTTGGGTTGTCAAAATGTCGACTTGTTTATCTTTTAAACGAGAGCACAAAAACATCCAGGTAAGAAAGCACAACTTGACAGTTACCCTGCAAAATTGACGCTCTAAACTCTAAAGTTTATTTCCTCTATTTTGTTTACCATCGAAATTGACATTAAATGTGGTCTTTAAAGTCAAGTCAACCATAAATCATTTTCTTGAAAGCCAAACATGTTGCTCTTGTCTAATCTAGTAATGTGTTACATGTTACATATGTTGATTAAAATATGAAGTGTTGCATAAATTGTAATGTTGCTTGTCTTAATTAATACACGAATCCAGTTTAACATACATCTCGACTATTGGTTGCCCTACCAAAACAATCGAGCAAAATTTCTTTATTTATATAACATGAGACAAAATTCTATTCTATTCTATTCTATCTAAAATTAAATTGAAACACCAATTTGAATATATAATTTTGTTATTTTTTAATGTAATAAAATTTAACTTCTTGAGCAATTTTTTTGTATTAAATTTGTTCAGCATAAGATTCAAATATTTTTATATCGCAGGTGTTTATATGTATAATAGATTAGTTAACCTTAGAAGTTCACCTTTTATGTCCGAAATATTAATGAGTTGCCAAATTTTACTATTTATTATTAAAAAGAATTGCAATATTTATATTAATTTATTGAAGCTTGAGAGACCTTTTTTTTTTGTTGGTTTGTTCAAACTTGAAGCAAAAAAAGATTTACTAGCTAAACTATAAAAAAGATTGAACTTGGGCATAAGAAAGATAAAAAATAGAGATAATATATTAAATTCATTATTGAATGAAGTATAAACAAAACAACAATCTTTGTAAATTAAAGAATAAGAAAACCTCATTTGCTATTAAGAACATTAACAAATTTTATATATTTTCAATACAGTTGAAAATAAGACTATTACAAGGTGAATTAAGTGGAAATATATATTATATTTTCTTTTATAAAGAAAACAATCATTATAAATTCAAGAGCTTAGCGATCGTTAAAAATAAAATAATAAGTTCAAAATTAAATAAATTTTGACTATGAGATCATTTTTAGTTCAATTTAGTTTAAGAAAAAAAATGTATGTATTCATAAATTTATTTCTAGATAAAACTAAAACAAATGAATTAATTTTTTATTTTATAAATTTATTTCTTGACAAAAATAAAATAAATTAATTGATTTTTTTTATATCGTAAATTTATTTCTTTACAAAAATAAATGAAATCTTTTATTTCATAAATTTATTTCTTGACAAATATAAAACAAATTTGAGTTTAATAATTCTGAAATTTTACGAATGTATAGGAAGGACATAAAATCGAGACGTGTGTCAAAAAAGCAAAGCTGTTTACCTAAAACTGTGGGTGGAATGGCGCAATAAAGTGTATCTTTTATGCGCTACACGTAAGCGAGAACTCGCACACACACACACACGATGAGTGTGCACAACTTTATGATACCCATTACTTGAAGCTTTTTATGAGGCACAGGGTATAAACACGATGATGACGATGATGGCGATGGCGATGATGCTGACGATGCTGTCGATGCTATATGCCACAAGCTGCAAAGTATGCAACGCAACACCCGCTGCGTTTTTTGGGTGTCGAAATGAAACGAGGCAGGACGAATGAACTCGTCGTCGTCGTCGTCGTTGTCCTTGTCGTCCTTGTCGTCATCACATGCTGACAGAGTGAGTGGAGCTAAAGCGAACTGACTGCCGGAGTGGCATTTAATGCAGAGCCAGCTGGACAGAAACGGACAGATTCGTAGAGGACAGCGCAGGACATGATGAAGGGAAGCAGCAGCAGCAGAAGAGATTCTATCTCTCTGTTATATCTGGCGATAGAGCGCAACATGAGGCAAAATATTTGCTATTGGGCGATTGCTGTTGTACTACATCCCCGCAAGGGATTCTCAGTTAGTGCGAGTTTGTGGACATGTGAACGTGTGCACAGAGAGAAATATGCCAATCTAAATTTTAGCCATCATAAAATAACTTTAAGAATTTTACAATATGTACTAAGAGTTTGACGTTCCAATTGCGGTTGAAATTGTTCCTTAATTAAATTGATTTTTATATTTTAAATGCCTTTTGTTAGACATATCAAATACTTTAAGCATTTTTCAGTAGTTCACTTTGGCGTCTGGATTGTGAATAGTATTGTTTTAATAAAAATGTTAATTATGTTCCTCTACATAAGAATATATATAATTTTATTTCGGTAAATATTTAAAAGTTAAAATTAATACCAGATTATTTGTAAAAATTACTATTAGAAATACTCTTAAGAGTTATGTGAAAATATAACTATGATGATAAACTCATCCAGCTCGCTTCGACAAGCCATGAAGAGAACTGTTCCTTACCCTATGTGAAAATATAATTTTATTTCGATATATACGATACAATATTTAGTTTATTTCTAAAAAGTTTACATTGATTTTTATAACAATATTTAGCTCACTTCGTGCATTCTTTGCAATGCATTCAACTCAATTTTTGTGATAGATTTTACAAAAAAAGATTTATGAAAATATTTTTAAATATGTAAATTCAAATATTTTACGAAACCATAAAAGCAAAACTATTCTACCAATTGCATTTTAATCAAAATACAGTTCACTATTTATTTGATTTCAATGATGTATGAATCGTGAATGATTTTGATATACGCATCTATGAATACTTTAAAATGTGGACATTTTTTTTGTAGATTTTTGGTTACAAATATTTTTAGGAATATTTTTATATAAAAGCAAAATTATTCTACACAGCTTTATTTAAATCAGTGCAATATTTTTTACATCATTTTTATTTTATTAAGCCTTTAATCTGCTTTGGTACTTCGTCAAAATTTACGCTACATTCAATCAGGGAGAAATTTAAACTTTGCTAGTCTTTTTTTTTTAGAAATAGTAATTGAACTGGAATGGTGATTATTTTTAAGCTCAGTAGTCTTCATTTTCGACATCAATAGATATATTTTTAAAATGCAATTTAAATTTCAGGTAAGAGAATAAAACTTTGCTACTCTATTTTTCTATAAAAGTATTTATTTCAATTGTATCAGAATGGTGATAAATGAATGTTTAGAAGTGTTCTTAAATCATGCTTTATATCTAATTTTTAAAAAGCAAAAAGATTTAATTTCCATTTACATGTTGTTAAGGCATTCCAATTTCTGTTGCTAACTTTAATCAAATATTAACAAGAAATAAAATGTGAAAATACAAATATAAAAATTACTTCTAAATTGATGTCAATCAAATGAAGATTATTCAAAATAATCGTGATTAGAAATCCTTAAAAGAAGTGTCCTTGAGTTATTATTTTTAACCACAGTAGCCATGTTATTTTTGGGGGAATGGCAGAGAATTGCTTTTCGTTTCAATCCCAACCCAATTGATTTTTTCTCTCTCTGTGTGCGTGTGTGTGTTTGTGCTTGTTTGTGTATGTGTGTGCATGTGTGTATGCGGCAATAGATGTCCCAGTGGCCAGGCCTTTTGTCAACCATGTCATATTTCATTTGGGCCAAGTCTTAATACCTTAAATGTGTGTTCCACACACACAGGCACAACGCAGAGTTAATGTGTCCGTCCTAATGCGTCCGACTCGTACTTGAGAGTCCAACATGCATGCAAATTCCACAACGTCTTCATGCCTGGCCACACATGTCGGCCAGCTATTCAGTCAGCAGCCAACCAGCTAGCCAACCAACCAGCCAGCCAGCCAGCCAGCCAGCCAAGCAGCCAGCCTGCTTGTCGACTCAATGAGCAAATGAAATTTATTTCATTATAAAACCAGGCCAGAAACCCCGGAACCTTTCCAAAGCCGAACCAAAGCGGACCAAACCAGACCAGACGACGAATGCGGACCATGGCCAAAAGAATGAGAGCGAAGTGTGGAGAACAGAGAACGGAGAGCAGGCCAAACATTTGTTTTAGCCAAAAGCCGCAAGAAAATTTTCATTTTGAAATATGCTTTCTGAAATAATTTCACTCTTATGACAGACCCCGGACCCATTACCAAGACCCCAAATAACACAACGACGATGACGACGACGACGACAGCGCAAAAATTGTAATATTAATTTTGTGTACACGAGACAAGATAGAGAGGGAGAATGGGAAGAGTGAGAGAGAGGGATGGGTGACAACGGAAGGGCATGCCCTTGATAAACCCACAAACCGACGATGCACAAAACAATGAGCAAGGATTCATAATGGAATTTCGTTGCGGGGTAACAATAACACAAAAGTCAAGACGTAACGGAAGCAAAAGGCCCCAGCAGGACCTGAAAGGCTAGCTAAGTAAAAGCAGAAGGAGGAAGCAGGCAGAGAAAAAGGGCGGTAGCAACTTTATTATTGCCATTTCGTCTATGTGTGTGTGTGTGTGTGTGTGGGTGGGTGTAAGTGAGTGTGTGTAAAATTTGCCACACTGAATTTGTACGAAGGAAAAGTGTCACCGGGGAATTAAGCTCATCAACGCTGATGACCATGATTCAACTCTTAACTAAAACTCAAGTTAAGACAGCAGCAGCCAAAAGCAGGAAGGAAATGACAGAGAGCAAGAGCGTAAGAAAGGAAATGGACCAGTCAAAGATAGACAGAGAGAGAGAGAGAGAGAAAGAGATACAGTTAAAGACAGAGTCGAGTCTAAGCCAAGCAGCGACAGCTTAAGATAAACTCCAAGTGGACAGGGTATATTAAAAATCTACCGAAATGAAAATGAAAATGAAAACGCATTGCTTGAGAATGAAAATCTGTTGGCATTTTCCGTTCGCCTTTTCATTTCGTGTTTTCTTTTTTTTTTTTTTGTTTCCCCTCTCTTTTTGTGTGTGTGTGAAAAGGTAATCAAAATAAATGAGCGACATTTTGCTAGCTGGCTGTGATGAAAAGAGCAGAAGTAAAAGCAGAACTGAAGCAGAGCAATGAGCAAAATGAGCAAAATGAGAACCTAGAGTTGACTAGAGAAATAACTCGTTAGGTTGCCGTTGAACAATGAACGTTTAGGGGTTTCCCAACTAACGGCAAAATGACGGAAAAGGGACCATGTACAGGAAGCAGGAAGCTGCAAAACGATGGCAGCGATTTCCTCGTCAAATTATGACTTGTTTGTACAGCTGTCAGTCGCTGCCGCTTCTTTCTCTCGCCTCTCGCTGTCTGTGTGTGTCTAAGTGTGTGTGTGTGTGCAGAGCAAAACCAGTAATCACTAGGAAATCTGTTGGGTTTCTTAACAAACTGTAGCTGACAGCAGCGTGGCAGCATCGAGACTCAGACTGAGACGTTTCAAGAGATTTATTAAGTTCTTTCGTTCGTACTGCATTAAGTTATAAAATAAAAGATGTAGCAATTGCCTGTTCATTTCCCTCTCTCTCCCTCCTCTCTCCACCATCCTCCACCCACAACTCTAAGAATTATGAAATTTTAAATAGAATTTTTAATGCACAACTGCCTGTGAATTCCAAGAATTACGACTCCTTACTTTTCATTTTACGCTAGTTTTCCTTCATTTGTTTTTTTTAGTTTACTTTTTACTTTTTTGCATACCCTACTCACATTGAAAATGTACAGAATAGATTTGTTTTGCATGTTACAGACAGTTCTTGGGAGCATATGCGACTACATAAAGTATACGCAGCTCTTTCAGCTTTGTTAAGTATACGCAACGTAAGCAAATTTATAGAGCATATGCAAAATATTCAAATTTGCTAAGTATGTGCAAAACATTCGAATTTATTGGGTTTGTGCAAAAAAAATATTTCACTGCATTACGCATACGCCACGTTATTTACTTTATTAAGTATACGTAACATGGACTACAAAATTAAGAATACACTACATTAAGTATACGCCAAACTCATAATATTTTACAATATTACGTATACGCAACAATAAAATGCAGAGCTTATTTAGCTTATTTATTCGATTGTTTAAGCAATTACATTCGCGTCATGATTTTGTAGGCTTGATGATGTTAATTTGTTTTATAGATTCCTCATTTCCTATAATACTATTTTCGAAATTTGTAATTTATTTATTGGAAACTTACAAAAGAATATTTCAAAGATTAATGTTTTAATTTTAGTTTATTTGAAAACTTCCAAATGCTTTGATTAATAGGAAATTAAGTCAAATAAATAAAATTCTGCAATTCAGTATGCGGCTGCAATTTCATTAAGATCGAACAATAAATGCCATAATTTAAATAATTTATTTCAATTTTTTCAATTTCTTGTTTTTTACTGTCTGAAATTTGTTTTACAGTTTCATAATTTAGTTTATTACTATTTTCGATATATGCGATTTATTTATTGGAAACTACAAAAGAATATTTGAAAGAAGAATTCATTAAATTAGATCTCTTGCTTTATTTGATGCCTTTAAAAAAGTTTGTTGAATTGGAAATAAAGTCAAAAAATTCTGAAATGAACTATGAAATTCTGTAATCCATTGAAAATATCTACAATTTTATTTAGATCGAATTGTGATGCCTAACATTATAGCAGTCTCTTAACTTAAGTAAACAATCTTAAATCTAAGAAGAACGTTTTGTAGCTTGCAAATGAAGTAAACTTAGGGTATTCCACAGTCGATCACGCGCTTTTTCTTCGAAGTAAACAGACTGTCTTGTATGCCGTTCTTCCGGCACTGGCAAATGCTGGGGTCCCCAATATCCGGCCAACCTGTGTCCATATTTGCCTTCAAAACGACGAGCACCATCAGGGACCTTAAACATATTTAGATAATATATGTATATGGAGGGGGAGGAGGGCAACTTGTGACTTTACTTTGCCTCTATGTGTATCTGTGTGTGTGCATTGAGTGAAGACAAATATCTCACTTAAACTAAAGAGCAATCAGCACAATAGCAGTGTGTCCATAGGTGCACTTGAGACACCCCAAAAAGAAAACCAAAAAAAAAAAAAAGTGTAAGTAGCTTGGCCGCCGAGGAATCATTTTTGGGTAAAAGATACGCTTGGAATTTTTGCTGGACTCGTCGTAACTACGATTTAGCAACAGTTTTAAAGCCGCCTACCAAGTTTGGCCATGTACCGCCCATAAATTACCATTTGGCAGCTACCAGCAACGCCTTTTCCTGCTCCGCCCCCCACACAACCCCACAGAAAACTGCCTACAACGCCCATATGGGCAACTGAAAAGCCGCTTTCTACGCTGTCTTTCTTTTTTTTGTTGCTGTGTTAGTTAGAGGAAAGGCGGGCATTACGCGCACTTTGCCGCAAGTCGTTTGCTTATCAGCTTTTTCGGCGCTGTCCTTTTGGACAGCCAAGCATCCCAATGAGCAGTGAGCAGTGAACGGCTAAGTGAACTTGCCTGGCTGCCTGGCTGGCTGGCTGGCTGTCTGGCGTAATGACTACTTTCAGTATGAGCTGGAGTTAGTTGCGAGAGGAACAACAAGCGACCAAGCCAAAAGCAGAAAGCCGACACGTTCGTTGGCCCCTTATCATCGTTTATTGTTTGGCTACATATTTTATTTGGGAGTTGCAGGCGCAACAACTTTCGCTTGCCTTCGCTTGGCTCGTTATTATCCTATTAGGATGTGACAGCAGCTCAGAAACTTTTCATTCACACACAGAGAGAGAAAGAGAGCAAAAAAGAAAGAAAGACACAGACTGAGGCAAAGACACCCACTGCACACACATGTCGTATACATAACGCTTTTTATATACTATCGTCTTGAAGACATTACAAGCTCGTTAAAGTGAAATCAATGTTGTTGTTCTTGTTCTTGTTCTCTGCTGTTCACTTTGACTTTGCCCTTGCCTTTGCCTTTGCTTTTGGTCCTGTCTCGTCCTGTCTTGTCGTGTCCTGTCGTCGCTTTATTTGGCTATGTATTTTTATTTCATTATAAGGATTTGGCTGCCTTTTTGCTGTTATCTGCGGCAGTTTATGTGACACCGGAGGCAACTGACCATGAAAATTGTTAAGCCAAATGCACAAACATATCAACTATACTCCCCTTCCCCCCCCAAACACAGACAACATTTATATATATATATAATATATAATGATATTTATAGCTTCAACAAACTTCGTCTCGCTGTTAGCTGTATCTGTGTTGTGTTGCGGGGGAAGCACAAATCCTCAACTTAACTGCAATTTTCTACTGAAATTAAGCCACAAAGATGTTCCATTATCAGATAATAACAAACTTAACAGCCACAGCGGACTTTCAGCTAAACTTTGACTAATGTTTTTTCATGCTTAATAGGCGTAGATAAAATGCAAAAATTCAATTATATAGTGTTAGCCTGACCCAAATACTGTTATATAGAATTCGTTAGCTAATGCGATTATCCACCAAGCTAATTATTCCTTTTGCAGCAGAACAAATTTAAATATTTTCATGTTGTTAAAGTTGAAAGGAAAGTGTATTTATATTATTATATTATCATTTTTTCTATATTTTCTAGAAATAACCCTAAAATTTTTATTATAACTCTTATTTTTATTATATTTACTAGGAATATTTCAAAATTTGAATAATTTATCTTAATTTTCTCTTAATTTAAAATATTTAATACTATTGCTTTCACTTAAAAAATCATATATTGTAAGGAACACTTTGTTGTTCTTGAATTTAATCAGCTTTAGCTGAAAAGATCCAATTAATACACCCAATTCATAATTATATTTCTCTTAAACTCATTTATTTGTATAATTTATTTTCATTTAATTCAAATAAAGTGTTCTATAAATATAATTATGTATTGTACAATTCATAATTGGCGCTCATATCTTTCTCTACCTTCAACATAGAAAGATTAAGTGCAATTACATTTAAATCTATGCATGTTGAAGGTGCTCCTACCTCTTCAATGACATTTTGTGGGCTTATCAGATTTGTAAATAGCATTTAATGCAATGACAACACCTGATGATTAGTCATTCTTCAGACGTGGCCAATTAGTCACCTGAACGATCTCTGCAAATGCCAAGAAAACATTGAAATATTATGCATGCAAATACTTGAACACTTTTGTACTTGTTGCGATTGTATATCTGCATTTTTACATTAATCCGCTGGGAACGAGGAAGCACACCAAGAGAGGTGGCAATGGAAGAGGGAGGGGAAGGGCGGGCAGATTGAGGGTGTTGTCATGATATTCATTTTTTTCTACATTTGCATTTCACACACGCCTTGGCCTGGAAAGCCAAGAACGAAGGCAACGATCTTTTAATAAGTGAAGTATGCATGAATATGTAAGTGTGATCGATCGATCGCATTGGTCGTGGAATTGAAATGAGATTGGAGGAATGGGAATGGGAATTGGAATGGAAATGCATGCACGTGACGAGTGCGTGTGATGCACTCACCATTCATTCAACACTCACCCAAAATTCCTTAGCGGCACCATTTTTGAGTGTTTGTGCGTGTGTGTGTGTGCGAAAATTTATGGCGTGCTCGCGAATTGTGGTTTGCAACGCATGCTAAAAGTTTGCCAAAAAAGATCTGCACAACAACAAACGTACGTTCGTTTGTCAAAAGCTTTTGAAAAGCTTTCGCACTCAAGAGCAACAAAAATTATGAGTGCTTAGAAGAGCAGCAGAGCGTGAGAGCATTAAGCAGAAAGCAGAGCACAGAGCACCACGATACACAGGTTGCCGGCTAGCCGGTTAATCGGCTGACCACTACAGTTGACAGCGCCAAGGGAGTGCGAGAGAGCAAGAGCGGGTAAGCAACAGAACGTGAGAACGTGAGAGAGTAAAATAAGAGAGCGAGTGCGAGAGCTTGACTTAAAAACCGGCTTACAGTGCTGAGATCAGCACAGATTTCGGATGCTCTCAATTAGAATATATGTTAACTTTAGTTATGTATGCATGTTAATGTTAATATCGGTTGATTTAGTTAGCTGGCGTTTTCATTTTGAAAAGGTGAAAACTAAATGCACAACCACTGTGCGCTGCCTCTCAACCTGGTGATCGTCGACGCTTCGACGCTGGCAGAGCCATGCTAGCAGCGAGCGGAGAGCTTTAAATTTGTGTGTCGCAAACTTAAACGCTTTAGTGAGCGAGTGATAGCCTAAGAGGGCACTACGTATTCGTAACTATTCCGAACGGTGTCAGTGTTTGTTGTGAAGTGAAGTGAGACACAGGCAGTGAGATGCCCTAAGTTCAATATCGTAACCAACTAAATGTAATTCAACAATTAACAACAACAACAACAACGAAAAAGTAGTGAACATAAAGAAGTGACGCGCAACCGAAAAACGAAGCACACAACCGAAATAAACGTTGAAAGAAGGTGTAATAAAGTGTGAGGTGCAAAGTGAATAAACTGCACACAGAGCTCTCTCTGTTTCTCACACCCCCGTCGCCGTTGCCATCGCCATCGTCCCGTTCTTCCTTTCCTCCAGCATGTGAAGTCGGAGGAGCGCAGAAACGAAAGAAACGATATTTATGCTCTGAATGTTGGAAGAGCTTACAAAATTTACGTGGCAGGTGTGTAGACCGCTTACTCAGCGCACATTCCACACAATCCACATTCCACACACAAATATTCTAAAGACTTAATCTATATAAGAATGAACATATTATGCGGATTGTATGCAGCGCATAAAAGCAAAGGTTGACCTCCCTCTACCTTCCACCTTCCACCTTCCTACCTCCCTCTTTCCCCCCCTCACACTATGTTGTGTTGAACACCCACAACATGCATAGCGAGCATTTTTTTTTTTTTGCTGATTATATAAGCCGCAATGGTTGTTTTGTTGACTTTTTTTTTCGTTGGGGCCTTGGTTAGTTTTGTGACTCGAGACACACATATGTGGAAAAACTGTATGTTGCCATACAGATAAGATAGCGCATATCTAATAATATCACACAAAACGGCCATAACGTCATATGCTCGAAAAGAAAAACGAAAACCGAAAAACAATTTCTATTTGTTTATATTGTGTGTTTCGTTTCGTACGGAGGAGAGCTTGGATGTTTTTAGATTCCAGTTGCCAGTTACGTTCCAGTCGAATTCAATTCCATAATATAGTACGATCCATTGCATGTGCGTACGCATTTTATTGGTTTTCGTTCATTCTGTCTTTTGGCACTGGCATTTGCTAAATAATAAACAAATTATAAATAGGTAACTTAATAAATGTACAGTAAACTAGAAACTAAACAAAACGAACAAACACACACATCAGCACACGCACATACAAACATCGATACGTACATAAATACATACATACATATGTATGTATGAACACAAAAGAGACAAATGAAAAACGCACACAACGCCGAAAGCTTTTTTGTTGTTTTTTTTTTTTTGCTTTTTGCTTGCTTTGAGAATATGCTGCATATCTGTGTGTAGTATAGTATTTGTGTAGTTGTACATCTGTGTGTCAGGGTGTGAGTGTGTGTGTGCGTATTTTGTTTACACAAAAATCAAGGTTAAAAGCGCAAAGCGACAACAAGCGTAAAAGGTGGAAGCAAATAAATATATCGCTCAATAAACGAGCAATGATCGAAAAAATGTCTGTGTACATACTCATACTACTAATACTATTACTACTATAGCAGTGTGTGTGTGTGTGTGTATGCTGCGGCAGCATTAACCATAAGTACCAAAAATGAGCCATGCGAAGTCTATTAAAGCGTAAAGCGTAGAGCGTCAACTGCTAGTTGAAGTCAAAGAGAGCGTCGTCCATCAGGCAGCGTAAGCTGAGCCCATGCCTTAAACCAGAGCAAAAACAAAAACAACGCCAAAAGAAAAAAAGCGAATCAAAATACGCAAAACAAAAAACAAGAAAGTAAAGCTCAGTAAGAGTCGAAGCTTTCATACTCTTTTGACTTTGCGCACAACTCTTTTTAAAGAGTTTTAAGTTGAGTTTTTGTTTTTTTTTTCTTTGCTTTTTGGATCTTGTCCGAAATGTGCAGTTAAGGTCGACATACATAAACTTTTAACTGAGACATAAGTCGACTTCAATTGGCCGATGTCAGACTGAAGTTTAACTGCAAGTAATCCGATTAAAATAATATGATTAATTATGAACGAGTAAATTCGCGATTTGCATAGTCTTATGACAATCAATAATGAAGCTCTGACGTTATTTTTTTAATTTTGTATTTTTGGCATATCTTTTCACATGAACTGACATTGATTCCATTGGATAATCATATTATCTCTGAAAATGGCAGGAAAAATACCAGACAACCGCCAAAGTGTCGATAAAAAAGCGTAAATAATTTGCACTTTTTATTTATGCCATCATAAGTCAGTGTTACTATTGTAGACGAATCCCATAAAATTCTTAAATTATTCGCTACTCCATTTTGTTGACAACCGAAATCCAAAAAAAAAAACTCATTTAAAAGATTCGCTTCCAGAAAAAAACTTCAACTTTTCTGCGAATATTGTTGCCAAACATTTGCAATTTATTAACTTTTTAATGTATGCGGCAAACAGCAAAAATTCTATTCTGTTTTTATTCCAATTAATATAATATAAAAAAAAAACATATGCAATTTATTAACTTTGTAATTTATGCAGCAAAACAGCACAAATTCTTTTCTACTTTTATGCCAATAAACAAACGTTGAATTAGATTTGTGCTCAGTTCTGAAATGATGAAGACTTGTAGTTCCAAAACGTGCTAGAAACTGCAGAGAAAAATGCAGAAGCTGGTTACGTTGAAACGAGAAATGATAAGGCAGGCAGTCGGTTCTTTTCATGCAACATGCTGCAAAGTCATAGCGAAAGCAATTATGCCGCTTGCAAGTGTATGGAAATGGTGAACAGAGATGGAGAGTGGAGAGTGAAACACTTGGGATTGAAGTGTAGTGGAGTGAAGTAAAGTGAAGTGAGTGGAGTGTAGCGGCCACAGAACTCTGAGAGACCAAAGTCAAAGCAAAAAGCCATAGCCAAAGTCCAGAGCATAAACGACGAGCCAGCCAGTCAGCCAAACAGTCAGAGAGTCAGTCGACCAGGCCAGAGTCAGACCCAAAGCTGGGGCTATGTTGTGGCCGGGTTGCAATGCTTGTGTATGTAATTGTGTATGTTGAAACGAGATGACGAGCTTTATTTTCTGCGGTAGCTATAGCAACAACATTGCCTCCACCACCGCCGTCGCCTTCTTCACCCCTTCCCCACATCTTTGCACTCTTTGCAACACCCGCTTCATCAACGTCCCTTTCAAGTGCTGCTGCTGCTGTTGCTGTTGCTTTTGCTGCTGGCTCATCAAAAAAGCCAAAAGTTGTTGAACGTGAAATTATTGTACGCGAACACGAGTAAATACACTCGCACTCACACAGACAGACAGACAAACCAACACACACACACACACACACACACATGCAAGCGAGTAGAGACCGTCAACTTGGACGTTGTTGCTGCTGTTTTGCATGTGTAGCGTCTCAAGATAAATAACAAAACAGAAGAAGCAGCAGCTGAAGAGAGAAGCAAACAACGCGAATGTGTGCGAGCGTAAGTGAGAGAGAGAGGGAGAGAGAGCAAGCGTGAGGTTGATGGAAAAAATCAGCCAAAACGAAGGCATGAAATAGATGCATCAGATTTCGCATTCAAGTGAAATTTATGGCAATCATAAAGCTTATCTTGCTTTCGAGGTAAAAACTTACAGTTAGCATTGGGTAGCGCCCCAAACTCTAGACTCTAGACACATCAGACCGTGGAGAGGGGGGTGGCAACAAAAGCGGGGGCTGTTGGCGGCAGCGGCGACGGCAGCGGCAGCGGGAGTTAAGCTTTGCGAGTACTTAACGCTCTGTCTCGTCTGGGGTTCAACAAAGCTCCATTCTCCATTATGCTCAACTGATCACAGTTGTTGCTGTTGCTGTTGCTGTTGGCGTTAAGCAGGCAAACATAGAGCTCAAGACCCGAGAGCGTACCGAGTGTAGTACGCTCGCTATCAATGTTTAGTCATCTACACAAATATGTGCAAAGAGAGAGAGCGAAAGAGATAGACAGTAGCTTACAGTAGAAAAGAATGTTCTGAGGGGTTTCACATACTCATGAAAAGTATTCACATACTTATGAATTCGATACAATATTTGCCGGTAAAGATATTATGTTATTGTACTTTTATTATTTATCTATTCCATAAATTTTCTTAATTTATGTTCAAATTTTTATCATAAAAAGCAGATTAATGAAGCTCTAGAGCAACTTTGTAAAAAAGAAGCAAGAAAACTATTAAAATTCCATATAATTCCATATAAAAATACTATGTTCATTCAAATAAAATATATCTCACAAATTTACATATAAAAATACTATGTTCATTGAAATAAAATATTTCACAAATTTACATAAAATATCTATAATGCCACACTATTGATTAAAACTCTAGACATGCAATATGATGAACATACACTGACGAGCAAAACTGAAATTTTTTATTTAATGCACTCATTTTAAAGATCTTAGTCATGTTTTGTAATTTGTATCATTTGCTGCTTTCTGGCAAAGTTGGCAGCTGTTTGTTATCAGTTGAGGAGGGTGACGAGCCGGACTGTGAGGGGGGTCAGGGTGTTACAGTTTTGCAATCTGGTTATTTTTTTAACAAATATTTTTATTAATGATTGTTTAATAATGAGTCCACATCCCCTTAGACTTTTCCAACTCTTCTATGCGATTGGGCATACTTTGGGTATACCGTTGTACCATTTCCGGGGGAAAAGCATTCCAAACGTCCTGTGTCCGTTCCCACAACGCCTTCATTCCACTTGGAGGAATTGCATACAAGTATTTCGCCAGCTGCGATTTCACGTGACTCCACAAGTTTTCTATTGATAGATTGAAATTTCTGTTTTTAAATCCCATTTTCCACCAATATGCACGTGTGCTTTAAGTTGTTGTCTTGCTGAAAAACGCATTTTTCGGCAGAAAGACCCATATTCCCAATAACTTTCGGAAGATTTTCTTGCAATATGGCTAGATATTGCTCCTTTAGCATTATTCCATCGATTATAATAATACGTTTAATAATACGTTTCAAGCTTGAAAGAGGGAAATAATCTTTAAAATAGTTTGAACTTTTTGTAAACATTTCTATATGAATAAATTTTTTTTTTGTTGGTAAATGGCTTGGATTTCATAAAACAAAGCAGAGACCATCTTTCTCTTGTACTATTGTTTAAAGGTACATAAACACACACACACTTAGCTCTAAGTACACCGGGTACAAATAGTAATATTAGCTGGAAAAAGCAATGAGCAAATATGTACAATAGATAGTTGGATAGATATATGAGCACACATCGCACATTCTACGCCGTGGAGAGAGATAAGAAAGTTGGTAACTTGACAAGCGGGAAGAGCTAGATTAACCAGCAGACACGCTAGAGTTGAAATAGGCCGGAGAGAGAAAGAAAAAGCCAAGCTGGATATATGTACATATATGTATGTATGTATGTATGTAAGTTGTTTTGTACAGAGCTAAAGCAGAAACAAAGAAACACTCGCACTTCCACATAGATTGTAATTCATCTCTTTGGTTTTTGCTGTTCTCGTTTCTCTTCAATCTGGTAGCTGTAGAATTTGGCAACTCTTTGGGCCAGAATTGCGCAGTTTGTTAGCTCAGACACAAAGAAAACCAATTACGATTTGTGCAAGCATATTTTTAATACATTTTATTATCAGTCTTATCCAGGAAGAAATCTTAAAATTCTTCTTAATTTCCCATCAAAATTCTTAAACAGTCTTCTTAATTTCCCATAAGAGTTTCCAGATAAAAATCTTCATAAACATTATTACTCAGTTGTGTTGCGACACAAAGAAAATGGATTTTACTTTTTCTTCTCAGTCTATTTTGGACACTCGTAAATTGTTAATTTAAACAATATCTTTCAAGAACTGTCAGAAAATATCTTTAAATAGATGCATCATTTTACAAAAGAATTTCCAAATTATGAATACTCGTAAATTGTTAAATTGAACAAATATATTTTATCAACCGGCAGAAAGTTTCTTAAAATAGATGCATTCATTTACACAAGAAATTCCAAATTATGTTCAATAAAGATATTCTCTGAATTCATCTCAAATTTTCCACAACTTTTTCTTTTACTTTTTTCGTTGCTTTAAAAACTTTTCAAGAAACTGTCAATACTTAATTTTGTCGTCTATTCCATCAAACTTTCCATAAGAAGTTCAAAATTATTCTTTTTTTTTAAATTCTGTATTATTTTTATCTTTGGTACAGAATCATTTATCAATTCTATACATTTTTTCTTAAAATTACACTTTATTATAGAATTTTGCATTATTTAAACTTCAGTACAAAATCTTTTCAAAAAACTATTCTTTATAATTAAAAATTTTTATTTCTGTGTCTGTGTTATTATTAATTTAGTATCAAGACCTTTTCTAAAAACTGTTACTTAAGATTTAATGAGAGTGTTCTAAAGAATTCATTCTAAATTTTCAATCCTCAATTCAATAGAACATTCCATAAGAAGTTACAAATTAAATTCTCTATTAATTTGATCCAAATTTTCCTAAGAAACTGTCAATAATTTTTAGGTAAAATCGGAAATATGTTGCGATAATGTTCAACAAGTTGATTCCAGACACTCTTTATTGTATAGCCTGGGATCTGGAACATAAATCAGAAGATTCTTATAAAAAATGGAAACTATTCATTGGAATTTTTGTCTATTTATCTTTTGTTCAACGTGCAGACACTTTCATATAGATATAGTTGTGTATAAATTGCATTCAATTGATGGCGTAAACAATTCATTATGAAGAATTCTATTATTAACTGAAAATTAGCGAATCGAATTCGATTCGATTCGATTTTCTGTTTACACAGTGGAAATTCTTTTGCCAAATTGAACCTGACTGTCAAAACACTCGAAGTCGAAGTACATGTGGAGGAATTTCATGTGATAAACGAAAAATGAAATGAAACGAAACGAAACAAGAGTGAATGAACCATCTATGAATCATGTTATATAAGATACGAGACCATATTTCCCTCCTCCCCCCACTTCATAATGGGAGTAGAATTTAAGAACCTGGTTGAATCATCACTTGGTGGTGTTGTGGGGGGATGGGTTGATTATATAAATATTTACCTAGCAACTGATGCAGTCGCATGGGTGCATTCAATTGGAAGAATCAAGTGCTGCTTTGAATAGACTTGGGCTGGATGAGAAATAAAAAGAGATAAAAAAAGTATAAAGCAGACTCTGACACTCACTCACTCACTTGTTGTTATTCACATGCACACTCGCACTTAAATACCTTATAAAATGCGAAAGCAAGCCATTTATTATTTCGAGCAACAACGAAGACGAGACGAAAAGATGTTCCCATGCCCAATTTCCAAAGCTTATTCAGTGGCAATCGGAAGTGTGGTTCATCTGAATGGTGTTGTTGTTGTTGTTGTTGTTGATTAATTAACAATTCGATTAACAGTTTGATTGATAGTTGCAGTTCGATTTTGCTTCCTTTCGATGCGATTCCCATTCGTCGTTTGCCATTCATTTAAAGCCGCAACGTTTTTAAAGGCAACTGTGGAGTGTGGCCTTCGGGTTTTGCAATCCGCTTGCCATAAATTGCAAGCTGTGAATCTGCCTCAGTGACTCGTTTTAGCATTTGATTGAATGAATATGAAAAGCAGCAGCAAAATTGATGCGAGTCCCCAATCTGAGCCAAAACAGAGGCAGCAACAGCAACAGCAACGACTGGCTACCTGTGCCTTTTCTCTGCCTGCCTTGCCCCATGTGGCAGCAACGTTTATCAGCTTTGGCTTGCCTGCTTCATTCAGGCCACAAAAACAAAAGCACAACAGCGATGAAGATGGGGCAGCAACAGCAACAGAAGTAACAACAACAGCAACAACAACCATGGACAAAAAAGCAACACTTTTCAGTTTCGGTTTTGCTTTTGTGGCGTGTGCTCGAGATACGAGATACGAGATACTCTCATCCTCATCACAGTACCGACCGAGAGTATCTGTATCTCTCTCATGAGTGAGTGAAATGTGTGCCGGGTTGCCGTCGGGTTGCCTCCGGTCATTAAAAACTATTCGCACAAATCCAAAAAAGGTTGCTATTTTTAGCAATGATACAACAGGCCCGTGTGCCGTGTACGCTCGTTCACAGTCCACCACCGTTCCCCCCTCCCTCTTCCCCCTCTATTGCCAATCCCCAATGTCTGTGACTTAGTAACGCTTCTCTCAGTGTTTACTGCCCTGTTTTGCACTGCAATTAAATTAATATACAGTTGAGCACTGCTAAAACAAACTCTTAGTAAGCTCTGAGGCATTCTCATAAATCAATCGATTAATTAATAAATTATTAATAACAAAACTAAAGCTTAATCCTTGATAAATATTACAAGCTTAGCTTTGATAAATCTGAAAATCATACGATGAAAAGTTTACTAAAAAAGGTTTTCACATACATATATTACATACTCTGTTATAAATGATTTGTTGATAACATAAGCATCACTGTACTGCAAATCAAACTAACTAATCGTAATGAGGAAATGTTTACTATTCAGTTAGGTCAATTTGTAATGAACTCACTTGTAAACATATTTCGTTTTATGACTATTTTCATGCAGTGAACAGCAATTTATTACGCAAATATTTAAAAAGCAACATTTTTCAATGTTTAATTTGCATTAAATACTTTCACACTTCATTGGCTAATTAAAGTCACGTTTTTCGGTAATAAAAATAATAAATTAAATGTGTAAACAATAAAAAAAACGGGATAATATATTAAGACTACGCTTCATTATTTAATTATGGCTTCAATTTTAAAGCTTTCACTGAGTTTTATTCAGTAATCTTTTCTAATTAACATTTCGACTCATTTAATCGCCATATCGATGCTCCACTGTACTACGCAGACGCACATTAAGCAGGCATTAAATACACATTTATTCTAAGCAATAATTTGTATAGTTGAAGGTGTCGTTTATTATAGAAAGGTTTGACTGTACACGTATTTAAATAAACACATAAAACCGCGTCTGATGTTTTCATATAGCTGCGGCTCATAGCTGTATCTGTATCTGTGGAATATTGTGACTGGGTCTCGGCTATTAAAATTGAATAAAAAATACAAAAAAATACAACAAAAATCAAGAATTACGAGGCAACAATGTGGGTTGACAATTCGAAACATTTCATTTTATTTATTTGGTTTCTTTAATTTGTTTTCATTTTTCATTGCTTTGCTTTTCTCTCTCTCTCTCTTTCCATACAGATGATATACGACGAAATTCAATTGGTTCTGATTTTGCAATAAAGGAATCACAAGCAAATACATTTTACTCGTAACTGCGATCGCAGACACTCTCCGCAAATTTCAGTCGCAAATTTCTTGCCTTCAATCGCATCGGATCGTTTCGTCTTGTCAGCCAAGGTCATATCGATTATCAGCCCCAATTTAGGCAAAATGTCGTCTCCTAGTTATATGGATAACAAATTGAAATTAACCCCCAGTTGGATGACACTTGTCCTGCTACTTACTTGGTTCACCTTCCAGCTTAATATCGCCAGAGCAACGACACGTAAGTCAAGCCAAATATTTATCTCCTTTTTTTTGTAGTCTTAATTACGAGTATCTCAGCATCTGTATCTGTATCTGTATTTGCTGATCAGTGCAAACATCATTATGGGTTAATGATCTTATCAAATTGTATGAGTATTATTATGTAGATTATAATTGTTTGCACCACGCAAAATAAGAGGCCATTGTTCAGCTCAAAGAGTCCACAGGCAGACATCTTGTAAATACGCTCGTTAAGCTGCAGTTGAAGTCTATACAAATTGAGCTGTTCAAATTGAAAGCGAGCGATACGTTATCGGTTATTCACTTTGTTTTTTTTTACATCATACTTTTGCATTTCCCTTGATTTCCATGAAAAGTTTAAAACAAGTTTTAATTGCGAATTTTCTGCATTTGAATGAAACAAAAGTGCATAATTAAGCGATTTGCAATCGCTTTAAAACAAACGTGCGTGAAAGCAATATTTATTTACTGTATTTTAATTTAAATTTTAGATTTTATATTTTCCTCCTTTAGCTTCAGTTACGATAAGATGAAAGCAATTTTGCGCAATTTCCAAGTTATTGAAAATAAAGAAAATACAAGTGTCCTAATGTGTCCTTAGGCAATACAGCAATAGTTTATCGTTTGACAGGGAATTAGAAATGTGGCAAAGCTTTAATTTGTCTTGCGTAAGCAACTCGCAATCAACTTACGAGTTTTAGTTGTCAAAGAATAGTATAAGAGATTGTGAACCATTGTCAAGTTATTTAAAATATATTTATCTATACATTTTAATTGCAACCTGTTCTCCTAAGAGCAATAGTTTATCATCTTTAATTTATAGTATTTCTTTACAGCACTCTGAACATAATGAAAAACTATCTCTATGAAAATAAATCTATTCTTATGTATATGTCTTGAAATTTCTGTCAATGTTACGATAATTTAAAGGGAAATTTAAAAAGGGAGAAATCTAGCTTTTATTCAAAAAACTTGTTTTAAATTTGTGTTTTCCCTACTAACTAATAATCTTACCTTACTTAATGAAGATTGCTCATATAAAAATAAATCTTTCGCAAAATCTTTTATAAATATAATTGAAGATTCTCGAATGCGCTATTGTCGATGGCAATCGTCCCGAGCTAATACCGTTACTATAACTATCGATAATAGTTTGGAAATAATCGATCGTTATTCGTGGAATTCAAAGCCATACAAATCTTTAATTTATATAACTTATTTGGAGCCAACTAAACTTAGTGTTTAACATTCTTTTCGAAATTAAAATATAAAAGTTTAATAGCGATTTAAACTAAAGACAATATCTTTCGATATTGAAAGAATTGGCTTAACGTTTTGATGGAATTCGAAATGAGGAAATGATTCAATTTAAATAACTTCTTTAGAACAAATCTTTAAAATCTTAAAGATTTTAGAGAAAAACTTTGTTAGAGAAAAACTGTCCTTTCAAAGTTAAATCCTAAAGTATAGAATTTGACTAGTAAAGATTAGATAAGGGATATTTCTAATCGTCACAATCGCTAAACTGATCTCACTGTTGTTTCTAGTTATCGATAAAATAGCTTTACTTTTTTTCAAGATTAGAAAAGAGGCAAAGCTTTAATTCAAACAACTTATGTTGCATAATCTAAACTTAGTGAACAACTTTTCTTACGAAGTGAAATCCGAATATATAGAATCGGACTAACAGATATTAGAAATAAAGGGCATCTGTAATCGTTACGATCGTTATCGATAGACACTTACCGTTTGCGTTAGAGCTTTGCCGCAGTCAGCTGGCAACTCCAATGACGCACTTCTTAGAGAGCGACGTGTCTCGAAATAGAGACAACGATGCCGATGCGTCTGCAAGAGGACCAAAGCGAGGTGCAGGAACAGCGAGGACACGAAAATCAAGCCGAAGGCATTGAATTTGGGCTGAACGAGCTTACGCCGGATCCACCAGTGACTGAAGTGCACAAAGTAGGTGAAGAAGCCGTGCAGCACACACTCGATGGGCACAAAGATGACGAAGATGAACAACTGGCTGCTGTGCAGCAGGCAAAGGCGTTGACTTAGCTGCCACAATCGATTGTGCAGACGCCAGAGACGCCACAACTCGGAGGCCATCCACTGCTGCTTGGCGGCCAACAGACGTCGACGCTGTGGCATGCCCCACATGCTGAGATGCAAGCGATGCGTGTGCACCGCATCCGTCAGTATGTGGTCCAAGAGGAGATTACAATGATGCAACAAGTGGCTTAACAGCAACAGCACAAGCAAATACAACGCCAAGCACAGTTGCAATCCCAGCTGGAGGCCATAAAAGAAGACGACACTGGCAAAGTATCCGCCATAGCTATGTGCCATCGGATCATGCACCAATATGAACACCGTGTGTACGCCGGATCCCATGATGGCGACAGTCAACAGAATGAGGACGCCGAGATGTTGACGTGTGTGGAGCAGCGATTGGGCCGAATCCCTGAGCCGTCTGTTGTGCAGCAGTTGCAACAGCTGGCGGCGACACGAAAGCAGCTTATTGAGCCACCTGATGTAGCACATCTGATGCCGCGTGTGCTTGTACAGCATGATGAACGTGGACACCAGCATGAGGGCATAATGCTGTAAGCCAACGAGCAGCAGCAATCGATTCTGTCGCAGGAACTCCATGCGTGAGTAGATCATGTGAAAGGCATACGGTGAATAGCAGAGAACAAACACGGCGACGAGATAGCTATGAAGACGCCAATAGCGGATACTCTGCACCGCAGGCACATCGCCGTCCCCGTTGCGGCTCAGCTGTGGCATTGTGGCAGCCATGAGGCCAAGCAGTCGACTCAGCATATAAATGCCACGCAGTGTGGCATTCGTGAGCAGATGCAGCAACATCATGTTGCTTGGCAAACTTTATAAAAACTACTGAATGAACAAAACAGTCAGGCAGTCAGTTGTTGCAACAACCTGATTCCTGTGCGTTGCCATAATTGAAATCATGATTACACGCCCACCTGCCAACCGCCTGACCTTGGCCAAGCTATTAGCCTGATTGAATTCCCATTTAGCCAAGGCGTGCACTCAACTAGAAAAAGCCTGGCAAACAAAAGGATTGCGAGGCAGCGAAACAAAAGCGTTAAAACAGAGTGAAAATCTACGCTCCTCTAGCAATCTACATCGCCATCTCCAACGCTGTCGCAGTCCTTCAATTAACCCTCTAGTCACAGGCTATTAGACGCGACTAAACTAATAAGAGACGTTTGCAGATAAGCGCACAACTTAGTAGCCAACGAATGGTGTAGATAAAGGAATTTCAATTTACTCTCCGCCACTAAAGTACGATGAGAAGTTTGTACTTAAATTCAACGTTACAGCTTGCAACATTATTTACTTAAAGTGTAACTACGTTTGTACACGAAAGCTTCTCAGGCACTTTGTGAAATTAGCGGCGAGTTCAATGAGTTTTTAATGCGAAATATTGCACTTTTCATTTGAGGTAAATCTTTTGTTCGTCTAGCCAACTTTGAAAGTTGAAAAAGCACATAATGTTACTCGTAAGTTTAGCAGCTTAAAGTATGAAAGTAATTTGTAAAAAGTTGAAGGTTTTGTTGAAATTTATTAATCTCTTATTTTTATTATAATGCATAAAAAAAGCAAATTTAACTTGACTCTTAAACATGGCCCTATTGAATTATAAATATTACAAAAATGTAAGAATGCAAGAGAGAGACGCTATAGTAATATTTCAGTAGTATGCTATTTTGATAAATCTTTTTTTCATCCAGAAAACTTTGGAAGTTAAAAAGCACATTACTCTTAAGTTTAGCAACTTTTTAAAGTATGAAAATAGTTTCTAAAAAGTTTTATTTTTGTGTATATTAGAAATCTCTTAGAATTTTGTGTTTAATCTCCTCTTAAAAAAAGTTGTAAGAGTGCTCATAATCATTCAAATATAATATTTAATGTTTAAGAATTATGAAAGCGCATTAAATTGATTTTAAATCTGCAAGCTTCTTAAAATACGAAGGTATTTTGTAAAATCTAAAGTTTAATCAACTCTGTAAAAATGTTGTGAAAAAACTCAGCTATAAATGAAAGCGCATTAAATTGCTTTTAAATCTGAAAACTTTTTAAAATACAAATGTATTTTGTAAAATATAAAGTTAAAGCAACTCTATAAATTTGTTGTAAATGAACTCAGCTACAAATACGATATGATTAAATTTTAAATAATCAAAATTAAAGAAACTAGGTATTTTTAGTAAAAAAAGTTTTATTAAATTTGCGTGCTTATAACTTATGCGTAATCGACAGCAAACTTTTTTTTTTAAATACTACAACAAAAATAACGTGCTGCGGGCAATTTTAATTAGGTTCAAAGGAATGCAAAAGCATTGAGAAGAAATTCAGCAGAAACAAATTTACGTTGCTTTTGTTTGAATTGAGTATTGTGTCGAAAACTCTCGCTGATAATCTTCGAAGCGAGCTTCAAACAGCTTTCGCTTATTACATGTCAAACTAAAAGCTTTCAGGTATTTTGGCATTAAGCTCCACCGCACGCTCCGGGAAGCTGTCGGCATGAGCATGTTTTAAAATCGTGATTCCAATCAGTGTCAGGAGATAAACTAACAATTTAAATTCTTTACACAATGGTTCGACTCAAGTGGAGGGCGTGGCAGAGAACGGAGGCAAAGGGAGAGGGAAACTTTTCCATCGCATACACTGAGAGAAATAAAGAAAAACGTTTGGCTTTCGTCTTTTGTCGCAGTCGCCTTCGTCGTCGTTGCCATCGCAGTCGCAGTCGCAGTCGTTGTATTATTAAAAAAGTTTTCACTTTAAAGAGTTTTTTCCCCCTTTTCATTTTTTTTTTGTATTTATTTTTTTTTCGTTTTTCCGTGTTTCATGCAACATAAAATGCAAAACACTCGAGTTCTATATGTACTTTAGCCTTTATGGTAAACTTTCTGCGCTGTTTATAAGTTTCAGATAGAGGAGAGGGCAGAGTGAACAAGAGTGAGAGAGAGTAAGATGAAAACAAAATACAAAAAAAAATATATGTAAAATATATATACAAAACAAAAAAAAAAGAACGAGAACAAGAACAACAAAAAGGCCATGTTGCTGCAACTTTCTATATGCTTTTGTCCTGTTATTGCGGCACTCAGCTTGCCACACTCTTGTAGGCAGCCAAGTGTGCGGTTTTTATCTAGGTTAGGTTATATGACTAGCTTTATCCTCGTTCCATCCTGCACACTGCAGCTCCCGACATCCAACTTCACGCCCGACTCCCTTCGACCGCCTGACTTTCTTGCTATCTTTCCGTCTGACTGTTTGTCCGTCTGTCTGTCCGTCTGTCTCTCCGTCTGCTTGTCTGGCTGTCTGGCTAGTCTGACAGTTGCTTGACTTTCCACTGTCGCACTCTGAAGGCTAATTCATTCACATTTTACGCTATTTCGCTCAGCAGCAAAAGCAAAAGCAACAGCTTTTTTCGCCCCTCATACCCTGTAATTGGCTGAGGCAAAGCGAAAGGTATGCAAGAAGATGTACATAAGAATTTTAACTAGCTGCTAATTATAGTTCAATTTTAGTTATTCCACATTATAAAGCTCAAGCCAGTAAAGTTAGATTAAAGCAAACTAAACATTTAATTAGATTAAATACTTTTATGCAAACTAATTTCTCTTTAGCTGTGAAATTTCTGCAAATTAAATTCTTATACAAAGCTAAACCAATTATAATTATAGCTTTGTGTGTGCAACTAAAGTATCAATTGCCCGATGGCAAAATAACATTGAGCGTTCTGTGAAATTCAAAGGCAAAGTACAAAGTATCGACAGTTGAATAGCCGCAAGGAATTTCAACGAAAATAGCAAAGGAAGTTGATTAAGAAGTTTAAACTGCGTATAATTTAATGTACATATAAACTTTAATTGATTATTGAACTAATGGAAAACGAAAGATTGATTTAGCCGAGGGTAACTCATAGTCGAGCAAGCGATAGTTAGTGCAACTTTATGTGTTGTACAAATCTGGCATTAAAAACCAAAGACCTTTGCCTCCCCAACCAACCCAAGCCTCCTCCCCCTCCCCCTCGCCACCCAGACGGGCGCTACACTTCAAAGTCAAATTGCGGACTCAATATAGAAATAAAAGCAGCGAACAACTGTCCCAACGCTGTCTAAGCCGGTCCGCTGATAAGCAGCGATGATAGAGACCGAATCACACACACATACACAAAATAATAAATATAAAGAAAGAACGAACACAAAAAAAAAACTTTAATTAAATAAAGTGTAAGAAGTTTGTTGAAGGCCCTTCAACGCTGTCAGCGCGACGAGTCGCCAAGCTGAGCCGGAGGAGGAGAAAGAGGAGTAGGGAAGACTGACAGGGTGTGGAAGTTTGGGAAGTTGTGAAGTGAGAAGGAAGAAGTGAGAAGAGCGGAGAGCGGTGTCATGTCGAGGACTTTGACTGCATGAATTTTGTGTATAGATCAAACGAAGTGCAGGCGACAACTGTGGAGTGAGAGCAGAAGCTCTTAATTTGTGCATGCGCCGAGATTGTCTCGTATCGTATTGCTTGCGAGTAAATCAAGTCGATTTTATATACAACCAAGATATTTGCTTTTGTCTTGTCCGAAGCGAAGGCAACAAAAAAAATCACATACAAAAGACGAAGACGAAGGCAAAGGCCAAAGTTCATTGTTGCCGCCGAGGAAAACTTCGAAAAATCAAAAAAAAATTAAATGAAAAGAAGAAGCGCAAAAAGATGGAATGCGAAAAATGAAAACAGCGAGCGAGCGAGAAAAGAAATTCCCATTATATGGGCGAGTGAAAATGACAAATTAACTTGAGCTCAAAGGAAGCCGCAAAGTTTCGCAGCTGCCAAACCCAATTGGCAAACAAAAGTGCGGCTGAGTGTAAAGGTAAATTCGAGACTTTAGTGAAAGGTTGCCAACGGGTACAGGTACAAACAGAGACAGAGACGGAGACAGTCAGAAACAGTCACTCACACACACACACACACCCCCCACGGATACACACACACACAAACACACACACTCCCGACAAGTTGTCGATTCAATTTGCAGATAATGCTGCGACACGAAGCTGAAGCTGAAGCTGAAGAAAGCGCCGCGACTGAGTTTCGTGTTAATTTCTTAAATGTACATTTCATTTGCACGACAGTGTTAAAATTCAAATATTGCATCTCGAAACTGGAATAGTGTAACAACAGCACACAAATTGGAATTAGTTCGGATTTATTTAGTTGTCTGAACCCCCAATTAGGTCGTTAACGAGCTGACATCGAAGCGAAGCGCTGAGAACATGTTTTTGACATTGCAAACTAATTTTATGCAGCGCTAAAGAACATTATTTTATTATTATTATTATTATGAATGCCAATCTACTTGATCACTATCTGTGTTTAGCTCTAGAGCTGCTACTCACTTAATATTCATTTAATATGCTACAAGTTTTGTGTTGCTATCAATTTAATTATTCAGTGTTTCTCATAAAAACTTAACAGCCATTAGATTATTGTTAGAAAATTAAATGCAATGTTATCACTATGAACATAACTGAAATAAAACAGTGGGGAATGAATAATAAAAAACAATAAAGATATTGGTAATTATGCAAATTATGCGGATCGTAAACAAATTTGGCATATATGCTTAATATAAATCCAGGCTTAATTGAATATTGACGACAAGTCGATTGATAGCAGTTTTGTAAACAAATTAATAGGCTTAAGTTTGGGTATATAAAAATAAAATAAAAACAATCTTCATTAAAAACTGTCAGTCTGTCTCAGATTCAGATTCAGAAACCGCAAAACTTTCAAACTTCAAACATGTTGCACAGGTTTCTGTGCATCAGTATCCTAAATGAGTCGCATTTATAAGTGTAAAATTAGCCAGCTTGATACGCCCTTATTTTATTTTAATATATATATTTTTATTATGCTGGTTTTGTCTTGTAACAGAATTTAGTATTTTCTGTATGTTACCACAAAACTTTTCACACTTACAATCTATAAAGTTACGTTAAGGAAGCTAGAGTTGAAAGTTTTCAGTTGTAAGATACCGGCTACTCATTTTGTATAAAAGCAAATCAATAAAAATATACCAAAATAAATAAAAGACCATATTTCGTATATCGTTAAACAGTTTACATATATCATAGTGGTAAAAATATACCAAAATATATGCTAAAAACCCGATTGCAGTCTCCTGTTGCGTACATGAGAAATGTATACAACTTAACCGAACCCAAGTGGAATCACATTCGTTTAAAAATAAATATTTAAAAAGGAAAAAGAATATAACAATATTGCGACCACGACATTTGCGTCAGAGATTGATTTGTCGATATCACAATCTAAAACTGTTCAAGGAGAACAGTTTAAAACGTTGACATCTTTCTAAGTAGAGATATTTAATGGAAACTTGATGGATATTATATAAATTATTATTAATTTTAAAATTAAGTATTGCAATGACTTATTACGCAGCAGACTTCAAGATCGGATGATCTTAAGTTTGGATGATCTCAACGTTTGGGAAAGATAATGTAAAAATTGTATGTGAAGATTATAAGCACAAAAAGTATGTCCGGCTGATGAAATTAAATAAATCAGGTTGTTAAACTAAAAATCGTATCATTATGTTTAACTCCAATTTGTATGCGAAGATTCTAAAGACATTAAGTATATTCGGAGATAATAGATTAAAATTAAATAAATCAGGTTAAATTTAAAATCATATTAATAAATTTACATCCAATTTAACAATTTAAAAATTGGCGCTAATTGAGGACGGGGATTTTTAACACTCAAACCAAGACGTTCTGCGGTTTGGCATTTTGGAATTTACCCAAAGATCTTTGCGGATGTTGATTGTGTACATACCAAAGACAAAGTGAAGCCTAAAACGCCATATCTTAAAATTTCAAATAGTTTGAGTATGAGGGCAAACTATGTTTTGTAAAAAGATGTTTACGCTTATGCTCAGCTTTAATTACTTAGACAGTGATTCAATGAAGACAAACAATAAATTGGCTAGCTGTTTAAAGAACTTAATTCTAGCAAGGTCTAGAGTCTATCGATTTGTCGGTCATAATACAAAAGTATTTACTTACGTATGAATCATTTGTAAACGAATAGGTATATTCTTACGCATTACACTTGAAAACTAATACTGAATCATATTGATATATTTGCAGCGTTGGATTTGGCGCCCATTCCGCTGCCATGCGATGGAATCGTGTGTCCGCCGGATGCGGAGATGCAGTGTCCGGAGGACAGCTCGATACGGGAGCTGCGTGAAATGAATGTGGATCTCATTGGCACGAATGCAGTTAGCGGGCTCGCATCTCTGATGGCCACCACAGAGAGCAGCGCCTTCAACAGCAGCCTGCTCACCGATGATCTCTATGCCCAGTGCTGTCTCTCCAAGAAGTGTGTGTGCAAGACGTGCTACATTCAGGACTGCAACACCGACGAAGGTGAAGTTGTGGTCGAACTGGAGCCCGAGGCCATGGACACGCCTGGCCAATGTTGCGGCGATTACGAATGCCAGCAGGAGCCAAATTGCACCGAGGTGCGAGAGACGGAATTCAGCTGGTTGCAGAGCTGTCAGCGTTGCAGCTGCAAGTCGGGCACCAAAATATGCGAACAGAGCTGCGATGAGAGTAATAATGCCATCTGCGAGTCAAAGAATCTGAATACGTTCTTCAAGAACGGCGAGAGCTGGGTGGATGGCTGCTATCACTGTCAGTGTGTTAAGGGCGAGGAGAAGTGCACGATTTCGTTTTGCGGTTCCCTCAACTGTCCCAGCCATCGTCAGGTGATGCTCAAGGACAGCTGTTGTCCCATCTGCTGGCCCAAGGATGCGCCCATGCCCAACTCTGGCAACTATGACGAAGGCTATGGCTATCAGCGTGAACACGAGGATCCCAAACGGCAGCTGGACACGCTGGATACAACCACAGAGCTGCCAGCAACAACAACAACAACAATCACAAGCACAACCACAATCAGCAGCAACATCCCCTCGACCAGCAGCACCAGAAATGAGCTACAAACCACGACGCCATCACCTTGCCAGCATGACTTTGCCAATGTGGTTGAGGTTGTGCATCCCAAAGTCGCTGATCGTGTTTATTTCGTGATCATCGGAGTGCTTATAGTAATTATCGCAGTGCTCTATATATACATCAGGCATCTGCTTGCCAAACAACGTTCCTACAGACCCGTCTCCAACTTTGACGACAAGGTCTAAACAGCATGCGCCAGATGAGAGATGGGAAGATTTAGCTAAAAAGAAGAGCAAGAATTAGCTAAAATATTAAAACAAAAAACAATTATAAAGATTTGACAATGTTTAGAAATCTACAAAAAGAAACTTAGGGTAACCAAACTAGATAATAAACTCTACAGAAAGAGAAAAAAAGAAGATTTAAAGAAAATTAGCTAAAAAAGAAATGATTAAAAAACTAAATTTCAAAATGAAAAAGAGGAGACAAATAATAAGATTAACAGCAAAACAATCTATCGAGTGTCAACTGCATCGAAGAAGTTAAAGTGGGTTAAACTTAATTTCAGGCCTATCAACAACATTAAATCTTAACGAAAGTATAGAAAGTTGAGCAAAACTCTAAAAACATTTGGAAAATGAAGCAAAGAAAACCTGAAACTTTGTTTTTGAATAGTTTTCATCATTATTTTGTTTGTTTGTTTTGTATTTTCTGTAGTTTTTTTTTTTATTTTATGATTATTTTTATTTTTTTTTTTTTGTATCTAAAAAGATCTCATTTTAATTTCATTTTCACTTCCAAGCAGACATCCGCAGACGCAAAAGCAAAGTATTTTTATGAAATTACGCGCAAAGAAAAAGTTACTAATTCTAGCAAAAAAAAAAAACAAAACAATAAAGAGTTTTAGTGCAAGAAGAAGAGGAGAGAAGTAGGAATAGGAGTAAAAAAAAGAGAAGGAACATGTTGTATATATTACATCGGATGAATATATCATCCCCATCAGCGAACTAGTATTAAGCACACCAATGTTTTATTATATTATGCACGAACTAAAATGCCAAAATATTATTTCATATGACGAACGCGAATAAAAGCAAATTGAAAGAACCGAACTTAAACGAATTGTGAGGTTATGTACGCTAGAGAAAGTGAGGTTAGTTTCGAACCTAATCAAACGTTCGTTCATATTTTGTATACTAAGCGAAGATAATAAGTTAGCAGCTAAGCTAGAATATCTATGTGATATTTGTTAATAAGTGTATGTTATAAACAAATGCTATAAACAAACAAACAAATCAAAACAATTAAAAAAAAAAGAAGAATTGAAGAAAAAACAATCAAAACGAAACTGGCGCGCTATCAAAAGTATTCGCAAATGGATCAATCTACATTAATCAGCTGCTGATCGTTGCCGTTATTGTATACCATAAACATAATTATTCCCCTATAAAATCTAAATAAATAAAAAAACAAAAATGAAACGAAAATTCTGATAAAGCGCATAATATTGCCAATGAAATGTATTTATTTTTCTTGTTGGCATCCGAATCTCTCTCTCTTTTTTTATAGGCACTTTGAAGGGTCATCGAATCGTCCAAAATGTGAAAATTACTGCATTCGAATGCGAAAGCGAAAAGCACAAACACACCCACACACACATTTTCAGTATTTTATGTTCCAGCTGGGGAAAAATAAACAAGCAGAAATAACATTATTAATCAATCAATACACACAGCAATTAGCAGGAGCTGTCTGTTCTGTATGTGTCTGATTGTGTGTGTGTGTGTGTTTGGGGCAACATCGAGTGGCAACAATAAGTCAATTAATGACGCAAAATTATGAATAGCTCATTTTGCCATACAAGTGTATTCCAGCGTTTAAAGTCTTTAAATATATATATTTGCACACTTGGAATCATTTGAAAGACATAAATAATATATGGAAAAATGACGAATGAATAAATAAATAGAGCACGAAACAGACGCTGAGACGCTTAAATAAAAAATGCATCGGTTTTCCACACAAACGAGAGGTGTTGAATGACTATAAATATATATGTATATATTTGAAAAATTATTCCCAAGAGTTTCTGAGCTATTTGCACTTCTACTATAAGATACTTATAAAACATACAAATAGTAATGCTAGCACATATTTTTATGTAGGTTAATATTAAAGAAGTTATCAAAAGTGTCAAAAGTGGTCAACTGTGAGATGCCCAATACCAAAACCTAATTAATATACCGAAAAATATATACTATCACATTAAAAATATACCATAGAATGAGCAAGCGGAATAAAAATTATATCCAACAGCATCTCGATGCTCAAATTTCTTTATAAAATATAAAAATAGAAAAGGTATCAGGCACTTTTATGGAGGTAAGATTTATACTAAAAATATAAGCTACAAATTTTAAGGCTAGCAAGCACTTCTTTTATTCAGATTACTCTACTGGCAAACATTTACATTTCGCATTTATATCTGCATCACATCATCTAGATGTACATAATATATTATCGACACTTGTGCGTCTTAATTTTGGCAAAGGAATGAATTGAACACCAAA
The DNA here is from genome assembly GCA_035046325.1 of Drosophila niveifrons. Taxonomy (NCBI): domain Eukaryota; kingdom Metazoa; phylum Arthropoda; class Insecta; order Diptera; family Drosophilidae; genus Drosophila; species Drosophila niveifrons. The sequence continues at coordinate 38,171,480 of JAWNOC010000052.1, forward strand.
CTTTTAGCTCGTAAATTCGGCAATAAATTCATTCATTACGCATACGCAATGTGTGCCAAATACTTGAGGGGGATGAATTGAGTGAAATACTATTGCTGCTAACAGTTGCAAACTTCATTCAATCACTGCTCTAAGCATACAAAAAATAAGTGTTATAAACGAATGTGCACTATATCGAAGCATCTGGATAAGAAATGGATGATCCATATGCACTGTGAGACTTTCGCTTGAAACTAAAAACCTTGTGCATTGAATGCCACCCAAACTGACAGACTGACAAACATTTGTAGCTGCAGACACTTGGATATATATTCAAGAAGACACAAATGAGTACTCGTATGTTACTCAAAAGATAGCTTTGATAAGTGGCGACTCCTATTTCAATGCATCAACTGTGTTTTGTGGTCTTTTTTTTTTTGGTGTGCGCAGGTGAAAAAACCCTCGTAACATTGTCAAGAGTCTAACAAACTAAAGTGGCAAACTAGCAAGCAAAGTGGGCGGTGGAGACAAACCGTTGCCACAAAATGTTTTGACTTGAAAATTTCCCCAGATGCCAAGAGCAACAACAACACAACAACAACAACAAAGGCGAAAAAAGAACGTACAAAAAAAATTGTAAAGAAAAAAGGTTCCAAACAAACTGAGAGCTGGGCAAATTGTATATGTGCGATATATATATGAAATGATACGATACGATATGATATGCTGAGAGCATAATGTGATGCCATGATATGATTTATAATATGTAATAATTTCAATGCATTGCCAATGCCCCTCAAAATGTTGAAAGTGGGCAACAGGGCAACGCACGCACAGCAAACAGCACACAAAATACCTAAAACGAAATACCAAATGCGAGCAAGTTGCCAAGCAAGCCAAGGGTGTGCTCGACTTGAAGATACGGGTTACTATTGAAAATTACATTTCTATTTATAGTATAGTATGTGAAAACTTATTTACACAATAAAAATACTTAAGCATAAACATAATAAAGATGGTAATGAAAAATACGTTAAGAAACAGATCTTAAAAAATGTCATTTTATAGTATTGTGTTTTATCATGAAATTTTAGCTTCAACAATCTGAGCAGGCAATAATGGGTGTTCACTTATTCTAAAATAGACTTTATAACAGTTGTACTGTTCTCTCTGAATTAGTTATCCAAAATGATTAAAATTTTCAGAGAAACTAGTATTTGAAGAGACTAAAAAACAGATGAATGGATAAGTAAAGTATAGACAAATTAAAAATCTCTTGGATTATATTTTATTTTTTTATTTTTTGTAAATATTTTACTTCAATAATACATAAGCTATAAGTTTCTTAATACGTTTTAAATACTTTTCATTTTAAACATTGAGATAGTCGCATGAAAATTTTATTGTTTGATGTTAACAATAATTTCATTTCATTTCATTAAATTAACAAATATTTTATTATTTTATATAAATATAAATTGAATAAAAATGTAAAACAATTTCCCTACATAATTTATAAATTTCTTTAAAATTAAACTACCCTCTCTCCACTTTGTTTACCCGGTATCAATACAAAATACATCAAGGTATCTGGGGAATAGAGTAAGGGGATGGAAGAGGAGGTGAGGTCGGCACACAGCATGGACGCGGGCGTGTGGGGGATATAGGCGTGGCAACAGCCCTCTGGTTTTGTGGCAGGCAGCTCGCACCTCGACCTACCGCACATCGGGGTCTCTTCAAGATGGAAGGCCCGAACAATGTCGTACATTTTGCTTAGATTGTTATCAAACACTAAAATGCCATGAATAAAACACATGCCTGTATGTATGCGTATATATATATGTATGTATATATATATTTATGTGTATAAGTATAAGCATTTGAGTGGCTGCCCCCCACTCCCCTCCGTTGTCCCTCATGTGTCTCATAGTGATTTACAAATGTCGAGACATTGTGCCGTGTCGCCGAGACTCGACAAGAAAAGCACACCTAATAAAAATGGTGCTTTCGCTTATAAAAGCGAGGAGAAGGAGGAGGAAACGGGGGGAGGCGTAGGCATAAGGACCAATCGCTTCAATTTGGCTGAAAGCAAAGCAAATACCAAGTACCAGAGAGAGTCTAAGGCATTGTTACCAAAGGTTACACGTGTAACAGCCAAAGCCAACGAACACGATTGCAGCCGGCGACAAAACGACACAAACGTTTTGTTGAGGGATAAGCACAAACACAACACAGCTCTTGGGCTAAAGATCTGGGAAATAGTCATAGCTGCGATTGCGACTGCGACTTCGACTTCGGCGGCGATTGCGACTGAGACTGCGACTGCGAGTTGAGAGTGTGGCTCAAGGAAGTCGAGACTCGACAGCCATAACAACAACCAGCCAACAAAAATACAAAGCATAACAATAACAAAAGGCATAACACAATAGACTTCAAGAGCCTTGGATGACACTTTGAGTTATTTTGTTGATGCTGTAAAAACACGAGCCGAGCCCCGAAAGATATGCGATGGTAGATTTATTGAGGGTGCAGATAGAGAAAGTCACCCAGCTCAGGCCTCAGCAACAACAACAACAGCAGCAACAACTGCACAGCAAACAAAAAAGAAAAAAAAAAAGGTGAAAAGCGTCTGCCTAAAGCAGCGTTTGATAAGGGCAAAAGCAGCACTTACTATACAACAACGTCCAGTCCAAAGCTTTACTTAAAAAAAAAACTGAAACCGGAATCGGAAAAGGGAAAGGCAAAGGGTGTAGGTGAGGGAAGAAAATATAAAACGGGGGGAGGGGCAGCAACTGCAAAACGAGGAAAAACTGCGTCAATGCGTAACAGATGTGGGTTAAATCTATCACAAGAACAACGAAGAGATACTTATTACAAATTTGAAAAGAGCACTTTGAAATATGAATTAGAAATTTTAGAATTGATATCTTAGTATACCTAGTTTTTATTAATATTAAAACACAATTAACTGTCCACATATATATATAACTTACTTATATATAAATTTCACAATTATAACAAATGTCATTTCTCTTTGTAAGGAATATACTTACATATATGCACAACATTTATAAAAATAAAGCACTTAAAGAAAAACAAAAAGTGTTACAACAAAAAATTAATCATTCCTCTTTTCCTTTTTATTTAGGAATTATAGAATTTATTAAGTTAGCTTCTTTTAATTGGAGTTTAATCTTTCATTCTCTCTCTTTGTTGTTCTTTTAAAGAATTCAGAAATATTCTTTAACACACTAAAAGGAAAAAAACATGTTTAAGTATAATTAAAAGGATGTTCCTTAGAATATATCAATCTTATGTTTAAAATAATTTATAAATATTTTGACAATTAGTTTCTTTCAATTAAGAAATGTTTTCTTCACTTATACCTTATATAAGAAATTAATACTATACTATAAGAAATTAATATTATAATACTTTAATAATACTTTATTACTATCTTGTGCTTTGAATATAAAAAATAAGTAACTAGATAAAGATTAATAACTAAGGAATATTTCTGGTGGCAAAGCAACCCGCTGCCGGATGCAAAATAGACCCGCAGTATGCAATGGAATTGATGTTGTGAAATGTATATCTAAAGGACTATCAGAACCATCAGATGAAAGAGATAGAGAAGAGAGAGAGAGAGGCTGTGACAACAGCAAACTGTTGAAAGGCATTCAAGAAAAAGGACTTTAAGAAGCATGCTGAATAAGGATGCATACGAAATAAAGTGTCGAAGCAATCAAAATCATGTCGCAAAACAAAAACAAAAAAAAAACACCAGAGCAAACAAAGAGAAAATGAAACTAAGGAAAAAAGTAAACAGCGCCAGCTTTAAAATCGAGTTTAAAGACTTCAAAATTAAAGTGACAAAAGTGAAAGCAGACTAAACATCAACATCGACGGAGAAACAAAGGCAAATGCATAAATAAACAAATTGTAGGGCAAATATAAATATATGTATATATGATATGTGTTTATGTGTGTGTGAGTCGTGTATAGGACAATATTTGTATATATATATATGTATATCATATTTGGAAGACTTGGCATGAAGGGGCAATAAATCATCAAAGATGGCAATCCATTTATTGATAGCTGCAAATGACTGTGGGCCAACTATGCAAGTGTGTGTGTGTGTGTGTGTTGAATGAAAAGCCACACACACACACACACACATATATCAAAGGAACATTAGCTTAAATTTGAATTGGCAATTCACACACACACTTGCACACCACACTTGCTCAACACTCTTGCATACATTTGTACGATGGCAAAACCTCAAGCACATGTCAAAATTAAATAATGTAACGCACGATTGCTGCCCCATACTTCTATCTCTCTCTCACTCTCCCTCTCTATCTATATACACATATATATCCTTGTATTGTCCCACTCGACTCCTCTGGCACACTTGTCCTACTCGCTGGCATTGGCTTTTATTTGAATTTGCTGCGTGCGGCTGTCACTTGTCTGTTACATTCGCCATGTAAACACAACCGCAGGCAATTTTGGCAATTTGCGTCAACAGGCACAACATGGAAACCGAAAACTCTCCCCTCCACTCCCCTTCCCCCCCACACATAAAATACAACTCCAACAACAACAAACACAGCAGCAACACAACAACAACAAACACGTACAGAGAAAAAACTCAAATAAATATGCAGACAGCTACATCTCATATACACAAACACACACACACACAGTCACACACTCAAACACATTGCGGTGCCCAGAGTAACCAACGCTTAGCAGCTGAGAGACAACGCAAATATAGAAGAAGCTTCTACACCTGCATTTGGGGAGCAGGCACAACCTAAACAAAAAAAAAAGCAGGTCTACTCAGCGAAGCTGGTGGCGAGGTGCTTACAAGGTGCTAACCTGGCAAGGCTACTCGACAGTCCCCGAACTGATTTGCTCGCTGACAGGCTAAGCGTTAAATGACATAACCAATTCCAAATACCCTAGGCACTAGAGAGCGCATTACTCGAATTGAACATGCGAGTTTTTAATGTTAACATAAAATAAGATACATTATTTGATTGCTCCCTTACTTAGCTCAGCTCAGCAACTCTTAGGATGACTGACAAGTTTAGCTTAATAAACAATTTGAAAGAAATAAAGTGAAAACATAACCATAATACAGACTTAAGAATCTTGAGTTTAACATTTAAAGTCAATAAAAACTTTTCTTTAAAATGTAAAGATTTTAGTCAATTAAATTTTATATTTGAAATAATCAAAAACAAATATGTGCTATTTTAGTAATTTAAATTTCAAAGGTAACAATTTAAATTTTCAAGTTTATAATGATTGAAAATAAAATGTATAATGTCAGTATATATAATGAAAAGATTTGAATACAAATAACTCACAGTTAAGAAACTTAAGTTTAACATTAAGCCGGTAAAATTCTTACTCTTAAAACCAATTTCCATAACAGACTTTAATTCCATCTCATATTATTTATATTTATTCAATTTAATTAAGTATATAATGCTTTTGATTGTATCGAAATATTTAGTTTATAAATGAGATGTTAATCTACCTTATTGTTACTTTTGAATAGTAAGCATTCTCCACTTACATGAATTAAAACATTATTGAGAAATAAAAATTAATAAAAGCTACTACCACAAGGCTGTGAGGTACTACCTTGGTAAAGTTTTGGAAGGTCTTAAGCCAAATCGCAATACCTTGGTAATTATTGAACAGTACTTAACTAACTAACATTTATAATATCAACGTGACCAGTAAAAGGCATCCTTATAGTGCAAATACGAAAATAGGATAATTTTTATTATGATTTTTATTTTTATTATTATTTATTTGTATTAACATATATACAAAATAATCCTTTTTATCGCACCAAAACGTTTGGTTCATATGAAAATTACAACAACAAATTAAACAACTGTGATATTAAGTTATTAATAATGAATAATAAGTAAACTTTACTCAAATATTTTTATAAAAATAAATATATATTAAGTAAAAAAACATAAATCTTATAAAAGGCTCTAAGGTGCTACCTCGGTAAGGTTCAAAGAGGTCTCCCACAAAATAGCTACATTTCAAATAACTAAAGTACAGTACATTGTTCTTTGTAGTAAAACTTATTTCAAATTCCCAAATAAAATCAGTACGTACTCAAAACTTGAGTGTGGCTATTAAATAATTTATGCATCTCGAGCGAAGTGCTACCTCATGTCTGAGACATGTTCTCTTGGGTATAGATTCTATTCTGCTCATAAACGGATTTGTTTCGAAGCTATTGTTGTCAACAGTTGCATACCCTAGAAAATCAGAAACAAAATTAATTAAAGAAATGCATTTAAAACTGGGATTATGCCTTATAGAATGCGCTCTTTAAACTTTATCTTGGAATGAAATCAAAGTAACAAAACTTCAGAAATCGAAGAAAGACAAATAAAGAATTCCATTTAAAAACATTATTCAGAGACTTTACAAATCAGATAAGATAAGAAATTTGACACACATACGTAAATATGATACATAAAATAAAATTGTAACAATATTATATATATAAAAATTATATATATTAATCTGTATTTAAGAAATATATCATTAAAAAAAGAATTCTATGGAATTCTATCGAATCAATTGATTGCTTCTTTCAACATTTTGCATATAACCCTTACTACATATGAGCACAGGGTATTGAAAGTCGTTGACTGCGCGGTATGAGGGAAATATTACAAAATGCTCTGCAAACAGAACGAATGTAAAATAAAAGAAAAATAAAGCAACAAAATCGAAAAATGCTAAAGCAACAAAAAATTGCCAAATTCAACAATGTCGCACACCCACACTCACACAAAGCGAGCGAGTGAGGGAAAGAGAGAGAGAGATACAAAGAGAGAGAGAGAGAGGGAGAGAGAGAGAGACTGTAGCAATAATACAGAAGAGACACACGTGTAATTTTATATTATGTAGCTACAAAAATGTATAAATATTTGTGCAAGGTAAGCAGAATTTTTATATTCGAATTTTGTACTCGTATAGGTATTCACTCAAGTATTCGTTCGCACTCATCCACCTACAGACACACACACACAGACACACACACAGACACACATATTTGTGTAATGTGTGGAAAGCAAAAAAAAACCTTTAAATTGTTGGCGTAAGCATCTGCATGCACCACTAAAATAAATCAAGAAATAACATTTACACGTTCGTTTTATGTTGTATTTGCTACGTAACAATAAAAGCAGACAATCTGTAGATGTAGCATTCACTCTCTCTCTCCCCTTCACTCTCCCTTATGCTGCTGACACGCCTTTGTCTAGGCCAATTTCATAGGAAAAGAAAGCGCAACGGTAAATATGTTGGGACAAAAGGACAGGCTAACGGCAGGCAGGCAGGCAGGCTAAAGCTGATGCTCAAACCTGAAGCCGAAGGAGCTAAGGCAAAAGCCAACACCAAAGCTGAAGCTGAAGCTAAAGCCAAAGCCAAAGCCAATGCCGAAAGCCGAAAGCCAACCAAACCAAACCGAGACAATGCCACAAAGGAATTATTTACTACGTGATACTACAACACTAAAGTCATTCGCCGGTATAAATGTGCTCTGGGAACAAACACTGCCTGATTCCCTGCCTTCCTCATCCCTGCCTTCTGCATGCTCTTAGTGTTTGTGGGGGGGATTCCCGCATTGGCTCTCGAGTGCAGAAGGGAGTGCTATTAATACATAAAGAAAGCATTTCTCACCCATAAGCACAAAAAGGCCATCGCCATCGCCATCGCCAACGCCATCGCCACAGCATCAGCAACAGCAGCAACAGTAACAGCGGCACACGGCGCATTATCCAAACGACCGCGGCAGCAAACGAATCAACGCTACAAATACCCTGTAATTAAGTCACATGCAGCAACAGTCTATGAACAACTCAAGTAATTAGAATATACTTCAATATATTCAAATTCTATTTTGAAAACAGCTTTGCTCAAATCTATATCGATTAGCTTTAGCTATAAAATATCGGTATGTATTCGGTAAAATATCTAAATCTTGGCTAACGATATGTATTTATTTTATCTGTTCGAATTTCTTAAAATGTTCCAAATTCTTGAGGGATTTAGAAACATTTTTCTATCGCACATTCTTTACAATTTGGTTGTTTTTTTATTGGTATATTAAGCCTGATTTCTGTCTTGTATTTTTGTTAATATACTAAATGAAAAAAGACATCACTTTTCAGATATTTCAAACAATTAAGTGTTTCTTTTAGTTTTTTAATATATGTTTTAATTTGTACAATTCTTATTTCAAATATACCAACATATATACCAAAATATACAACTAATTCTTTAATACCTTGTTTTTGTATTTTTAGTATAAATTTATACCATAAGAAATACAAAATTTAACACATAACATAGCAGCCATAAGTATTGTTCAGATAATATTTATGTCTAACAATACTAGAGTAGTTATTTTATATATTTTTGTAGTATAAGTATATAAGTATAAGTATTTACTATGATATATACCATAATCTATAAGTATAAGTATTTATTATGATATATACCATTACCTATAAGTATAAGTATTTATTCTGATATATACCATAATAAATACTTATGTATACCATAATAAATACTGATATATACCATAATAAATACTTATGCTTATATATCACAATGCATCCATAAATTTGTTTAATATATCTATTTTTGTAGTATTTCAAAAATAAGCTAAATTCATAAATTATTTCATTTTACACATTTAGCATTTCATTTTAAATATACCAAAATTCTTAGAAAGAATTCATATCAATGAATTCGCATCCGAAATCAATTTCCACAGGATATCTTCTAGTCGTTTATTAGTGCACAGCTACAGCTAATAAATATTTTTTTTGTTGTATTCTGCTGATGCTACTCGCTGTGCTGTGGCTTGGGCGAGCTTCGCTGTCCAACTGGAAAAAGCGCAATAATAAAATTGGGAAATTGGCTTTAAGATGGGGATGCGGCACAGACCCCATCCACTTCTGCTGATGCTGCTGCTCCTGCTGCTGCTGCTGCCACCGATGCTCAGCTGCTCAACTGCTTTGCCACATCTAGACGCAAGCTAATCAGTTGCGCGCCAGCTAAGTAACTTTATTAGACTATTATTTTAAATTGCCTTGGCCATTGTTACATGTCCGCTGTTCGCTGTTGGCTCTTCTATCTGTATATTTCTCACTCCCACTCTCTCTTCTTCCCTCTGAGCTCTTCGCTATTCGTTGTTCGCTGTCTGTGGTCCATTGTCTGTTGTAAGCTAAGCTTTGGCAAGCATTCTATTGTGAAATGCTGTTTGGCATTCTATGAGAGTCCCAACGAAAATAAGAAAGTTGCATTCGAGTGTAATCGAAAGGTTGCAAACGATTGTACAGGGTCATCGATGCGTACTAAAAAAAAAGCTGACTGTACTCCAACGATCCACCTGCCCCCAATTGTGATTGTTGTGAGTGCAATTAAGGGGGGGATTATGGTAAGAAATAAGCAAAGTTATCGATACGCGATGCGTTCTCTAAAGAAGGAGATGATAATAAAGCAGTTTTATTGTATTTGAGTGCAGTTCATTGAGGGGAAAGCTGTTAACGACTCTGTAAAAGAAAGCACATTTAGCAGTAAAATGGAAAATCTTGATGAAGTTAATAGTATATTGAGAAGCTGCTTTAGTTGGCGATTAAAGAGAGAAAAGTCTAGAGAAAGTCTAGTTTTACTGTATGAACATTCAGCTGCAAAATTAAGAATAGCACCATTTTTTATATTTTTGTTTAAAAAAGTATTATGGTTTATGTATATAATTTAGTTGTCTTTCAATATTTGAAGCCAAATCGGGTAATAATATTAGCCGTGTTTTCTTTTACTTTTGTTAAATTTATAAACCGAAAAATATATACAAGTTCTATAAATAATAATAAACTGTAAATGAATACTATAAATAACAGTTCAAAGTAAGATGAATGTGGTGGAAATAATTGATAGCCAATGGGTAAATTAAATAAATCTGTACAAATTAGGATGCTTAAAAAAAAAATTAAATGAAATGAAACAACAGAAGTCTAAACAACAAAGTTTTTCTTTATACCCAAAAGGCAAAATATGCCAATCATCATTCTATAAAACTGTTAAACGAAACCACAAAAAAACAAACAAATTAATTTCAAAGAAATGTAATGAAAATAATTGTTATACATTAAGTAGATTTAATTATATACTCTTAATTATATAAACAACTTCCGAAGGAATACTTTTAAAATAAATTTAATGAAATTATTCACAGAGGTGTCTAGAGAACACAATTATTTTGTATACCCAAAGGGCAGTATATAGAAATACTATATAAAATACTATATACTATAAATACATACGACAAATAATATATAATATAATACTATATACATATCTACAATGAAAAGTAACCAACCCAGCTCAAAGCTCGATAAATGTAATGGAAATAATTGATAGCCAATGGGTAAATTAAATGAATTTATAAATAATGTAAAGAGGGAGTAGTCTAGACAACAATGTTTTTCTTTACTCACGAAAAATCATCAAACTTAAATAAAACCAAATTAGCTTCAAAGCGAGATAAATGTAATGGAAATAAGTGTAAGTTAATGGGTGTATTATATAAAGTGTTTATAAATAACTCGCAAGGGATTGATTTCAAGAGAACTTTCAAATATCTAAAATTATCAAATAGTCTCAGCTTAAATTAACAAAGTTTCTACATATAAGCTTTTTAGTCAAAACATTGTTACTTATTAATACTTAAAAAGGTCCAAAAGCAAACTGTTAATTTCCGTATTTTGCTAAAGTTTACCTTAAGAAAATTCAATTTCTTACGACCATTTTGTAATATAAATAGCGAAACCGAAGTTTTAATCTACAAAGCAAAAGTAGCCTCAATCTTATCGCGGCTGTCTACCTTTTTCGTCGGCCAACTTTCTGCTGTTGTTGTCAACTTTTCAATCAATTGAAACTGAAATTAATCGATTGAAGTGCCTTCATTAGAGAGCCCAGCCCAGCTCAGCCCAGTCCCAATCCAGTGGCAATCCTTTTTTGTGCCCGAATCTGGGCCAAAAATAGAAACTGAAATCGAAATAGTTATCGCACAGGGTAAATACTTTAGCTGCTCCAACATCGGACCAAACCGAACCGAATCGAGCCTGTTGACATCCACTCAATGACTGTGCACACACACACACACACACGCGTTGAGGGGGGAGAGGATGAAGTGGTTGTCGGTTGCAATGGATTCCTGTCAACCTGTCCTGCTGCGAAGCGGCCTTCATTTGACAATAGCAGAAGGTCCAACCAATCCAAATCAATCGACAGGCACTTGTCAGTTCTAATTGCCTCTAAAACCAGCAAATTGTAAAGCGTTAAGCTGCACTTCCTCTCAATGAGTGAGCTCACCCGCTCACCCGCTCACCCCTCACCCCTCACCACCCAACCGCTCCACTTTCAATGTTCCAAACTCAATCAAATCGTTCACGTTGCGAAAAGTTCAAACAATGAACTGAGGGGAAAAACTGGCTCTCTGAGCTAAATAGACAATTTTGCACACAAATCCATTTAATCTAGAGATAAATAACATTGGGGGCTTACAACATCATCATCATCAGCATCAGCGTCATCCCCAAAAAACCCATCCGCACTCTCATCGCTGGCATCGGCATCGGCACAGCATCGTCATCCTTCTATCCCTGCAGCCCTTCCAAGCCAATCCAAGGCAAATACGCAACCCAAACGCCTTGGGGCACTTAACGCACCCAAAAATTCTTACGCAGCACTAGCCTATAAAAACCTAATGAATCCTTAGGACTTCAGACTTCCGACTTCTCGTTTCTTGTCTTTTTTTTTATTTTGGTCGTCGGCGTCGTCGTCGTTTAGAGGTCCATACAGCGCATCCTGTGGCGCTCCACAATTGCCGGCCCGAGCCAGGGACTAGTGGTTAGTGGAGGATTGCGTTTTTAAGGATGGGACTGCGGCATCATCATCTTCAGCAGGTTTCGTCCTTCGACGTCGTCGTTGTCGTTGTCGTCCGTATCGATTTGGCAGCGGGCAATAAAATCCACTGTGATTAGGTTAAAACTGTTGACTTTCAAACAGAGCTGCTTCCTGTTTTGCCTTTTCTCTCGCACACTAAAAGTGCGAGGGACCAAATCAAAGTGGCCTGACTGATTTCAGCCTAGTGCTACACGCGTGTTCTCTGTCTTCTCTCTCTCTCTCTCTATCTCTAGCTATTGCTGTCTCTTTTAGTCACTGTTTCGATTTCTTTGCTCGTGACACGAAAGGTTAACATGCATGACTTTTAAGCAGAGATTTCTTGCCATTTACCAGTGGGGGACAACAAAAAAAATGCGGGTCCACAATCATGTGGTTTGAGTGAGAATTTTTGGATAGAGTTGAACACGTGTCGTGTTTTATTCCCCGCTTGGTAAAAACTATTATGATTTATGCTTGTAGCTAAATTAGTATTTTGTCATAATGAAACCACTCTTGAAACACAGCGAATATTGTGCGTATACTTGATATTACCAATCATAAATAGAGAAATATCATTTCGTTTTATTTTTATAGTTTGTTCAGTATTGCCTTTTATTTTTATAGTATTTTTATTTTGAGGAAATGTCCTCCCCTCTCTAAAAGCTTAAATTAAATCAAATCAATGCATCAACTATTTACGTATACTTAATATTTTTAATAAGAACTTCAAAAGTAACCTTTTCTATATTTTTATAACTTTTGATTATTTTTGTTAGTTATTTTTACGAAAGAAGCTACGTTTTTCCTTCCTTTAATCTTACCTCACACTTTCCGTATATATTTACATATATAAAAAATCAAAAATTACACAAAAAAAATTATTTATAGCATTAGAAACATATTTTCATTAAATATCTTAAAACGCATTCAGATTATATAAAAATGTAATTCAATTCAATCATAAAGTGTGATGAAATCGTAAACAAATTCATGTTTATAATTTTTCGATCAATTGTGCGTATACTTAATATTCGCAATTACCAAAATCAAAACAACCTAGTTGATATGCAAAAGATTGATGTTTATAATTTATACAGTATGCTAGCGTAAATAACAATATTTTTATCGCCACACGAAAAAATACGTAGAAATATTTATTATTATCATTTAATGCATTAAATCAAAACAAATCTTCCTCTTTTTTTTGGGTTCCTTTTTTTTTTGTTTGTGTGTCAGAGAAAAATCGTGCTCGTTGTACATTTTTGGCCCGTGGCCATCACTATTGGTATCACCCGCACCCAATTTCAGCCCACAGCCATTCATTCCGGCATTGGAATCGGGCGGGTTATTGAATGACTGTGCAAATCGAAAGAGATAAAAATTGAAGCCAGAAGGCAGGCAGGCGAGCAGGCAGGCGGGCAGGCAGACAGGCAGCAACAGCGCCCGCACCATGGGCAATGTGATTCTGTGGTGACTCTTGTGTGACGCTCATTTATTTAATGGTTTTAACTTCCAATTTCCCAATTGTCAGACGTGCTGCCTGTCAGCCATTAACCAGAGATTGAAGAGCGGCATGGAGCTGAAAGGGGGAAAGGACACAACTGAGACAGATAGACAGTCAGACAGACAGACAGACAAAATGGAGAAATCGACGAATATTGTGCGCTATACGAAATTTAACGGACGAATCTTTTATACACTCGCTCGCTGCCTTGACTTAATTAACAGTTCTCTCGTTTTACGTGTTAACGGTGAATGAAAGTTAGGTTAGATTACACCTTGGGATAACTATTAAACAAGGTGGCAACCCTTGCCGTTGGCATTGTGCAGACAAATAACAAATGTTGCATAAGCAACAAAATGTAATGTGCTCAGGGTTTTTGGCGAGTGTATTATGTGCTGATGCTGCATTTCACTGCTGATAAAATGCTCTAACAGCTAATGAGTTTCAAATAAAATGAAAATGCGCACGTGTGCGCGACCCTAACCTCAAAAGTGGCACAGCAGGAGGGCGCAACAACACGCACACACGCAAATTGTGTTTGTATAGGTGTATTATATGACTTTGGCTTTGGTTATGGCTGTTACTGATACGTAAATCTGCAAAAATGCTAACAAAACAAATGGACACATGCCATAGGAAAGTTTACAAATGCAAATCAGATGCTAAACAAACTCTGACGCCAGCAACAAATATGTCATAACGGGACACAAATATGCACTCAGCAACAACTGTATGAGAGCCAAATACTCGCAGAGTGGGACGAAGAGGAGGAGATGATGATGATGATGAGATAGTGTGCCAAAGGGAGAGGGAAACATTTATGAGCTGCTCTCGGGCTGGCTGTTCTGGCCTGGCCTGTCTGTTGTTGACTTTTTCAAAAGAATTGTATAATATTTTGTACTAAATGTGTGTCTGCATGCAAAATAAGCACATACAGACTAACATAACAGCGTATACTATATATACACGTACACATGTATCTACAAGCTGTAGCTCAAACACAGGAAATGTAATTTGCATAAGAATAACACACACACACACTCGCACACAGAGGCAGGCAGGCACACACGCTCACATAATGCATAGATAGAGACACCAACACCAGACTGGGGCATATGGCACACATATTGAAGTATGGCGAAAGGACCATGAGAAGAGCAACACAGCAACAGAGCAACTGGGTGACTGTGGGCCACCGACTGAAGTGTCCTTTAACGAGATTTGCATCTCATCATAATAATGTAAATGACGTATAGCTAAAGCGAGCGAGACAGCGTGTGTAGGAGTGAGCGAGAGAGCGAGCTAGCGAACGAGAAAGTGGCAGTGGTCGTTACATGGATTTAACATAACTAGTAGCAAAAAGGGTTTATTTAAGTGACGGGTCTGTGGGGCGTGGCTGGAGTTACATTTTAGGATTACATGCTCCAAATGTGGCCGGGTGTACCTTATATAATTTCCTCCTACAATTAGCCTAAATGCAACAATTTTCATATGCGAGGGGGGAGCAACCCAAATAGCTTAAAACATCATTCAGTTGCCTGCCGGAGCGGAGCAGTTGACGAAATGCTGTTGACATGTCGTTAACATAGATTAGCTTAATGATCTGCAGCGATTATGTTAAGTTGCTTGCGGCAATTGCTGCAACAGCAATTACATGAAGTTGGCTGCGGGAGTTTTGCAGCAGTGATTACATGAAGCTGGCTGCGGCAGTGATTACGTGAAGTTGGCTGCGGCAGTGGTTATACGAAGTTGTCTGCAGTATATTTAGGCTAATTCTAATCTAGTCTAATTTTTCGCAGTTATCGATAAGAGCGTAAACAGTATTTTTAATAATTTTACATTTGTTAAGTGTTATCCCTGATATACGAGTATTAAGTTTGCGAAAAGATTGACACGATGTTAACATTAAATTAGCTTAATGATCTACAGCGATTTTGTTAAGTTGTCTACTGCAATTGATGCAGCAGAAATTACATGAAGTTGGATGCGGGACTTTTGCAGAAAATGATTACCTGAAGTCAGCTGCGACAGTGATTACGTGAAGTTGGCTGCAGTATATTTAGGAAAATTCTAATTTTGTGAAATTTTTCGCAGTTATCGATAAAAGCAGTATTTTTAGCTATGTAAGCCTTAACAAGTATTATTCATGGTAAGTCACGATTGCGAAAAGCCTGATGAAATACTGTTAACATTAGATTAACTTAATGATCTAAAGCGATTTTAAGTTGGCTACACCAAATGGCAGCAGCAGAAATGAAATTAACTGCAGGAGTATACGGCAGTAACTACATGAATTTGGCTGCAATTCTTAACGACTGTGAGCTTTCTCAGCTATCGATAAAAGTGATCTATAGTATTTGCTGTTAGATGTGCCAACTGTTATCGGTGCTTTGCCTGGCAATAAATTATCCAGTTAACTTTACTGCACAGCTCTGCGGTGCTTTTCGTGCATTAATCCTGAAGGGCTATCAACACTTTAAGCTTAAAATCTGGCATTTGTTTTGTCGGGTAATTTTCAAGTTGAGCATCAATATTGATGGCACTTTGCCAGTAGTTTTCATCACAATGAAAACGCAGTGCAAGAAGGGGACGCAGTGTATGTTGTACTCACTCACTCGCTCGCTCGCTCGCTAGCTTGCTCGCTCACTCTCTTAATAGCTGTTAACTCCTTGCCATCAGTTTGCCGGCGGCCACCTTCAGTACAGCAATTTATTTTGCAACACTTTCGCTGGCACAAAGTTTTGTGTGGCGTGGAGCTTATGGCGATAGCACTTCAAGCATACTATGGTATGCTTTGGTATGGTGTGGTATGGAATGGTATCCACGTCCAATATCCTCAACCATGCAAGCAAAAGTTTTCACAAAACTTCTCATCGCTGCGAGTCGTAACAAATTCAATTTGTCAGGCTTGCCGCGTTCATTCCCTCCCCTACCCCGCTTTCTTCCCTCTCGCCATGTAGCTAATCCATTTACAATTTGAAAGTAAACAAACAAACAAAATGTAACTATATTCAAGAGAGAATCTCTCAGTTTATGCCTCAATGAAAATGCGACACGAAACTTTTTACCCCAAGACGTCAGTGGCAGCTGTTCCTGAAACTCCACGACGTACTAGCTTAGCACTCGCAGTTCACAAAGAGAGAGAGAGACACAGAGAGGGACGGAGAGAGGACAAAAGTTATATGACACTGTGCTAGACATGACAAAATGCAAGAATTTCTTTTCTATATCACGTTTTTTGCAGCTTTTCAAAAGCATAAGCTGCGAGGCGAGCAAAAGAGATAGAGAAATAAGCAGCAAAGAAACTAGCGACACATTTGCCAGGTTTTAGCTGCTGCTGCTGCTTCTGCTGCTGCAACTGCCGCAGGATGTTGGCCAGGAAATGTCCAAAAGGTAAACAAGCCAAAAATTCAAGTGTCAACATTTGGACGACGTCAAGTGGAAGTCAACTTTTATATCATCCGCCACAGAGCGAAGCACTCACTCAGCCAAGGAAGACGACGTTAACGGTGACGGTGACGGTAACGCGCCTTAATTATATGTCAAGTTATAGTGAATGGGCGTGGCGAGACCGAGAGACAGAGACTGCGAAGACAGATAGCTAAGAAGATGCCACAAAACTGCAACTAACGCAAACGAGGGCAAATCAAATAGTCATCACAAGTGAAGCGTTCAAATTGTTCGTTTCGTTTTCAACTTTTGCATTTGCATTTTTGTGCGAGGCAAAAAACACTCTATTAATTAATGCCATAACACTTTCGTGGAAATTCGCAGCAATTGCATTATATTTTTGCAGGCGAAACAGTTAATTAGCAAAGTGCTAAAGTTTTGACAGTTTTATGACGCCGAGTTTTACTACTAGCGATTACTTGATGAGCGGCCCTCGCGGCCCAGCAGCAACGATGCCAGCCAGCTGCAAATGAAATGGGCAATGAAAAAAGCGCGTATACGCCACGTGGCCACAAGCTCCACTGCATATCGCATACACTACATATAGAACAGTATTATGCTAGAGTCGAGTAAGAAAGAGAAAGAGATTGAGAGAGAGAGAGTAAGAAGTTTTTGGGAAGCGCGCCGTTAACCTGAAAATTAAATTCGAAAATGCGCTGCAAAAGCAAAAATAATTCCTTTTGCATTCAGCGCAAGTGTATGCGTGTGTGTGTGTGTGTGTGTGAGTTTGTATTTGTGTAGGTGTGCGCTATGGACCCGTGTAACGCCGTTGGCGGCATTTCTTGTACAACAATTTGTGAGTTTGCTGCGCACAGCACTCACGTAATGAGCATAAACTACAGGCACAAAAACGAAGGCAACTTCCACACTCACACACACACACTGCACACACACACACAGTTGCACACACACATTCTCATAGATGAAGAGAATCGACGCTGCCGTGCACATAATTGGTGCAAAAGTTTGAAATTATCACGGAAACACGCCGAAACACGTACGTACATCAGCGTCAACGGACGCGAGTTGGCATAATGCTGCCAGGCAGCCCGAGTCCTGATGCTTCACTCCGCTCCGCCTTCTCCCAGTTTTCCGTGCTTTGCACGTTCCGGGCAACGCCCCGGACGCGAAATGCGGACGGTCACCGGATAGAAGCCTGGGTACGCCTTTAGGCCAAAAATTTATTAGAGCATAGGCTTGTAGAGAGCTGAGCGTGGGTCGTATCTCTAATCCAGACCCTAATTACTCATGGACTTGTAGTTGGGCACCCGTGTAACAATTAGCAACACCGGCTTTACTCAAAACTTTTTGTCGTCACTTAAGCCGAGGGCGGCGAGGGAAAGAGCAATGGTCAAATGGTCAAATGGTTATCTTAAAGCTCACACACACACACACGGGCTGACAGTGAATGTTTCACTTGGTGCGGGAAAAGTTAAGCGACTTCCGCACGAATTGTTCAAACAATTAGCTAATGCAATGGGTATTAAGAGCTCAAAAAGTAAAAGAGAGAAAAACGCAAACGCAAAAGCAAAAGCGTCAGCCAGCCATGCAAATCAATTGAAGCAAAGTTGGCTGCACTTGCTGCAATAATCGATAGCAACAAACGACCGATAATTGATTGGCATTGACAGTGCTGCCAATTAGTGGCAAAACGCAAAGCTCTTACGTCGTGCCAAATGGACTGCATACTGTTGCAATTTATTATGACGTAGCAAAAGAATACGACTACGGAAACTAACTATGTTATGTGAGTTATTTGTGTGTGTGTGTGAGAGAGAGAGGTGAAGATATGTATAACCCCTGAGCAGCAGCACACACACCTATTAAAATGTGCGGCCATTAAAAAGTTTTTCTATGGTCGGGGCACTTGAAAAGATGGGAATTTTCTGTTTTTGCAATCTGGCACCTGGCAAGCAGCAAGCAGCTATGTAGCTGCAACTGCAAACTGAAAATACGTTTGCATATGAATTTTTCAAAATGTTTTTTGCGTTGACCTCGTTTACGGGTCAGAGCAGCTATGAAAAGTTTTGTTGCCGTACAAAACTAAATTGCCGTTGCAATACGAAGGGCGGCAGTAGCAGCAGCAGCGGCAGCAGCAGCAGCAGATGGTGCAGAGTCGGCACTAGGACAAAAGCGACAACGAAGTGGAGCCAGGGCGAAGCAGCTTGCAACGGGACTTGGCTTGTGTTACGTAGCATATTGAAATGCGATTACAGCAGCCCTGGCGGGAGGGAGCTCCATGTTCATTAAACATGCATAAACACACACACAAACAAACACAGACACACACACTTGCAGTAGAACTGTAACAGCAACAGCAACAGCAGCTGTCCCCAGGCACATGTAAACAATTTAAATTTGTAAGCGATGTGCTAATTTTAAATCAATTACACGACGTGACGGCACTTTAATGTTAAGCCCAATCCCACAAGCCCTAAGCCACTTCCCCACTCCACCCACGCCAACCCACAACACACGCACACCAAACACACACACACACATACACAACACCCAATGCGACGCGACATTGACAGCTGCCAGTGCTGCCCATGAACAATGCCAACTAATATCGAAATCTGTGTACAAAGCAACAACAACAACAGAAGCAGCCATGTTGGCAACATTTGGTGTGAAAACTTTCCGTATTTTACTTTAAAAGTTGAAACCCAAGCGTCCTTCTATTCATTTCGACACAACGACAAAAAAAATACATCAGCAACAGCAACAACAACAACAAAGTAATACAAGTCTCGAAAAACTTTGTCAGTGGGTGCTTTTGTTAGTGGTACATTCGGTGACACACAAATTGCAGGCGACGGGCACTGAAAAGAGGCGGCGGGGCGGGCATCAGCAGCTTCTCAACTCAATTTCAGTTTGAAGCCTGCACACACACACACACACACACAGGCGCAAGCACATACGCAAACACAAACTCCCCGCAAAGCAGAAAGAGAAAGCAACAGTTTTTTTTATTTGTCTTAAATAAATACGTTTGTGTGCAGGAGCAAGTGCGTTCGTGTGTGTGCGTGTGTGTGTGTTACTTTATGGAGCAAAGTTGCGCCGCCAAGTAGAATAAATATATGTGCATATGTACTTACTAACATTACATTATACACACACTGATATAAACACACAAGTATTCGTGTGTGTGTGTGTGTGTGTGTGTGTACATAATTTAGTGAACTTGAAAGTTGCGATGTCGTCGTACACAGACATGCATACATATGCAAGCAGGTAGCAAAAATATATTGAATGTAAAAGAGCTGGACGAAGCTCAAGCGAGAGCTTCCACCCAAAAACGTAACGTAACGTAACGTAAGGCAAAGAGAGCCTGGCATTTTATGCTAAGTAATTTATATTTGAAGCTCTGTATAGCCTGCAATGGTAGCAGACATAAAAAGCAAAGCTTATGTGTATGTGTGAGTATTTGTTTCTTTGAGATGAAAACAGACGTACATGGGCATACATACAGACACACACACACACACACTTATACATATACCTGAGCCGGCATACACCCACATACTTATTAAAGATTTAAAGTTTTTGCAAGCAGGAAATTGAAATGCACTTACCGGTGGCTACCAAAACAACAAAACAGCAGCAAGCACAAGCAGCAGCAGCAGCATGAGCAGCCAGGAATATAAGAATAATAAAGAAGGTGCTATCTTAAACTCCAAAATATATTTGTATCCTCATACACACGCTCTCATACATCACTCTGTATCTCTCTCGCTCGCACATAGGGGCGCACGTGAAGAATATTATTTCAGTAGAAGCGCCTAAGGTGGAGTTTGTTTTGGCAGCTGCTGCAAATTGAAAGATAATAATCAGCTGGCAAACGAAAGATACCGGGTGCCAAATCGCAAGCAAATCGAATTGAAGCAATTATAGTTATCAGTATGTTTCTTCTCTCTTTTGTGTATTTAGCAATTGCCATTATATTTTTATTCCGTATTATATGCTTATTTCAATTATTTTCAAATAGCTGCGATTTCTAAACACTTGCCGCCGTTTTGCATTGACTGTCATGTCCTTTTTTAGCGTTACATTGCACTCGCTTCTATTTCTGACTATGTGGCAACACTTAACGCGCGCGGACAAAATTCAAACATATTAAATAACTTAAAATGAAACAGTTATATTTAACAAGAGCAGCTCACATGAACTCAATGTTTAATCTTCATTATTAATTAGAAAAAATGCTACTTTAATTGCTAGAATACAGTAAAAATTGCGATCCATAAAGTGCATGCAAAGTGTTCCTATTTTTAGTAGTAGTAGTAAAACTGTTCTCACCTTAGTGTATGATGCAACGTATTCCACAGAGGACACTCCACTTAAAGTCCACATGGTAAATAAGAAAAACTTTTTACTTATGTTTGTATAGATATATTGCATTCAACAGAATATTACAAGATTAAACTTAAAATTAAAAAGAGTTATAGCAATAGATAGCAGCCTATTCATACTGATGTAAAGTAAATAAACGGATTCGAGTAATTTAACGTCCCGCTGTTGTTAATTTGCTTGGCAAAGGTCCGGCGGCTCGTTTGAGAAGAATTTTAAAGTTCTCGCTGACACTGTGATCCTCCTTGAACAACACAACCAAATTCAGCTCAAACTCTGCAAAAAAATAAACAGTTACTTCATAGTCAACAATATTAGACAATGTAATTTACCAATTTTAAAGTTCTTCGTTAGCAGCGTGGGGCAAGTAAAGAGACGTGGCAAGACCATATAAATGGGTATTTCGAGTTTAGGCATCACATTTCCATCAGCTATTTGAATCGTTTGCACTTCAGTGGCATCCTTGGAGTAGCCTTCATCGCAGCCACAGGTTTCTACTCGCACCAGCTGCAATTCAATGGACTTAATAGGTGCTTCCGTATGCTGCACAGTCAGGCTGCCAGTGATGGGCATCGTGACGCACGATTCCAGGCGATCCAATCGGCCTGTGATCAAAAATCTAGGCATCGTGACACGCTCCTTGGCATTGCTCATGCTCAGACTGAAGGGAACTGCGAGACGAGATGCCTCAGTGTCCAAGGGCAAGGGTTTGTATTGCACACAGAATTGTTGCGTCTTCTGTAGAGATTTGCCCAGGAAATTGCGCTTCACATTAACATCACATTTCAGCTGATAATTGATGCTGATAAAGACACCGTGATATGTCTCATATAACTTTCGTGGCTCTTTTTTGCACACCAAAGGCAACTCGAAGTGAAACTCGGAGTTGCCTGCTGAAAGTTTCCCAGGTGCTGAAAGCTCCAGGCTGTTCTGCAGCAGAGTGATGGGCTTAACGGAATTATAGAAGGCATCGAAGAGTCCAACGGTTTTACTACTTAGCTGCAAATTGACGACGCCGTCGAGTGTTAGAAGTATTCCATCGTGCTTCGTTTCGCTGGGGCATTGAAACTGCACACAGCCAATTAGCATGTCCTTTGAAAATCGTATAAATATTATTTCAATTCTAGGAAAGTAATGCACCCACTTACATTTTCGTAGTACACTTTGTTTTCGCGTTTCAACTTTATGTCAAAGTTAAAAGCATTTGCACTCATCTTGCTAATCAGCAGCGTTTAGAAAAACACCATGTACGTCGTTTGTTTACTACAAAGTGACCAAAACAGACTAGAAAAACAGTTGACAAATATACTAAAATACTATTTAATTGCAGCGTTACCATATTTCGCCTTCGATAATTGTTGGCTGCGTTGCCACATCGTCCGGCATAATTATTATTGTTACGCGAGCGCAAGCTGCTCCCAAAAAGTTTTTGTTTCTGCAAAATTGTCAAAGAAATTGATTGAAATGTTGGCATTGCGCAGCACACAAAGACTCAGCATACGGTGAGCAGCTATTGACCACCATAAACATCTCCTCTGCTCAACTCATGCTTGTTTTCCCTCACAGTGCTCTGCTGCCGGCTGTCTGCAAAAACGTGGGACTCGTCAACTACTCCAGCAGCTCACAGTCCAACGACGACGATGGCTCCTCCTCCTCCGACGATGAGAAGAAAACCAAAAAGTCCCGCAAGCCGGCCGAGCCCACAGAAACAGCGGCACAGCGTTTGAATCGTTTGTTGGGCAGCATGCAAGCGCAATCCAATGATCCGTTGACGGCCACGGAGTTTCCACGTCCAGGCGACGCGAATCGACGGCGCCGGGAGGCGCTGAAGCAGGACCCTGCCTCTAACAAGGATGTGATCACAGCTGCTAAGAATATTGCCAGCATGTTGGGCAGCAGCGAAAGCGATAAGAAGCAAACTGAATCCGAGTTACTGGCCAAGCTGCTAGGACACAAATTGGATGTTGCACCTGCTGCAGATGGGACTACAACCGATGCTAAAGCCACAACAGGAGCGGAGTCCAGTGCTACAGAAAATGAACTGAATTTGAGGTAAGTGTATTGCACCAGTTATCTACAATTGCTTAATACGGAATTCTTATCCTAGTGACATAATTGTGGGCATGAAAATTGATCGTCGCCAGCAGCCAGCTCATCAAGAGCAGACTCGCGGCGAGTATGTGCGTCGCTCGCTGGCATCTCGCCCCCAATCCCGATCAGACGACCGCAAACATCAAAAGCAGCAGCGACCACAACGTCACGTGAAGCGCGAAGCCGAAGTTTTCACGGGCAGCGTTAATTTATATGGCAGTGAACCGTTGGGCATCTTCGCCAAAACTGCTACCACACTGCAGGATTCACCTGACATTCTGTCCACCTGGTCGTCGCTTAACGAACGTGAATTAAAGCTGCAGGCAGCGCAGCCACCAGCAAATCATTTCGAACAAATGATTCAGTGGACAACGCAGGGAAAACTCTGGCGTTTTCCTATCAACAACGAGCAGGATCTGCAGGAGGAGGCGACCGTGGACTTTTCCGAGCACATCTTTCTCGAACAGCATTTGGAGGGCTGGTGTCCCACCAAAGGACCCATTCGCCATTTCATGGAGCTGGTGTGCGTCGGTCTCTCCAAGAATCCCTATGTGACGGCGCAAGAGAAACAGGAGCATATTTTGTGGTTCCGCGATTACTTTGAGGCCAAGAAGAACATACTCAAGGATCTGATGAGCAAAGAGGGCATTGAGAAAATCAAAAGCGTTTCCGCTTAAAGAAAAGGCATTTGTTTTTCGGGGATGTTGTGAAATATTTGTTAAAAATATATTACTTTTTTTGCTTTATAAGTCGAGTCGATATCTGTGTGTATTGTATGAGTGTACATAACTTGTATGTATAGATATAGATATATATTCGCTAAATAATACTTAATTTAAGGCAGATTCGCTTGATGCTTGATGTGCTTCGAGACTGTGCGCGGAATGTGTGCCGACATGACAACGTGCTGGATACATTGTTGTGCTTCAGAACAACAAGATGCGCTTCTCCACTGTCTTGCGGCAAATGGGGCAACCTTCGATTTGATCGCCGCACATTTGGCAGGTGCCGTGTCCACAGAGAAATACCATATTCTTAATGCGATCGAAACAAACAGGGCACATGGTCTGGAAAAGAAATAAAAACAATATTAGTATCAGTTTCAGGCAGAATGAAGTTGATTTTCAGAAGTAGCTTTATTAGCTTAGCTCTCTGTTCAAATTGTCTCTTAGAGTACAGAACTGCCTAACAGCGTCTGTTAATGGCGAGTCTGTTATGAACTAAAGTTCTGTAATGTTAACTCTGTTACAATACAGAACTTCTTTACAGCACATGTTATAGCCGGACTGTTATAATAACCGCTTTACATTGCGAGCTCTGCTAACTAATCGAATCGATTACTTTTTCCCTCTCTCACCTGTTCCTTGATGTCTTGCAGCTGTTGCTTGAGCTTCTGCACATCGTCCATTTGGAAATTGTTGACATTCGAGGGCGCCATCATGCCAGTAACTGGCGCATTATTAACATTCGCAGCTGCCGCAGCAGCCAACAAATTGTTCTGGCTATTCAATTGATTGCTGCCGTTGTTGCTGTTGTTGTTGCCACCGCCAGCCACCGGAGTCACCACCGTATTATTCATTGCCACGCTATGACCCGAAGTATTCACGCATGGTGGTTCAATGAACTTATCCTCGCTGACCGTCAGGCAAGCGGTGCCAGCAATGCTGACCTTTTCAGCGGTGCCATTGCCGCCGCAGCACAGCGTAAACGAGAGCATCTCATCGATCTGGGTGCGACAGAGCACACACTTCTTCATCAGTGCACTGCAATGCTCGCAGGCAACCATGTGACCGCATGGACGAAAGAAGACGGCCGCACGACGATCCGAACAGACGAGACATTCGTCAATCTTCTCACGCGATGCGACAGTTTCACGGCAAATGAGACACTTCTTGACACGCGGAGCACATGTCTCGCAGCAGCTGACATGGCCGCAGGGCTTGAAGACCGTATCACGCTTGGCATCCGAGCACACCAGACACTCCTCCAAGCTGGCCGGCTTTGTGTTATTGTTGCCAGCAGCTGCGCTATTCTTGCGACTGCTGCTCGACTCTGCGTGCTGTGATTGCGCCATGTCCGCAGCCAGACCATTGAGATTGAAGGCGCTGCCCGACGCAACCGTATTGAGCGGTATATTCGCTGTGGCCGACTGATGCATGCCAGCTGCAACTCCTCCAGCGCTGCCTCCGCCACCAGCTGCTGCAGCGCTTTGGGCACGAGCACGTGCATTGAGACTGGTGCCCGCCACATTGCCAGGCAACTCGGCATCGTCGGTCTTGCGCTCGTTGTAACACTTTAGCAGCGTCTTGCACAGATTGGGATCTGGGCACAGATCCAATGGCGTCTGCAGCTTGCGATTCTTAAGTGTCAAATCAGCGCCATTGGCAGCCAAGAAGCAAGCAATCGATGCCGATGCCTTCTTGTTATTGGCATTGCGCAATCCCATCAGCAGCTTGCCAAATCCTTCGACATCCTGCAGCTGCTTCAGCTGCGACAACGTGTGATGACGCAGTGCCTCATGCAACGGTGTATCACCATCCTTGTCGGCAATATTCAAATCGGCGCCATCCTGCACCAACAGCTTGACAATCTGCACATGCTGACGCTCCACGGCCAAGTGCAAAGCCGTCTGAAGATTCACATTTTGTCGATCCATGTTCGCTTTGCCCATATGCACGAGCAGCTCAGCGATTTCCACATGGTTGTTGAGTGCCGCCAAATGAAGTGCGGTATATCCATCGTCTTTCTTCTCCTCCACAATCCAAGGACGATTGGTTTTTGTCAATAGTATGCGCATTGCGCTCGGATTCCCCTTGAGCGCTGCATGATGCAAGGCATTGAAGCCATTGTTGTTGTTTAGCGTTATGTCGGCGCCAAAGTCCAGCAGCAGTGACAGCATTTCATCGTGCTCCTGTAGAGGAAGAATAAGTGGTTTAATTACACGTTTAGAAATGCGGAAAGCTGTTATCGTTTAGTATGTAGTTGATTATCAACTTTTAGTCGCACTTAATATTGGAAATTTGAGTAAACTTCCTCCTAATATAGAATTTAACACTAAGAACTATGCAACTGTCTATCAAGGAAATCTAAACAAACTTCGATCCCAATTGTGACACAATTCTAGTTGCTCTTTGTAGCAAACTTCTTGCACAGTCTACATTATACTGCAGAAGTTTAGTCAAGCAGTCAGTTAGTCTCGTTATAACTACCTTCGATATGGCATCGTGTAGCGGCGTATCGCCCTCGGAGTCCTGCAGACTGGGATGACAGCCGAGCGTGAGCAGCGTCTTCACCACATTCAAATGCCCCTTGTTGACGGCAATATGCAGCGATGTCTGGCGACGCTTGTTGCGCGCATTCAAATCCGCTCCAGCCTTGGCCAAAATCTCAATGACAGCTGCCTCATCGCCAAAGGCGGCATGATGCACAGCACGATCGCCGTCCTTGTCCTCAATCTCCACATCGACGGCATGACGCAACAGCACTTGAATGACCTCGATATGTCCATTCTGGCTGGCCGCCTGCAGTGCTGTGTGACCCGCAAAGACGCCATTCACATTCACCTCGGGCACAGCAACGCCACTGGGACTTCCTGCTGCCGCAGCGGCTGCAGCGCTCGAAGTCGAAGGCTGTCCAGCGCCAGCCAAATACTCCTCACAGCGGGACTGCAAAAAAAAAACACATCGAAATAAGCAAAGGGAAGAGAAGAATATAAAAGATTGCAACTCACGGCAAATCCGTTGGCGGCAGCCTTGACAAACTCCTCTGTGGCATCTCCCGAAACATTCGGCTCAAAGAGCTTCTTCAGTATGGCGGACAAGCGTTCGCCACTGGGAATAACCGGAGCACAATTGCCATCGCCAGTCGCATTGGTGGCAGCACCCGCGGCACCAGTGGACAGCACCTTGCAGACAGCCAAGGGATTGTAAGTCCACGAAGTGTTGCCCACCTCCACCTTGAGGTCATTGTCATGATACACCTGCTGCACACGTCCAATTTTGCCCAGCGTCAGCTGCATGGCATCGGCCCATTCGCCATGACCCCGCTGCAGCATCTTGATGCTCTCCACATCCGAACAGATCTTGACAATGTCGCCCACTTGGAACTCGGGTGGCGCTGTCGTTGGGGACGACACCTTGGTGAGCACCGCCGGATTAAAGGTCCAACGATTGCCGGAGTTGTAGGCTACTACAATGTCATGATCCTCATCGATGCCCACAACCATGCCCGCATTGCTGAGGCACTCGAACATGCCGTCGGTCCAGCCGCCGTGTCCATGCTGCAGTGATTGCACAATCTCCAGATCCAAATCGACGGTGACCTTGTCGCCAATTTGGAAGCCATGCGGCCCCTTGCCCGGTCCATTCTCGCCCAGCAGCGGCAAGTGATCGCGATACACATTGCTGCCCTTGGCATCATTGACCACCTTCAGATCGGCCATACCCTCAAAGCCCACGCGATACAGATTCTTCGAGCCATTGTCCCAGATGACATAGGCCGCCGAGCGTGGCGAGGCCGACGACCAATCCTGTATCTCATTGACTTTGCCACGCCGCCCGACGCCTCCGTCCTGATCCTCCCACTGCCAGTCAACGCCTCGCACAACACGTGCGCCTGGGAAAATGCCACGTGCCAGCACCTTTTTGGATTTGCGACGTGGTTCGAGCATCGCACGTTCACCGCCCGGTGTGCTGATCCTGTAGAAGCGATGACGCAAGTGATGCTTGTCGCCGTGATAGCAAATCGAGCACAGATCATAGTTGATACACTCGGCACACTTCCAGCGTATGCCAAAGATCGGTTGCTGTCTGCAGGTGTCGCACATGGTGCCCTCATGCTTCACTCCCGTCGGAGCGCTGTCCAAAATACGCAAATCGTAGGCGCCGGCACAGCGATAATTGGCCGCTGTGCCGTTGTCCCACACGACGACAACTTCCTCGGCGGATTCAAAGTTGCGCACGGTGCCCACGTGACCCTCGCCTCCATCCTTGAATAGAAAGAAAAAACGAGATGAGATGAGCACATTGTGTCTTCGATTTAACAAAGAAAACAAGAGAGAGAGAGAGTGTGAAACGCACGCTAATCACAACGCGAAAATTATAATTGAAGCGCATTTGCTTAATGACGCTCCTCGTTGCTTCGATGTCCACAATCAACTAAACGGAACGGACCTACTATTAAGGGTGTGCTCACATGTTGCACTGACGGCACACAACAAAATGAATAATCAAGTCGCCGATCTCCAGAGATCGACCCCAAGGCACCTCCGTCTAGGTCAGTGCTAATGAAAAATATCAAGAAAGCTATAGGCGATTGTGATCTATTCTGATGCAGAATACACACAATGAGAATGTAAACAAATTCCATTTGATGCAGTAACTAGACAATAAATCATTTCTAATTTACATTTTGTAGTAAGGGCCGCAATCTCGACATTTAATTTACACTTTTCCCCTAGTTACAATGTTTCTAAAATCACAACTATAAATAGGTAAATATAGCATGTGTTCACATTATTATTATATGTTATGGAAGTGTGAATACTTAGAGCTCTCCTCGACGATTCTCAAATGTTGCAAAATCGACTGATCCAACTATTTATTTAGCTAACTTCTGGGTAAGAATAACAGCCTTCTAGCTTATACCTTTTTGGAGTATGCTTTGATATTTCAGCAAAAAAGTCAAAGTAAAGACTTGCACCAAACTAATGGTATGTTGCACAACAAATTATATCTACATACGTGCCACTTTCACCAAATTTGATAGAACACTTATAGTCGCTGAGATCTAAAGTGTAGATTCTAGGCGATTATATGAGTGGTCAGACAGACAGACGGACTTTGCATTATCAGCTTATGTATGTGTTCTACCTTATCTGGAATATATTTTGAAGGGTCGCTGCTCATTAATGCTTCGATGGTGTGCTTCTGAACAGACAGACGGACTTTATTGCCAAGATATGTTTCAAATTTGTTCCCCAAATACGCTGGCTAAAGCTCTTATAGTAAAATTCCTTGCACCCATAGAGAACAACAAGCAAAAGACAAACATTATTTGTGAAATAAAGAACACAACACTGTTGAATGGTTCTTCAAATGCAATAAAAATGTTCACATCAATTACAAGGTCAAATTTGGCAGCTTTAACTGTACTCAAAGCTAAGCTGCAGACAAAGTCGTCATACAAAACTCGCCCCCTATTCTCACACTCTTTCCCTCTCGCTCCCACTACATCACGCTATCTCTTTCATTCACACACACACTTGCAAACTTGCTTATTATTCAAAAAACTCACTGACGCATTTATTCAATTAAATTGGTGCCAATTGATGGGCAATTTATTTCATAGATGAATTTATGTAGCGTGTTATTAAACTCACCTGCTTGTTCCACTTCCAGTCTGGACCGCGTATGACACGAGCACCAACTCCTTCCATCGAAAACCGTCGAGCGACAGCTGCGGCCGAGCCAGCAGCAATACCTGCACTGCCGCCCCCGCTGCTCCCGTTGCCCACACCAGCTGCAACAGCGCTGCTGCTGCCTCCACCGCCGCCGCCGCCGCTGACTACCACACCCACTGTGGAGGAAGCCGAAGTGGCTGAGGCAGAAGATGCTCCGCTGGCAGCCGCATTTGTTGAGTCTTTCGCCGCTGTTAAAGTCGCAGCGCAGGACATATTCTCTCTAACGCACAGCACTCGCACTCAATTAATATTGGATTTTTTCACTTTTTTCTCACACCGACGGATCCACAAGAAAAATGTCTTGCAGACAACTCTTCGACAGCAGAGTTGCCAGCTAGCAAATATCGCAAGTGTCACTACTGCGCGTATACAACGAACAGCTGCATTCCAATGCAGTCTTCTTCACAAGTGCTGCACACCACAAAATGCAAATTTCTTTTTACTTTTCTCTAGTTATAAACAACGTGCATAAAAACGCAAACAAATTGTAAATGTTTGACACTTGAAATAAGTTAACAACATTAAAAACAAGAGAATAAAGAGAGAGCTACACAAAACTAAAATTGTAACAAAAATAGTGCTGTATTGTAGGCTTGCCACCTGCATGCTTGACTACAGTGTTACCATCAGCCAAATGATTTCGATAAATCGATAAGCGTATACAACCGATATTCAAATTAATTTTACATTTATAACGTTACAAAATTTCGCAACACTACAACGGCTGAAGTTTAATCTTGAAATTAAAATGCACCGAGAAAACACTTAGGTTTTAATTAAATAGATATTATTTTGGATTATAAAATTAGTGTAATTTATTTGCAATATAAGCCTCAAAAATGAGTTTGAATAAAATCTAGCACTTAAAGTGAGAAATAACAAGTTAATTGCAAAAATACTATTGTGGGCAAAAAATATCGGTAATTATGAATATAAATTATCTATAGCCAAATATTTTAATGCTTTTTTGAATTAGCACTTCAAAACAAGCTGCAATTGATTGTCCTTTTTTAAATGGCGTTAAAAATATTGTTGGCGAAATAATAACAATGCTGGAGAGGGAAATAATAATAGGTCGTTGGCACAAGTGATGTTGTAGTTGAAGGAGACTACTTTAAGAGCATGAAATGAATTTAGAAGAATAAATAACAGATTCTTAGATTTATAAACAAAATTAGCGGTATTTTTTGCCCACAGTGTACAGTAGTATCATATCAAAATGGTGAGTATATAGTTTGGTATAGTTTATAATTATTGGTATTCTTTTTAGCTGTTGCTTATTAATTGCAGATTGATGTGTATACATATGCATGTATATATTGTGATCGTCTAGCGATCAAATTCCGGTTCATCGTTGTAATAATGCTCACTAGAACGTATGCCTTGACTGCACTCAAAATGCAGTATTAACAATTTGGACGCATAGTCAGCTGGCAGCTGAAATTTAATGTAGAATTAATCAGGGAAATTAAAAAAGTTTTCGACTATACACGTACTTTTTCCATGATGTCGTGTCTAATATCTGTCGCAGCAGCATACAGTTCCAGCGGCTGATGATTGTGCCGCTTGACTAGAATATCCAGCAAATCGACCACAAACGAATCCGTTATTCCCAGGCAATAGCAAATATTTAGATACCTTAACTGATCATTGTTACGGACCAGATGTAGCAGCTCCGTTTCGCCAATATCCCGCGCACACTGCACCGACAGACACTCGAGTTGTGACAGATTCTCCAAATTATGCACACAGGAGTCATTACGCGGCTTACAGACGAGCCACTTTAGCGATTTAATCGATCCAATGAAGTGTGCCTGCTCCTCATCGATCCACTGCTTACGATGCAATATCAGATATTCCAAATGTGGGGCACACTTGTTGGAGAGCGTTTTAAATAAGCGTGTCTTTTGATTATCGGGGCAATAAAGTTGCAAATAGCGAAGATAAGGAAAAAGTGTGAGGGCAGTGAGTTCAGCATCGCTATCTTGAAACGATAGCTTCTCTAGGCGGCCGCAATGGGCGGCCAAATATTTCAGCGTTTGTGTGGTCAGAAATCGCTTGGCATTGCGCAACTGCAGAATTCGCAAGCTCCTGAGATATTTGGTGATGGTAATAAAGTCAGAGGACGTCACCTCGTCGTACATTTGAAGCTCCTCGAGGTTCACAAAATAGCGAAGTTCTTGCACTGTTGAAATTCAAATTTTAGGTAAAGTTACAATACGGTTAAACATAAGTTTGAAAGCTAAAGTGTGCCCGACTCTAAAATACCTGCTAAATCGAAATAATTTAATCCTGAAGGCCTAACTTTTTCTGGCTACACATTATGTTTTAGAATTTTATTCTAATCTACTATACTGCAAACATTCTCTCTATAAACTATGTAATTTGCATCTTATTTTAAAATAAAATGGCAAAACCCTGCTACGCAATGTTTATCGGATACACAAAGGATTTCAAATGACAATGACTCACGTTCGCGACGCTCAAAGCACTCCAATCCCAAGTTCTGTATGTAAGGCAAGCGAAAGCGCATGTTTCTGATTAGATCTTTGCTTGTGCTCTTGTAATTGCGCACATAGACTTTCCTCAATGTGCTCAGCTGCAATAAGAAAGGCTGTGTTCGGGCCACCGTCGCATTGCGGAGTGTGATGCTCTCGAGGCGGCTACAATATTTGGCCACCAGTGGCATCAGTTGCAACGGATGGTCGTCGTCACGATGGCATTCTAATGATTTCACGTTAGCACCGCACATCCATAGAAAGGCACGCCAGTCATCTAGACTCTTTAATTTAATGTCGCTATCGACGATTTCCTCGAAGCGCCGGCGATGTATATAAACAAAGGCATCACGAAATCGTCGTCCACATAGTGCGAAATTGACTTGATCCTCGAGGTTGTGCAGAAGTTTGAATATTAACAGCAAACAATTGAAATTGATGTCCGAAAAGTCCGTTGTACGCGCCATAATTGTCTAAGCGCACGATTTGTGAAAAGCAAACACATATTTTTTGCAACAAAAGGTAATTAATTATCAGCTGATGTGTCAGAAATGTATCGTTAGAAACCGTGATATCGATAATGTTGTTGAAGGAGTGACGGCATAAAGCATTTGGTCGGTCAACTACGCACTTCTCTCATTCTTATCAGAATATGAGCTCATGCTATTCGATAGAAATTAATTCGATATATTTAAAATAGGTAAAAATACCTGCAAGTTTGTTTTGGTATATTTTGTAATCCAACTGGTGGTATCTTTTCGCAACATCTTTTGCATCTTCGATCGCATCACAAAAGTGACATTACTGCTAACATTTGAAGCCAATAACGAGAATATTCATTGAATTTCAACAATTTGAATATGTTCTTTGAAGAAGTCAAATTCCATTTAAAAAGATGCGCCCATTGTACAACAAATGTTGCGGTAAATTTGCTCATCACTATCAAAATGTAACCCGTCCGCTCATTGTGAAATTGGTATATTTCGCAAAGCAAAGGTAGTATATTTCGATATTCAGCTTGCGGTCACGCTGACGACGATAACGAAACAAGAAAGAGGAGGCAGCAATTTAATAAATTACAAAAGAAAAAAGGGCAAAATACTAATTATTGCAAGCTGTGTGTGTGCTTTAAGCAAGTGTACAATTCGTGCAAGGACAGTCTTAACCACGATACACCTACACACACACACACACACACAGACAGAACCTCACTGCAGTACACAAACACAAACACACATACACACACAAACACTCACACATACACAGTTTAGATGATGAGCAGCAGAACGGACACGGACGGCTCCTCCATACGTTTCAGCGATCACACACTGGACAAAGCCACCAAGGCCAAGGTGACGTTGGAGAATTACTACAGCAATTTGGTGACACAATACGGCGAACGCAAGCAACGCCTGGCCAAATTAGAGGCGCAGCTGAAGGACGAAAGTCTAACAGACTCGCAAAGGCAGGAGAAACGCTTACAACATGCGCAAAAAGAGACGGAATATTTGCGCCTCAAGCGATTGCGTCTCGGTGTCGAGGACTTTGAGGCATTGAAAGTGATTGGTCGCGGCGCCTTCGGTGAGGTGCGTTTAGTGCAAAAAAAGGACACGGGACATGTGTATGCAATGAAGGTGCTACGCAAAGCAGACATGCTGGAAAAGGAGCAAGTGGCCCACGTACGCGCTGAGCGCGATGTTCTCGTCGAGGCCGATCATCAATGGGTGGTCAAAATGTACTACAGTTTTCAGGTGAGTGTCCCTATTCTCAATTTCAAATAAAATCACCGTCGTTGACGCTCAAATCCGAGTCATCGTCATGTTGCAGTTGAAAATCAATAAACCAATACAAGCGCAAAAGCGCTTGCCAAATCATATGGTCTGCGCCTTTGTTGTTGTCGTTGTTGTTGTTTTGATTTTGTTCTTGGTGAAAGTTTTCGCATACAAGCAGAGCAACACTCACGCTCACACACACAAAGACTCGCTTACAATCACATAAATATGTATGTGAAGACCCAGCAGAACTTTGAGGCATGACAAACCTGCTGAATGGGGCATGACAAATATTTAATAGCGCGAAAAAGTTACGATTGACTTGCGGAACGGTTTATAATATACAACAAATAGCATTTGAAATATAAATAATAAAAATATATATGAATAAAATAGAAAATTATTCAAAATGAATACGCAAAAGTAATAAAAATAAACTTATGACAATAACAAAATGATTATGATAGCATATATTTAAAATGAATGACTGGCATGGTATTTATCATAATTTCAATAATAACAATGAAATATAACATTATTTCAATTATGCAATAAATAAAAACATATAATATTATTAAAATTAATTAAATAAATAAAAAATTGTGATGACCAATGTTAAGTTGTGCGAATAACGAAATTACGATTAAAAGATAAATAATAATAATAAATCTATATTTAAAATAAATAAAAAAAGATGTGAAAATAAACAAGAATAAACTAAAACTTAAATATGACTTCAAGTAAATCAGTGATTATATAATTAGTTTATAGTTTAAGTAAACCAACAATTAATAATATGAAATACAAATTAGTTATAATCATAAACTTTATAAGGTCTAGATCATGTTGCCTATTATTAATATCTATTAATTTCTTTACGCAACAGGATCAGGTCAATTTATATTTGATAATGGAGTTCTTGCCTGGCGGTGATATGATGACACTTCTCATGAAAAAGGACACGCTATCCGAGGAGTGCACACAGTTCTATATTAGCGAAACGGCGTTAGCGATTGACTCGATACACAAGCTCGGTTTCATACACAGAGACATCAAGCCGGACAACTTGCTGCTGGACGCGCGAGGGCATCTAAAGGTAACCACTGAAATTGCTGTACAAATTATCACCTAGTTAATTAATCGATCATGTATCGTGTTTAGCTCTCTGATTTTGGACTGTGCACAGGTCTAAAGAAGTCGCATCGCACAGACTTTTATCGTGATCTGTCGCAGGCGAAACCATCCGATTTCATTGGCACCTGCGCCAGGTGAGTTGCAAATTAAATCGATTAAAGCATTAGCATTAAATTTACAATATTTACAGTCCCATGGACTCAAAGCGACGTGCCGAATCATGGAAACGGAATCGACGCGCCCTCGCCTACAGCACAGTGGGCACGCCCGATTATATAGCACCCGAAGTATTCCTGCAAACCGGCTATGGACCCGCCTGTGATTGGTGGTCACTGGGCGTGATTATGTACGAAATGCTTATGGGTTATCCGCCATTCTGTTCGGACAATCCACAAGACACGTATCGCAAGGTGATGAACTGGCGCGAGACATTAATCTTTCCGCCCGAAATCCCCATATCGGAGGAGGCCAAAGAGACGATTATCAATTTCTGCTGCGAGGCCGATCGTCGTCTGGGCTCGCAACGTGGTCTCGAGGATCTGAAGTCGGTGCCGTTCTTTCGTGGCGTTGACTGGGAACATATTCGTGAGCGCCCCGCTGCCATACCCGTCGAGGTGCGATCCATTGACGATACGTCCAATTTCGATGAGTTTCCCGATGTCTCACTGGAGATACGTAAGTGACAAGTTCAATACATACAGAAATACGACTTAAATTTAACGTTACTCCATGTGATTGCAGCATCAGCGCCTGTGCCGCAGGGCGGCGAAATTGCCAAGGATTGGGTCTTCATCAATTACACGTACAAGCGCTTTGAGGTGCGAAATTTGGAGTGAAGCTGCGCGGCTTGCCAGTTGCCACAGTTTGCCACCAATACCACAACAACAACAAAAACCACAACCACCAATAATAAGAACAAAATCAAGAAAAACTCACCACACCACAACAACACCACCACCACCAGCAGCAGCAGCATAAAAAGAAACCACAGCATCAATTGCAATCGCAGTCTCTCTAACAATAGCATCATCAACAACGCTAGAAAACTTAATTTTCCTTTTCAATGTCTTACCTACATGTGTATTTAAATACTATAGCTAACATTTGTGATTCCAAAAAAAAAAAACAAAAACAAAAAAGCAACAAAATGAAAACGAAACATTAAGAAAAGTGAACAAGAAACGAGAAACAACAAAAAACAAATAACGATATGTATTGTAAATGTTTTGAGCCTCAAATTAAGTTAGACGCTTCTACTAACTAAAATGCTCCACTGTGTACGTGTATGGCTTCGTTTAACACAGCCCTCCCCTCTCACTTGAATAACCAATTTGGCAATTGTTTATCATAATTACATAATATGTACAATTTGTTTTTTTCCTTCATTGGGCAGCAGCGAAATATGTTGATAAATTTCATATAAAAAAAAAAGAAACAAAAACAAAAAAAAAAACGTAAACTTAAAATGTTTAAACACAATATTATTATTTAGAAAATTGTGAAATGTTTTTTAAATTTAGGCACGTTATTTAATATACTTACATATGTATGTTTTATATATTTATTAATTATGAAACACAACAAACAAAACACACGCGCGAATTGTATGCATTACAAACAGCAAACAAAACAAAACATCAACAAAAATCAAACACGAAATTCAGCCTCACACAAGAACAAAAATACACAAATTAGTTACAAGAAGATTGTACGTATTTAATGTCGGTTTCTTTCAGTGTACTCACCACCACCCCAGAGACGACCCAATCCATGATTACACTCTTACATAATTTTAGCGTTTTCTCTTGTAGTTTTTCCTTAACGTTCTTCAAAGTTTCGTGGTGTTTTCGAACAAAACAAAGTTATCGCTGGTAAAAACGCAAGCAAAATTAAATCGAATTATCTACTAAAAATTAAAACAAAACAAAAACGAATACAAATCAGATGAGAAAGGAGTAAGAAGAACGGCAGATAAGAACAGAACTCTAAGCGAGCAAAACTTAAAAGTAATTAAAAGCATACCTATAAATAAATGAAACGAGTAAACAAGTTTTAAGAAATTATTTTTGGTAATAGACTATAATAATAAGCATACTGATAATAATGCAAAAACGCAAATGCAATAATAAATGAAACATGTGCATAATATGAACTAACAACAAAACTTTACCAACTGTGTTTTATTATGTCTATATGTTATATACTTATATCATTATTATTTCTATTGGGTGAAAGATCCTTTAAGTGCGAATAGATTGGCTGTGTTCTGAATACTTTTGCTCCATAAGCTCTTAAATCATCGTTGATCAATATACATACATACATCTTATAAATCGGATTTTATAATTTTTCTATAAAATAGCCTTTTGTCTTCTATTTTTCATTTAAATAATGGATTCAAATCCTGTTTATCATATTATTGCTACAACATTTTCAAGTAAAATATAAGAACTAAGAGATGATTATGAATAGTTCTTAAGTTATTGTCGCTCAGCTTTAATATTAACAATAATTTCTGCTTTAAAATAATTGTGGTGAACGTATTTAAAAAAAAAAAGTGAAATTGCTGAATATTAGACATCATTAAAAATAAGTAAATTCAAAAAGAAGCCATGAGATCGGATTTGGATTTTACACAAATGCCGCAGGACTTAAACTATCTTATATATTCTGACAGAACCTTCCGATAAGTATTTCAATAATCGAAAATCGATAGTTTTTCTACTCTATATTACTCAGCAACACATTAGGAATTCGGTGCAGGATATTTTACGCCGAAAAGTAGGCTACGTTTTCGAATCTGACAGATTGTACTTACCTTTTGAAAAACCCAATTTTATCTATAGTTACGGCACACATAAAATAAAGTGACTTTCGAAACAAATAGAAGAATCAACAAAGAATACGACAAAAAGTAAGCGTTGTACATTTAAATGTATGTATATATTTTTCTTCATTTTTTTTTTCTCTTAAATCTTTTCAATCATCGCATTGATAATTCAGCATTCTCTGTCTGCTCGTGTGTGTGTGTGTGTGTGTGTGTGTGTGTATAGAGGTGTTTGTTGTGTGGTGTGTCGGTGTATTTGTTATTCTTCCGATAACGTTACAGACATCTGAGAACAAAGATTTCAAATTCGAAATAATCTTCTGCACTGTAAGCGATTTTCTGGATTTCTTTTTTGTGAGTTTGTCTGTGTGTCCTGTTTGTTGTTGTTGTTGTATCTGTGTGTGTGAACCGGAATATATAGCTAGTTTAAAGATATATATACGTGTATATAGAGATATATACTACATACATAGGTATATATGAATGTATTTGCATATGGACTACAGACTACTAGAAATTGTTACAGTTGCTTAAGGTGGTGACGGTGGAGGGGGGAGAAGGAGGAACAGGCGGACTGGGGGACCACAAAGAACTTTACAAAGGAAAATATTGTGGAAAATTGATGTGAAAAACGACACTTAAAATGCACACACACACATACATACAAATTGTTTTTCAATTATTTATAAATAAATGTATGTTCCAGTGTGTGTGTGTGGTGTTTGTATGTATGTGTGTGGTTCACATCGTTTTTGTATTCATTTTTGTTGTATTTAGTTTCGTTTTGTTTTATTATTTTGAAATCTTTATTGGATGCTTGTAACGACGGGCAGTAGATCCATATAGAAATTATAATCGTAAAATGTTAAAAGTTTAACTATGTGCTTAGTGTCTAATGAAAAATGTATACATAGACGAATATGTATTGTATTTCTGCTTAATCTGCTTAACTCAACTCTGCTTATATCCCTCGCATTTTGGTTTTCCTTTTCTCATTTTGTTTTTGAATTTTTTCTGTTTTTTGTATTTTTTTTTTTTTGTTTAGTTTCTTTTATGCAAAAAGTTGTCAAGCAGTAAGGAAAGTGTTGTGGAAAAGGATTAGGACTGTGGGGGCTGGGGACAGGGGACGTGGGAGAGAGGGATTGATTCGGTTGTGTTGTGTTATAATGCTATGCGCTTTGCAACTATTTATAAATTTAATTTAAATTGAATTACAAGTTAAGTTTTCTTTTGTTTTTGTTTTTGCTTTCTCTCGGATTTTTATCGGATTTTTGTTTTTTGTGGTTGTTGCAATTCTATCAAATCGTAGCTAAAACTTTATCCATTTATGCTAGGTCAAGTCGATGCTTGCTTTGATTTTTACGCTTGCTACAAACTTTCTGATTATTGGTTTCTTATTCCTTTTTTTGCTTTTGTTGTTTTTTTTTGTTTGCTCTACGATCGATAGTAAAATGTATATATAAATATATATACATATATATTTATGTAGTTAATATGTACGTTTAAGAATTACATTATTATAGGACATAAGTCTAATGGGGGGGAAAGGCATACTAAGGATCTGGTTGGACAGGGGATAACTTGCGTTTTGAAGGAACTAGCTATTCTGTAGGGTTTAGTTTTCTGTGGGGTGGAAGGGAGAGTTGGAAGTTGGATTTGGATTTGGAGGATGGGAGCCTTGCATAATCATATATTTAATTAGTAGTAAAATTTGTATGTACAATTCGTTACGTTGCTTAGGACTGATCATCGATCAATAACATGACCTGTTGCGTTGTCGTTTGTGGATTCCTTGCGCACTCCACTTGATGAGCATTCCAATCCTTACGTTGGCAGAACTCCGAGCAATACGGCGTCTTTCGACACAGCGAGCACTCGGCCAACGCTTCCCGATTACAGTTGGCGCACTAGAAAACGAACAAATGTTAAAAGAAATCTTGGATAAATGGTTTACTTCAAAGCCATACCTTCTTGGCTGAGATGATCTCGTTGCCATGCAATGAGCCCGATATGTTGGGATCATCAATGTCTGTGTGGACCTGGACACGCATCGCACTGACCGCCGCATCGCGCTCCTTTTGCAGCACTTCAATGCGTCGCTCGTAGTTCTGTTTCATCTCGTTGAGCAGTCGCTTAAAATCGCCCGTTGCTTTGACCATGGTGCAATAGACATGCTCAATGTTCTTCATCGATTGACTGCTGTCCAGGACGGCAATGGAGCCGGTATCGTTAATATTGACGACAAACGTTTCACGCTCATACGGATTGCCCATTTGCGTTTGGTCAACCAATTCGGTGGAGGTGTCTAAGCTGTCATTGAGCGCCGCCCATGGTTCATCCTTGGACGTGATATTGTCCTCGGCAAGAAACATATTGTTCTCATCGACGACACTGGCGGCGGCCGCTTGCGTTGGGTCCACATTGTTGTTGTTAATGCTGCTGCCGCTGGTGTTGTTGTTATTGGTGTTGCTATTATTGTTATTATTATTATTGTTGCTATGCGTATTGCGTTTACGTTTGGGTCCCGGTTCCACATCGAGATCCGTTTGATTTCGCTTTCGTCGCTTATACGGCGTAAATAGACGCACAGGGCCGGAGGCTGTAAAGAGAAATTGAAATCGTAATGATGAAAGCGGATTACAATGTTGAGCGATTGTAGCATGTAGGCGATAGATGGAAACAGCAGTAGAACAAAAACTTGTAGATGCAAGTGTTGCTAGGAAAGCAACTCCAATCGGAGTGAAAATTGGAAAATGAATTGATTTAGAGACTCTTTTCAAATAAGTAGAAGGAGTCAATAGGCTTTTAAACAAAAATTGTAAAGAGAAAAGGTGAAACTTAGTTGGAACATTATGAAAGAAAGTGAAGAGAGAGAAAGGTAAAGACCGTATGATCCTATTGACATATTTTAAAAGATTGTCAATAGAGAATAGAAAATTTGGGTCTTTATACCTCAATAGTTTTTTTTTAACAATAAGAAAATGATTTGAACTGCATCTATTAGCTTTCTAAGAATAATGTGGATGTCCTCTTTTCTAAACTTTATTCAATTTCATTCAATGTGGATTATTCTATTTTTCGACCCTCTTCAACAAAGTAGAGAGCTTATAAAATTTTATTCTACGCTGTCTATTTCATTTTTTGACCCTCTTGAAGAAAGTAGAGAGCGTCTATCAGTTTTTGCAAACAATTAATATGCCATTTATCTTGTTACTTAAAAAGATCTATTAACTTTTTATACATTATAAAAAAGAATCGCTTCCTTTCTTACGCTCATCACATTCACATTGTCTAAATTGAAGAATCTATTAACCTTGTCCATTTCCAAACTTCAAGAATTATCCTAAAGTTTCCCATGATCTATTTACTCTTTAGACTTTATTAAAAAGGATATATCAACTCGGTTCTCAGAAAATAAAAAGGATCTAGTAGTTTTTTCAGACCCATTTCAAAAATAGTAACCCAGTAGCTTCGCATAATCAATTTAAAGAAGTAGTATTTCTCCTATTAGCTTTGCCATAAATTCAAAAGTAGCAATTAGCTAAGGGATTTGGATTAGTTGAATGAGTGGGACGCGTGGCGTGGTTAAAGTGGTTAGTTAGACAGTTAGACAGAGGACATTCGTAGTGTGTAGATGTTGTGATATATGTATGTATGTATGCAAACTCTCACCTGACTCACCTGCTTCGTCGTCACAGCAGACTGTGCAACTGCAGTTGGTTGCGTGCGGCGTTAACGTGCCCTCATCGATGAGGGACTGCAGCGATTTGCCGCCATATTTGATGGAACGTTTCCAATCCTTGCTCGAGCCGCGACCACACACATGCTCAAATTCGCTGGGCGTATGCCATTTATCCTTGTACTTGACGCATCGGCCACGTCCGCCCGATCCCAGTTTGCTGCGATACAATTCGGCGCAGGTGGTTTTACAGCGTATCTGGAAGACCTCCATGTGCTGGGTGCTCGATGTGGTTTCCGCCCAGCCCGTGGAGCCGGATGTGTTGCCGCCAACGCCGCCGCCGCCGACACCGTTGCCACCGCCGCCACCACCGCCGGCCGTTTGGTCAAGCGTACCCATGCTATCATGGCTATTATTGCTACCAGAGCCATCGTGATTCAGTCCAATGGTATTTGTGGCGGTGGTATTTGTGTTCCCAGCATTATTGTTGCCGCTCTGTTGCTGCTGCTGCTGCTGTGTCTGTTGCTGCTGGATGACAATCGTCTTAAGGTCACCGCCCATGCTGACCGCACCGCTGGACAGGTAACCATTGTTGTCGACGCACAGCATCGGCTTAAAGTGCGGCAGCTGATCGGGCGTAATCACATTAAAGGCCGTACCAGTTATCATTGAACCAATTGGCAGGGAAACGGGCACTGATACAACACCGCCACCGCCGTTGCCACCTCCACCACCTCCACCACTGCCGCCGCCTCCTGCTCCACCAGCACCGCCTCCGCCGCCGCTACCGCTATTATCGTTTGAGGAGGATGTGACCATGCGAACTTTCGTATCCAACTGCATTACCATAGCGCACATCACAGAAGTTCGCAGGAGTCGCAGTCGAATGCGTTCCGAATGGTTGGTATTTTTTTTTTTTTGTTTTTTTGTTGCGGTTATTTGTGTTGTTTGTTCGTTCGTTCACCGTTGAATTTGTGTGTTAATGCAACATCATTTTAATGCACGTATTTTAATAGAATTTCGCGAATAGATTTTTGTTTGTTGCACACACATCACATATAATACATGAAAGAGAGAAATGAAAAAGAAAATTTCGTTTGTGTAAGTAAACAACACAGCATGGGAAAAATGAAAATCGGTATACACAACAATTTGTGCGCCACACACAAAATTCTGACGTTTTGTGTGTTGGGAGTTTTTGCGCCTTGTGGGTTGTCTGACAATTGGTGGTAGTGATGGTATTGTGGGCCCAAAAGGAAGGGTGAGCGTCTCTCTATGTGTGTGTGTTTGTGTGTGTGTGTGCGAGTGG
Source organism: Drosophila niveifrons (assembly GCA_035046325.1). Taxonomy (NCBI): domain Eukaryota; kingdom Metazoa; phylum Arthropoda; class Insecta; order Diptera; family Drosophilidae; genus Drosophila; species Drosophila niveifrons. The sequence continues at coordinate 38,214,548 of JAWNOC010000052.1, forward strand.
AGCTCCGCTGGTGGTGGCGGGCTTTTAGCCTTAGCTTTCTAGTGGGTCGTGTAGGGCGCAAGCATCGCGCGCATTTTTGTTGCGCCGCCTTCTCCGCCCCCCCAACACACACACACACACTCACTCACTCACAAACACGCTCACAACACACGAGCGCACCACTTGTTCTACAGAGAGCCAATATACATACACATACACACACTCAGACCAACACACACATACACGCAAAAGCTTAGGCTTTTGACTGCGTTGACTGCGCGGGCATCCAGAGACACGAAGCGAAACGAAACGAGACGAGTGAAACGATGTGATATGTTGTTGTTGTGGTTGTTGGATACGAAGGAATCAAAACGAACCACCCTCTTCTTTGCCGCCAACGAACCGAACGAGCTGAATGGATGCGCTCAGTAGTTGGCTGGTTTTGTGGTGTTGTGTTGATTTACCTGATGATGATGGTGATTCTCTAATATGACCTCTTCTTTCACAACATCGCGCACGTCGTCGGTTAATGCGGCCAAATCTTTCACTTCACGTATTCTGCTCAAATGCAGCTCAGTTGTGGAATCCTGTTCCATATTCTGCACCACCACAACAACGCGATATAATAATTTTTGTTGCTTCTTCTTGCTCTTCTGTTTTTATTGCTTGCCTTTTGCTGTTGTTGTTGCTGCTGCTGCGGCTGCTGTTGTTGTTGTTTGTTGGATATGAATGTAAAGTTGTTCATCGAATTGTTGCAATTGCAATTGGTGTACGACTACGACTACGACTACAAACGACAGCGACGACGACTACAAACGACAACGATGTGTGTCTGTTTGTCGTTGGTTTTGTTGTTGTTATTGTTGCGGCTCTTCTTGTTGCGTTCCCAATTTATTGGCGCGCACAGCATTTACACTGATATCCGTATTGTATGCACGTTGCCTTTGGCTATTTACAGTTAATTTATATGTTGCAATTTACATTTTTACATTTCTTAAAAGTTGATATCCTCAGCGATATAAGAAACACACCGATGTATCGATAAAGCCAATAATTGAGCAAAAAAAATTTCACTATTCGATCAATTTATTCGATGAGTTTTCCAGTTAAATTCATATCGGAGCAAAGTAAACAAAATCAATTATTTAATTGATAAATGTATACTAATAAAATTTCAGAAATTGAAATTATTTAATATGAAATAATTTAAATATAAATAATTACCCAATTCGTTTATTTATGGATTAAAAATTAACTTTTTGCGGCATGCGCTAGCATGTGAACATTTATCGAATGTTAAAACAACTGCTATATTCATGCTCTCGCTACACCATTATGTTAATTATATAATAATTCATGCAATATTTATTTAATTAAATTAAAATTTTTTCTAAATGTTAGCAAAGTTATCGAAATGTATCGCTGCTGCAAATGCAATGTCTTATCGAACTTGTTCCCAACTGTATTCGATACACAATCTAATAATAACAAACAAACATGGTGAGGTCTTTTTCTAATCAGCTAATTGTTTACTAAAATTAATGATTAATAAACGTTATTAGGCAGATGTAGATGTGTTTATAAGCAACTACACTTTGGTGGATCCAGAAATTTATCAACTATGGATTGAAGGCTTCTCATGTATGTTTTTATCTACGTCTTTTTGTGACCTTACTCATTCTTATTTTCTTACCTCAATTCAACAGCTAGTGAAGCAGTATGTTATTTGAAACAAAAGGGATTTGGGCATTCGATGGGTGCGCCCATTGATCTAATTGCGTCGGATGTCTTGGATCATTATCGCACATATTCGCTGATTGAACTTTACTTGCATGCACCCACCAAATTGATGGAACAATCATGTTTCCAACTGGAACCGCATACGCGTGATTTGATCATCGAGAAATATTATTCTATTGACGATGTTGTGGCCCGTGAAATTCTGGGCAAAAAGTTAACATCGCGTTATCGCAAGGATCTCGATGAGGTCGGCGAGAAAACTTGCGTTAAACTCAAATCATGCCGGCAAGTACAGAAATAGTTTTCTATTATTAGCAGAACTTTTATTATATCATTATTTTCGTCAAATAGTCGTCAATTTGATAATGTGAAGCGCATCTTCAGAGCTGTGGAGGAACTGCCAGGAACTCTGACCAACAATATCAAGCAACATTTCTTCATATCAAATGAACTGGCTAAGTAAATAATCGAATTTATTATATTAATAGATATATAAATGTTTATTGATAATTGCAGAAAATATGCATGCATTGTGTTTCTGGCTTGCCTGCGCTTTGAGACGTCAAAAAAGAAACTTCAGTACTTAAGTTTTAGCGATTTGCTAACCTGCTCCCACTCGATAATGATTTATTGGACATATACCTATCAGGTACATAATGTTAAATGCAGTAACTTTTTATTATTTAACGTATTTTTTTTATATAATATTAGCACACGGGTCCTGAGTACTATGATACTGAAATGGACAAGGAATTTCTACTTGATTTACGTGAACTTCGCTGCCTGCTGGACAAGGAAAAGGAGATCAAACAGTAAGTCATTTTCTGGAATATAAGTACTATTTATATTCATTAATAATGATCTATTGCAGCCTGGTCTGTTTGCGACTGAAGCCGGTGCTGCTAGAGCGTGCTTTTCACGAGTTGGATGGCAATTTTCGATCTTATTGGCGAGCTCTTATCACCATCGCTTGCAATCTGCATCGTAATCGCGAGCTACGCGATTTGTTCGTCGATCTCTGTGAAAAATTGGTAGAGCCTTGGCGTCAGAATGGCTGGAATCACGATCAGGTCAACAAATTTCTTTCTTCCATAACGCAAAGCGTCCTGGACTTGGAAATATCCCGGTAAGCTAATGAAATTCAGTTTAACGATGTAAAACTAAATAAATTATTGTTCGCCTTGCAGAGATCAGGAAACGCGTTGTCTGTGGGATCGTTATATGCAGGTTATAACCATATGTTTAGATAAAATGTATCATATATAGTTAAGTTGTGTGTTTTTCTAATTGTATATAATTTGTTGTATATTTATTTTAGAATAAAATTACATTTAGAATAAAAAACTAATTTGACCCAAAAACAAAAGCAAAATACAAAATAAGCTGCACTTCGAGTGCAGTGAGCTTTCGATGCAACGCCGATTAGTGTGACCAGACATGCGCTAAAGCTTCGACAGGGAAAGCTTGACTAGACAGTTGGTCAGATTGCAGATACTTTTGTCAATTGTCGTGTTCGTGTTTATTTGTTGCTGCTGCTGTCGGTACTTGCAACTGTTTGTAAACAACAAATAAAAACAAAACAAGTTGCAAATAATAATTAATTGAGTGCAATTGTGGGCGGTAAAGTTATGCAAGAGTTTTGGTAAGTGCAGTGCAAATCGCAGATTAATTGCAAATATTCTAATATCTAAACTTGCATATGTGTTTGTGTGTGTAAGTGCGAGCTGCCCACACAAATGCACACTTACACACACACACACATGCAAGTGGTTTACATGTGTTAGTCGAGTGGTGGCGGCAGCAACAGTTGCCTCATTATTCTAATTGGGGTGGTTTGCGAATCCAGTTCGATATGTTAATGTTATTGACAGCTAACATATGAAGCTACCCTCACAAAACAGAGCCACTTAACATGAATGTTAATTCTGCATGTTATAAATGTTATTGGTTTGTTTTGCATTTGCAGTGAAAATCTGGAGGAGCTGGAAGATGATACTTATGATGATGAGAAATCGGCGCGCACATCGGATGAGAATCGAAAGTATGAGAATTAATGAATTAAGTGCTGTGAATGTGGATAAACGTATAATAACAGTAGTATTCAAATAACCGAAGGTTATATCCATTTCTTAGGCAAAATCACAGCGAGATTGAGAAGCGGCGACGCGATAAAATGAACACATACATCAATGAGCTCTCCTCGATGATACCCATGTGCTATGCCATGCAACGCAAGCTGGACAAACTCACCGTGCTCCGCATGGCTGTGCAACATCTTCGTGGTATACGCGGCAGTCTCCATCCCTACAATGGCGGCGACTATAGACCCAGTTTTCTATCGGATCAGGAACTCAAGATGATCATACTGCAGGCATCGGAGGGATTCCTTTTTGTGGTGGGCTGTGATCGTGGACGCATTCTCTATGTCTCCGATTCGGTATCGAGTGTCTTGAATTGCACGCAATCCGATCTGTTGGGACAGAGTTGGTTTGATGTGCTGCACCCCAAGGATATTGGCAAGGTGAAGGAGCAGCTTTCATCGCTGGAACAGTGTCCGCGCGAGCGTCTCATCGATGCCAAAAGTAAGTAGGCAAATTCTTCTTCAAATTAATCTCTAATTGAATTTTTACTTCAGCCATGTTACCGGTCAAGACAGATGTGCCGCAAAGCCTATGTCGACTATGCCCGGGAGCACGTCGCTCCTTTTTCTGTCGTATGAAGCTGCGTGCGACGAACAATCAAATCAAAGAGGAATCGGACACATCGTCCAGTTCACGCAGCTCCACAAAACGCAAATCCAAACTGAGCATGGATCACAAGTATCAGGTTATACAGTGCACCGGTTACCTCAAATCATGGACACCCATCAAGGATGAGGATCAGGACGGCGACACCGACGATCAGACAACGAATCTCTCCTGCCTTGTGGCCATTGGACGCACGCCCACCAATGTCCTGCACTCCAACATGCCCTCGTCGCTGGATAATCAACCTAACATCAGGCATGTGCTCTTCATATCCCGTCATTCGTCTGAGGGCAAGTTCCTGTTTATTGATCAACGGTAAAATCAGCAACTTGTATTCGCCGTATTTGGGCGGCTCAATGAAATTTGTTTGCTTTCTAACTTTTTTTTAGTGCCACACTGGTGATTGGATTTCTGCCTCAGGAAATTTTGGGCACCAGTTTTTACGAGTATTTTCACAACGAGGACATCTCCGCTTTGGTCGAATCCCACAAAATGGTCATGCAGGTGCAGGAGAAGGTGACGACACAGGTTTATCGCTTTCGCTGCAAGGATAATGGTTACATTCAGCTGCAGAGCGAATGGCGAGCTTTCAAGAATCCCTGGACAAATGATATCGACTATATAATTGCCAAAAATTCGGTATTCCTCTAAGGATATTCATTGACTCCAAGCATCTTCCCTTTTTCACTTTGTTCTCAAATGATATTTGTCATATAAATTCTCTTTCCTTAGTTTACATTCCACATTCGATGAATTTTTGTGTGTACATAATAGACTCATATTAATTCCTGTATTCAAAATAAAGACAAAAATATACAACTTTTAAACAAAAATGCATTATTTAAGACAGTAGTTTAGTAATAATTATATTTTACGATATAATTTTTGAAAATAGTCAATTCTTTCACATTTACAATCGAAGATTTTCTAATTTAGAAGATCATACTTAGGAAATTCAATTTTATTTGCCTTCTGTTTCATTTAAGAGAGTGTATGTGCTCTTTCCCTACTCTCTTCATACTGAACAGTTATCAAAAATAGTTCTCGGCATTTGTTTTTAATCAGCTGTGTTTTTTCTTTGCTGTCGCTCTTTTATCGTACAATGAATGGACCCACATACACATGAAAGCCGGCCACAGTAGTGTGCATGTGTATGTGTGAGTCTCTGCGCTCGCGCGTATTCGTGCGCTCACGTTCGTGCTTGTGCATATCCATTTGGACTCGCGTTCAGTTGGTTTACTGTGAGCGAGGCGTGCGGACGTGTTGTGAAGTTGCTGTGATTGAGATTAGATTTTCCAATTGGATACTTGTTGTAATTCGTTTCGTACAAGATGAGCGCCCTCATCTTTTTGGCCACCATTCTCGTTGGCTTTCTCATATATTCCCTGCTCAATTCGATGCGACGCCCCAAGAACTTTCCACCAGGTGAGTGCCAATTGAATCCTATTCATTCAATCAATTCATTCAGTTTATTAAGTTCTTTCAATGAGCTGCCTTGAGTCAGCAAATTCTTGCAACGCTAAAATTAAGTAATATTCAAACAGCGAAACATATGTGACTCTTTTTTAATTGTTTATTTAAAGTTTTGCATCAGGTTTCAAGTTAATAAAAATAAAAGATCATTTAGAGTAATTGAATACGACTGATCCCCTCGACCTGCCCCACGCTCCCTTCCCAAATAAGTTCGCTTCAGGGTTTCCTATTGGCCAGCACAAATCCAACTGGAAATGGTCAACTGGCCGCAGCCCACAGCGACGACTGTAAACGAGACGCGTGTTGCATTCCAATTAGATTTTCCATTGATAAAATTGTCACACATTATACCCCCATTTACTGGGTGACACCTCGTCAGACCATTTCGAGTAGGTGTCGCGTCGCCCAAGTGATTTACATATGTATGCATTTTCCAAGTCTGGTTATGCAACTACGAGATATAACTGAATTAATCAACATAATTATTATATTTAGTGCTATTTAAAGAAAAACTTAAAACTTAACTTCAACTACTCCATGCGGTGTACACATAATCACTTCTATCGATAAGGCAGCAGGCACATTAGATACAGATTTCTTACAGTCGATTTATTGATTTACTGATCATCTGATATTTTCGGTAGTGCCAAATAGTGCTGGCGATAAGATTAAAGAAAAGTGTGCGACTCACTCGCGCCTTGCGAATAAAGAGCTTTTATTTAATTTACTTTGTAATCCTTGACCAAATGTTGATTGCATTTAATTTAATATGTATTTAATAGATAGGCAAAGGCATATTGTTTATGCAGCCATTATCACTTAAACTTTGACTAGAACCTACATTATAAGAACAATATGTACCAATTTGAATTCGATATTCTTCTATTATGAAATTATTATTTCTTTATTTATTTTACTTTTCAAAATGGCAGGAAACGTCAATTCAAAATTTTAAATAATAACAATAGAAATTAAGTTATAAACAAAGAGAAATGCGATTCCATTCTTTCAATGATAACCTTTCGCCATAGTTTTGTTCGGGTAAAATTTTAAGAATTACGTCTGTCTCAATCAGAAAGTAGAGTTTTATAATAATAATAATACTTTTAATATTTTCCTGCCTTTTGCCAGTCTAAAGACTATTAAAAATAAATATTAAATGAAATTAACCAAAACCAAATATTTCTAGATGCTTTCTTGTTTAGCAGCTTATTGCTTCGTTCTCAGTTGTTAAGGGAGACATTGTTGTAGAATATATTGTAGTTTTATCGGTTTTCTCAATCTCTCCAGTGTACTCTATTTGTTTGCTTTTCCTTCCGTCTATTCGCATAACCAGGTCCTGGTTTCCTGCCCTGGTTGGGCAACACGCTGCAGTTTCGCCGCGAGGCGCGTGCAGCTGGAGGTCAGCACAAACTCTTCGAGCAGTGGTCCAAACGCTATCAAAGCCAGCTGCTCGGCCTGAAGCTGGGCCAGGAGTACGTGGTGGTGGCACTGGGTCACGAGCTGGTGCGTGAGGTGCAGCTGCAGGAGGTGTTCGAGGGTCGGCCGGACAACTTCTTTCTGCGACTGCGCACCATGGGCACACGCAAGGGGATCACATGCACCGATGGCCAGCTGTGGTATGAGCATCGCAACTTTGCCATGAAGCAGATGCGTCACGTTGGCTACGGACGCAGTCAAATGGAGCAGCAAATCGAGCATGAGGCCGATGAGTTGCTGCAGCAGCTTAGCGCCACAAAAGCAGCGCCTATCGAGCCAGTGAATTGGCTGGCCCAGAGTGTGCTCAATGTGCTGTGGTGTCTCATAGCGGGCGAGCGCATTGCCAGCGCAGAGGACAGCACATTGCATCGCCTGCTGGAGCTAATGAATCGTCGCTCAAAGGTGTTTGACATTAGCGGCGGGCTGTTGGCGCAGTTTCCCTGGCTGCGTCATGTGGCCCCCAATCGCACCGGCTACAATCTGATAAGGGAGCTAAATGCAGAGATGCATGGGTTCTTTATGGTGACCATCAATGAGCATCGACGTCGCATGTTGGAGTGCGAAAAGCGCGGAGAGCAGTTGCCTGAAAGCGATCTCATCTATGCGTATTTGCTGGAGATGCAGCAGCAGAAGCAGAACTCGAATAGCTTCAATGAGACACAGCTGGTGATGACCATATTGGATTTCTTCATTGCCGGCTCTCAGACGACCAGCAACACCATCAATCTGGCCTTGATGGTTCTCGCTATGCGTCCGGATGTGCAGCAGCAGTTACATGCCGAGGTGGCTGCCAACACGAGTGAAACGACCGATGCCTTTCCACATTTGAGTCGTCGCGAAGCTTTCCACTACATGGACGCCTTCATTATGGAGGTGCAACGTTTCTTTCACATCACACCGATAACGGGACCACGTCGTGCACTGTGGAACACGAAATTGGGCCAGTATGATATACCCAGGAATACCACCATATTGATCAGTTTGCGCTCCGTACATTTGGATGAGGCGCATTGGAAGGAGCCGCATGAGTTCCGCCCAGAACGTTTCATTGATGGCGCTGGCAAGTGTTGCAAGGATGAGTATTTTATGCCATTCGGTTTGGGACGACGCCGCTGCCTGGGTGATGCCTTGGCACGCGCTTGCATTTTCTCATTTCTCGTCCGGATCGTGCAGCATTTTCGCATAGTGTTGCCGGCTGGCGAAACGCCATCTTTCGTCCTGCAACCGGGCATCACACTGACGCCCAAGCCATATAAGGTGCAGTTCGTCAAGCGAGAGTAAAGCGGGATCAATGTCCATAAAATGTATATTTAAGCTATTCATTTATTCTTGAATTTAAATTTGCCAATAAACCAACAACTCACTGAGTACGTTTTGTAACTGTAATTTCAATGAAGCTAGTTGACAGCGAGTCTGATTTTATCGATTTAAAAATTATCGACCACCCGCCACTTTTATTTTGAATGATCTACATATCGAAGTTTAAATTAAAACGGAATTTGTTGCGAGTTTGAAAATAATTTTTATTTCTTAAAATAATATATCATTCGACTCCATTGAATGATTTTACTAGTGTAATTAAAATTGAAAGATCGATTTTCTACTTTTGAAAACAAGTTTCACGAGAAGTTTCAGAAAAACTAATATTACAAAACTTCAAATCAAAAGTTCATTCTTTATAATTCATAAGGAGGCTCATACTTAAAAACAAAGTATTAATATCTATCTGGCTCGTAAGCACATAATCATTATCGTTAATTTATTTTTTTTTTCCAAAACAAGTTTCTTCCAATAAAACTAGCTCTAATGTAATTCAAGCAATCAATATTATAACTTATAATAATGTTAAGTACATTCAACTTCATAGAATGATTTCATTAGTGTCATTAAAATTAAAAAAAACATTTTTAATGTTTTAAAACATGTTTCACTGTAGTTTTATAAAAACTAATATTAAAAAACTTCCCATTCAATGGGCATTCCTTATAGCTCATTGTCTTCATCAAGAGCCTCATACTTAAAATTAAAGGCATCTATCTGGTTCGATAGCACATAATCAGTATTGTTAACAGTCTTGTTTCGACATCTTTTAATCAATTCCTCATCGTACTCCAGACAAAATTTCTTACTACATGATTTTAGGGCAAGTTTGTAATTGGTATTCGACATCCAACAAGCGTCCAAACTCAAACGATCACCAGCCATTTTGCATGGATTTTGAAATATAGTTTTAGTTTTCAATGCAGTTTTTTTATTCGACCTTTTTCCTAACGAAGCGATTAGCTCTTTTAGCTTAGAGGTAAACACATTACCATTCCAGTCCAACTGCAGCAAGTTTCCATGTGGATGAAAATTTAGCTAAAGCACATAAATTGGAAAATAAAACTAGAATTATAATTACGAATCAATTGTTAATTAATTGCATTACCTTATCTTCTATTTCGCCAACTACATAGCCAATACCTAGAGACAGCACAAATGGATCCTCGGGTTGAATGTTACGCCAAGATAGAAGATCTGGTAAAATCTGGACCAGCTCGTCAACCTCTTCAATTTTAAGAGGCATGCGCAGATATTTCAGATGACTGCATGAATTGACTATTTTTGTGACTTGATTTAAGTTTTCCTCAAATATTTCAAAAGACAATAATTGAAGATGTAACAAATCAGAAAAATATTTATAAAAACTTTTTGGACATTTTCCGCATAGAAATCCTTTCAAGTTCTTTAGCCCTGTAAGTTTAGTTGAATTTGCATGTGCATCGCGTACGTCCAAGATTCGTAATCGGTTAGAGTAAATGGGGAGAATATTTGTCAACAATTCATGCAATTGAACGGAGGGGTCATCTTCAATTTTCAGATATTTTAGATTTTTAAAGTCTCCAAAATTATCCAAAGAACAATTCAGCGATAAGCGAGTAAGTTTCGGGCAGAACTCTCTCAATTTATAGAGTTTCTTGCTTAAATGCATATTCTGCTCTAAAAGGACTATTGATAAAGTATGCAAATTTCCCATTGATGTGAAGACATCCAGGAAGTCTTTAGTGCTGAGTTTCTTACATATATTATGAAGGTACAATACTTCCAGTTGCTTGCAGTTTTTCAATTGCAAAACTAAAAAATAATTGGTGGAACAATTAAGATGCTCTCTTGTAATATTAATTTCACAGTACTTACATTCACTCCCGGGTAAATATAGCAACGTTAGTGCTTTCAGGTTTGGCAAATGAGTCAAAGTTTCAACGATATGATCGTTGTCGTCTTTGTATCTATAAACCAAACTATGCAGATTTTTCATAGATCCAAGTATACTACTTAAAGAGTTTGTAGAACTCTTTATTTTCTCATCAATGCCACATAAATTTAATGTTGTCAATTGATTGAAATCATTTTGCAGTTCAAACACTGAAACAAAATTATAAAGTTTTATTTTATAGTTTCTAAGCTCATTCAGTGCAACCAATTTTGTTTTTGTTACGCATTGTTTTTCCGTTATACTTAGGCCACACTGCCGATAACGGAATTATATTCCCATTTCACAACGACCAATAAAAAAAAGTATGACGCATTGTTCGCAAATAAAGGTATACTTACACGCTATTGAAGGAGCATCAATTAGGGTTAAGCACTGAACATTTGGTAATCGTAAAACGGCCGCCACGAGACCATCTTCTGGAACATCGTCGATTTCGCCAGAAAACACCAGGCGAACATGCGTTAGATTTGGACAATATTCGCTCAGCAAACGTATAAACTTTTTAAAATGATCTTCGTTGATTGTAAAATCTATGTATTCTTCATACATTTGGGTAATGGAACCATTATCCTTAAGAGCGCTTCGCCACTCGACTAGAGTTTTGTGCATCCACCGGCTGATGATCGTATAATCCTTATTCATGCTGCTGCTCACCGACATCCACCAAACTTGCAAACAAATGGAATACTAACAGTGTGACCGTCCTTTTTTAAAATTCGCAAATACCAACCAATTGCAAAATCTATCAGTCTAACTCGATTAGTCTGTTTTGCAATCGATCAAAATAATCGAATTATTGAAATAAACTGCATTTTATTGTGTCTGTAAATGATTTATTCGACTCTTATAAATAAATATTCGCTTAATGATTTCTATGTTTGTAGTTTAGTGTGTGAGTTAGTTAGTTTTGTTTTCGAAACTCTTTTTTGTTGTTGAGGTCTTTGGGCATTTCCTTTCGTATAATAATTACGGGATATCAAAAATAACGAAATTTTGAGATCAAATCTTAAAAATGTCCAACACATAACGCGTGCAAATGTGCAAATTTCAAATATATTCTTAAAATATTTCAAGTCGGATGCTTGTTCTTTATTGAGTGCCAAATTCAAATAAAACTAATAATTTACGTTTTAAGCTTAAACGAATTGTTAATTGTTGTAACAAAATATAGATGAAAGTATACATATTGTAATATGTATAGATAACAACACCAAAGCCGGCTTCTAACGCATTTAACTTTGCTGCACACAACATACTATGTACATAATCAGATCAAATAATATATATATCTATATGTATGTATATATATGATGTGCGTATGCATGCCTCATGAAAATATTTACAACCATTAGGAATTCATTAGATATACTATATGAAAATGTAGCTAGCTATATAACTCGATCTTGTCTGTTTGGTCTATATGCACACAAACACACACACACATACATACGCTGGGTGTGAAAATTATTTGGGTTTAAAATACAAGATTTAGAATGGTCCTAGACCTCACATCGATTTTCCAATATCGCAAATAATAATAATAATAATCGTAAATTTAAAAATAATCGTTAAGAGTATGTAACAAAAGGGGGCAAACAAATGAACAACGTGAAACAAATGTCGGGCCTAAGTGACGCTTAAAATGCTAATGACTGCACAGTGCCTGTCGTTTCTACCCGTGCATAGGATGCGATACATACGCACATTCAGAATCAGATTGCTGAAATGCGCACAATAGTTACCCATTTGTCTATATAGTCTGTATGTATCTGTTGCTGTTGTGTTTTGTCATTGTCATGCTAGAAATTGAAGCCAGCATCGGGTATGTTGTGCGGATTAAACTCGTACTGTTGACTGCCCGCAACGGGCGCCACTCGAGTGTCTTCCTCCTCGTTGCCAAAGTACTGCTCAATAATGTAGAATGATTTATGATAAATGTCGCGATTCTCATGCGCCTGCAGATACTCGATCTTATCCAGACCTGTAATTAAGAAAATTAAATGTTATTTTAAAAAGTTTTTTTTTTATCACAAAGCTTGCAACTTACCGCCGCACTCCTCGATGGCGATCGCATAGGGATTTGGTCGCACTTGAAATTTTTCACCAGCTTTCAGAATGTTTTCGAGTGCATTCAATGCCACCTGAACAATATCCGCATCGACAACAGTAAGGAAATTGCACATGTGCGGTACACAGCCGATCTTAACCAAATAATGAATCTGTTCCGAGGTACCACTACTTGTGGCATTCGTTATGGCCCATGCGGCCTCTTTGCGCGTCTTAAAATCGGCCGTTTGCATGATGTTCATCAATTGCGGAAATATGTTGGCACTGATGATTGCCTGAATCTGTTCTCGATTGCCGGCAGCAATATTCGATATGGTCCAGCACGATTCCTTCTTAATCGTTTCAATCGGTGAGTACAGCAAATGACTGATGCACGGCAAGGCATTGTGGCTCAATATGGTTTGCGTTTGTTGATCATCGCCGGTCACAATGTTGCCCACAGCGCGTAGAGCCGCCGTGCTAACATTCTGCTGCGGATGCCTATAATAATAATAATAGTTTATTATTTTTGCTGCCTTTTCCACTATATTAAAAGAGAACTCACAATAGAAGCTCGACAAGACGCCGACAAACGCCAGCATCAATGACAGCCTGGATTTTATCGTTAGGTCCATCCGACAGATAGCTAATAGCCCAACACGTGTCGCTCAGCACCTCCACATCGGTGTAGTCGAGTAGGCGTGCCAATATTGGCAATCCGTGTACGATTTTCGAGAAATCTGCTGGCGGATTCTTGCCACGGCACAGGTTTGAGAGCGTCCAAACTGCATTTCTAATCATGGTTATGCGTTCCGAATGACTTAAAACACTGCGAAAGAAATGACCGACATAAGCTACATAAATACTGCATAATTCTTCGAGATAACACTTACTGCAAGAGTGGCATTAAAATGCCCGAGTTAAGCAGATGATCACGACACGTGGCGGAGTCGCCGGCAATATTTCCCAAAGCCCACACAGCCTGCTCCTGCACATCGTCATGGGGGCTCGAGAGTAGTTCTATGAATATGGGCACAGCACCAGCCTCAATCACAATCTTTGTCTGTTGTGAGGTGCCCGATGCAATGTTTGTCAGCGTCCAGGCGGCCTCAAACTGAAGCGTTGCATTTGTGTTGTTGCGCAAAAATGTCACAAATTGCGGCACAATATCCTTTTGTATAACCTCCTCGATGGGCGGATTGGGATCACGGGATAAAAGCTTGCGAAACGTTTGTGTTGCCTCCAACTGATCGCTCTCCTTATCGCTATACAACATTTGAATCATTTCAGCGCTTATTATCGATTGACCGCCAACACCGCCGATATCCAAATCAGCCTGCGACGGCATGCCGCCCTGGCTTGTGCTATCGGCCATATGCATATCGCTGGTATGCAGATCACCACTGTTGCTGCTGCCGCCCTCGACACCGGACGGCGTTGGATCCAGGAAAACATTACGTCGTTTCGACAGCTGTTGTTCGCGCTTCGTTTTACGCAACTGAATGCCGACCTCTTCACGACGCCGCCGCATCTCCGTTGAGTCCAGAGCGGCATTTTTATAACGTTGTTTATGCGTGGTAGAGGATGACATTGTCTGTCTTTATTCTCAACGTTAGCAATGCTACAAATTAAATTCCAAATTTAAAAATAATGTATCAGTATAACTAAATATAATCACAAAGAGTAGAAAACAAGTTACTTAACTACTATACGCCTATTGTGCTAAGTTTAATTTAAATTGAAATGGAAAATGCAAAGGTATTGAATCATATGTAGTATGCATGATATTATACAACGATCACTATCATTCAATTTGGTCAGTAATCTGAATCACAATTATATATGCAATTTGCTTATGACATGTTGTAATTCATTAACTTGGCAGTTTATACGCTCGAATATACAAGACAGATAATTCTCAATTCGGCAAACTAGGGTTGAATATTAGGATTTTATAATAATTACGATTTTAGGATTATTATTTGTATTATCATTTGTGACTTTCTCCTACATTCTTGACTAATAAATAGAGCAAGACCAACTAATACTTCCAGACTGTGATTTAATTACTAAAATCATTTGATGTGTAGAGTATAGCAAAGTCGACCACTCCTCGCACTTTACTTTTACCATGCACTTTTTGGTACATTCACTTAGGGTTGTCAACTCATACACCTGCTAACGTAATGTTAATTTGTGAGTATATGCTACGGTATGGTATATAAGTTGAATACTTTATAAGAACATTTATGAGTTCGTTTTAGTTGCACATCGACAACACTTTCACATTCTAATTGTAAATACATATGTACATACTCGCATGCACATACAAACATACGCATTTGTATGCGTGTGTGTGCGATGGGCTTAGGTCAGCGTCAGCAAATGCTTCATACTCTCACTTTTTTGCTGATAATTTCACAACTTCTTCAATTCGTATCGTTTACTATGAATGCATAGTCTTAGCACAAGTTGTTATTAGTTTACCTGTGTATCTGCCAATTTGATGCGTCTATTAATAGTACGAAACACAAATGCAAATTTTAGTCACGATACGCCACACGTTTTTAGTTGGGCGTATAATGTTGCCAGACTAATTTCACAATTCACAGCTGATTGTGCAACTTGATTACCCTCGTTACCGATATCGATAACGCAGCGCCAACAATGAATAATTCCAAGAATCAACATCAAAATGCCAATGAGCATTTAACAAATTCATCCGTAATATCTAAGGAAAAACCAAAACAAAAGCACATGGAGCTTTTGCATCAATATAACGATCTTAAGGACGCCACGGAAATAGTGCTAGGAGCCTTGGCCCAAGCAAAAGGATTACCAGTAAAAGAAATGTATAAAATATATAATCTGCCAAAGGACGAGTAAATAATCGGAATTAGATAAACATACATACGATTGTTTGTTAAATTTCTTTTCAAAAATAAAGTAACCAATTGCTGAAAAACAGCATTTAGTTATTAACAATTTTCTTGGCAGTACCTGTGTCTGTATACAACTAATAATTTCACTTAAAACTAAACAATTTACGCATCGAAACGCTTAGTTGTTTATGTGCTTGCAGTGAGCCCAGTTCTTTTATTCAGCATGGAAATATGATCTGCAACGTTCATTAAATGCCTTGTAGGTTCGCTCCTTTATAATATCCTCGACGTTAAGCTCCGCTTGGAGTACTCTCAACTAGCAAAATTCCAATATATTATTAGTTTGTCTAGCCAAGTTACTTAAAATAATTGTACCTTTCGTTGCTCAGCCTTAAATTTGCTATCAGTCTCCACATCGTTAGGATTTGATTCCCGTTGCTCGCGTAGATTCTTCAGCGTTGTCGCTGACAAAGTTATGCAATTGCGTATGTTTGTTTGCTGCCGGGTTTAAATATTTAATTATTGATTGTTGCTCGAATATAGTGACTATTTCATATGGAAATTTACCCTCGAAAGATGGGATTGTTGCAGCTTGGCGTACAGATCCCGGCACGTACTCTCACTATTCACTTGACCCTTGAATGACTCCGTTGGAAGTGCATTGAGAGCGTATATAATTTTATCATCCACATCTCGCATCTTTTTGAGGGTCTCCTAATTACAGGTGCCATATAATTAATTGGTGGAGAGTTTGGGATATTTTTTGTACGTTTTGCCTTACCTGGAAGCCCAGAAAGTCAAAGCAGTAAACAGCCATTTTAATAATGCAACAATATATTCAATAAAATTAATAAAAAACAAAAATATACATGTATATTTTGCCGGCGCAATGTGCCTTTTATAAGCGTTGCCACATTATTTTTAGAAAAAAAAACATCAAAAGTATCGATCCTATAAATATATTTATTATTTTGAGCAAGCAACGGTCATTAGCAGAGTAGTGAAATTTAAATGTTTTGGCAATAATTTATTTATTTATGTCATAAATTGATGTTTTTAAATAATATATTACAACCACTGCATCAACGAAATCGTTATTAATCGATTGATAAGTTAATACCAAAGAATGTGGCATATTTTTGTATTATTTTTGGTATAATTCGAAGCTTAGTTTGCGGTCACGCTGGTAGTGGGTGGAAGGAATAATAACAAAAATTTATTAAAATAACAAACAAAATACGGGAACAAGGCCATGAGAAATGGCAGCCAAACACGAAGACATACGGGATAAAATTGAAAATGGCATTTATAAACTGGCAACCAACGATAAAAGCACACGCAGTACTGTGTGGCGCGTGTATCGCAGGATTGAAAAAGAAGACGGCAGTATATTGGAGCATGTCCTGTTTTGCATTGGTTGCAAAAATTTAATGTCCTTTACACACAAGTCCACAACCAATTTGCGACGCCACAAATGTCACTTGCAATACCTTAAGAAACAAGCCTATTGCAATGGATACGCCGATGCAAACAATACAAAGGAATGGTTCAAGGACGCTGATGGTGAGATGACAGTTGGGGACATTTTACCGGAGGCTGAGGCCGAACTAAAAGTGGACAACGAAGAAAGTTCGGAGGCCCAATCAATGTCAGAGGAGATAGACAAGAAACCCACACCGACGGATGTGGCTGCGTTTATTGCACTTCGAGGTGCTGCAGCTGCAGCTGAGTCAACTGGTGCTAATGATGCCCAACAGTCTAAAAGCAATGAGGATCCACTTAATGCGGGTGCAACTGGCTTTCCAAATGCCAGCTCTCGCCTCTCAGATATCTTTGTCTCCCACGATGTAAGCGGTGCAGAGGAGTCAGCAATATATGCACAAACATGGTCACTGGAATATCGCAAGCTGACGGAAGATCAAAAATTCTATGCCAAAAGAGCTATTGATGAGATATTTGTGCTGGGACGTTTAAGGCGTTTAACGCTGAACACGGTGCCGTCGGTAACCGAGTGATGAGCATATGAATATATTAATACTTATATAGGATAATTATATATTATACGCGTATGTAAATAATGTACATATTTATTTGATCAATTCTCTGGTCGCTGTTAAGCAAGGCATAAATATAGAATTGTAGTCTTGGAAAGACAATTACTTCCCACCTGATAAAACTGTTGCATTAATTTCTTCAATTCATGTCGATCTACGACAACATGTAAAATAGAATCTCGTTTCAACAATAGGGTAGGTAGCATTTTCTACCTATAACCTGCATCCAGCTAAAAAAAAAAAGTAGCCAATTCGATTTGGAGTCGATTAAATTTTTGTCTTGCAAGTAAATCGATTACATTTTTTTCAGAAATTTAAATTAATCTTTCTAAAATGATTGCGGTTATTATTTTTATTACAAATTGACATCTCTGAAACTATTTTCTATTTTCACCTAATAGCAATAAAGAAAAATCTTTCATTTCTGAATCGAATTGGTTTAATTGAGTTCAAAATATACCCATTTGCTTCGGCACAAAACAAACATAAATAAAAAATGGAACGAATTTTTCGTTCTTCTGGTTCATTTGGGAGTCTTATTATTATTCTTTTGAACTTTTAGAGCAACATGTGAAGCAGAGTTGCAGTGCCAAGAGAACAATATATTACTTGCCGGTTTTGATTTCATGTTGTTAATTTAATATCGTATTATAATGTCGACCAGAAGAGGTATTCATGAGCGTCGAGATGTAGACAATTCCGAATCTCCTACAAGAAGTTTTAATCAAACTGGCAACGTAAGCTTGCAAAGCGCTAACTTAAGTTCAGAAAGTGCGAAAATACCTCCCGAAGTAAGCGCAAGTAGCGAGGAAAATGAATCTGAATCTGAAGTTGAAGTCGAAGTCGAGCATAAAAGTCGAACGTCATCAGTTAGGAAAGTTAACCAACCTTTCTATACGCCCGAGTGTGCGACGAATGCATCGCCTAAGCATCGCCCTCATAAGGGGGAAGCCTCAAAAACCAAAATTCAGCATCCGGCAACCATTGTTGGCAAAGATAATGGAGTTAATTTGAAATACGTATTTTATGCTATTATTTTCGTATTGCCGCTGGTTGTCTATACGCAATTATTTATGGAAAAGACTCCTCCGGCGCCGGGGTGGAAAAAATGCAATTTTGATGCACTGCGTAAACAGCAGCCATTGCAATCACCCGAAGTTTGGAGTGCACTTAAGACCACCAATGAATTGCTGCTAAACAAGCTGGCCGAGTCGCCAAATGTCTTTTTATTATTGCACTCGGACGAGGATAGAGGCGAAAAACTGCAAAAGCTTATTGGTGGCATAGCTCTCGAGACATCGAAATGCTTTGGTAAGAAGGGATTTTCTTTTTTGCACTTTTTGAATAGTTTCCTGGGAACGATTAAGTGTTAAACTTGGAATTTATATACTCAATTGAAACTGAATTCTTGGTTTTAAACTTGTTAATATTATAGTTCAGCATTCAAGTTTGTTTGAGTATTTAGCTTTCTATAACTATATAACTATCGGGTTAAAAATCACATACACCACCAAATGTTTCACCTACTTTTGGCATGGCGTTTATGGCTTTTTATTCTCATTTTAGATGGCCAGCAACCCATTGAAATGGACCTGCAGGACTTTGAGACACAGGATGACGATGACTATGGCTATCCGATTGAGCAATACAAAAACAAACTGAAGGATGGCAACGTCTTTCTCATTGTCAATCTGAACGATGCAAGTATCTCAAGATCCAAGAATCAGTTTCCTTAGCTCATGCCAATCATTCACAGATTCCATTGAATGCGGCCCGTGCTCTGCACACCATTTGTGACACGTACAGTCCCATAGCTCCCGATGTGGTTATCTTTTTGACGCTGCACACAGATCTGCCAACCGCTGGCGGAACTCCATCGCAGTTAGCCGTTAAAACATTAAACAAACTGTGGAACAGGATTCCGGACAATGAATTGGGCGCTTTAATAACGCGTGTTACCGATCAAGTATTGCTGTTGCAAGGATAAATGTTTAATTATTACTTCAATACACATTTTATATAATGTTTTCAAATAACGCTAATCGCATTTAAATTCTATCGACTGGATGACACCATATCTCGGCGACAAAGGTCAGCAAGCTGCATGTCATGCCGAAGCACCACAACAATATGAGACCAATAAAGTTATCTATGTCCAACTCAACGGGTCCAATATCCAGCTTGGGTATCTGTGATGCTGCCATGCGATTTTGCCTATTGGCACTCATATATTCCGCTGCGATTTTCCATTCCCAATACTTATCAAAACCGGACGAATGCCAGGCGAGTGTAAAGTGACTGTGAGCATCGAGATGCGCCCACAAACGTGGCACATACGTTACCGTATATATAAAATAGATGTCGTCAACCATTAACTTAAGCCGAGACAACGCATCATCGGGTATCATTTCGGCATTGGCCAAGTGACCGAATTGCATGCGCTCCACAACGAAGCCCATTTGCTCGGTGCGCGATTTGATTGCAATGTTGTCGGCATCGTAGACCCGAAAACGTTCCATAAGTCGCAATAAAATCGGCTGCAAGAGATGTGAACTAGTAAATTCGGAATCCCATCAACTTTTGCTACTCACATCAGCCGTGTCAACATCGAAGATATTAATCCAAGCGTAGGACGTTGCCGACCAAGTTAATTTATGTTCATAGAGTCGTTGCCGTGAATCGGCAGCTTCTTCAAGTTTCGGCAGGGTCAATATGGCAGCAAGTCCACCACCGTAAACGGTCGTCAAGATGATGTCAATCATATAGCTGGCCAACAAAACAGTTCGCAATGAATACGAGGTGGCCACATAGCTGGTGCTCTGATTGACGAACAGTTTCAGCGTGCTCACAAAACCAAAGCGAAAACTTTGCTGCCAGCTACGGACTGAAGATCGCTCACATTGACGAGTGCAGGCCAGGGACAAACACTCCAGCACTAAGCACGCAAACACACAGATCCAAAGTGTGGCTTGAAAGGGCCGCAACGGTAGCGCCCAGTTGATTATTGGATGCGGTGCTGGTACCAGGCAGGTAACCCCAGAACGTCCCAGAAATTGTGTGATATCCATACGAAGATAGGCTTCGTACCATATGTATAAGCCACCGATGCCGTAGTCAGTTGTCCTATCCAGCACCATGCCCATCAAGCCGGTGCCTGTATAATTTTCATATATGTCGCCCCATTCCGAGGGCTCTGCTGCAATAGGCGAAATTTGAATTTGATTATTGATAACTTTCGATGATAACTTATCGATATGTTTGTTAGTTGGCAACCGTTTGACCAATGAATTTGAAAATACTGCAATGTGTGACGATATCTGGTTATAAGACATACATTTATTAAATAATCTAACAGCAAGGTTATTTTATATTCGGTGTACTTACTTGTATCCGCCTGCACCGTGCAATTATGTAGTTCACAAAAGATGAGCAGAAGTCGTACTTCGGTGCCATCGATGTGCACCTCCGCTCCATGTTGCGCACGATTGTACACTTTTGGCTCCTTGCCCTATAGAATTTAATATTAATTATAAAACCAATGAAATCAACATAACTTATTTGCATACTTACATAATCGAACACCATAAAAGGCTTGTAATTAAAAATGCCCAAAACAATTTCACGGCCTTGCAGATTCCGTAGTTTATTGGAGAGATCAATGCCGCCATCCCATAAAACCTTTTCGAGCTGCGCATCATAAAGTTGCAGCGTATCAAAGCTTACTGGCATTGGTTCCTTCCCAAAATAACGTGGTCCCACAAATTGATTGGATTTGATTTCAAATATAGTTGAATTAAGTAACGGGGCGTTGACCACGAGTATGTTGGGTTGATCTTAATAAAATCATGTGAACAATAATGTGCATTAACAATTTACAATTAATTACCATGAAATATGTAGCCATCAAAGTAATTGGATGCATCAACAGTAGTTGGAAGCAGTTCATCTGAGTAAACGAAAATAAAGCGATTTCGAGTCGATCGCCAAATTGTATAGATGCTGGCATTATAAAACGAATGCGCAAATTGTGGAATGTGCTCCTGAAATGCTATAAAGTTCTGAAACAAGTAATATAATGCAAATACGTTTAATCAATTCCTGGACTTTTTAAATTGAAATATCTTCAGTGTTGGCTAATACTTAGTGCAGCATCTGTAATTTGCCTAACGTCTGCTGGTCATACAAAAGCCCAAACGTGATGAAGGAAGGATGTTGGTCACACTGGAAGTGCGTCACCCCGGTAAATGTAAACAATGCAGAAGCTTGGTCTCGGCTGTCCGCTGGGTTTCCTAGCCAGCAAACAGCAAAAGCGTAAAACGATTATATTGGATCTGAATTACGACTGTTTTGTGAAGATATTTGCATATTTGACCGCGCTCGATGACAAACTGAATCTGGCCCGAGCCCATCCGCAGTTTCGTGATGTTTTCAAGCAAGAGGCGCCGCGTCGCTTTGCCAAAATCAACATGCGAATGCTGCGCAGCCTGGCGGATTGGCCTTATCTGTTGGGAATGTGCGGCGACAGCGTGTTGGAGTGTGAGTTGCGTCATGGGCGATGGGATGATAACATAACGTTGCCATTCCTAGGACTATTGAATACCCATTGCCCCAATATGCAGCACTTGCATCTGATTTTCGTGCACTACGTGCCGCTGACACAGATGCAGGGCGCCGAGGCCAATATACTGCAAGTGATGCAGCGTAAAGATCTCAAAAGCCTCAGCCTAACCGATGCAAATGCGCCAATTGGTAAGCTATCGAGACACAACAACATCCCGTTTAATTTATGTATTGATTTCTGCTTTTGATTTTAGTGCTGCAATTGCAGCATTTTAAGCAGCTGGAGGCGCTGCATATTGATGGCTTTGACGAGGAGCTGCTGGATGACGAGTTCATGGAGCAACTGCAGGCTTTGCCAGCTTTGCGTCGTCTCTCGCTAAGATTCGCTACCCGACGACAGTTTCCACCACTCGCTGAACACTGTTCGCAGCTGGAGCATTTGTCGCTGGAGAACTTTGAAACGACGCTTGGTGACCTGGGCGATTTTCCGGCATTGAAATCGCTCAGTTTGATATGGCGCCTCTTCACACAAGTGAACAACAATCTCTTTCGTTCGCTGGCCAAGCGCTATGCGGATCGCTTGGAGCAATTGCAGCTGACAAAGGTGAAACCACAGCAGGCTGCGCATATTACAGCGCTGGCCAATCTCAAGATGCTGGCGTGTCCTATGTGGCCCCGAGAGGCGCTGAACAACTTGTGTGAGTTGCAGCAACTGGAATGTTTGGTCTTGCAGTGCACTGAGGCTGCAGTCAGTCTGATGGAGTTGCTTGATGTGATTAGCAATTGCCGCAAGCTGCAACACTTAAAGCTGGGCAAACGCTGGCTAGATGACCAGCTGGAGCAATTTGTTAGTGAAACCCAGAGAGCCTTACGCGCACAAAAGACGCGACCACCTTTGTTACTTACTCTCGAGACGATAGCCGCGAAACGAATTACAAGACGAGGTTATTGTTAAGACTTGACATCCACTGTAAAATTCTAAATGCTCACTTCTCTTGCAGTTGCGGAGCAAAACAAACTGTCAGTTGTTGCAGCTCGACTGGCGTCGAACAGCTTGCGGATTATGCACACCGGATCGCCACACCAAACACGAAGTATTTCTAGATTAAGCTCACCTCACAATGTGACTGCTCAATGGCCAAGGTCAGCTGCAGTATCCATTCATTGTACTCCACACGATTCTCCTCTAACTCGGCACGTTTCCGTTCGTAATCCGCATTGTGCTCCGAACTAAACCACTTCTGTGGCTCCAAATGGACTACGGCCAGTAATGGATTCGTCTCCAAACGTATGTCAAAAGATGGATGCCATAAAATACAAGTGGCATGCGAGTCCATCAAGTATTGTTGTGCTACATCATTTCGATTACTTATTACTTTTATTCCTATACTAAATTCAAGTGAGACTCACCGAGAAAGTTTAGAACTGTCGACCAATAATTAGTTGTCACTAACATGACGGACATGTTGCTCACTTCTGTAATATCGGAAGCCAAAGAGGGGCTATATATATATAGGCTATATAATATGCGTCTGACTTTTAGGGTTGCATCAATCAATGGTAAAACATATCCCTGCATTTTGCTACGCGTTGTACCTTTGCTCAATTGTATTATTTTACATAGTTTCAATTATAGATTATATAAATTAACTAAAAAACTACACCCAAAAACTTTATTACTCGATCTAATATATCCAAACTTTTACAAATGTATTTTCATTGTATTGATGTATTTCCTTAAGCAATACGAAATTTTCTACTTTATCTAAATAATTCATAATTTTAAATAATAATAGTAATATCTTTTTAGCGTTGAATATTCGTTATCAAATGATCAAAATCATTTTTAGGAAATTCTATATCCACAGCACGTTAAGAATTAAATATCAAACAACTTGTGTAATAGAAATCAAAAACCTTGGTAACTTTGCAAATCTTAAGAATAGTTCAAATTTCCTATTTTGAAAAACCTAAGATAAATTGAAGCAAGTTTTCAACACCTGATAATCAAGTAAAAATGCATCCCTAGTTAGTCGCTTATTGCTACTAATTGGAAGGGTGGACATTTAAATTGAAGTGCCAATAAATAAATCCAATTGTTAACTGCACGCAAATTAACTGCTGAATTATTTATTCAAATAAATTATATGTATATCCATTACACAAAAGTTATGGAAATTGTTTCATTCCATATGTACTAGCATAAATTATAAACTATTAACTGAAATTACCACCGTATTTGTGGTGAAATGGGGGAGGGGGGAGGGGGGAGGTCTACTCGGATCTCTCAAGGTAACTGCAAATTGAACTTAACAAATCGTGGTTTCAACTAAAATTAATTTAAATGTAGTATAGCTCACTGCTTGACAGTGGCTCCGACGCTGCCCAACGACTTCATCAGTTGATAGCATTCCTTCAACTTGCGCTTGTCGCCCACTTTCTCCAGCGTTTTGGCCGCCTCAGCCAACAAGCCAGCACGTTCACCCGGCGAACTTAATAGAGCTGGAGGCAAATATTTGCATGCAACATACATGGCAGATGCGCGCTCGCGTTCGCCGCCTTCAAAGTTCTGGTGACGTCGACGATCCTTGCTGCCACAGAAGATGGAGGAGTGGGCATTCCGTGAGCGCAGACTGCGGTCCAGTAGCTGTTGGGTGGGACACGGCGAGGCGCCGGCCATCAGACGACAAACTGCCTCATATAAATAGATACGGGATTGGGCGTTCTATGGGAATAATTTCAAAAGTATTAAACAGTGATTGCATATGGAAAATAATGCTCAGAGCTTACTGGTATATTCTTGACAATGCTGCGTAGAGAATTCAAGTCGATTTGGAACTTTTCGAGCTCATCGCCCGGTACTTGATAGTAGCCATCATCCTCGATAGACATGTGCTCCAGTTCCCACAAAGCGGTGCGCGTCTCCAGCAGCCAGTCACAGGTCAACAGCTGGAATAACTGCAGCAGAAATCAGATTAGTTACAAGCTCTCAAAAGTGTGGAGGCAAACACACTGGGAACCGGGTGGTGCGACTTCGACTGATGTTGCTGGGAAACTGCACGAAGCTTGCACTGCAGTTGTATTGCCTTGCTCAAAAAATGGGGACAGACAATGCGACTACAATGCACCTTCGTGTGACAGCTCTAGAGGAATTGTGATATTTGCAGCATGCACTCATTACATTAGACGCTTTCGTCTTACCAGTTCGATGCCCTTGGCATTGGTGATGAAGTTAATGGTGAGACATTCCATCAGTTGATTGCTGGATTCATCGCACAGCTGGTTGATCAAGCGCTTTAGACGTTTGTCCAAAGTATTTCCATTGTTCCTGCAAATGTAAAAGTTTTATATCAGCAAAGGAAATCACTGAAATTCTTTAAGAGAGCGAACTCACTTAAGTAACACCATCTTAGCGCGCAGCACGGCATGAAGGGCATGCGGCAACAGTTCGCTCTCGCTGTCGTGTTGCAGTTGCGGTGGCAAATGCTTGACATTATCGTATAGTTGCTCCGCCAGCGCATCTTCACCCAGCAGCCAGTGTACAGCGATCTCTAGCACATTTGCCCACCAAACCACATTCGTATCACGATCATCCTCTTCTGCCAAAAGTGTTTCCCGCAACAGTGAAGTGTACTTGAGCACGTTGCTGACAATTGTGCCGCAGTGTTCCGCTGTCTCGCTGCCCGAGTTCGAGTTATTGTTGCTGCTGTTGTTGCTGCTACTGTTGTTCGGTGCGGATTTGTTGGACTTGTGGGAACCGGCGCCGACGAGGCACTGCAGCGCCTTGTACAACAGATGCTCGCGATATTGCTGTAAGCAAAGAAAAGAGTTTAATAGGTAGTCTAGAAGGTTCACTCCTTAAATTTGTAAAACGGGTAAGAATACCCTTTGAAGTCGACACATATCTTGACTCACCTTGATGGCATGCGCCGCTGGATCGCAGGGATTAACCAGACGCGTAAAGAAGCCATCCTGCTCGCTGGCACTCAGATCGTAGTCGAACACATGAGCTGCACAATAGCCATAGCCATAGTTGGTGAATGCCCAGCGCAATTCCTGCGTCTGCTCCGCGGCCCGTGTGCGTCCACATTCCAAACGAGCGCGACTCATGTAGTAGCGAGCACAAAGCTTCTTCAGCAACTTGGGACAACTACGCTTCATTCTCAACGCGGCCATGACATGTATGCAGATAATCTCACGTGGCGTGAGTAAACTATGCGCCACCTCGGCCATGTTGCTAGCATAAAGTGCCATCATAATGCCATTACGATCGCCATTATGAGCTCCAGTTAAGTTCAATTGATTCAGACGATTGAAGAGCAAAGCCAGTTCTCGGGCTGAGGCCAGGGCGCTCTTTCGCCTTGTCGAACTGCAGAATAAGCCGCCGGCGCGATGCGAGAGAAAACGTCCCAGCCAAAGGCGATGGAATAGAAAGCGTAGAAACTGCCAACAGGTCTGGGAATAACACTCGAGTCTAGTGGCCGGCAAACTGATGCCAAACATGTGCAGACAATTCAAGTAGGCGGCATTGGCTTGCGCAGCTTGACCCTTGACAAAATGTGTCTCGGCCCGTTGCTTGTGCTGATAGTATGCATCCGTTTGCGTATCCAACTGCGGATCTCCGTAGACCAAGAGCTTGATTAGGCAACCTAGCAAGAGCAGTGGATTCACAAGCCACAGCCAGGAGCTCTGATGCCAGCCATTATAATCCCGATCATCTGTAAGATATTACGTTTTTAATTGGAAGTAACAAATAATAATAATTTGAAATCTACCATCTGTATCGTAGTTCAGAATGTTGCGCTGTTGATGCGCGCCCAAGTCGTCAACAAAGTCATCTCCAGCGTATTGTCCACGTTGCAGCAACTGCTTAAAGGGATTCACCGCCAACACGGCGAACATAAACATGCAGATCACGAGACGCGAGTGCGTGCCCATGCCGCTCATCGAGCTTGGAACCACTAGCACATCGTCTTGGCTGCTGTTGCCACTGGTGCAGCTGGCCGTGGAGCCGCCATACGGCGACGGCGGCAACGAGATATCCGAATGCACCGGCGACAACGATGGATCGGAGACGTCGCTGCGTGGTGGCGTCAGACCGGCATCCGTATCGCAAGCCAGCGATTGCTGCCGACGCTTCTTCGAGCCGGATGTGGAGCTAACAATGCCGCTGCTGCCCAACTGCAGCAGATCCTTCACCTTCGAGCCATCCCTAGCCATCAGCTCGCGCTGCAGTCGCTGCAGCTCCGACTTCAATTCGTAGTTTTGTCGCTGCAGATCCCTGATCTTGTCAATGGACTTGCGCAGCACCGCGGATTTGTTCAGCTTGGCGGCATCGCCGACGACGAGGTTCTTTAGCTCCGTAATCTTGTCATTGATGGAAGTGCGATAGCGTCGCTCGATGGCATTGTGCGCCGAACGCTTCACCTCCTTCACCTTAGGCTGCACACGCTGGATGGGAACCTTGGCATTGACAACGGGTTGCGCAGCTGGCGCTGGACTTGGAGTCGGTGCCAACTCCACAGCAACCGACTTGCGATTGCTCTTGGGACTGACCACAGTCGTTGGTGTTGCTGTGCTGCGTGGCGATTGCAAAAGATTGGGCTGCTCCACAACGAAATTTTGCTCTGGTGCCATAATAAAATATGATTTCTTGTCTGGATATGGCTGCCACTTTTTCTCTGCCGCATGCTGCGTTTTCTTGGATGCAGTTGGTGCAGTTCCAGTTGTAGTTGTAACGGCGGCTGGATGCGGTGGCGATGGCGACTCGATGGGCACCTGATAGACGAAGCCATTGTTAGCAGGGGATGCAAAGAGTATTGCGGTTGTGGGCTGCTGTTGTTGCTGCGGCTGCTGTTGTTGCTGTAGCTGCTGGGGCGATGTCTGACTGATATCCATGTGGTGTATGGTCATGGTGGGCTGCGGCTTGAGCAGCTGCGGTAACGCTTGCGGACTATAACTGGCATTGGGCGAAGCCATCAACTGGTCCGTCTTGTACAATGGAGGAGAATCGTAGATCTGCTGCTGCAAAAGTAGATCATCCTTGATGTGCAGAGGCGACGTGTGTTCGCTCTTCACATGATGCTGTTGTTGTTGTTGCTGCTGTACGGGCAACGAGGGCGAAAGCTGCGGCTGCACTGGCGAATGCTGTGGCAAGTCCATGCCACAGTCGAGCAGCGGCGGCGCCACATTCATGTCCAGATTGATCTCATCGGCCAACTGAGATGGATCCAGGTCCATCTCGGTAAAGAAATTGTTCAACATGTCCGATGGTATCATCTCCTTGATGATGTTAAGCGCATCTTCCTCCTCCTTCATCAGCTCCAGGGAGCTTCTCATGTAGAATTCTAGATCCTGATCACTATTCATGTTCATCTCCTATTCGTGCGCTGACGTGTTTGTTTACATCGATTTCGTGTTCTACTGACAAAAATAAGCATATCTGTTAAATTGTCAACGTCTTGCAAATACCCTCTACACCCCTTGCCCTATCGGGTATCCGACCCATGCTGTAATCGAAGCGGCGCAATAACAAAGCCAACCACAACAATAACAACACAACAATAATAAACACACACGCACGCTACACACTCGCACACGACACTCATACAAATGTACACGCAAGTAAACATGCAAAAGTTGATCGACCAATCAGAATGCGGCGCCAAGAATCATACGATGTTTTGAGACAACAACAGCGTTGTCAGCGCCGCTTTTTCCTAGTAAAAAGCTACCACTTAATTATACGAACATGCGTCACTTCAGAGTTTCAACGACTCAAACTATTAACGTTATTTAGTTGTTTTTTGATCTACATAAACTTAAAAAATCACCAACCTTTGCAATAAGCACTATGTTTGCTGTTAGTGAAACCTATTGCGGTTTACTGTTGGCCATGGTTATAGTTGCGGGCATTGTTAATTACACAGTGATTGCACTAATTAGTTGTCATGCTTATTCTGCACATTGTCAGTGTTTGAAAGCTTCTTTTCCTAAGGATTATCAACAAATTATTATTGTTTTGCTGTTGACAAAACAGTTCACACTCTAATGAAATTATAGACTTTGATGCGAAATCAACACAACGTGACCATAACTGCCAATTCAAATTAACCTCTTTAATGTCTATTACAAAAATACCAAAGTCTTTTAGCGATTTTACTTGTTTGGGCTTTAAAAACATTTCCAAACACTTCGAATCGTGTTTCAAGCGTTGTTTAATTTGATAACACTTAAAAGTAAAATACGTAATCATTAAATTGAGTAATTGTAAACGATTAACGTCTTTTGCAATAGCTTAAAATGTATATACCTAAACACTTTTTGCATTTTAATACCAGCAAGTCAATATAATATACCATTGATGGTCACATTACCGCGAAAAGTGTGACTAGTGTAACCACCCTTGCACAACATGAAAAATACAGGTTTGAGGTAATTTATCGAAATAATAACAGCAACGCTGTATCGGAGCAATTGAACTCGAAAAATTTTACAACACTAGCTATTGCTGCCATGTTTCACTTCCTGTGCTTGCGAACAAAATAGAATCGCCAAGAAAACCCTGCGAGTGAGTGTTTTAACATCACACTCGAAAATAACATCAAAGTGGTAGTGGAAAGAGTGCCACAACTCGAACCGCACTTATACCGACACCAAATCAACAAATCAACGTGTAGCAGCCAAAAATTCAAGTCAAGAAAAACAAAGTTGCGACAACAACTACTAAGCTAAACCATCGTCGTCAGGCCCAAAGCAAAACGAAAACTTTGCCGCCGCAGGAAGAAGCAGCAGAGGGTACTTTATTTTTTCTTGCCTTTATTTTTGGAAGCGCGTGCGTGTGTGTTAGGTGTTTGTGCGCGTTTTGAGGAAACAAGAACAACGAAACGATAGCTAGAAAAGATGGCAGACTCAGAAAAACAGCAGCAGCTACCCATTGAACAGCAACAACCGCTGGCCCAGGAAGAACTGCAGGATGATGGTCAGCAAGCGCAGGGCAAGCCAGCGCCGCCACCAAAGGAAATCATTGGTAAGCATCGAAATCAATTTGCATTTTCATTCATGCAAACACATGGCGGCGAGTGGTGTGTGTGCTACCAAAATAGCAATAGAAAGGAATGATGAAAGGCAACGGCGGCGTGCTGCTTACATACACACAGGCATATATATGTATGTATATAGAAAATATGCGTGTGTGTGTGAGTCTTAAAATATACGCGCGACGCCATTTTGTATGCGGCACCTTTATACATACATACAATTTCACACGTTCGCCGGCCGCATGAGAAAAGCGGGCACAAGCAACGAAATGAAAATTCTACATTTGCCGGTGGCGGCGCAGACCACCACCCCCACGATGCTCCCCTTGCCCCATCAAGCGAACAAATGTTGGCAACCCAATTCGTTAGCCGCCAACGTCGTTTGCTTTTGCTCTTTCAATCTCTCTCTCTCTCCCAATTCCAAGCGCGCTCGTTCTCGCAAAATGAGAGTAAAATTAATTTGTTTTGCATGTGTGTGCGTGCGTGAGTGTGTGTGTCTTCATTGTTTTGGTAACTTTATTTGTATACACTGCTGCTGAGAAGCAAACACAACTTCAACATGTGCTGAGCGCTATAACCAAAATAATGCCATTTGAAATATTATATGCTCCCGTATGAACTCGCAATGTGTTTTGCAAATGTAATACGTATTACAAAGTACTAACAAAATATTTCGCTATACAATCTGATTTAGCTTTTTTAGGGTATTTTTAATTCTCAAAAAATTTAGTTGGCTACAAATTATGTTTATCGATTACAAATGTTTGTGATTCGGCTCTAACCTCACAATGTTCATTAATAACAATTTTTTGTTAGAAAAGTGTTTTGGCAATATTGTTTACAAAAATATAAATATTTGTATTCGTTGTTATATTCTTCGAGCTATGTACACATTTTGTATTTGTTTTTGTTGTTTTGTGAAAAAGTATAATCTAATTTAAATATTAATTGCTTCTGCAGCCACTAAAGTCACCGGCACTGTTAAATGGTTCAACGTGAAGAGCGGCTATGGCTTCATCAATCGCAGCGACACCAAAGAGGACGTCTTCGTGCATCAGAGCGCCATAGCGCGCAACAATCCCAAGAAGGCGGTGCGTTCGGTGGGCGATGGCGAGCTTGTTGAGTTCGATGTGGTAATTGGCGAGAAGGGCAACGAGGCGGCCAATGTCACTGGCCCATCTGGCGAGCCGGTGCGCGGCAGTCAGTTTGCCGCTGACAAGCGTCGTAATTTCCGCCCCTGGATGAAGAAGAATCGCCGCAAGCTGCCCGGCGAGGGTGACAACGATGGCGATGAACTGGCGCCCCAACAGCAGCAACAACAGCAGCAGCAACTGCCACTCGATGGCCAGCAGCAGCAACAGCAGCTGCAAGGCGGACCACGTCAGCCGCGTCAGAACTATCGTCGTGGTCCCGGCGGCGGCGGCCCCGGTGGTCCACCCGGTGGCCCACGCGGTGCTCCACGAGGCGGCCGTGGTCCAGGCGGACCACCTGGCGGTTCCGGACAGCGTCGCTTCAACAACTACTATCCACGTCATTTAGCGCGCGGCGTGCTCGGTGGCGGTGATGGCAGCGCCGAACCAGGTGTGCACGATCAGAATCCCGATGGTGTGCAGCGTGGTGGCGATGGACAGCCACGTCGTGGTGGTGGCGGTGGAATTGGTGGTCCACAGCGACGATTCTTCCGACGCAACGGACCACCTCCGCGTCGTGATGGTGGCGAATACAGTGAGTACAGTTAAATCCATGTGTACTCATCTCATTGATTGGCTAATCTCGATATGTTGTTTTGTTTTCTGTAGTTCAAGGCGGCCAAGGACCACCGCGTCAGCCGTTCCGTCCGCGTCGCCAGAATCGTAAACCCAATGGCGGTGGCATGGACCAGCAGCCACAGCAGGTAATGAACTAAAAGCCAAAAATAGAACAAATCAAACACCAACGATAACAAAACAACAACAACAATCACAACAACATGAACTACTAGCAGCACAGCAACTACAACCACAACAAAAACATCAATTATATTAATAACAACAACATGGCTTTCGGTGGCGGCAACTACAGCAACAACAACAACTAACGTCGAATGCATTAAAAATGTGCTCATAATTAACAACTAATACACTCACACACACACTCTTACACACCTAAACACAAAATACAATCGTATACTTAAGAGGCTTTGGTTCTTAACATTTCCTTAACATGCATGTAACAGTGCGCCGCTGATTTAACATAGAATTAACATAACTGTGGGATAACCGAATGCGAAAGCGAAATGTAACAACGAATTGTGTAAAATTTCCAAAATGCAATTGATTCAACAGTTTTTTATTTATAATTATTCTGTTTTTATTTTCTTTATTTTATTCACAATAATTTCAATTATTGACCCTGCAACACTACTCCAACCATCCCCCCGTATTTTTCATCGAAACTCACACAGAACGGCGCTCAAGAGCTGCAAAATACAACAACAGAAAGCACCGCATAGAATAACATAATGTAAAAACAAATCAAACATCAGCAACAACGACGACAGCAACATCTGCAACAACATCATCAAGAACATCAACCACAACAAGAACAGCGGCAGATGGTAAACAACATCAAGAGTTGCAGATGAGGAAGGAAGAATGTGAAATTTGTAAATGGGGCCGCCGTGTTGATTTTGTTTTTTCATCTGGGACAAAAACGACAGCAAAACCAAAGTGTAAAATGCAAAGATAAAGGTTGAAAGAAATTCAGAGAGAAAAGGAGAGAAAAGAATTGCATAAATTTCAATTGTATTATATGTAAGTGTCAGCAAACCAAAATAATCAACTTCAAAGCAGACGAAACTAAACTGAGAGAGCAAAGCAAAGAATATCTATATACACAAAATATATTTATTATTATGATTATACAAATATTTATAAAATGCAATTGTTTGAAAATTTATTTAATTGCAATTTTACGCGCAAGTTTTGTTGTACGTTTTTGTCAGCTTTCAATTAAAACTTAAGATGTTCACATAACCTCACATTAAATATGATTTCAATTACGTTACACGCATACATCCATATATTCAAACATATACACACACACACACATACACATTTATACACACTATCGGAAGCTACATCTACAATTCGGAAGCTCCAGAGCAAATGAAATGAGGCGAAAATAACGCAAGAAAGCCCCACAAATGTAAGCGAACATCAAGAAAAAAAAAAAAAATGCAAATGAGAGAAACAACTTGTAATTCACAGCAAAATGCAAAAGTATATACAAAATGCAAAAAAAATGCAACAAAGAAAAACGTTTAAAAAGAGAAAAACTAAAAAAAAATATATTGGAAAAAATAAAAAAATTGAAAAACATTAAAAGGCATTTAACAATTATTTTATAATTTAAGTACGTGGGTGAATAAAGCTGAAAAGCACATTTATATTTTACTTTGGGAAAGAGTGAATTTATAATAGTACAAATTACAGCTACAGCTATAGAGCGGTGATTATTTTTTTATTGCTGCAAAAATTATGCGGGTGGATAAAATATTTTAAAACTTTACAATGAAATAAGCAAAGCAAGGAAAATAGCAAATCCAGAAACAGAAATCGTATCATTAACAATAATTACAGCTGCAATTCAAAGAGCTTTTTATTAAATATGGATAAAATAAAGTCTAGTTAACGTAATATATAGAATTTAAATGCTAATTTTTAGTTTACAGAGAATACAGTTATGGGAAGCTGTCAATATTAGTCAAATAATAGCTGAATTTGAAAAATGAGTCTAGTTTAGTTTAATGTTTGTGTCTTAAAACTTTGAACTTAATGTTAATTACGAGCTACAAATTACAAATTGGTTGTGAGCGATGTCACCGTTGAGATATTCAAGCGGTCCAATCGCCCCAGGACCAGTAGCTCATCGATAGAGCGCTTCGCGTAAACCTTTTGTTCCTCGCTCAGCTTGAGGAATGCATGCGCCCAAGCCCTACCATAGCTTTCCGCTTCGGAAATCGCCGTGGCATCAATGTGAATTGAGGGTGCAGGGTTTGGCTTTATTGTCTCTTTACTGAACAGCTGAGAATGCTCCTCCGTCAGCTGGTCAAGTTCAATCGGCTGCACCTCGGTTATTTCCGGTGACCAGGAGTCCTCTTCGGAAAAGAGTTTTAATAGCGGTCGCTCACTGGTTGCCAATGACACCTCCGACGAATCAAGTTGTTCAATCTGCGAAACGCATTTAAAGAAGGTTAACTATAGCAGCAGCTTATTAGGAATGCACTTACGCTCTCTTCGATGGGATGTGTCAGGCTGTGCATATCTTCATAGATCTCTTCCTCCTCCTCCTCCTCTTGCTCCACATCGCTGTACGTATCCGTTTTCACATGATATACGTCCTCCAAGGAAGACCTTTGACTTTTGCTCTCTGCCACCTTCTTTGTCACCGGCATTCTTTGGATGTTAATGTGATTGCGCTGTGGCCCCTGTTCCCGTCTTTGTTGCTGTTGCTGCGGTTCTCCATTGTCACGGCCATGCTGTTTTAGGTAGCGCACATGGCATTTGTGTATGCGCAGATTGGAGGTTGTCCCTCCCGTGGATTGCATTACCCGTTTGCAGCCCGTGCAATAGTAACGCCACTTGAGCTTGCTGCCATCAGGTCGAGCGATTTCCCGGTATACGTTCCATACGGAACTGCGTTTGTACTTCTTCACTAGTCTATACTGTCCTTGGTGGATCTTAAGTAATATATCCAATTGGGATTCTGTGCATTTTGTCTCTTCTTCCTGAACATTTATAACAAACATTGCAGTGTTTTGCAGTTTTTACCAAAGCACAAAATCCATGTGACCGTATACGGCCATATATGACATGCCAAAAAATACCACGACTATTGGCAAAAATACTGAATACCAAGCTGATGCCAAATGGCAATGATTATCACCCACTACATTTTGTCGTTAAAATTTTTTATTTAAAGATTTAATTAAACATAGCAGTCAATACAAGGAATAGCAGCATTATCATTTATTTTTTTGAATTTCGCAATAGTTCGACTAGCGTTTTGCTAATCGATGCCAAGTTTTGCGATATATGTTTCATGACCATCAATTTTTGCTTCTCAATCTCCAATTTTTCTTCCTCAATCTGAAGAAACATCTCTGATTTTGTTGCAGTTGCGTCCGACACATTATTCGGGCGATAAATATTTTTATCCGGCATTTTCTTTACATTTTTTGCTGGCGCCTCCTCTTTTGTTTGCTCAATTATGTTTTCCTCCTCTTGCTCCACTTCTTCTTTAAGCTGCAAATCTTCTTCTTGGGAATGATCTAATTCCTGACTCCCAGCTTCGCTGTTGTCGAATTCAAAAAATGGCGAGGACTCTGCGTTGTCGAACATAATCTGTTCAAAATCGACGTTACCATATAGAAAATATTTAACTCGTTTGAATTGACGCCAATTTGTTTCTTTTCCTGACGCGATTTTTTCCAATTCGATTCTGAAATTAAAAGGAAATTTACGGGATTATGTACTCAACGATTTGTATATAGTATATATAATATATTTTGCAGACTCACTTGTATTTCTTGGTCAGATTGTCCATTTTAAATTTAATTTCCCTATGTGTTACGCCGTATTCGCTCATTTCCGCAGCCATTTGTTTGTGTACTTCCGTATTTTTCCGTTTACCGCGGATATCTTTGAGGTACTTCTCCCACAAGTCGAGAATGCGACTTGTCGATTTGGGTGTCCACAAAAAGCGACGACCACTGGACTTTTTTTTTCTTTTTGGCACCTGGAAATCTTGATTTTCATTTTCTAGTAGCGTGTCTTCTGCTTCGAATTTTGTGGTTAGTTCCTCATCTTCAGAGACCAGGTCAATATCCCGATAGATTCTCTTCTGTCTTGCACTTGTAGGTGCTTGGCCACCAGGCTGACGGGACGATTCATCCGAGAACAATTGTATAAGCGGTCGCATCGGAGATGACTTTTGTTCTCGCGTGGGCCGCTCGCTTTGCTCCGGCTGCCACTGGAATCAACCTTTACTTCAATATATGGAAATATATTTTATATATTCACATAACAAACCTCAGAATCATCGGCTTCCTCTTCCTGATCGTCGCTGTATAAGTCTTCGTCATCGTATTCCTCGTTGTGTGCGCTTTGATTCTTGAAATTTGTTGCTATTGGACGCTTACTAAGCTGTGGTTTTATTTTCGGTTTTACCGCCATTCGCTGTCTTTTATAGACATTATCTGCCCGATGGGCTTGATAGGAAGAGCTTCCATTTGTTGTCTTCATTATTTATGACCTACTCATTTAAAAGTAAAATAACAATATTAAATTATGTTTACGTCCGCTGAGTACAGCTAGATACTGTGTGACAGTAATATGTAATTCAAAAAATACCATTAAAAACTAGCATGGTTACTCTGTTTTGTTGTTTTTAGGATTCTACTTCTAGTAATTGGTTTTGGACTTTCCTCTATTAATTTGTGTTAGTTAAAAGTAAAAATACTAAAAAGAAACATACGTTTGTGCTATTTATTAATGGCTATGCCACTTATGATTTATACCATTTCTACTACACTTTAAAAATCGATACTTCGATAAGTTCACTGTCGAGCTGGAACTAGCAATAGTTCCATATGTAAGGCGCCCTGAATTAAAAATAAGTTTTCGAATTCAAACTTTCTAACGGTATTCTAAAACAGCTTTAAAGATCGAATCGAAATTCTTCTAAGTTCATTATAAAGTAAGTAAAAATGTTGTAATCTGTATGTACGTATATTTCCAATGGTAGTCTAAGATCGAATAAAAACCCTTCGAAGTCCATTTAGAAGTAAGCAAACAATTTGTAATCTGTATATAAAAAAAAAATGTATGATCTCAGAAGTAGAGGTGTAAAGAATGAACTGTAGATGGTTACAATAAATAGATAAATTGCCAAGATCTACAATTGTCAAATTCGCACGCATTTCAGCTAATCAACTAAAACGTCGACTACAGCTGGGAAAGAGAGCAAGAAAAGAAAAAACGGACGACAACAATCAACGACAATTGCAGCACGATTTACAGTCTAATGGGAGCGATGCCATCTTTGTAGTGAATTGAAAATAAAATGAAGCAGAACCCCATCGGCTTACGTTTTGCAGCTACGGCCTCAAGTGTTGTCTGACCGCGAACTGACGTCGACATGAAAGCCATCAGCTAAATTGTGCGTTGCCTGTGGGAGCATTTTAGCAACCGGTTTAGATCTTCTTTGCAGTGTCTCGATTTAAGCCGGCTGCTAAATATTTGGCTCGTGCCATGACTACTACTTGGCACGCAGCTGCTGTGGCTGCTGCCCAAAAATTTTAACACTTAAATTGTCACTTAATCGCAAATTAAAGTTTATTGGAGGCCACAGGTGCAGTTTTGCATTGGCTTTTGCGTACCCCGTATTTATGTTGGCGCGTGGTTCAAATTATGAACCAGCTGCTGGTTCAACAGTTAAAGCTTGCGTTAATTGATGAACCAGCTGTGAGTTCACAAAGCTTTGAAATGAACGTTGTGAGTGAGTGTGTGTAAGTAAGCCTGCCTCTTTGTGTGTGTTCAACTCCTTGACTCAATTGCACAACCAAACTTAATTGTTTCTTGCGGTTGTTGACGGTTGTTGTTGTTATTGTTGTTTGCGATCGTTTCTTTTGCTGTAGCCTTGGCAACATTTGTAGATTTGCTGTCAGCTATGAGAGGGGTAAAGAAAGGGGAGGGGTACTGGGAACAGCGACCATGACTTTGTGCAACTGGCGACATCGCAAAACTTGCAACTTGCAACTGGCAACTTGATTATGGCCCATGCATTAACTTCATTATGGCAATGGCGAGACCTTATTTGTTTGGCGCATAATTTAACTTAAAAACCCCGTACAAATGTCGCGTCATTGTTGCAACGACTGTTGGTTGCCTACGCTTTATATGTACGTTGTTGCATGCAGCATGTTGATGATGGCCGGGCCCAAGCTCAACTCTGACGCTCGCTGCCGCTGCTGTTGCTGCTGGCTGTTGGCGCTTGATTGCAGGTTGTCATGAGCAGATTGTTGTCTCGAGCTCCGTCTCGATCTGTGTCTCGGGTCGCATCCAAAGCTCCACTCAACTGACATGTTGTCTGCATCTTTCGCATGGGCATCCATGCCCCATTTCGCTCAATTGCATTAATGTTTGCCATGTCCCTTTTTGACGTGGGTCGCATGTATTTCTTGAGCTTTAACTTAACTGGTTTGTGGCGCTGTTTCCGTTTCGATTCTTTCTGGGAGTGCCATTCGATGTGTCGTGTCACGCCAGCTCACGTACACATCTCTAGTTGCATCCACATAGGATGACAAACATAAGGTTGCTCATACAAGACGCCATAAGCCAATGTGGGAGTTGCACCTAGATAAGATGTATTTACTTAAGTCTTACAAAAAATCTACATAAATGTGGCACAACACAACTGTTCCCTAGGCAGCTAAAGTACCATAAATCTTGCTTCGCATTTGGCGAGGTAGATGTCTTGGAATAGTTTTCTCCTAAGAACACTTTTGTTACTAGACAGCGTCAATCTTCCTTTACTTGAGGTTGGGATCATTAAACTTTCTTGTGATTAGTTTTGCAGGAACACATGTTTTACCGAAGTATCACTGAGCTTTGCACTAGGAACACATCTACTACTTGCTAGCGAAACTCTTGCCTTGCCTGAAGACTTCGAGAACAGTTTAGCAGTAGGAACAGCTCTATTCTCAGCTAGCGTATGTGCCATTACCTTCTGCCTTACACTCGCCTGAGAACACTTTGCAGTCCTGGAAACAGTTTTAAGCAAGGAACACATCTGTCACTACTGCCTAATTCTATAGTGCTCACACATGCTAACATTCAAATCTGTGATGAGCTGTGACCTCAATGCAAGGCCAAAAGCTAGGAAGAGCCAGAGATAACTAATAAAGATTCCACTGAGCACAAAAATCACCTCACTGGCTGCTCAGATTGAACTCTGACGCTAATTTGATTTGACGAAAGACAATTTACGAGTCGTCTGCGATGGGTTGAGGCTTATCTGGGCGGCTTGTGTGCGCTTCTAACAGCAATTCGGGGCCATCAAATTAATTACATGTGTATGTATGTATGTACGAATGAGTGAGAGAGAACAGTAGCTGTAAAAAGTTAATGAGTACAGAGAACGAACGCAGGCGAAATAAAAAAGCAATGGCAACAGCAACAACCAGAAGTCAAAACAAAAACAAAGAACGAAGAACGCATCGTGATCGAAAAGCGCGTTTGTTTTGATTATGTGACAAACAAAAGCAGAATCACAAGAGGAAGAAAACGAGTAAAAGAAATGGAATAAAAAATAAATAAAATAAACGAACGAAAAAACCAAGCCGATGGCTTTTAATTTAAAAAAGTTGCTGGCAAAGCAGCATAAAACGTGCAGCGCGCGAGAGAGAGAGAGCTCATGAGGCGGTAGCGCAAGTGGAGCGGGAGTGAGAGCGAGATCAGAAGCAGCGGCAGCGGCAGCAGCAGATCGAGCAGGCAAACAAGCAATTGCCACTCAAACAAACCAGTTTTGCACTCCCACACATACAAAAAACCTAAACACACCAACACGGCAACTGAGAGCAAGAAAGAGAGCCTCTTCTTGTGCATGTGTTTGTGTGTGTGTGTGTGTGTGTGTGTGTGGAAGCTCACGCGTTCAATGTTTGAAGCCAAGCTCCGTTCCAGGTTCAGTTGCCGTTTAAGGCTCGTTTGCTCTAGACGTGTGTGTGGCGTGGTATTTCTCTGTGCGTCTTTTCTTCTATGTCTTGTAATTGCAACAAATGAAGAGCTTTTCATCTATTGAACACTAAGTTTTTAATCGGTTGCCCATTAAAAGGGAACTCTTCCATAAAAGTTTCGGTGCAGTGTCCTCAAAAAAGTGAACAACCTCTAAAAATTGCCTATCAACTGTGCAACAGCGGATCGCAATAATAAATCGAAAAGTTGTCAAAGTGAATTTGTGTGCAAAGAAAGTTTTGCTGATTGGAAACAAAAATAAAAGTACCGTAAAAGCTCTACAGGAATTACTATAGGTATGTACTTACACCACACATGAATAATAGCATATTATGGGAACACTTTGTTTGATATGCACGTTACACAAGTTTGCCGAGGACAATGGGCTATTTTTAAGTGTACCACAAAACTGACCTCGACAACAAAATCAAGCAGAGCTGTTAATGACTTTTTACGTTGACCGTTGATGATTTTCACACAATCTAAAATCCATTGCAAAATTAAACAAATCTTTCACTTTGCATGCGAATGCAAAGATCGAAAGTAATTGTACAACGATACTTTTAATGTTTGCGACGTCAGCATCCTTTTACCTATCGATTAAAGCTGCCATTGATTGCAATTAATCGATAATTGGTCCCGTAGTTTGTACCATTTATTATTGAACTGTAGCACGAGCATGAAACTGGGTTAAATTAATAAGTTAAGGCTCGACATGGCTTGGATTGGTTATTTTTTTCATTTTTGTTTGGCGTCATCTTTAAGATAGCGCTGCTGGGTTCGATCTCTGGGCCAGGGTATGGTTCGATTCGTGACTAGTTTTGCGTGCTGGCCAAAACGAGTGGGCCGCTTTTGCTAACTGTGAAACCTTCGCTTGAACTTTTTGCCAAAAAATAAAGAGTATGAAAATCAACGAAAAAATATAATTGTTCAATTGATAAGTACAACTGTCAGGCTCGGTCATGTTGGT
The DNA here is from genome assembly GCA_035046325.1 of Drosophila niveifrons. Taxonomy (NCBI): domain Eukaryota; kingdom Metazoa; phylum Arthropoda; class Insecta; order Diptera; family Drosophilidae; genus Drosophila; species Drosophila niveifrons. Next base: position 38,255,546 of record JAWNOC010000052.1, read on the forward strand.
CTAATTTATTAACGCCTTGAAGTTTCCGCCTCTTGATTTTCACATTATTTTTTTTGCTTTTATTAATAAATAAAAATATACTCGGAAAACTATTCGAACCCACGCCCCAAGAACCACTTCAATGCCAACCGCCAGCGCCCTCGTCAGTCGCATAATTCTCGGACTTAATTGATTACGGCAAGTCCAAGTCCGAGTGCAAAGCTATGCATATGGCCGGCTCCATTGTGGGTGGATCTATGTAGAAAATATGTTAAGTGCACGCCCACCAAGTTTCACCTCTGCATTAGCTCTGGTATCTAGCATAAATCTGTGCTTGCGATAAAAGTTATGATTATTTTTACGAATGTTTTGTGGCTTTCGTTTATCATTTCGAAACGTGGTGACAAGTTCATATTGTGTTCTTTCCCAAACTTCTAGATAATAAGTAAGCAATAAGTAGTATTCGTTTCTTGAATAATATGCACTTGAATCGGGAAATATATGTATATATGAATGTATGCAGTTTTCGATAATATGTTCGCAAAGTATTTCCTGGAAATGTTTTCAAGTTGAATGAATGTTTGTTCGATAAAAACAAGTGATTAACTAAGTATTTGGTATTGTTTATTCGAACAAAACATGCACTTCACTATAGTATGGTTAAGAATTTGCTATGATTCAAGCATTTTTTCGAGTGTTTGTCATGTAGTTCAATCCCACTAAGAAATTGTACAATGAAAAAAGAGCGTTGCCTCGCTTGTCACTAAATTGACCCATTTCAGAGCTTAAGGCGATGCTGCAAGAAAAGAAAAGAAATCAAGAAGAAGAGGAAAAACCAGACTGACGGCTCAGACAAAAGCCTAAAGAATTCCCCCCCTCAATACGAGTAACATAGAATCTAACAGACGACCAGACCAGTTGCAAGTCGAGTGCATGTTGTACATGGCCCGAAACTGAAACTTCCATTGGCATTCCTTGCCTTTCCTTGGCCGCCAACTTTTGGCGGCCACTGTCAAGCACTGATCTCCAACTGCAGTCGCTGTTGCAGTTGCAGTTGCAGTTGCATTCGTGGTTGTCGGAGTCTGACCATTGCATTCTAATCTTAATATGCACACATTTCTTCGTGCTTCTGGGTCTTGTCTCTTGTCTTGTCTCGTGTCTTGTCTTCTTCTGCCGCTTACGTGCGTTGAATGATGCTGATGGAGACACGGAGAAGGAGAGAATGAGCGGAGGGAGGAGGGTGGAGGGAGGGAGCGCTCATTAACGAGTCGCTTAACGGTACATATTGTTGCAGGTTATGTAATGCCCAAGTATAGTGTGATATGCTATCGCACAGTTCGGTAAGCTATGCCATGCTTTAACATGTACTCGACAAATTCATCGCTCTTCTACTCAACAACTTCGAAGCCGGAGTTGCAGTCAAAGTCGCAGTTGAAGTCGTTGCTCGTTCATTTGCTAATGACATAAATTGTCCACTCCGCTCAGACAGCGGCTATTGACGACTTAATTATGCTGATGAATGCATTTTCGCCAATGTTATGCAGCAAGTTGTGCCGACTATCAATTGAAATGTGCTGCAGAATACGCAATAATGCACGATTACTGGTTTAGACTTGAAAATACCCTGTATGAAGTATTTAAAGGAGAAGTTTAAGGAATTATTTGTATAGGAAAAGAAAAATTCTAAACAAAATACTTTGTCCATTACTTATATAATATTTAAAATAAATTAAATATAGGTAAAGCTGTGAACATGTTGCAATATCAAGTAACTTAACTAACAATATCAATAACTTATAGTAAGAATGAAAAGAAATTTAAAATGGATAATATACGACAGAAGTTTTTACTAGTTTTACTATACAAACTGGTAGCTTATAATCTGTACTATAAATATCAAAATTTTAAAATTTCAAAATGAAAATATAAAATATTAAAGTTATTTCATAATGAACTCCAGTTCACTGTCCTTCGTATAAAAGACACGGACTAAGCATTAAGTCGATGTTTTCTTGTATGACAAAAGCTAAACCGCAACTATCTCAAGATCTTAATTAAAGATATCTCTGTAGATTTATGAGCGCATATTCGAGCCAGTTTTCGGTTAAATATATCAGAGTTAGCTAACAGTAATCCTATTATTATTTTAGCATATGCAAAAAGTAAAACCAAGTGACCTATATTTATTAAATATTGGCGAATCGACCTTCCGAGCGAACTCATTTATAACTATTAGAGACGATTAAGCATTCAACTTGTCTATATATAGCACAGATGATAATAAATCTTGCATTTGTGGTTAAGTTTTCTATGGAAATGTAAAGTACAACTTAATTGTGATAGTTTTTTTTTTTTTTGGCAAAGAAAAGACTAATTAACATACATTATAAATTTTTCCGCTTTTTGCCACACGACACTAGAGCTAGCAATTAAAAAAGCATAAACATATTCACGGTCACTCTCACTCGTATAAAATAATAATAATAATAGTAGTAGTAATAATGGCACAACGGCAACCGTAACAACAACAACAACAGTAACTAAAAAATGGCAAAAATAATTTCGGTTTGATTTAATGAGCCGCATCGCATTTATCATAATGTCAGAGATACGATGCTTGGAGTTGAGTTTGTTGTTTTGCTATGTTTATCTATGGATTAATGTATTTTTTGAGTTGAGTGAACCCCTGGCTAGGAGATCCATCCACATTGCCTACGCTAACTCACATCGCTGTAATTAAGTAGCGCGTTTGAATTTGTATAAAATTAAAAACAAAAAAGTGTTTTAAATATTCATGAGTTTTACTAGATCCGGTTTTCGAGTCTCTTGACTTTGAAAATACTTTTGACACGGATTTTATTTTTGTTTCGACCGGAAAGAGAAGCACGCTAGGGCTTTTGTGAGGCGTTACCAGTTACCAGATGGGGGAACCCGTTCAACAAGTTCGAAAACAATCTAAAACATAAACACACATTTTGTATTTGAAACAAAATGTTAGATTTGTGTTTTAGCCAATTAGAGAAACATTAAAAATCATCATTCGAAATCATCAAAATGTTATCTAACCACTCTACAAAGAAATTACTACAAACATAATTTTCTTTCATTCACAAAACTACGAGAGTATTTAATAAATTCACAATGGGATGCGATGCTTGAAATCTGTGTCAATTTTTTATCATTTTTTTTTTTGGTTTTGTTTGTTTTATTTTTTTCGCATTGTTTTTTAGCTTGACATTTGTCACACAGCTTTTTGATTTGTGAATGTTTTTGCTTGTTTTCTCTATTTATAGCATTCGTAGCACATTTTGCCAAACTTTATTTTGGATGCGGCTTAGGCATGTCTATCTAAGCAAAAAATAGAAAAAATAAGGCTTTCAGTTGTTTTCTTAATGATTTCGTACATTTGCTGGTTATTCAATGAGTCGCACATAGTGTAAGCACTTTTTTTTTCGGGAACGTGGGATACAAAAGAGAAATTGATAGCTTGACTCTTTGCTTATATTAGGTTTCAATATACTAATGATTGCATATCAGCATTTTATAAACCAAATTTCAGCAGTATATTTTAAACAGATCCTGAGATATGCGAAAAAGTGAAGCAAAGAATAATAAATGATCGCTTTGGCATCGTTTAACAGACATGCCTCGATTTGTATCAATTTAAAATGATATGTGCATCTAATGGGTGATATCTTCATTTCAAATGTGCGTTTCTCACATTACAGCGGAGAAATTTGCATAAAAAACAAATAATAAACAAAAAGGTGTTGATACACTCGACATTTCTGCGGAATTTCAACACACACACCAAAAGAGAAAAAAATGTATCTGAAGTGAGTGTAGTACGTGTATCTATTGCTGAAAAGGTGTCAGCTGTGATTGCGCATTTGTGGCATGCAAATTGAAGAATTTCCAACGTGGGAAAACGAGTTCAACATCATTTTGCAGCTAATGTTGTTGTTATTTTTTTTTTCTATATTTATTTTGTTTTTGTTATGCTTATTTTTTCTTCTTGTGGCGAACGCCCCAAAATCAAGTCAAGCTGAAAAGCGTTAAAAGTTTAAACAAACAACGTTCGTTGAGGAAAATCGCTCACGCGTTGCATTTTGTGTGGCGACATGAAAAGAAAACCAGAGCAAATACAAGTACGAGTACGGGTACGGGTACGAGTATGAGTACGAGTACGAGTACTTGTTGAGTGTACAGTTGGAGAGTACTCCCTGGTACCCACTTATCGAAACACAAAACGTACTCAGAGATACACGTATTCGTACTTGTATCGATTACAAGCAAAGCAAAGCAAAGCAAAGCAAGCAACTTTGTATCTGCAACTAGATCGAAGTTTTTTTTTGCGGTTTTTGGTTTTGGTTTTCGGTCAAATTGTTGCAATTCTCTCCCCACAATGATTGGCAATTTCCATTGGCATTAGCTTCGATTTTTCTCTCCCCTCCATCGATCGCTTTGGTCCACACAGTTAATTGTGTACAATTATGCATTAATGAGTGCATCTGGCCAAGAGCACGAACTCAGGTTTGAGAATTCTTGCATGAAATGTTGCATGCACTCGCCTCAGTAGACAGATAGCAAGCTAGAGAGTGAGAGAGTTCGAGAGAGTTGCAAAGAGGGAGTCGAGTGGCAGTTGAGGAGATGATAGATTTTATACATGAACGGAAACTATTGGAAAATCGATAAATTTTCTAATTGCACGCCATGATCGCATGCTGAGATAAACGATGATGATGATCTGCAGCAGCATCGTGATTATCGTCATGTACGTGGCATAAATAAAGTTATGTAAATAATAATAAATAAAGTAAGAAAAATAAATAGTAGTAGTAATAAAAATAAACATTGAATAGTCTATAAATTTTTATCGAGTTTCGTGCATAAATCAATTCAATTGTTCTTGGCACAGTGGAAAACAAAGCCTAACGGCCCATTCTCAGCAATTTGGTATCTCTTACCCCACACACAGTGCGACCTTCTAGATCTTTGAGCTACCCACACACACACACACGACTCAGAAATTGAGTCGTGGTGCGGGCATACCCGGTGGCATTAGTTGACTAGACAATTTGCACGTTGGCGACAGCGATTTGCATCTGATAATAAATTGTTGTAAGCCGTAAAGTGCACACTATTCAATATGCCATTTTGTCAATTAATTAATGATTTTGATTAATTTGCAATGCAGCACGAAACGATCATTAATTAACAGAGCAACAACGAACAACAAACAACAGCGCGGTATGCAATGCGTGGGGGCGTTCAATGGGGCATGCCTCACAATTGACATGGTATTTTTCGGCAGATAAAAGAATGCAGCTGAACAGCGGGAGAGGGAGACATATGAGTGATATATATATTCTCTTGTAAAAACATTATTTACGAGTAATAAAACTCATTTTCTTAATTTACGAGTGAAGGTGATCTGCAATTTTTTGATTAATAACAATGTAGATGAATATCTAATTAACTGAACAACCATTTAAAACTTCCACATTGTATTGTGCAGGTGCATTTCGGTATATTTCAGTATGTTTCGGTTTAATAATATGGTATATATGGATAACAATTTAACCCAATTGTGATGAAAATTCTTCTTATATCTAAATATGCATTTCAGTATTTTGCCCATATACTTAAGAATTTTTTCGATATGCTAATATGGTATATTTAAATAAGAATACCACACTGTTGTGCCTTTATTGAGATCAGGTAGCGGATATCTTACAGTCAAACAACACTCGACTTTAGCATTCTATGTGATACCTTCAATTAAACCCATTTTAAAAGAACATTTGCAAGAGTATGAAAACTTTTCTTATATCCGCTATAGTACTCGCTATATATTTATACCAAATATGTATTTCGGTATATTTCAGTATTTTTCTGTATAATAATATGGTATATTTGGAAAACAATACCAAACTGTTTTGAAAATAGGTAGAGGATATCCTACAGTCAAGCACACCCAACTTTAGTTTTCCATGTGATACCTTCAATTAAATACAATCTAAAAGAATATCTAATATACCCAAATAGCTATTTAAAATCTCCACTCTTAAGCTATACTAACTTCTTAGATAAAGTCATTATCATCGGCAGACAGACAGACAGACAGACGGATATTGTGCATATGTTAAATTGACAGAAAGACAATAGAGCAGGTCTTTTTTTTTGACTTGGCTACCACTTTTGTGTTGTTAATGAGTCCAGAAACTAGTGTTGCTAGAGACGATTGACTGATCTCCAAATGATCTCAAGCAAATCCTTCACTTAATGACCTTTAGCCTTAATTAAGCCACTCTGTGGTCATGTTGTAGTTATTCAGCTCGTGAGTGCTCATTAAGTATTCAGCGACGCCCAATAGGAAATACTTGAAGCCAAGCCGTATCATTGACCTTTACCAACATTTCTTGGCCTACAGCCCTGGGGCTGATATTTCATTGGGCCTAAATCAACAAATCGCAATTACCATAGCCAAAACTTAAGATACAAAGTATTCGCCTTATTTCCTGACCTTCTCATTGGCTTTTGCAAAGAATAACATAATAAATCAGAAATTTGTTGACTGCATGCAAAAATCGTAAATGTCTTTTTGTTGCTTTAAGCCAAAAATTATTGGCCAAAACTGCAAGTTGGCTAACGTTGACTTCAAGGTCTTTTCGTTTGTTTCTATTGTTTTTTCTATTCGTTCGCCATAATACTCGATAATTGTAGGTATTGTAATTACTGTAATTAATATAATTATTGATATGAAAACACTTTTCGGTCTGTTTTGTTTATTGTTATTAACATTTACATTGAATGATAATTTGCGTCAGCTGCCTGTTTTAGATCTATCAACAGGTTTCAGTCTGACGTTGAAATTGCAATTGGAAATTGAAAATTGAGGTTGAAATTAAAAGTTGAAGCGTTCAGCTGAAGATCGATGCCGAAGATAGAACTTGAAGATCGAAGTTGACTATTAAAGTTTGCAGTTTAAAATTGATAATGGAATGGTTAAAAACCAAAGCAAAAAATATAAATGCTATGTGTGAATGACGAAGATTTTGAATACTGAAGTTGACAATTAAAGTTTGCGGATTGAGATTGAAGATGGAAGAATAAAAAAGCGGTAAAAATATAAATTTAATGTAGTTGCAGATTAAAGTTAAAGATAAAAATAGAAGCAATAATTCAATGTAGAAGTAGAAGACCGAAATAAATTTTAAAGATTGTTTGTTTTTTTTTTAATATTAAAGTTGGTGATTAAAATTGCCGATTGAAGTTAAAGATTTGTACAAGTTGATAATTAAAATTGAAGATTCAAATTGAAGCGAGAATTTGAATGTTGAAGCGGAAAGAATGAATTGGATGTGGATATGGAAGATTAAAGTTAAAGTTATCAGTTAGAATGGAAATCAGAATGAGAAATTGCAAATTAAAATTAGAAAGTATATGTGATGTTTGAAATTTGAGTTAGAGTTTTCAATTTAAAGATACATTTCTAAGATAGATTTGTACTTTAAATTCCGTCGTATTCTTTTGCCTCTACAGGGTATCTATCTGTCGAATAACAACCACTTGATGCTGACTCAAAAGAATGTGGGCTTCACTTAGAGCACCACTCGAATCCTATTTTGTTGCCTTTTACTGACCAGATGCGATATGAGAGTACGTGTATCTCAAGCCTACGGTTTCACATACGAGCCACATAACATATTTAGTTAGATGCTTGAAAACGACTTTCAACTGCCAGCTTATCAGGTTGGTCAATTAATGTCAGCTTCGATTTCAATTTGAGCAGATAATACTTACGTCTGGCATTTTAGTTATACGATATTTTATACATTTTGTATGCCAGTTGTTGTTGTTGTATTTTTGCTGCCTAATGTGCCGCAATTACGTACATCGATTGGCATTTAATTAAAACAAATATTCACACAGTTCCCCGCATCTGTCGGCCAGTCGGATCGCATTCATTGAGATGTGGACAATGCACAGTGGAAATCACTGAACGAACAAATGATAAAAGCATTGTCATTGAGAATGTAATAAAGTTGATAAAGAGTTGAAGAGTCCTTCGGAAAATATTGATATGCAAATTTTTAAGTATTTTTAATGATCGTAAATACTCTACAAAAATAATCAACAAAAAATATATTCTCAAGGATTATTTTTAAAGTGATCGTAAATATTGGATCACTGATAAAAGGATTAACAAATATGATTTTTAATTAAATGTGGTATTAACAGATTAAAAAGGGTATATATAAAAGAAATTTACGGTTAACAGATTTGATTACGTTCTGCTAAAGCAACTTTTGGTATTTCCGTTTGTATCATTCTTGGTTCCACTGTGCATCCTATGCCATATGCGATAGCCGATAGACGTTGAAGTCGGACGGGTCTTATCTTCACGATAGCGTGGATTTGACAGGTTTAGGTTTTAATTTTTCGCCGTCTTGAGTCGCGCTTGATGCTCACGAGTCTTTCATATGGCATTGTTTTTGCTTTTGTTTTAATCTGGCTAAGATTTGCATTTCTGTCCACGCAAATGATTTATGCGCTTCGTGTCTATTTGTTGTTGTTGTTGTTATTGTCGCCGCTGTCATCGTCATCAAGATGGATTTTCATTATACATACGCTGTGTTTATATATCTCCATGTCTCTACTCCCATACCATCTCCAACCCCTTTTTTTTTGTGTTTCTTTGAAACGGCAGCTTATTTGCCTTTCAATCAAAATCTGAGTCGATCCAAGTCGAGCCGAGTCGAGTCGAGTTGAGCCAAGTCGTGAACTGAACTGAGCAAAAAGGTTTACATTTTGCAGCATTTTCAAGTGCTACTTGAATCGGTCGCTGGCAATACGCAAATAACGCAGCTAATAACCAGTTAACAAAAGCTCTCAAGGCCTCAGCTCTCGGAAGTTTCATGTCTATGGGGCAGTTCCTAAGTCAAGTGTATGACAGCTGTAATATAGATACATCTGAAAGAAGTCGAACTGGATAGAATTGACATAGGTTTAACAAGTTATTTATTTCGAAAGCGTGCTTATGAAAAGATGCATGAAAAACGCGATTTGAAAGACATTGAATCAAGCTCTCCAAAAAAAGAACAATATTACAAAATAACTTAAAAAAAATTATATATAAAATTAATCATAGAAAATTATTAAATAAAAAATGAAATTTTTGCAAAAGTTTTTAATATTTAAAGTTAGTTTGTTGATGATTATGTCAGGGCAAAGATAACAAAAATTTAATTAATTTTTGACTTTAAAGATAACGAAGATGTATCAGTAAACAGTTTTTGTTATTACACATAGTCAAACTTACAGACGGGAAGAAATTATGGTTGGAAAACTCCTCGAAAGTTACAAGACTCTCTTAAAAATACGACAAGTTGAAAAAATATAATAAAAATATTATCTCTTGAAATACGTAGGGAAAAAGTTTTGAAAGTAATAGTACTAAAAATAATGTGTACATCTTTGTTTATTCAATTTTGACGTGAAAGAAAAATAATAAATAAACTGAATCCCTAAAATATTAATATTACCATATAAAATTACATTTTTAGACATATTTTTACAATATTTGAGATGATGCTGTGAACAAATTATGTGAGGGAAACTCCACGAAAGTTAGGAGATAGCTATCACGAGGCTATTAAAAATACGACAAGTATAAAAAAATAATAAAAGCCTAACCTCTCGCTCACCCTTTTTCCCTCAGTGCGGTATAAAGCGCACATTTAATGGGATGTGGTAAGAGAGATCAGTGCGAAGCAAGGCTTGACTTGGGGTCAACTTAACTTAATCTCCGCTTGTATCACGAAATGAAACACAAGCAAGCAAGCAAGCAACAACAACAACATCCTTATGGTAGAGTTGCTCCTTTAATAATATTATTATTATGATGTATTTTCATGAGTTTTGACACAAAACAAGACAAACAAATTATTTTTAATTGCTACAAGAGCCGCACACTTCCACAGCCAGCGGCCAGATGGAAAGTGTGAAAAACTGGATGAGCTCTGCGTTGATGCTCGTTTGCTGAATGTTGAACTGGTATAAATAATAGAAATGTTGTGGCAAGAGAGCCCGCAACCGAAACCGAAACCGAATCTACACAAAAATAAAACCGAAGATCGGCCAACGAAGATTGGAGAAAACACAACGCGGGCTGCTGTTGTCAAATGGCAAACATTTGCCAGAACACGCGGTGAAAACCGCATTGATATAGTAGATCGTGTATGTCTGTGTGTGTGTGGTTGGTGTGCACAACAAACACCACATGTGGTCCATGAAGAAAAGAGCGTGAGGGGGGAGGGGGGAGGAGCGAAGGAGTGTTGGGTAAAGCCAGACGATGATCGTTTGCTACTTAAGCCACGGCTAGAGTCGGCATAAAGCCTGCTTTAACTCAAGTGCTGTAATGTTAACCCGTCAGAGAGCCAGAGAAGAGAGATACTTACTTATGGCCAGATGAGTAATGCGTGTTATGACTTCAGCCAGATTGGCATTAGGCATTAGGAAGCGACTGTGGCCAAAGAAAGTTAGGATCAAGCAACTTCAATTTACCTCAAAAGTAAATTCGATAAGCTCAAAAGGCTGGATAAAGTTCAGGAAACAATTTTATGGGATTGCGAGATTAATTATATATGCGTATTAGAGCTTGGAGAGATATTGAAATATTATTAAATTCCAATTTATTTAATAAGTAAATTGTGTATTTCTCTAAACCAGCTTTCAATACTGGTATAATGTTTGTATATAACAATAAAGAAAGAACCAAGTTAGAGTATTAAAGACTTTCATAAAACTTGTTGAATATATATTAACATAAGCAAATTACAGAACAACCTCAAACATGCGACACAGCTGCGGGAATAAAGAGAGAGAGATAGAGACATGTCGATAAGTCCAAGAGCAAGCAAAGTCCTCTTCAATTGGATGATGCCAAAGGAGGGGGGCGAGTTGAAAAGATTTATCAACAATGAGATTCGCTTTTGTTTGGACACACAGAGGCTGCTGTTTTACAAAGCAAAAACAAAAAAAAAAAATGAGTTAAAAGCACACAACAAAAAATACGTTGAAAAAAAAACATGAAAAGAGAATAGACTGCAAGACGTCTGAGGTTTTTTTTTTAATTTCTTTTACTGGGGGTTAGCCGAAGCGTTAAAGTCCCCCTTTAGGGTTTAACCTTGAGTCGGCTTTCAGTCGCCTGGTGTTTCTAATGAGTTATTTGCAGCAGTAAAGCGAGAGACATGCAAAGCCAACAAGTGTCAACATTAATTTAAAACAGTCCGCTGTTAATTTCCAATGCGAATGTCACATAAATTTGCCATATGCTCATATGCCGCATAATATGAATATGCATAACAGAAACGAGCACGAGTGCGAGAGTACCGCATATAACACTATATCTTGGATCTTTAATAACTTCGTATATCTGGTTCCCTAGTTGTATCTGTATCTGTATCTGTATCTGCATGCTGCGCATATTTGCCACACCCTCCTCCGCGGCATACTTCGTTTATTTGTCTGTCAAGAAATATAAACAAAATATGCTGTTGACGCCTCGCGACCGATTCCGAAAAACATGAAGAAAGCTGAAGAAAACGATCCCTTAATACGCTTTGTTTTTTTAATTTTAGTAAAGATTTTCGAGACTTTAAAAATATTTAAAATCTTTTAAAAGATGTTTAGCTTGAAACTTTCTTAACTACTTTATACATCTTTCTATCCAAGTAATATTAGTAAAGTTTTTTAGTAAAGATTCTTAAGACTTTAAACATATTTAAAATTTTTACAAAGTTTTTTAGCTTGAAATTCTCTTAACTACTTTATACATCTTTCTATCCAAGTAATATTAAATTTGCGCTTTGCTATTTTTATTTTAGTAAAGACTTTCCAAGACTTTAAAAATATTTGAAATCTTTAAAAAGTGTTTTAGCTTGAAATTCTCTTAGCTACTTCATACATCTTTCTATTCAAGTAATATTAAATTGGATTTTAGAAAAGTATTGCTCTATCAAAAAACTAACAAAACCCTTAAAGAAGAGTATTTCAAAAACATGCACGAAACGTAGCTGAAAATTAAAATTATTATTATTTTTTTTTTGTTTTCGCTTCGGTTCGGTTCTTTTCAGTTTTGTGGTATCATTTGTTGTGTCTTCTTGGAGTTCATGCGCAGCATGCAAAATTTTTGTGTTGTTGATTGCTTTTGTTTTCCGCTTTGTTTTTTTTGTTGTTTGTTGTTGTTGTTGTGCTGTTTTCTCGGCCAGTTTCGGCCATAACGCTGCCAGAGCAGACATATTTATTTATAGCATTGACTTATATCTTTAGTTTATTACCCGTTTGTGGCATAGTTCAATGAACATTTTGCACACTGTATTTTATGATGAGATCTTAATGTTCAGTACTGAAAGATTGTTGTACAAGCAAATTACTTTAGCTGACGCAATGAGAATTTCTTCAAAAGTGTTAGAATTCTACTTCATTGTCTCTTTCTATAAAATCAAATAATTATGCAATGTCTCGCTTGTGTTGAAAGAATAGCTAATGAATTTAGTTCAAATAATCTATTTAAAAATACGTATTTATTAATTTGAAACGAATAACGAATTTCCTTTTTAATCGTAAATGCTTATCTCGAAGTTTTAACAATTTTTTGCTTTAATTATTTCAAAGTTATACTTTCTGTTTTCTTTTAACTACTAATTGCCTTTAAATTGTTCATAACTTGTTGTCCAAGTTCACTTTGCTGTATATAATAGTAAATATGCCTAATCTTCTTTACTATCTTGTTGGTCACTTTATGCTAGCGAGTAATATGTGACTTGCAGCTTGTCTAGCTTTCAATAAACCCATCATGATGCAGCCACAACAATAAATAAATGTCATGATATTATTTCTTGGAATTCTAACGTCTTCTATCCTCCCCCTCCCCCCACATCAAGCCATGACACTCGTATCAAATGTATGATGACTGCACCTGGTTGCATCTTCATCTCTGTGGACTGCATTAAGCTGGCTTCGGATTGAGTTCAATTTATGAGTTTGCGGTGCGCTTAAGATTGCATTTATCGGTTGAATCCTGCGCTTAAGCTTGAAATTAATGCGACAACTTGCCTCGCATCAGCTTTGTCCCTTTGCTTGCCCCCCTTGGTTTGCACATGTGCAGAAAAGTCTTTTGGATTTTAAATTCTGCTTAATGATTTTTATGAATTTATTGCCAGCGCAGCCGGCGCGCAAATTGCGCATGCGTTGCCCCCAATGAGGCTGAACGGAGGCTGCATGTGGCACGCAAGTGGGGAGGGAGCGGGAGGGGACATTGACGACTGCCCACATCAGAAGGAAACCTTAAGCAACGCGATTGAAAGCAGGCGCGAAAACTTTGCTGCGCATCAAGGCAAAAACAGTTGAGTGTGTATCGTGTTGTTGTTGCTGCTGCTTTTTGTGGCAGCCTTTTAAATTTTAAGTGGCTGCGCACTGCGAATGTGAATGTGGATGGGCATGCTGCATGCATATGGCGCATGTTGCAACGCCTACTAAATCATCCGGCAGCATGCCTCAATGTGTGCCTCCAGCTACATTTGTTTGCACAAAAAACAACAAGAGCAAATGTTGCTACCATACGCTGCACTTCCTGCTATATATACTCTTATGTACTCACACTCCTATATAAATAGCATATACATATATACAATAGTATATTCCCAATCTATGTGCAACTTTCAATTATTGAATGAATGAACAGCTTTGTGTACCACCACAAAAGCAACATCGACAGCAACACTCAGTCAGAGCTCAAGGCTGAGTCAACAAATGGATTTTAATAGCCGAAGAACTTGCTGACATAGATCCCAGCCACTGTCTTCGAGTTTTAGACATGTGTATTACGATTTTATTAGCGCAACACTCTTGTGCATATACGTACGTATGTATATAGTTGGGAAATACTTGAAGTGCGTGTTTGCCTAGCCATAAAAACGGTTGTGTTCCAGGAAATGCAAGATATAATTTAATCGGTGGATAGAACCAGGTTTTAACTATGAGCTTAAACCTACAATTCATAATAATAATACTTTTAGCTATTGAGTAGTAAATGGTATGCTAATAATTCGTATAACATCTTGCTTATTTATATTTTATTACAATAATAATTATTGAAAACTATATTCAAAAACAGATAATTTCAAAATTATAAATCATTTAGTTCTTTTTTCAATCAATTAAATATCTAGCAATATTCTGAATACTGCAAAAGAAATAATCATCGTCACTTCTATATAAATTTAATTAATTTGAGAAACATTTAAATTATAGTTTAGAAAAGATAATCTCATTGATCGCTTTATTTAAAATATTAAATGTGGAGTACTCATTCGAATAATCGAGTTGTGTCGATCACTCGTCAGTTACTTGTGGATAGTTAGTTATTTATTTGTTTGAAGTGGCAAGTGATATGCGTGTGATTGGAATTCATCGAATGCAAACTGACGCCTTTGCACTTGGTTGCCCCCTTGACAAGCGGCCAGACGTGATTCGAGTGGTTTCATCGCAGCTCCTCCTTCGTCTCCTACTTCTTGTCTTCTTTACTGCTTAGCTCTTCTCTTCTCTTCTGCTCAGCTGATCGAACGATTGAAGGCGTATCTGGTTTCGCCTTCGCTTTTCAACTGCAATCATTTTCACTTGAGTTCAGTTACAAAGCCAAAGTCGCGCTTGTCAATTTGCATCCACGACGGCTGTTCATATTGATAAAAACGACCGACAACAACATGGCGCTCTCCACAAATTTATGGCCCAGCGGCGATCATGGTCATTCACTTGTCTAGCGGTAGCCCACATAGACTAGTATTTTTTTGTTTTTTTTTTTTGGTAGTCGCTATTTGTTAATCGAAACGCGTACAACATTTTAACACCATTCAATGTGAGCCCTTCATTTGCGGCTAGTGATGGTTGCGTGTTGTTTCACGATAATTATCGTGATCTGTAATATAGAGATCGATAGTTTTACAGCGGAAATTGAGATGGAACTAGCAATGGTTGTTTAATTCTCCCTACCCGATAACTCACACAAAACAATACGTATTTATATGGAGTAATTGTTAATAGCCTCACCCACGCAATTAGATATGCCAGAGAGTCTTAATATGCAAATGAATTTGCACTTTGTGTGTAGACATTTTATTGTTTTCCTAAGGTCTCAAGATACTCATGTAAATTACGTTAAGTGCTGAGGTGATTTAACTATTTTCTGCTTATGTAATTGCGCATTTTACACATGTTTTAACTATGTTGTTCAACTCTTTGTTGTGTTGTTGCCTGACATGTCATGACCTTTGTTTTCACATTGTCTTAGGCCCCAATTGGAGCTGTTCAAGTAAAAACATAACAGCACATTTTGAACTCAATTTAGAAGGTAAAATACTCGAAAGTACTCGAGATGTTCTTGAAAAAGCTGTTGTGTAGGCAGATTTACTGTAAATTCTCAGGGTTACTCTCATTTTAAAGCGCAAAAAAGAGAATTATGAAAAAGAGAAGAGTGTGAGGTATTTACAGTATGTTCTTAAGAGTGGAATTTCTTTTAGTAGTATCGTATTTATGTTTTTTTTTTATTAATTTATAGTTTAATCTTCATTTTGCTGTCTCGTATCAATTAGCAATCATAAGCTAATTTCACGCGCCCAATTTCGGCGAATATAGTTATCAACTCGAATTCTTTGCAAATTGGAATTGGAATTCCCTAAATGAGAAATCAAAATAGAAACAATCTACAGTTACACTCCGCTTATATGCTGTCTGCGATAAATAATATCTTTAATCTATTCAGTTTTAGCAATTTCTGTTGAAAATTCCGCGAACAATGATAGAACATCAATCAAAAAGGAAATTTCCAATAAGCTGCGAACGCTTTGAAGGCCGTAAATCATAAGACCCAAACATGGCTTAGATCCGAAAACACCTTGCCATAAATCTCCGTGGATCATTAGGTGCAACTGAAAATTGAACTCGATCTTTGGCAACAGCAACAGCAACATCGAGAGCTACAGGTTCTGCTTTTTGGCGCGCTTTCTGTTCGCCCAGCCGCTCCCCCCAAAACAGAAAAACATTGTGCGACCTTCAAATGGCCGTCTCCACTTCACACGTACACACACACACACACTCTCACATATGAGAGATCACGCCACTTGAGGCGGCGTTGCCAAGTTTCTGCTTGGGACTTGACGGAAATTTCATGTTGCCAAACGGATGAGCACGCAAGAGGTTCGATGTTTACGTTTTTTTTTTACGTTTACCTGAAGGCGAAGGCGAAGGCGACTCCAAAACCGATCGGTAACATGTTTTATGCATCCGTGGCAATGGCAACAAAAACAACAACAAACAATTTATATATACACAAGTTTTGTACAATGTTAAAGAAGACAACGACAACAACAACAACAACAGCGAAATACTTTTAAAGGCAACTCGAAATGGCGAAGGTCGTTTAAAGGCAATGCACAGTTGATGTTTTTATATACGTTACTTTTGCACTGATCGTATTTTCTTTACCCTATTGATACAAAGTGTTTCTTTATTGCGAAAAGAACTTTGAAATTCTTATAAAATACTTCTTTGTAAAACAGCTTAGAGCTGCTCAAAGCACATTAAACTGTTAACAAGCTTTTACACAAAACAACAGAAAGTTTTTAATGCAAGTATAATTATTTTACAAAAATTTAGCAGAATTATTCATTATTCAGATTGTCTAAAGCTATGGTTTTATTAGTGTAAAATATGCTGTTTGAGAATTAGAAAACTTTATCAAATTCTTTCTAGTTTGTAGTTAATCTTAGAGTAATATAAATCAGCTTTAAAAAGCGCGTTAAATAAGTAAGTATACAGTAAGTGTATACATTATTCGTTTAAGTTGTTATTATATGGCTGATTTTGCATACTTTAAATTGACGGTGATGCTTATGTAGGTACGTTTGCAACGGTACAGTAGTAGGTCGCTGAGATTTATTTGCGAAACTGAACGACGTTGATAAGAGTCGCCTAATTGCTTCTGTAGCGGACGTCAACACAGTTTTCGATTTTCAAAATGTTGTTTTTTCTTTCGCTGGTTCCCATCATAAAGTCGTCGACTGGTTTCCTTTTTGGCAACACCACGCTCCGCTTATGTCAGTCAGTCAGCCAGTCTGCAAGTCCACTGCAGTTGATCCGTGATTTTCTTTTTGCCATTTCGCGTCGTAACGTATAGTACGAGTATATGTGTAGATATATTTTGATTTCAGTCGCTCTCAAGTTTCATTTGGGGAGTTGGCCGGACGCCTGGTTTCTACTTAAATCTTACATACTTGGTATGTGGGTCAAGCAGCGACACTTGGTCTCCATGGCGCATATAATGTTTTGATGTATTACACACACAGTGGCCCAATGGGATCTGGCAATATGGCCAGAGGTGTTATTATCCATTGTACATATTTATTATCGTCGTCGCAACCGAGAAAATATGAAATTATTGTGCCACATTACCAGTACATTTTTATACAAAATGATCGAGCTTCCTGCGTTGATTAATCATCTTTGTTGTAAAGCAGTTACTTGCGGTTGTAATCCTTTGCTTTTATTTGTTTTGGTACAAATAAGATAACTCTCGAATTTCATTTTGTTATACTCCCTTTGCTTGTGACAACTGTTATACGTTTTTAACACAGCACAAAGCTTGCTCACTCTCAATATTTCATCCTATTAATATCATGTCAGTGTCTATTAAACTCTATAAAGCACAATTGATAGACAATTAAGTTTCAATCAAAATCCACGCCTCAAAGGCAAAATCTCAGTTCATATTGTACACAATATAACATATATTGTATACATTGTTTATGTTTACTCTCGCATTGCATAAGCACTTGAGAGCAAGGGAACACAAGAAGGGGGAAGGGGGTTATAAAATAAAAATAAAAAACTTTCTACAATTATTTTGAAAAGTATTGAACTTTTCTTCTACTGCTTCACGCGATTTACGCAACTTTCACGACTGCCAACAAAAAAAAAAACAAAAATAACCACAAACCACATGCAACAAATACAACAACTGCAACAACCACAGCAACAACATCAACAATTTATGGCTGCAGCAGCCGCTTGCATCGAAATGAAAAGTTCCAATGGCTTGGCCCACGCAATATTATGCAGCAGCAGCAGCAATGCAATAACAACAACAACAACAGCGGTTGGAACGAGTGAAAAACGAAACCCTTTAGGAAATTTGTATGAAATCTGGCAGCCGATGCATAAATCCGTTTAAAATCTGACTTTGCTGGCCAGCAAAAGCAACAGAAACAACAACAACAGCAACAGCAACTGCACCTCCAAAACAACAGCAACACCAACGCAGACCCTGGGGTTACAATTTTGGAGGCGCTGCTCAGGCACACGTTGCACATCGCTGCTGAAGCACAGTGGGCGTGAGCTATACAATTTTCAATATTTTAAGCTTTTACCTAAAATGGAAAGTATTTCAAATTAAGAAGATGCATTCCATCTATGTAAATTTAGCACTAAACTGACAGAATAATAGCACAAGCTTAAAATGTTGCCAACTATGTCAAAGCTCCTCTTTAATCGTTGCCAACTACTGCAAGGCAGCTAATAAGCTTTAAGCGTTGCCAACTGCTACAAAGTAGTTCAAAATAGGATTTGCTGCTACAATTTGCACTAACTATATTCAAATTGCGATTGTTTATGGGGCCCACTGTGCGCGTTGGATATATACATAAATCGAGGACGGATCCTATCAGCATGGATCAGATCGCATCGTAGTGGCTGTATTAATGAGTTTAAACGCACGCCTTACACGAACTCTTGTGGAGAGCTTCGAGAGCTTTTTGCCAGAAGACTTGACTTGGCTAAGACAGAGATTAGGCCAACTATGGATCGTGGCATGGGGGCGTCGCATCGTTTCGGCGTTGGCAGCACATCGCATATCAAAATGACACCATTGCGGTTGCTATCATAGCAATCGTTATACTATGTGTGGGATCGTGTTCACATTATACATTATATTGGCCCCACATCTATGGGGGCGATCGGCAAGTGGCACACGCTCGATAGGCCCTCGATCGTCTTGATTCTGGCTGTAAGTGCCCGGGCCTTTGATTAATGCTAGCCAATAAAACAGTCTACTTAATTATTCCGTCCATATGTTGTTTTTATTTTTATTTTTGGTATATTGTAAGTCGGATTAGGTAAATGCTATTAATCAACATGTTTAATATTTCGATTTTCTTTTGTCTTCTCCTTTTTAGCTTTCAATTTCTGAAAAATATCGCAACACCTACTAAACTAATGAATGTGTCTATATAGACAGGTGAGTTTTTATACCTTTTATTTGCTACCATTCAACGTGTTCTATGTCATTGAACTTCCATTTGGAGATCGCCACATGATCAAAGCAGAACTTTCTAACCAAAATCACATTAATGTCTTGAATTTTGTTT
Organism: Drosophila niveifrons; assembly: GCA_035046325.1. Classification (NCBI taxonomy): domain Eukaryota; kingdom Metazoa; phylum Arthropoda; class Insecta; order Diptera; family Drosophilidae; genus Drosophila; species Drosophila niveifrons. The sequence continues at coordinate 38,275,009 of JAWNOC010000052.1, forward strand.
ATCTTGATCGAGAGTATTAAGATATATTATTATCAATAACATTGGCGAGATGATATCAATCACGCAATTTTATGGCTTTAGCTTTATATTTATTTCAACAAGATCGCAACTCAACTTTCTAATACAAACCCAACATTATCATATTTTATTGTCTGAGATAAATAATGCCATAGGTAGACTTTGTCTGCGGAATCTTGTGTGGCGGAATTTTCCAAGCAATTTAAGAAATCTTTTGCAGTAGTATTTATGTGTCTGGGTTTCTTTTGCCAACAGTTGACAGTTGACAGTGACAACAGTTTGAAAACCCCAAATTGGCCTCTGGCTAGCCTCACTCACACACACACAATTTTCGCAGTCGAACTCAATTTTGAGGCCAATTTTGTGGCTTGTATGCAAATTTGTGTTTAGCTTTTTAATTAACGTGGTCGACAGACACACAGTTTCAACTCCTTTTGTGCACTTGTTCGAAATTCTGAGTAACTCCGTTGTTTGACGCCATATCGCAATATTGTAAATCTAATATTGAATCACGATTCGAGTGTGAGTGTTAGTGTGTGTCGTAAAGCGTATTTCATACGCAATTTACTTAATGTTTACTTATGCTAATCGAGCCCATTAATCAGACTTGTTAACAACTTGGCACACGAGCCAAGGGTTTTGATTTTGAATGGCCCAGCACAAAAGGCAAATACAACAATCAACAATCGACAATCGTCTCGAACTCAACAATTGACCGATCAGCTAAAACTGATGGGGTTTTAAATCAGTGGAAAACACTCATAAATGCGTACAAATATCAGAGCGAATTCGAAATGCAACCGAATTAGTTTCTCTATAGATGATTTTGTGATTAATTGAAATGTTTGTTGAAACAATTAAAGAGCTTTAAAACTAACTGTAATCGGATTATGGATTAACTTAATCTACACATTTGAGTGGCCATAATGTAGTGTGTTGTAAGGCAAAGTTAAGTGCGATAAATTGAAAATTTCCATAGACTGGTGATTAATTAAAATACTTGATGAAATAATTAAAAATATCAGAAAAATTAAAGATAGTAAGATCATGATCAACTGGGAATCTACGCTTCTGATCAATTACCAAGCTTTCCCCTTTGTCTTTCGATCACTTTTTCTACACTTGTAATGTGCCCTTCGATTCATCCGATATAGAGATTATGTTATCTGGAATTACAGCAAAGTTCAAACCAAATGTTCAGGTAGAGGGCACGTGCCAGCATCCAAAATCACAAGCGGTGAATTATACTGCACAGCCATAAAAAGCAACACAAAGAGCATGTGAGGGAAAAAAAGCCATAGAAACGAAAGTTAAAAACGCATAAAGCTTCGGGGGGAAACACTACAATGGGCCACAAAAAGCCGACGACGCACTTTTCGCTTTTGAAACGAGGCAAGCGGAACGCGTTCCGTGTTGCATTCGAGTTGAAATTGGAATTGAGGAAAAGGGGAATAGAGACCCAAAGCTGTAGCTGATGAAATGTGCATGATTTTTACAATTTACACGTCTGCCCCTACCCTCCCCTTGCCCCCACGACAATCACATTGCCCCCACACCACGCAACCATCATCAGTTGGTGTTGTGAGCGCGTGCGCAGCTCACGGCTCGTTGAGCAGATGACTCTATGGGCTGGCAACACACACGTAGTATGTAGGAAAGCGTACGACGAGTGGAGGTAGAGTAAAAAGGTGTCGAAAGGGAAGACAAATATTACACATTTAATTATGACAAGTTGGACAAGGCAGACGACGCCTTTTCACCGCCAACTCAAAAAAATTATAAACGAAATTTCATTGAAATTCGGACGAAACGTAAATTAAAATTGTCGTGGGATGTTGTTTTTTACCCGGTAGGGAATTATAAGATAAGGTGTATGTTTCAGCGTAAATTTAACTAGAAAATAAGCAAGAAAGCTGAAGTCAAATGTGCTTAAATATGACATACCCGGAGCAAAAAAGCATAACAGTGCGGTATTTTCGATAAAATATACCGCATTACCGGAATAAAGCTAAAGCAAACCAAAGATTATATTTGGTATATTTACATTCAAAAAAAGCCATAGACTACAAGAAATACCAAGTCTTCAAACGAGGGTTATATCATATCTGTTGATGCTAATGAAGAGTATGAGGTCAGAGATGTCTTATACTGCCGATTGTCTACATATCCTTTCAAGCCACACCTATAATAGATTTCTACCCTATGAACAGCGGATATCAAAATATATATACATAGTTACATATTTTGGCTTTGTTAGTCAAGTGTATTTAATATCACATTTCTGTGATCAAGCTCGCATACAACACACTGTGATCCTCTCGGATGTGGCGCTGCAAGCGAAGCAGCTTCCAATGCAACTTCAGATACGGTCGCATTAGGGCCGTCAGATTGGCCAGCAGTGACTCTCGGACCAATCGCACAGTGCTCAGCTCGTAGACATTATTGATGGCTATCACGCAGGTTTGTTCGTCGTCACGATTGTGTAGTAAAGCCAATTGATCTTCGATTCTGTTCATACGCTGCTTGATCTCATCTTTCTCGGCAATTAATTCACGTTCGCGGATCTTCTGATCGAACAGATATGCCATAACTTCTTCGGATATATTTGAATACTGTTGAGTGCGCGCCATATTGCAGTCAGAAATTTTCCAGAATTTTGGATTAATTTTTGATAGCTAAAATTTATAAAATAAAGTAATTGATATTTTTTTGAATGAAAATGCCACGATGAATGTAGAAATTATAATTCATGAAAAACTTCTCAGATACAAATATATCCCAACAAGTGCATCGAGATAAATTTCTATCTTATTTTAATCGCACCTCATAAGATTGAGTGGTCAGCTGCCATATTTATTTATTCACTAAACCTGATGGCTTTAAATGTAGTTTATTTAAGCCAAGACCTTAGATATTGAAGAGGAGGAGCTTGAAGCACTCAGTCAAGCGATCAGCAGCCGAGCCCAGACAATAGAAGTCAACAATGCGATGCTAATAATAATAATAAATTATCGACACCTTCAGTTTTTTTTTTTTCTGTAGATTCTCGGTAAGCACTTAACACACCCTCATTTTCCCCTTCCATCCTTTAAACGAATCTATTGATTTTGCTATTTAAACATAATATTCTACAAATGCCTCAGATTCAATGCCTTTTGCCGTCGATCGATTTCTATTGTCTGAGTTTTTTTTTTTTACTTAATTTTTACATAGTTTCTAACATAATTTTGATTTATGTAAATTTGCTTAATGACCTTTTGTTGTTGGCTTTTGTCAAAACGCTAAATGGTCGCGCATAGTTTTTTTTTTTAGTTATCTGATATTTTAGCCAAGTATTTTGTTTTGTTTTGCCAGCTTTGTGAGTAAATTAACAATATGCGAAGATTCAATGATGTGTGATATTTGAAGATGAAGTTTACAGATTTTTTCAGCAATTCATATTTGTTATAGCGATTCTAATGCACATATTTTGCAGACTGCGAAATAGTTTAAGGTAGTTCTGAGATATCGACATTGCAATCTATAAAACATTTGCAGTAATGTACCATATATCTAATTGGTTGTCACATATTTCAGACGATATTTGAGCTGCTGTCTGCAATAAATAAATAGCAATTTGCTACCTTAGACAGGTTCGATATCTTAAACAGTCTTAGTTTATGGCGATATCTACAATATCTTATTTCAGTTGTTCAATTGTTCATTGTACTTTCGCAAGCGCATATGAATTCAACGGAATTTCTTGATAAAAGGAAACAAGTTTTTTTTATGATGTTATTATGTTTTATTGGGGACCACACACAAGCGCACTATCATCATTTTTGGGGGTCACTCTGCGAGCATTTAATCCTTTTTATTTTGGAAGGGGGCAATCAAATAACAAAGAGCATAAAAGGAAAAAGGGTGCGTTGCAATGGGACATACAACTTGATTTATATGTCAGGCATTTCGTATGCCTCATATTTCTATGGCTTTCACTGTCGCCCATAAATTTTTGTGTGACTCGCAACACCCACAGTGAAGAGAGAAAAACAGAAATAATAAAAAAAAAAACACAGAAGAAACCGAGTGGAAATTAAGTTGAAATGAAGACATTAAACGAGTTAGCAGAGACGAAGGAAGGAAGCAGAAGAAGGCGCGCCAATTGAAATTTATGTAAATATGAATATTATTTCATTTTGGAACTTTTGTGGCTTCTGGATCAGAGAGCTCGTCATACCACAATTCCCCCAATTCGAATGTTGTTTTTCTTTTTGGCTGTGTCTGCTGTGGCTGTGGCTGTGGCTTTGCAGCTTTTACTTTGGCCAAGTTTCTATTTACCTTTATGACTCTACGAATTTCGCTCCTAAAAAAGATCCTAAACCAACACACTCGGTGTGTGGTCCCGAGGCTTGGGCAATTCTTCGCAACAAATAAAAGCAACTTGTTTTCACACAACTTTTAACAACTACGAGTACAACAACATGCTACAAAAAAAAAAAACACAACAAAAAAACTAAGAAAAAGAAATACACAACCCATTAAAGCAAGTACTCGTAAGTCCACAATGTCCATGTAAGAAAACATCTGCTTGACCGGTTAACCCGATGTCTGGTGTTATAAAAATTGTAGATCGTTTGAGTTTATTATATATAAGCAATTAATTAAAACCGTTTTAGAATTTTTGTTGAAAGAAACCCGTTTAGAAATGTCTGCTAGCTTAACAAGATCATCTACAATCTCCATCATCTCTCTTAGATCCTTTCTCTTTGTCTGCTCAAAAACATTTATTGAAAATGTAGGCTGTTGATTCTTACACTTAAGCATGTCCAATATAATAGCACTAATTTGCACACAGTGTCCGTCATAACTAAACGCATGCTGTCAGCTGAAGGCTATTAAGAGCACCCAGACTGTCTGATCATTGCATAGGCTTTAATTTGACAACTGAAAAGCATGAAATGACACTACAGCTAGAGACAGAGACAGAGCCGAAGCACTCATTAATCTGTCTAAATAAAGAACGATTCAACTGAAATAAAAAATGCTTTTGAGCGTTGTTGATTTTTTTTTTTGTTTTAATTCAGCGCAAATGTTGTAAATTGATGGAGCTCCTAAAATGGCAAAAGTGCGATCTAAATTTTATGTTGCTTTCAAGAAACTTCTGTAACCGATTTGCGCGAGTTTCCATTTCCAATTCAATGTGGTTGCTATACTCTGTACGCACAATTGAATAGGGTATTTTAAGCTGTAAGATGTATTGAAAGTATCCTCTTTTAAAATGCTAATATACCTCTAAACTACATTGGTATAAAGAGTATATTCAAGTAGAGCGCGCTTAGTTTGTGGTTTTTGGCATGCGGCGTGTTTGGAATATTTAATTTTTGGGTTTTCGTAGCTGAGATCATTAGGGCCACAGCAGGTGGAATTGTTAAATATAAATATTATGATGTTGCTGCTGTTGTTGTTGTCGTTTCATAAATTACGAATTGAAAGCATAGAGATTTGCATAAAGTCAAAGCAGAGCCCATTTATTTACAATGTTACAGTAGGAGCTGTTAAAACTTATTTATTTCATTGGCACGCATCGCATTTTATATAAAGGCAAATTGATAAATTAGTTAAACTACAATAAATTGTAATTTAAACGAAATCTTCGTAACGCAATTAATATGTAAATATCCATTTGTGGCTTCATGGGGGATCTCTTGCATACATTTTCACAATGCTTTACTTCGTTTGCGGTATGCGGGATGTAAATTCGACAATAATAATATAAGAATTGAATAGAGAAAGTTATTGAAGGGCAGCAAAGTTAGCAATAAAGAATTTATGAAAATACGAATAAGTTCAAAGGAATAGGATCTGGAGTTTTCCATTAGATGGCCATAAATAAAAAAATCGTTAACTGAAATTAAAAAAACACAAAATACGGAAGGCAAAAGCTCATCAGTAAATTGATAAAATATCGCCGAAATCCGTTAAAGGTAACATAGCTTCGAAGACCTTTACGGAAAGAGTAAGGGGCTAGATTGAAAATCGATAATCATAAGCTTTGATATGCCATTGAGCACATTTGAATTTATTGTGCATTGAATATCTTAACATATTTTTAAGCTAAACGAGGCGACGATCATTTTGCTCAGTCATTTGTATTGATATTATTAATATTTTCAACACTTGATTTGTTACCATTTCAAAAATATTTACACAATTCTCAAATGAAATATGTAATTTCAATTTAAATGAGTTGCCAAACGATGTGCGCGTGTGGTTTGTGGTTGGTTCCGCTATCGATTTGAAAATTTCGAATATTTTTGAGCTCTTATCGCCCATAAATGACGCCATAAATTTCCTGACTGTCTAAGCTTGAACCTGAGCATAAGGCGGGTCGCCGAATCATATTTAGCTTACTGATAAGTTGAGGCGATTAATATTTCGAAAACTTGCTCGACTTGGGCCTAACAGACCATGAATTTCTTCGCATATACCCTGTACAACGTAATAACTCACAGAAGTTACTATCGATAAAGTTAAACTATCGATAGTCGCTTTGATAGCACTTTACTTGAAACCTAACTGGTTTTGCAGCTCTTGTTTCTTTATAAAATGATCTAGGCCAATTGCAGGGTATTTCCTAGTGCAACGCCCTCATTTCTAATATACTTTATGGAATTTTCTATGCGTTTTTGTCATCATAATTTACTGCATGATGTTTATGCGTTTTTTAGTGGAAAGTCGTTTAGCATACATACATATTTTATGTTTTATTTTAATTGTTTAGAAATTAACTGTGCGACACCACAGCATTTTAATTGTCGTCAACGAGCTTTAAATTTATGATTGTTTTTATTTTTTGTAAATACCCTGGACGCATAAATGTTGAAAAGAGTAGCATGGGCATTTGGTTAAATAAGTAGATAAATGATCATACCCAAAACGAGTTGGTTCACATTATTGTCATTTATTAAAAATTACTTTTTAATACATTTCAAAGAGATAGATAAAATAGTTATATCAATCTCTATCTATCTCTCGAATCCTTTACAATATTCTCAAGTTTCGACATTAATATTTGTAATTCATAAAAGTCCATCTGCAGGGTATTTTTTAAGAGCATCTTCTTTTTGATTTGTTCATACGTTCCACTTATTCAGTCAATACTTTTTATGCAGTCAATCGATGGGCACTCAGTCAAATGGACCAAACGCTTATTGTCATGTTCCATCTCGTACTTCCTTTATTGGCTTCAATTCTATTTTAAGGTCTTTTCAATTAGCAAATGTTGATAGGAGCGCGTAGAGGGAAAGAGAAAGAGAAATCTGCACTATTCGCTCTCGATCGTTTCAATAATTATTAATTTATTGACCGGGCTATAACATTTTTAGTGCCCAGTGCAGACGTGCATACAATCCTAAAGTTATAGATTTGAGATTATACGACTATGGATGCAATGAAATGGACTTCCTGTCGTGAATTTAATAGTGTAAATATTTTATTTATTGCCTTCGTATAGCCTCAAGAACCAACAATGAAAGTTATTCATTTGGAAGTGTGTTTTAGTTGATTTCAAATTCCATAAATGCCTCAGCTGTGAAAGTGTGACCTATATAAATATATATAGTATTCCCTACGGCCATGAACACCTGGATAATATGATATGAGCACTTGGATTCAATATGGAACATGAGTATGGGTTCAAAGACCCACAAATTTAATGTGCGATTATGTGTGTTATCTTGGGGTAATAATTCATTTTTGTTTCATATTTCGAACCAATCAAATATTTGCCTTCACTTTCCCCTTACTTCTAACTGCGGACGAAAAGAAACCCTTTTGATATGTACGGTAGTCGAACATATTTATAACAAAAATTGACAGGTGAAAAAGATAAAATACGCCGGAAGGGGCAGGATTTCAATTGCCTCTGCTCTCTCTTTTTCTCACTCTCACTCACGTTTGTTTCTCTTTCTACTATTGGACCTAAATTTATGGGCACTTCCGTGCGTGCAAATGACTCAACCGCAAAAGGAAACTATCGATATCTATCAATCTACCTGGGCATTAGCATTACAATTGCCTTGCCCGAAGTAAAGCTGTAAATTACCAAGGTCTGTAAATGCAACAGGGCAACAGAGCTACAGTCTTCTGCTGTCTTCAGTGCGACTGCTACCACAATTAGCATATTTGGTACCACACCAAAGATATCCCAGACAATGGCTTAGGTAGTCATTCCCTACTCGAGTATTGCCTTAGTCTAATGTCTTTTCATTTTAAGATTTGGTCTGCTGTGCATGCTCTAGCATAAACAAACACGGCATCGAACAACGAACCGATCCTCAAAGATCGTATTCTTGTTATTTTTTCTTCTTTTGAGTTTAGCACCAGCTGTGTTTTCACGCGAGATCTGAAAGTCAAGGCTACTGTTGACTTTGGTCTGACTCTTCTCGAGTAGAACGTGGGCGAGACCGATCTTATTACACAGATCATAAAGGAATCACAAGTGTGTTTCCAATACTTCATTCACTTTTATGAAAACAAATGTCACAGTTCACGGTCCTATTCTCAAAGATTTCGAATAATTCAAGTAATGTTTTGTGTTGACGAAAGATGCAGCCTTTGTTATAAAGTTCTATAAAATTTCAAAATATTCACGTAGAATAGTAGTTTGACAAAGTTTATAGACTGTAGTTTTTTTCTAGAATATGTTTTATAGAGATTTTTAAAGAGTAAGGAAAGTAGAATCCATTTTAAATATAATCAGTTTAATCGTTGTCATTTCTGTTTACTTTCCAGTGGTAACTTTAACCTGGAAGTTAAGAGATAGGCCATTTCCTCGAATTTCAATAAATTGTTAATTAAGTCTTAACTGCATGGTCTTTTTCCTAGCATATGATTTTCCAATGGTTTCGTGCTGCGATAAGATCGGTTGATCAGTCATCGTCTGTCGGGTATATCACGTACCTTTATGCGTCGCGACACTGATGTCAATTTGTTGGGCTACCAAATTAAAACTGTCGACTCGGCAAAGTTTTGTCCTTGTTCTGGGCACGTCCCTTGTAGCAAGTCCGTAGTCCGGACGTCGCGTCGTCTGTCAATCTGCCGAGTGTGGCGACGATCCCAAAGATTCTATCCAATGTTTTGGTTGTTCTTGTTGTTGTACTCGTAGTAGTAGTTGTTGCATGATATATGAGCAGCGCCCAGCCCTGCCGCTGCCGTTGCCGCTGCCACTGCAACCGCGCCCAGCCAAACTCGACACTAAGCCCCGCAGGCCCAAGCCCAGGTTGCCATTGCCTTTGCCTTTGTCGTTGTAGTTGTTGTTGGTTGCTCTCTGCGCAGGCTGAAGCCGGTTCTTAAAAACAAACATCTTCGTCGTCGTCATCGTGGGCCGCACATCGCGCAGCGCAGCTCAACTCAACAACGCGTCGTGTCGCTTCGCTTTGCGTCGGCGTTTTGTGCCTTTTTGTTGCGCACGCTCATTCGTACAATTGCTCTCTCAATGGCTCCCGTGCTCTCTCTCTCTCTTTATATATTGTCCGTTCACTTACTCGTTTGTTTGATTGCTCGCTCTCGCATTCGCTCGCTCTTTGTTCGCTTTGTTATTTCCACGCTTATTCGCTTGGAGTACGAGTATCTTCTGCTGCTTGTACTGCATGGTCGCTCAGTTTGTTTTGACTCGCTGCGCGACTAACTTCGTTGTATCTCCACGTTGCGTGACTCGCTCTCAGTATTGAACTCAATCAAACATCGCAACTCCGGTTTCGTTTATAATTTATAATCCTTAGCTTCAATGAAAAATTAAGAATTCTATTGTATTTTGTGCTGTGTGAATGTGTGTGTTTTATTATGTTAAAAGTGCTAGAATGAATTTTTATTGCTATATGCAAAGTGATCCGCAATCAAGCTTATGAATAATACAAGTCCAACTCACTTGCAATCTATAGCTCTAAAGCTGAATGGAATAGCATTATCTATTTACACGCTACGTGACAATATATGAAGTAAGTTAAAGCGAAGAGCTCTTAACTTATAGTAATCAATTTTCTGTTAAACGGCAGACTAAGTCTGAATTTTCTAGTTAAGCTAAAATGTAACGCTTTCACTTAGCGCATATCTATTTTGGTTATATAATATGCGAATCGAAAAGGTTTATTGTGACTCATAAAATACAAAATATTTCGACACTGGTTATACCAGATCGTAAACAAATTGATGTAGCTAATCTTCGAATCTTTCGTTCTTTTTTTGCAGCATGTTAATTTTAAAATATGGCAAAATGCAGCACCAGCTGTGGCTTCTAATACTATTTCTCTTAACCCTAGAGGGCCCTAGGAATACAAGGGCCCTGATGAGCACTTACCAAGCTCAGTCCAACTATGAACTATTGGAAAATGATTCGCGTTATATATCATATCAAGGTAAGTGTTGGATTATCAAAAAACATTATGATGAGGAAATAACATTTTAAAAAATATAACGAAAGTGTGTCAATTGCTAAGCAATCAATCAAGTTGAACAGTCGGGGGAGGGAAATTGGGTTGATGTCTGTCAGTTCTAAGTAGCTGATCGTCAGAGTACTTTAGTCAAGTATTACGCAAGTTGAGGGCGAAACAGGTTGTAAAATTCCATATGCACTCCACAAGAGATGTCAATTCTGATGAATCTCTGAGTAAAGCTGGGGCTTAATCAGAAAACGTTTCGTGTTTATTGTTTAAATATTTGCAAGTTGTGCTTTTCGCGTGGAATGCATCTTGAAGTACGACTGCGCGAAGTGTAAACTCAGCAACAACAACATGTTGACTCTGGTTTTCATATGCATATATGTATGTATATATAGTAAATATATTAAATGAGTATTTTATGGGGATTTTTTCATATTTTCATATTTTGTTTATGTTGCCGACACTTAAGTTCGCTTTCTAGACGACTATTATGCAAAGACATAACAATAAAAAGTGTACATTTTTTAGGCGGCTTGGCTTTACACTGTACATAAGCTTAAAAAATCATTATATTTTTGTAATTTCGTAGTTATATTAGCATGACGAGTTTAATGAGTTTCTATTGATTTTTACAGATTTAATGTCATCAGCCAAACGATTCTACGACCCCGAAACGACTTGGTATTCCGAGGTGTTATACGATGTGTCCAGAAATCAAGTTATTGTCGGTGCTAGGTAAGTGCTAATCTTGATATATACTTAGTAATATCCTCATAGTCATTAGCTTGTTAACTATGAGTGTGCGGAAGCAATTGAACTTTGCTTAAAAACACATAGTAATTCCCCCTTATTACGTGTAGTCGTAGTATCGATAACGTATGGCGTAAAACAAAAGTTGATAACGCTCTTTTTTTTGGCATGGGATCAGAAGATCTCGTAATAAAATTGAAAGCGCACGCAACAGGTTAAACAAATCTTGAGCTTATCAGCGAGACTTATCTCTATCCACGTTTCTCTCCCGCTTTTTCTCTCTTTTGAAAGAAACTAATGATAATACAAACAGAAAAGGCAGAAACAGAACAAGTTAACCAAACAAATGATATACAGATAATTGTGCGTACTCGTAGATACAATACACGTTGCCCGACAGCCTGACCGAGTGTGTTTGTTAAGCAATTTAATGGTAGATGGTACCTTTTGTAGGTATATTGTATAGTTGTATTCTTCTAGCCAAAGTTTGTTTTTCATTTACTCGCCTGAGAACTGGCAGATAAGACCCGAAGCGTTGTCCCCAACACAGATCTTAACCCCTTGCCACATCATGTGTGCACCTTGAGATACAGATACAGAATTGCCTCGTTTATCATAATGTTGTCGCTCTTTTTTTTTCGTTTTTCGTTCTTCTTTAGTCCCTGCCTGCTGTCGTCAATCATTCGTCACACGTTTTTTTTTTTATTTTTTGCCTCTTTTCGTCGTTTTTCTTTTAGGTTTTTATGTTTTGATTTGTTGTATTCCGATGATAACGAAGGGCAGTTGCTCCACTTACTTGCTAGGTTGTACTATGATTACGAGTATGAGTATCAGTATGAGTATATGGCAAGTAGGCGTCGTAGAGATAACTAGTTCCATAGATAACTGTGTGGGCACATTAAATGTAGTTTCTTTATAAGATGTGGGCTTCGATTTTGATAATAACGTTAAGTCACTGCGACTAGACTGGACGCTCCAGCGGTCAACAAAGCACACATATAATACCTTTATGTTGGGTCTTTAGGTATCTGTATCACATTCCCTAGATATTAATGCAATGCGCGACGGTTGTGCAATAACTGAAATGAAATATAGGCCTTTCCTCCACGTTAGCCTACTTTTTAAATAGACTTCATAGTGATTTGTCTTTCTTTAAATTTTAAAGCTTAAATTTATTCTCTTGAAGCTAGCAATTATATTCTATACATCATTCTCTTTAAATTGAATAATCGAGAAGCCGCAAAGTTTCACATATTTGTAAATGACAGATGATATGCTTATGTACGTGCTTTATACCCTATATGTTGTTAGTGGGAAATCTTACTAAGAGCTTTTAATATAGAAAAGTGTCCTTATTGTGTCTTGCTCTATGACAACTTATAATTGTATTAACATTAAAGGAGTACTAAAGAATTCTTCGACCATTATGGAGAATCTTTTTTGAATAAAATTATTGAAGAAAGTGTTAAATATTTTTCATATTATGAAATATAGGAAGACATTAGAATTTTATATTGAGATATGCGACTTTGTATATTTAAAGGGAGGGTATTTCTTAGTTGACTACTATCGATTTGTCAGGTTTTTGATGTGCCACTTATGAACCACATGAGAACCTTCTTCTAATCGCAAACCGCAATATAATTGTGGCAATATTATTTCAACTGCTGGCAGTGGAATAATTTTTATTTCATTTTTGTTTTATTTTATGATTTTGTGGTCGGCTCATAAAAGTGCAGGGTAATTGTAGAGGCAAACGCTGCTATGCGAGTATTAATGTTGAATACACTACGAATATATCGTGACAATGCTCCTGGTTTGTCTGTTTCCAACACTCACACTCACACACACACTCGCACACACACACTTGACACGACTAAAGGCTCGGATTACGACTGCGGTGCGCGGCATTCGTATTGCGACAAGTCGGGGACGATCTCAAGTACTCCAGTGGGCTCCCATGGCGAGCAACGAGAGGCGAGTAACGAGTGCGGGGTGGCAATTGAGGGGTGAAGAGTGACGAGTCGATTGCACGTCCTGTCATTTGCAGTTGCTCCCATTGTTGTTGTTGTTGTTGCTGTCATGTGCAGTGCATTTGGGGTCTTGTGGCCCGAAATTTGATATAGACTGCATTTTAAATAATATACCATTTTGTATTCCCTTTCCCTTTCATTACCCCTGCACTTTCGACCAGCAAAACCTTTTATTAAACTTCGCTTTTTTCATTTTCATTTTTTTTTCTTGTTGTGTTCCACTGCTGTGGCTTTGTCGCAAATGGACCATGCGAAGCATTTGAAATGTTTATACATGTGACTGAACATGATTTTGTTTGAACAAGGAAACCGTACACAAAACATAAATACAAGCTGACCGTTACAGCATTCCCTAAGAAATATAATATTATGTCAGTACACATCAGTTATGCTTAGACTAGGCTTCAAAATTGAAAGGAAAGTTTTGTTTACTGCAATTTTATTACGTATACGTAAGCAGAATTGTCGATAGAAACAACTGAGATATAACTGGGTAAGCAGAAATATCGCTGGAGTAATGTAAATATTTAAGAGTATACATTTAATATTTATAGATACGAGTATTGAAATTTTAAGTGGAAATCACTGAAAATAAAAATAAGTTTTAATAGAAAGATTGCGAAAACTCTTGCCTGTTCTAGGCAGTCTAATCATGGAAAAAGATTGCTTGTAATGCATTTGAATGCCTGAGATAAGACTATTATAATAATAGTCGTTTAGTTGTTGCTCCAGACAATTGTTGGCAATTGAAAGGTGGACACAAACCCCATTTGACAGACGTTAAGAGGTTGGCAGTCAGCTTAGGCGGCTACTGGAACTCCAGCAGCGAAATTGAAATCAAAATTAATCAAGGCAAAACATATGCCACAGCCACACAGTTACAGCTCAAACTGGGGGGGCAGGCAGGGGGCGTTTTTTGCATACTCGTATTTCTATGGAAACTGTCAGGCAACTAGAAATGAAAAAAAAAAAATCGAAAATAAAACTGCACATACAATTTGTGAGAGATTCGAGAGCCTTGGAATGTGCTCGGCGTAGGCAGAGTACAGAGTGTGTTGTGTGCTGTGTATGCCGCAATTCGCGGCAGTTTTGTTGCAAACAACAAGTTGTTTAGCTGCACAAGCTCTTAACGGTGCAAACGGGGCAATTTTTAATTACAAACAGCCCGCCAGCCCGTCGATCGCCTCAAGCTGTCGCCAAACAGGCGCTAGACAAACGCCCACGCATGGCGACCACTTGATCAGCTCGAGTTCGAGCTCCAGCCACAGCACAGCCACATTCGCAGGTCTGCAGCTGGACAGACGGCGCCATAGTCAAAAGATTTAATAGCTCCATGCTCGACGCCAGCTTCAATCCCGTCTCCCGTCTCCATCTCCATCTGCGTCTTTTGGCCTTTTTGTTATCTTGTCGCGCTTGTCGCTCAAAACTTAGCCACGGCGCAAGGTGTGCGAATATTGTGAATGCAAATGCGCTGGCCCAAGCCACAAAATAAAGTGCACAGCTACAGCTGCAATCCGAGCTATAGATACAGAAACAGATGCAGATACAATTGCAGTTACAGATACTGCTGCATGCATAACGCACTTGCTGAACAAGACTGCCACGCGCTGAGGTCTGTAAATGGGTTAAAGTTATTGCTCCGTTTCTACTATAATTCAATTACAACATCAACAAGTATCTCGGCACATATTCATATGTATCTTTTACTGCATGCTGTAACTTAATACCGACTAAAGTCTTACTAATCTGGGTATTAATTTCAATTAATTAATAAGGCTTATGCTCTGTTAAATGCAAATCCTAAGAATACATTTCAATTTCGCAAAACGTATTGGCAAAAACTAGTTTCCCATTTGTCTATTATTTGGAAATTTTTAATTAATTTATCATTTTTTGGGGATTAGTAAAGTTGTCAGTGTTACTTTGACAATTCATTTATTATAGTCAACCACTATTTGCTTTATCTGCTGGCAAAGTTAAAAGGCAGTTTATGTTTTCACTAAACTATGTTTCTGTAAATCATTTGTTAAGTATTTTTTCGACTATTATTTTATTCAATATCTATCAAGCATTCCACTTGTTATCAGTGTTTACAGGGTATAGTCCAGCAGCTCAACGTGTTATGCAAGTCATCTAACGAGCGCAGTTTTTGAACTTTAATTAGTTGCTCGCTTTTGGTGAAATATTCTATAATTAGCGTGAATTTCTCGCATGCGAGTAGTTAACTCGTTTTGTTGGAGTTCAGTGTTCCATTTCTTTGGCATCCGCGATAAGCAACGGCCTTGCAAATTAGCATTGCTCCGCTCTCTCCCCTTTCCACTGCTATCCCCGACCTGTTCACCATCCTGCGCGGAGGGTTCGTTTGAAATTTGTTATCTTTCACTTGAGTCGAATTCCATGTGGTGTTGAGGTGTGAAAAAAGTCCGATACACATGTTCTCTCCCTCTCGGGTTGCTTTCGTTGTTCGCATTTTGCTTTTGGCAAATATTTGCACATTGTTTTGCCAGTTGTTTAATTTGCTTTTTTTTACGTATTTGTGTGTTTGCCATAACGCATTTTACTCTATCGTTATCTCGATGGGCGCGTGCGTGTATTTCTGCGCTGGGAACACTTGCGGAACTGTTCTCATTAGCACAGGTATGCTAGAGCGTAATTAGGACTTTAAACATAGCGTAAAGGAATTCAGTTGTTTGGTTTTTCACTCTGTAAATATTAGAACAGGTTGTTGAAATAGTCAATAGATGGATGCCAGCTAAAAGGATTGTATTAGTCAAGTCAACTCTTATAATTCCTTTAATTAGTCAAGATATAAACTCTTATACTACCCTCCTATTTATACTACAAAATTCTTGTGCAACTTATACAACCCGCAGAAAAGGGTATTTTCATATTTATTTTTCTTCTTTGTTTTGAATTTTCAACGCTTTTTGCGATTGTCAAGCAAATTAGTGCAAACAAAATGAAAATGTAATCACACAACAAAGGCGGTTCACTAAAACAACAACTTCTACTATATACATATATAACGACAACAACAGCTTTTCGCAATCAGCAATAATTAATTTTTGCAGCCGTTAAGTCTGGCCATAAGTTTTGCGCCCTTTTTTGTTGTTATTTGTTTTAGTATTTCTGCTGTCGTATTTGCCAATTTTTTTTTTGCTACGCGGCGTTTGTCACGTCATTTTTTGACGTTTCGATTTCCGCTGTACCTAACCTAACATCTGCCCAACCCTAGAGTCAACTCGAGGGCCGCTTATCAGCTTAGCAGTCTTTAGACATTAGGTAGACCTTATAAACAATATTACAGTATTGTATAGACACAAGCATTACCCGACTATTGACATACTTGATGCCGGCTATTGAAGCTTATCATAACCTTGCCCAATACACCACACTTACTCTCCTCAACAGCTACTCTAAAAGCAACGATTGTGATTTGAGATACAGTGAGGTTGGCAATGAAGTATATGATGATTTTATATGAAGCGATATAAATGGCACTTTTATACAACATTTTCATTACACTCTGTTCTAAGCCAAATAATATACTATCAGCAACAACACCAGAAAATAGGTTTTAATTTTAAAGCAAGGGAATTTCAACATTTAAAGAAACAAGCACAAAGCTCTTGAATTTTATATCATTTCAATCTTAAATGAATATTTTTGATCTCATAACTATGATTAAAAAATAAAATTTTTTTTTAAGATTTTTTCAAACTAAAGATCTTGTTTTTTATGTTTTTTTATTAATA
Organism: Drosophila niveifrons; assembly: GCA_035046325.1. Lineage (NCBI taxonomy): Eukaryota > Metazoa > Arthropoda > Insecta > Diptera > Drosophilidae > Drosophila > Drosophila niveifrons. Next base: position 38,291,986 of record JAWNOC010000052.1, read on the forward strand.
TCGTAAAGTTCTTAAATCAATTTACTTTTTGTTGTACTCCTTATTTATTATACAATTTGAAGTTGTATACTTATATAACAAAATGTAGTCAAATTATTCATTGACTTTTTTGAACCGAAAATCAATTTCTCCGGAATAAATTAAGTCGTTGAAGAAAAGCTGATTAGTCTCGCCTGAGCTCCACATTGTTTATATTTATTGTTTCTTTGAACATTTCTTTCTTTTTTATTGAATTTATGGCTGTCAAAATGAAATTTGATATTTCTCTGCGCATTTGATGTTAGTTAAATTCGATACAAAGGAAAAGTTGTAATAAATTGAGTGGAAGATGGAAAGTTGAAAATATGAGCAAATAAACCTTGTTTTCATATATCATATACATTACTTAAAATCAAACCATCTAAGAAAAATATTTATATAATAAATGAGATAACTTTTTGCTTTTATTATAAAGTGCTAAGAATTCAACGTCTTATTCTTCAGCTGCATTCTTCAGCTATCTTAAGTATATCGGATATGTAGAGTTCTGGTGACTTATCTTGCATACTTCGAGTGAACTGTCAGTTGTAAATCTTGTTTTAAATGCTTGCAATTTCCAAAATGAAATGACTTAATTCGCATTAATTAATTTGCATTTTCTTTTGAATACACTTTAACTTTATATGGGCACTCTTTTTTTATAGCGCTTGTTGCGTGTGTGCACTTTGCCTTTTTATACCCGCTACCCATAGGGTAGAAGGGTATTATAACTTTGTGCCGGCAGGAAATGTATGTAACAGGTAGAAGGAGGCATCTCCGACCCTATAAAGTATATATATTCTTGATCAGCGTCAACAGCCGAGACGATCTAGCCATGTCCGTCTGTCCGTCTGTCTGTCTGTCCGTCTGTCCGTCTGTCTGTATGAAACACTGGATCTCAGAGACTATAAGAGATAGAGCTATAATTTTTTTTAGATAGCATTTGTTATGTTTGCACGCAGATCAAGTTTGTTTCAAATTTTTGCCACGCCCACTTCCGCCCCCGTAAATCAAAAAAATCGAATTACAAGCGTAATTTAAAAGCTAAAGCTGCGAATTTTGGTGTGTATAATAATAACAACACTATTTATAATTCCTAAAAATTTGGTTAAGATCAGATAAAAATTGTGGAAGTTATTAAAGAAATACTTTTGTATGGGCTAAAACGCCTACTTACTAGGGGTCACACATGCTTTGGCCGACAATCTGGTATATTTTGCCGTCTATGGTATATTTTGCATGTTAGTACCACATCGTTATACCAAATATACCATTTGGTATATTTTTAGCATTTTGCAGTATTTTTTGGTATATTTTGAAAATAATACCGCAATAATTTGCTTTTATTCAAAATGGGTAGCGGGTATCTCACAGTCGAGCACACTCGACTGTAGCTTTCTTACTTGTTTATTGCTATAATTTGAATAATGACACAACTAAATAAAGAAACCTTTTTTTTGCATCTGCCGTGGCACACACCAAGCCACACACATATACGACTACACACATTTATAAAGAAGCACAACAAGTCGTTGACAGCTGCTGTTTTTTTTTTTTTTTTCTTGTATTTTGGGGGAAGGGCGCCGTTGGCAAGTTGCAAATGTTGGAACTGTTTTATTACCTCATCATCAACGCGTACCGCAGAAGTTGGCTAAGTGGTTAGCTTGGCTCGCAGGCTCAAGTTACCAGCTGAAGCGAGTCAAGCTGATCTCAACTGAGCCGAGCCACGCGCCACGTTCCACGTTCCATGTTCGACGCTCCACGCGTGGCAGCAGCAGCTGCTGTTGCATTTGACTGATTGATATTGGGCGAGATCCGAGTCGATGGCAATCCGGTCGAGAGTCCCACATTGAACAAAGTTGCAGCGTTTGCAGTATTTGCAACGTCGCTTAGTTGAGCTGTCTCTCTATCGGAGACTTCTTTGTGTGTTGGCTGGCGTCGTCTGGTCGCTGTGTCGAGAATTCCTTCATCAAATTCGAATTCGCATTCACAGTCGCAGTCGCAGTCGCAGTCGCAGTCGCATTCGCATTCTATGTCCACTCACTTCGCTGACTTCGGCTTTGGCGAATGCTGTCCAGTTTGAGATGTAACCATTTATCTCTTACTTGCCGCATTCGTATGCACTTGATCTATTGATCTTCGTATTTGTTGCGCCAAATGCGCCTTAGACACAGTGGTGTTAGCTCTATGAGCATAGCATGAACTTAATTAGGTGTATTAATTGTTTACTGAAATTAATAATAATACTCAATATAACAGATTTAGCAACTTTTTTAAAAAATTGTCTTAAATATTAGCAAAGTATGTTTAATAAACCTAATTTCTGAAATATATTTTGGATAACGAACCTGAGATATAGCTAAAAATACTTTAATACAGAACTAACGAGCTTGAAAACTTTAATCGTTAATTCTCTTCCATATTTCGGAATTTCAAATGTAGTAAATTCTTGAAAGCGTCTATAACTCTTTCCCATATTACTTTATAAAGCTAAACATGTAAAAATGTAATTGAGTCTTTAGATTACTAATGAATTCGCGCTATAAAACTTGAAAATGTGAGCTTAGTCTAGTCTAGCCAATAAATTGCTAGAGCTATAATGCTGGCTAATCCTTAAAAACTTGGTGTGAATGCGTTGTTGTTGACCAAGTCGTAAAATGGCTGCATTTGGCTGCATGTGGGCCATCTGGGGACGCCTACAAGCAAGTGTCTCTCCTTGGCAAATGTCAGCACAGTGACCACTGTGCCTGGGCAGGTATCGTTACCTGTTTGCCTTGCGGTTCAATGCACCAGTGTTGCCAACCAGTTGGAAAATTATGACAAGAGCGGGCTGAGAGGGGAGAACAGAGGAGAGGAGGGAGTGCTTAGATGTAGGCTTTTGTGGCTTTTGCCTTATTTGTAAGCGGTTGTGGGCCGCTGTTTAGCTGTTTGGCTGTTTGGCTGTTACCATTCCCCCGATTCGGAGTGCGGCAACATTTTATTTATTTTTATCGGTTTGGTTTTTTTATTTGCTTCGTTGTTGTCGTTTTGCAGAGACACCTTGTACCGCATGTCATTCGACTTGGTGCCGCTGGAGCGGGCCAGCTGGGAGGCGACGCCGGAGAAGATATTCATGTGCCAGCAGAAAGGCCAGTCGGAGCGATGGTGTCGCAACTATGTGCGCGTGCTCCACAGCTACGGTGAGAACCAACTGTACGCGTGTGGGACGAACGCCTTCCAGCCAAGCTGCTCATGGCGCCAGGTGAGTGGTCGCCTCGCCAATTGAATGCAATCCAATCCAATGCAATGCATTGCAATTGCCATGGCGTCGCCAATAACAGCTACATAACACACACACACACAACATTTAACTTGTACTTCTCTTCTGGCAATTGCAGATGGAAAACCTCACAGTCACCGAGTTTGACGATGGTGTCGTCAAGTGCCCCTTCCATCCGCAGGCAAACAGCACCAGCCTCTTGCAGTCCAATGGCAATATGTTCGTCGGCACAGCCACCGACTTCTCCGGCAGCGATGTGGCCATCATTCGCTCTCCCGCCCAATCCCATGGGGTGAGTAAATCAACCAAGTCGACGTCTTCATTTTTCCCAGAATTGATTCCTATCTTATCTAGATTTGCTATCTTTCCATCTTGAATATTCTTAAGGCTTGATCTTTTGTTTGTCTAGTGATGTAGTCTTTTAATTAATAGCTATCTTTGCTATCAATGATCTTTCCTGTGAATCATAGGAAGAACTTCCTCTTTTGGCATCCCAATATTATAAAAATTATGAGAGTAATAATTTTTTTATAGTGTAGATTTCCCTTTTTTAAAATTGTACTTATATTCTTAGTTTACTATTTTCCGAATAATACCTTTAAAATATTGTAGTATCTTCACAATTTTGTTTCCTTTGCTAATGATTCTTTATAACTTAACTTATTTCAAACATATTACTATATTTTCGAATACCTTACAGTAAAAGTTGTTTTATTTTTTCTATATTTTTTTATAAAAGTTTTTGTGAGTCTAGTTCTTTTTTTTTATTTTATTGAATTGTCTTCTTTTTATCTTTTTCTTTTTCTCTTTTAACCTTTTCTTCTTTAACTTCTGCACACCGCTTTGTAAAGATCTTTTTGCAAATAATCTTATCAATTTATCTGTTCCCCTTCAGGCGGATCGTCAGCGCTTTCTGCGCACCAAGCAATACAATAACAAGTGGCTGAATGGAGCACAGTTTGTGGGCAGCTTTGAGGCTGGCAACTTTGTCTATTTTCTGTTACGCGAATCCGCTTTGGAGCACATGAGCTGTGGCAAGGTAAGATTATCCTAGTGAATAACAAAATTAAAACGATTCACAGCTAATTCCTTCAACTCTTGTTCTAGGCAATCTATTCCCGCATTGCGCGTGTCTGCAAGAACGATGCTGGAGGGCATCAAGTGCTGCGCGACAACTGGACATCGTTTTTAAAGGCGCGTCTCAATTGCTCGCTGCCTGGCGATTACCCCTACTACTTTGACGAGATCCAAGGCATGACCTATTCCGAATCGGAGAATGTGCTCTACGCCACCTTCAGCACAACGGGGTAAGTGCTTCATAGGATTCATCACACAAAATTGTTGCTAACTGCTTATCTCTTTGGACAGTTCAAGTATCTTTGGATCGGCCGTGTGTGCATACAATCTGAGCGACATTAACGATGCCTTTGAGGGTGCCTTTAAAGTGCAGGAGCACGCGAATGCCGCCTGGGAGACGGTGAATACGTCACAGCGAAGCCAATTCCAATGCGCAAGCGGTGCTAGCGGAGCCACCGAGTTTGGGCGTCTGCTGGAGAGCTCACGGTATCAGCTCATGGATCAGGCCATTCAACCGATTGGCGCCGAGCCCTTGTATCACTCTAGGCTGGAACGCTTCAAACATATTGCGCTGGATGTGGTGCAGACCAAGACAGAGCAGCTCCATGTGCTCTTCGTCTCGAGCAGCGGCAATCACATCAAGAAGCTAACCGTGAAATATGGCCGGGAACAGGATAAGGTGCAGACTTGTCTGGTGGAGCTGTGGCAGGCGGATGATACGGGTAGCACAGCCTTGCTGCACATGACGTTCCTCAAGGTGACCGAATCCTTGTATCTGGGCACGGATCTGGCGCTCACACGTGTTCCCGCCCAGCGATGCAGTCGTCACGTGTCGCAATCAAGTTGCTTCAATGCTATGGATCCGTATTGCGGCTGGAACGAGCTTGTCGAGCGTTGCACGCCACTCGATCCGACCGTGCAACAGCCCTGGCTACAGCCTAGCACTTTTAGTTGTCCCGTGCTCAATGCACCCATCGATGGCGGCTGGTCCGCCTGGTCGGAATGGCAGGATTGCCAGCAGCACGAGGAGCCAGACAGCAACTGTTTGTGCCGGCAACGCAACTGCAATAATCCGCAGCCGCAGCACGGTGGCGTCGGCTGCGAGGGCATCAGTACACAGGTGACGAACTGCACCCAGCATGGCGGCTGGACGGATTGGTCGGCCTGGTCACCCTGCTCCCAAAGCTGTGGCATTGCCGTGAAGACGCGACGACGCAGCTGCGGCAATCCACGTCCCGCGCATGGCGGTCGCATGTGCCTTGGCTCGGAGCATGCCGAGATGTACTGCAGTCATCTGCCGCCGTGCCCAGTGGCCAAGCCACAGGCTGTGGATGGTGCTTGGGGTCCGTGGGGAGAGTGGAGCGAGTGCAGCGCACAGTGCGGCGGCGGCTTTCGCATGCGACGTCGCGAATGCGATGACCCTAAGCCGTTGAATGGAGGTCTCGATTGTCCGGGTTGTCGCTTGGACTACGAGGACTGCAACATGCAGAGTTGTGCCGAGGTGCGCAAATTTAGCTCGTGGACACCTTGGCTGACGGCCAGCGTTGGCAATGCCACCGAACCGCAGGTGGAGAAGCGTTATCGCTACTCGTGTCGTGCCACGACTGCCGATGCCAGTTCCGTGAAGATCAATCTGGTCAAGGAGGAGACCCGCAATTGTCGCGCTGATGGCAGCTGTCAGCGAACGAATGAACACGAAGCGAACTCGGAATCAGACTCAGACTGGTCGCCTTGTAGTGTCAGTTGTGGCGGCGGCAGCCAGCATCGTCAACGTGGACGCAATCTCCAGAATCGAGCCTGCAATCTGCAACCGTGTCCCACGGATGCCGAGCAGCAGCCGGACAACAGCATCGACACACAGCTGGAGCACGAATGGAGCTGCTGGTCAGAGTGGTCGAGCTGCTCGGTCACCTGTGGCCTCGGACTGCGGCGACGCACCCGAAAATGTCTGGGCGGACATGAGCGACTCTGTGCGGGACGCGCGATCGAGGAGCAAAAGTGCGAGCAAGTGCCCTGCGAAGGTAAGTCTTCAACTTCTGAAACTGTAGTTCCGACGATTAACCTTTGTTGGCTTTGCAGACTTTCTGGGCTGGAGCAAATGGAGCGAGTGGTCTGCGTGTTCCAGCGATGGCATTCGACTGCGTCATCGTCGCTGCGAAGTGGAGCAGCCTTCGGGCTTAGAATGCCGAGGCGCCGAGTTCGAGAAAACCGCCTGCGTTCCCGGCGAATGCGATGGTAAGTTCGGCAACCGAAATGAGTTGAATATTCAATATTATTATTAACTCGAAATGTACTTTACAGAAGTGCAAACTGGATCAAGCGCCACGCTGCCTGTCGTCATCTGTGTGTTGTTGCTGTTTACAGCGGCCTGCTGCCTGGTCACCTATCATCTAACGCGACGTCGCTTCCTGCTTAGCGTGGAGGAGGCGCTCAACAAGACGACCACGACGACGGCTAGCTTCGACACGTATCCCAATCAGTATTCCAGCTTGCCCACCAAGGATGTAAGTCAATAAATGTGATACGTTATCAATTCAAATAATAATTTACACTTATCCTTGCAGTACTATGAGCAGCGACCCAAGCGTCAGAGCAGCTTCCGCATGCCGGCGAAGACCAGTAATATTGGCAACGGGACGCTCAATCGCAACAACATGCATCACAACAACACGCCAAAGGTGCTGGCCAAGACCTACAATGACTGTGAGACGGGCACGCTGAAACGCCAGTCGGCGCTCAACAATTGTCGACAGCAGAACATTGACGATGAAAAGTTTTAGCCAAGCATCAATCAGTCTATTGATTTACGGATGTGATCCGCCCCTCGCCCCCTCAATATTAGTGCCATTGTTGCCTGCCTGAATTCAAGTGTTATACTGACAACGAATGTCTTTTGCACAGTGCTTGCAAAAAGTTCCTTCTCTGACTCATATTGAGTCGTTCGATAAGTTATATGCATATATGTATACATAAATATGTATATCAGATCTATGTTCTATGTTCTCGTTTAGATAGATTTTATCAAGCAATACGTAATATTTTGTACAAAATTTTAATGTTTGTAAAGTTTTGTTTTATATTGTCCAAATTTTACTTCCAAATCACATACTACATTAAGTCATATTATAATAATTGTAATCTGTTTTTTAGAATCAAACGTAAGGCGAGACTGAATTTTAAATTTCTTTAGATATTTGCGCCCATCCCAAAATTAATGCCATGAAAGCAATATCGAGAAACGTATAATTTATCATCTTGTAAAGTTCAATACGCTAAGATAGGATGTAAGCCAATCATTATGCAAATTGCATATTTTATAAAATATATTTAAAAAGAAACCTACGTTTATTTTACTAACCAACTTGTTGCTTTTGATTTTCTACAACTTTACTTTGTTCGGAGTTTGAAGATATTAAGTTATAGCCATGCAGAATCAACATGTGTTTACCTTGTCCAAATACCTTGTAATGCTTTAATACACAGTAATTCAAAATAATATTATATATTCCATAATAGTAGTTGTTACTTTAGTTGTTATTGTTTTGCGAACTCTCTCTTTTTACAAACTCTGAACAGCTGATTACCAAACGATAAGATCGAAAACGGGCTAAACGATGAGTGTGTCAAAGGGTTCCTTTTCGAGTAAAATAATTCCATTTATCGAGATTGAAAGCAGGAATGCCATATTATTTATGCCATATTAAATAATTAGCTCTATTATTTTTTTGATAAATGCTTTCTATTTAAAAACGATTGTAGCATTGGTTCGATATTTTTAGATCGATTATTAACTCGAAATTCGTCGGCGCGAACTAGTTCGTTACTGAACAGCAAATCGTGAAGCTCTGTTGATTTTCAAATAAGAATAATAAAAATAAAAAATAAGTAAAATTGAAGGAAGTAAAAAAATACAATGGAATCTTGTCGTGTTTGCATGGGTAATATAGATGTCGAGGTGGATCTGTTTGCAAACCAGCCCTTGTATCATATGGAAATGACGCTGTTGGACATGATAAACGAGATAGTTGATTTGAAAATACAGTGCGACAAACTTCCTCGAAAAATCTGCACAACGTGCATTTCAGATGCTCAAGTCGCTTTCCGATTCAAACGAAATTGCGAGCGCAGTTATAATGTTTTTAAAGCTCTCATTAGTGACGAAGGCTCAGATGATGAAGGAGAAACTATTAGCGATGCTTCACACAATCGCACAGACTTCTTGGACGGTAATGGAAGGAATCCATCATTGTTTAATACAGACATAATCGTCAAAACAGAACCTAGCCTGGAGCCTTATGTCGTCAATGAAATAATAAACGACGCACCTGACTGGGAAAAAGACTTTGTGGAAGACAAGCAAAGGGATTTACCGCTACAAGATCAAAATGTAATCGTAAAAATGGAACCCAGCTTAACGGAGGATAATACTGTGATAAACATTGCAAATGACGCGGATGGTAAGTTCAGTCTAGCAGAGTCAATCAAAAAACTGTATACTATATTTTAGAGTATTTTTCTTTCTTAATCAAAGCCATATACGGCTTCGCACTTTCAATCATATTTTGTTGGGCTAAAATGGCAACTGTACCAAAAGGAAGAAACTACAAATTATATTTCAACAATTGGTTTAACAGTCCCAATCTTAAAGTCTACCTAATGAAAAATGGTATATTGGCCTTGGATACGGTAAGGATTGATCGTGTACCTAATTCAAAGATGCCAACTAAAAAAAAAATTAAAAAAACAAGGACGTGGAAGCATGGTCGAAAAAGTAGCTTATATTGACGGAGTTCAACTTGGCCTCATCTCTTGGTTTGACAATAAAGTTGTCAACATTCTTTCTACTTAGGTGGGAAGTAATCCCGTTTCAAAACAAAGGCGATTCAGTAAGAAAGACAAAAAGTGTTTAGAAATCGACTCTCCTATGGCACTTGAAGTGTACAATAAGCATATGGGTGGCGTTGACCAGCTAGATTCTTTATTGGGACTTTATAGAATTCAATTACGATCAAGAAAATGGTATAAAAAATATTCTTTCACATGATTGATATGTGCGCGGTTAATTCATGGATATTATGAATACATGTCACTTTTTGACTTTAAGCTTTTAATAGCTGAGCACCTGTGCAAGGCAGGAAAAATTAAAAAGCGTGCTGCGATGACTCCAACTTCATCTCCCAGGACAAGCATAGCAAATACTCCATCTACCAGTAAAAAACTAAGACACCGTTGAATTCTGTTCGGATGGACAATATTGGGCATTTTCCCACTTGGAAAAAGCAACGGCAACTCTGCCAAAACAATTGTTCTCTTCGCTCATACACCTTTTGTGAAAAATGTAATGTATATCTATGCTACAATGACAAAAGAACTGTTTTATCAACTTCCACATAAATGCATAGAAAGCCATATGTAAGAATAAAAATATATATTATTTTTACCCCAATAAACTTATACAAAATAACAAAAAAAAAATGTTTGTGCTCATGCAGTAGAAGGTTAATAGAGTAAGAGTGTAAGTTTTCAAAAGCTTTATAAAGTGAGTCCAGCAAAGTCAATCTTAATATATATATAATATTTCTCTATCACTGAAATTTTAATTTTTAGAACTTAAATTCAATTTGCCCAACGTTGAATTATTCGGCAAATGGCATGAAGCAATTGGGAAAAGCGCAAAGGAGGATGCAGTTTTCAAATTTATAAAAGGGGCTATACCAGAAGAAAAGCACAATGATATTGTTAAACGTGCAAGCAAAAGAATTTTCTACCGCATAAGTTCAAAGTGGAGGTCCTGCCATGGAAATTTAAAATACTTCCAGCGCAAGCATAAAACTTGGTTGAATTCCCAAACGATCATCATAAGACAGGAAAGCATAATGCTACCTTCTCTTCCTTCAGGATTATCAAACTTTATCGAAAGCTTATTAAATTCGCAAGAAGAAATGGAGGATGAGATCAGCTTTATAATTACTGATCTGCGTTGGTATGATAAGAAAACGAAGAAGTTTTATAGGTATGTATGCAAAAAATATTAATTAATATACATTAATAATTGTGCTTTATTAACTTAAAACATATTAAAAATTGTGCTTTATTACAGCGCTGTAGCAAGCAGAAATGACATATAATTCCGGTGCACCGGTGAGCATATTAGAAGAATACGCAAACGAAATTAACTTTTTTAATCTGTGCGGATTTACAAGCTTTCTTGAACTAAGCAAGCCTGCTCTAATGCAGCATTTATTTTGTTAATACATCATCAACGTTAATTGCTTACAAATTACAAAATTTACCTTTCACGAAATTATTGTTTCGCATTTTGACAAGACTTGTTGCATTTGATTCGATTGATATATAAAAACAATGTAGTCATCTAAGAATCTTAGTAGCGCCATCTATGGTTTGGTTGCATAGTGACGATTGGATTTTTCGCACCCTTAAAGTATGCTACAAAAATTGTGCTGCTGCACATTCTTTAATTTCTTACAAATTAAAAAAAAGTATCCTATCTCGGCCATATCCTTGCGCATTTTGACAGAACTTGTTGTATTCGATTCGTGGGACCAAAATCTATCGATTGATTTTAAAAAACCATGGGGTCATCTAAGAATCCAACACTTGTAAAATTTCGGCTTCAGGGTGAAAAAAAATCGTTAAAAACGTAAAATCCTGCTTTACTCGAAAAGTAACAGGACGATTTAAATGTCCTTTCGCCAGTTGATAGTCCTACTAAAAATATATAGTTCGACACTTATATCAGGCAGATCCTGCCAAGGACTCCAGAGATATAACTAGTTTTCTGTATACAAAAAACTTGTTCTATCTCGCCCGTTTGAAGGACTTTTAAGGACATTCTTATATATTCTGTATTCTTGTGTTAATATCTATTTATTTGGAAAAGGACATCCAAATCGTCCTTAAAATGGCGGAGTTACAGCGGAAATTTGAAATTTTGGACCATTTTTGCATGCCACCCCCTTGGGAAAATTTTCGAGATTTTTTGGTTTAATTCTGCAAATCTTTGAATGCCTAGGGATTGTAGTGGTAAATGTGAACATAAAACTACATGGCCTTTTGAAATCCGTCTGGATCCTGACGATTTATTACTATAAATGTGCCGTGGAAAGATTACAACAATGAGTTGCTTAGTAGCGCCATCTATGGTTTCATAATGACGAAGGGATTTATCGCACCCTTAAAGTATGCTACAAAAATTATGCTGCTGCACATTTTGTAATTGTTTTTAAATTATTAAAATGATCCTATCTCGGTCATATCCTTGCGCATTTTGACAGGACTTGTTGCATTCGATTCGTGGAAACAAAATCTATCAATTGATGTCAAAAAATTATGGGGTCATCTAAGAATCCAACACTTGTAAAATTTCGGCTTCAGGGCAAAGGAAAAATCGTGAAAAACGTAAAATCACGGTTAGCTTCGAAAGTAACAGGACGATTTGAATGTCCTTTAGCCTGTTGATAGTCCTAATAAAAACATATTGTTTGACACTTATAACAGTTTGATCCTGCCAAGGACATCAGAGATATAACTAGTTTTCTATATACAAAAAACTTGTTCTATCTCGTCCGTTTGAAGGACTTTTAAGGACATTCTTATAAATTATGTATTCTTGTGTTAGTATCTGCTAATTTGGAAAAGGACATCCAAATCGTCCTTAAAATGCCGGAGTTACAGCGGAAATTTGAAATTTTGGACCATTTTTGCATGCCACCCCCTTGGAAAATTTTCGCGAATTTTTTTGGTTTAGTTCTGAAAATCCTTGAATACCTAGCGATAGTGCTGGTATGTGTGATCATAAAAATGCATGCCCTTTTAAAATCCGTCAGGATTATACCGAGTTGTAGCTATAAATATTTTGCTCTTAAGCGGAAATTTGTATGTTTGGAAATTGGTTTGTTTGCTTTATATAATATTATCGTATTATATAAAAATCTTAAAAAGAAAACAGCAGAAGAATTTAAACTATAAAATTTATAATATGCTTATAATATGTTGAGCCGTTAGTCATAATTATATAAAGCTGCTTTGAAGAAGACAAATAACCAAAACGCAAATACTTTTACAATTCATAATTATTTAATTATTCAAGATAAACTTAGGTGAGTATGGTCGATTACAACTAGTTTATACATGCGTAAAGAAAATGAATAGTACAAATTAATTTGTAAAATTAAAACATCCAAAGGCAATAAATAGATGAAAGTAGTTAAGAGCTAAAAGCTAATTACATACAATACTTGTATAATTAGAATAATGATTATGATTGTGATTCGATTGCGATAGGACGAGTAGAATAACAATAACGCCGAGGACATTTACAAATCGGTGATCTCATGCTGAGATTCGTAGGCGTTCGCTGCTGCTTCTGCTCCTGCTCCAGCATTGATTAATTTGCCGGCAACAGCCTGATCTTCGATGGTAATGCGCGTGAGCAACTCGGCCTGGATGCGCTTAAGGACTTCGACGACCTCGCAAAGGACACCGCTTTGGGCTGCCTGTTGCATGGCATCGTTGGCATCGACTAGCGCCTCGTTCAGTGCACCCAGCTCCATGCGCGCCTTGGCCCGAGCATAGTAACCCTCATAGCTGTGCGGTTTCTGGAGAATCGCTTGCGTGGCCAAATCTATGGAGGCGTCAAGTTCCTGTAAGCCAAAATTGTGGATTAATACATAGATCTATTGATAAACAAAATAGACGTCGCTTACATTGAGTTTTCGCTTGCAACGCGACAGATTCAGCAGCAGATTTGTGCGCAGCTGGGCAAAGACCGCATTCCTCTCGAGCAGCTGCTCAAGACCGGAGATCTTACGCAGCGCATATTGATAGCGATGTGCCGCATCCTGGAAGCGATTCTTGCGATACAGCACGTTGCCATCCTCCAGCAGTTTGTTCAGCAACACCACCAATATCTCTGGCTTGCCCATGGCCATGCTCCAAGTGGTTGGTCCCAGCTTGGCGCCCTTGCGCAGAAACACCTGAACCGCCTGGATGTTGCGACAGGCAATCGACCGATCCAATGGTCGCATGCCGTGTACATCAATGTGCTCTAGATTGGCGCCCTGCTCCAGCAGATACAGCACTAGGCTGGCTGCGCCTTGATACGCCGCCAAATCCAGAGCAGTGCGACCATTGTGATCCTCGTGCTGACGATTGCAGCCATGCTCCACGAGGCATTTCGTCGCCGGCAAGTGGCCCCGCAAACAGGCCCAGCTCAGCGCCGTGAAACCCTCGTGATCCTCGGCCTCCAGTGCAGCGCCGCGTGCCAGCAGCAGCTCCAGCAGTTCTAGATGTCCCTCCTCGGCGGCTATCATCAGCGGCGTCTTGCGCGCCTGACCCAGCGGCTCATCGAGGAGTGCACCCCGCTGCAGCAGCTGCTCCACGACGCTCCAGTGACCCTCCTTGACGGCCAGCCACAGTGCCGTGAAACCCTGACGATTGCGTGCATCAATCTGTGCGCCTCGCGACATCAGGATGTTGACAGCATCCACGCAGCCATGGCGCGCTGCAGCGGTCAAAGCGAGTTCGCCACTGCTCGGTTCCAGGCCGTTCACATCGACACTGAGATCGTTCAGTTCGTGCTCGTTGAGATCGAGCAGATCCTCAAGGATTTTGACATGCGCCTGCGCTGCAGCGCCAATCAGCGCCTGCTGCAAAGCCAACGAACGTCCCACGTCCTGGGAGCGTGCGCGTGGCGACCAGTCGCAGGCGAGCAGATATTGCACCACACTCAGATGCCCCATGCGTGCGGCATGCACCAGAGCACAGCGCTGCGTGGTGTCTAGCTGACCCAGGCTGCTACCGGCGGCCACCAGGCGACGCACCACATCGCAATGGCCGCGCATGGCGGCCAAAATGAGAGCCGTGCAGCCCTGGCTGTTGGTTAGGCCAACGTCGGCGCCGAACTCGAGTAGGAGACTGACCATGGGCAAGATACCCTCATGGGCGGCAATGCAGAGAATGGGCGCATCGCCCATGTAGTCTGTGCGATGATCAGGTGAGGCGCCAGCCAGAAGCACCAGCCGCGACACCTTCACATTGGGACTATAGACGTTGCGCAGAGCGCCGAGTGCCGCCGAGATGTTGTCCGCAGCACCGGCTAGCCAATATGACTGCAGATCGCGGGGCGAGAGCGCCGCCTGGCTGCTGCTGTAAAGATGCGCCTTGAGCATGTGATGGCCCAGTTCGAGTGTCAGCTGCGGTTGCAGCGGCGCCTGCAGCCGCGAGAGGCGAAAGGCGATCCCGGCATGACCGAGTCGTGCATCGCAAAGGAATTTGCTGGACTCGCCCTCGTCGCGTCGCATCAGCCACTCGCGCAGAGAGCTGTGAAAGAACATGTAGGTGTTGTCCAGTCGCTTGATGAGGAAGCCGTCGAGCAGCTTGAAGCGCTGCATGAACTGCGGCCAGCTGAGCGGCTCCTGGCCATGATGTAGTGCCTCCATGCTATAGTAGATCTCATCGAGCGTCAGTGGGTACAATGCGGCCAGGCAGACATTGAGAATGGGCGCCGTTTGTTCGAAGCTGCGTGCGGTGGGAAAGCGCAGATTGAAGTGTAGCAAAAAGATCTGGGCCAGCGAAACGGGCAACACCTTGTAGCTGGAGGATTTGACCACCAGCTGACCGCGCGAGATCAGATCCAGAATGAGCTTGGCATACAACATAGAGCCACGACTCAGCGACTGCAGATGCGTCACAAATTTGGCCTGTGATTGCGCCATCTGTCCCCCGATATTGTGCTGTATCTCCGGACAGTGCGCGATCCGAGCATTGATGTAGTCCAGCATGTCCTGCTGCAGTGTCTGGCTGCTGGCCCAACTATCGAGCGTCAGCTGTGTGTAGCTGGGTGCCTTGACCAATTCCAGCATCTGGGTACGCACGGTGGCCACCAGTTTGAGCCAGGCGGGAAAATGCGGCGTTAACTGTGCCAGAAAACTGGCAATCGTGTGTCCATGATCGGGTCGATGGTATTCCGCCTCGCACAGTGCATCCACAAGTATGACGGCCACCTTGGCGGGTATTTTGCCAGCACGATGCAGTTGCGCCAGCGGCTCCAAGATGGCCAGACGCATCACACGCTCCGCATCCGCAATACATTCGCGCACACTGAGTATATCCTGAAGATGCGGTTCCGATAGTAGATAATCCCGATACGCCGTCAGCTGCGGTGCCTGACACAATTGGGCGGCCAGGGAGTGCACAAAATCGGGCACCTGGCAGGTGAGATTCGCATCGGACTGACAGAAGTGATAGCCCACCATGTGGGAGGCCAGACCACGCATGCGTTCGTTCTGTGCGCCCAGCTGACTGTAGATGGCATCCACATCCTCCTGCTGTTGCATCTGACGCCGTCCGAAGCACGAGTACTCCACCAGCTGCAGACAGAAGGCGGTCTTCCCAGTGCCCGGCTGACCGTTGATGAGCACCACGCGTGTATCGGTGCCGAGCAGTATATTCGAGAGCTGTTGCACCAGCCACTGGCGACCCGCATACGGTGGATCCGGCTCTTGCAGTGGCACCTCGAAGAACAGTGGCTTTAGCGCCAGTTGCACAGCTGCCAAAGCAGCGGCGGCAGCTGCACGTTTGCTCACAGCTCCAGCTGCACCTGCAGCTACCGCCGATCCGGCAGCGGCTCCACTTGCCACGCCCACTCCTGCACCTACGCCCGCAACTGTGGGCTGGCCACGTGTCGAGCGACGTGCGGCTCCCTTGCGCGTCTTGGCCAGCGGCAGCGCCTCGTAGGCATGCTCCTGCATAGAGCAACCCATCTTGAATTTGCTGCACAGACTTAGGGCATCCTCCTTGGCATTTGAGGTGGCCACCGAGAGCTGGCTGCCACTGAGCACCCCAGCACAGGCGAGAGTCTGCTCCGGACTAATGTTGTGCGAGGAGCTGTTGCTGCTGTTGGCTGTGATGCAGCTGCTGCTGCTGATGTTGGTGGTGTTGTTGCCGCTGCTGCTTGTGGTGCTCGTCGAGTTGCCATTGTGATCGCTGCTGCTGCTGCTGTTACTGTTGCTGGTGCCGCAATTGCTGTTGTCGTTCAGCAACAGACCGAGGCGAGCTCGCAACTGATCCTTTTGCTGCTTCTCGTTGAGCAGCGCCTGGGAATGATGCTCAATGCCCAAGGTGTCGCTTCCTAAGGAAGAGAGCAAAGAAGAGGGTTAAATATGTGTGAGTATCATTGGGAGAGGAGTATTAGGATATAAGGTAGAATATTACCATGCAAAAAAGATGATTTAAGACAGAATTCTGACATCAGCAATGAAAATACTATTTGGCATAGAAAAATGAACCTTTGAACAGCCAACGAACAATGGTTGAAAAATTCGAACATTTTTTCAGAACAGTCAAAAATTCTCAAACAAAACTTGATAGATGGCAAGGAATATATATGAATCGTAAAATATAGGCATTTATGTTGGCTTCTTCTAGCTGCCAAAGAAAGTTAGTTGTATACTTAGTCGACAACAAATTAAAAGGTTTGAAAACAAGAATTAAAATATATACAGAAAAAGAAAAATAGTTAATTTTTAAGGACAAAATATGTTAAAGTGTGGAGGAAACATTAAATTGGTAAATTCGTTGCTTAAATTTACGTAAGATTTTAGAAAATATTGGTAAGACAAACAATGCCAAAGATTAAGTATCATAATGTTATGGTTTGCCATGCTATAATCGACAATCGAACAAGAGACAACGTAATAAATTTCATGCAAACAAGATGTGTGCTCGAGAGAAGGAAATGGGGTCCATGCCTGCTAGATGATTGAGTCCTGCATCACTTGAGTTGGAGGAGTTAACGCTCCACAGTGACTTGATGAGGCACTTGATTGAGGTGCCAGCCAAGCTGAGGCGATTGAGGCGATTTTCGCTGTTGGCGCCGTGTTCTGTGGATGTCTTTAGATTGTTGTTGCTCACATTTTTGCGACGACGTCGCGTCACCGCGGAATCCGAGCATGTCGAAGTATTTAAGGCATTCGACTCCTTGCCACGATGATCTGCATGAAGGAGTTGATGAGATGAAGTACAGAAAGTGGGAAGAGTGCAAAGGGCAGCAAAGAAGCTAAAAGCTAGCTAAAGGAATCTAAGAGACTATTTTGCCAGCACCAAAGATGTGAATGAAATGTCGTTTAAAACTTACCGCCCGATAGTATGGATGCTGTGTCCAGAGGACAACCGCCGTTGGATGCAGTACGTCGATGGCCGGTGAGGGCGCTGCGCAGATTCTTGTGATTGAAGAAACGGCGACGCGTCGGTGGCGTTGCAAATGCTGGTGTGGCATGCAACTCGCTGTACGGCAAGTGCAAATTATTGTTGTGTGCAATGTTATTGTTGCTGCTGCTGCTCGTTTGTTGCTTGCCAATATGTTGTTGTTGATGTTGCAGCTGCTGCTGCTGCTGTTGGTGTTGGTGTTGGTGCTGATGGATGTCGACAGTGACGGTGTGTGTGTTGGCCCCAAAGCTTGTGGCATTGCCATTTGCAGCTGTTGCTGCTGCACGGGGCAACTTGCCAATGCTCGCATAACGGTGGTAATCCGGCGATTGCGAATCCTGGCGATGCTGCTGCAAGCATAAAACAAAATAAAACATAAGCAGATGAAGACTTGAGAAATGAGTTACACTTTGATGTATGTATATAAGACTGTGTGTGTGCTTGGGTATGTGTTTCTGCCCAGCTTTATCGACGATGAAAGTTCGCTGTGCCACATGCCACAAGCGGCGGCACGCGGTCCCCACAGCAAAGAGAACGCGAGCGTTGCATAGAAAGGCGTTGCACATCGATTAGTCATATGCGACTTGTCTTCGACTCTGCACTGAGCTCTGAAGAGTCTTTCCTCTGGCTGCGGCATTTGGTCGCATCTCTCTGGGCGAACCAAGGTGCGCCATACCTAATCCCCAGCGAGATTAAGCCAAAGTCAGAGAAGATGAGAGAAATGGAGAGAAAGAAAAGCCGCTGGATGTACTTAAACAGATTACCCACAAGTGAAGCAAAATAAAGAAATGAAAGAATTGTATAATGAAGGGAATTATAATGAAACAATACGGGGAATGGGAAAAGGTGTGGGGAAATTAAGGAGCACGCAAGATGCTTGGGATATTTAAGGGAATAAATTAAGATAAGGAGGGAAATACAGAGGGAAGAATATAATTTGACGAATAGAGAGCGAAATAAAAATAATAGTGGAAGAAAAGCAACAGAGGCTATTAAAGGCTACAGATGCTGATAGAGTTAGGAATAAATTTTTCCCAGATTAACGAATAGATACATAACTGACCATGAATAGTCAAAAAGAATATGTTTAAATTCAAAATGAAAATAATAGAAAACCATTTTAAATATTTGAAAATATTTATTTCACATTTAAATATGTTTTTGCTCTGAAAGGCTGCAGCTGACAAGAAGTTCAGTCTCAACCTACTCAAGCATGTTCGACATCCCACAATGGTCGATGATTATCATCATCATCATCTTCTGTCTGCTCAGACTGGACTCTGTTGTCGGTTCGTCCGTCTGTCTGTTTCCCCCTCTCTCTTTCTCTCTCCTCTCACTGTCTTGAAGCGCTGCATGAACTGTGGCCAGCTAAGCGGCTCCTGGCCATGATGTAGTGCCTCCATGCTGTAGTAGATCTCATCGAGCGTCAGTGGATACAATGCGGCCAGGCAGACATTGAGAATGGGCGCCGTTTGCTCGAAGCTGCGTGCGGTGGGAAAGCGCAGATTGAAGTGTAGCAAAAAGATCTGGGCCAGCGAAACGGGCAACACCTTGTAGCTGGAGGATTTGACCACCAGCTGACCGCGCGAGATCAGATCCAGAATGAGCTTGGCATACAACATAGAGCCACGACTCAGCGACTGCAGATGCGTCACAAATTTGGCCTGTGATTGCGCCATCTGTCCCCCGATATTGTGCTGTATCTCCGGACAGTGCGCGATCCGGGCATTGATGTAGTCCAGCATGTCCTGCTGCAGTGTCTGGCTGCTGGCCCAACTATCGAGCGTCAGCTGTGTGTAGCTGGGTGCCTTGACCAGCTCCAGCATCTGGGTGCGCACGGTGGCCACCAGTTTGAGCCAGGCGGGAAAATGCGGCGTTAACTGTGCCAGAAAACTGCAGAAAGGCTGCAGCTGACAAGAAGTCCAGTCTCAACCTACTCAAGCATGTTCGACATCCCACAATGGTCGATGATTATCATCATCATCATCTTCTGTCTGCTCAGACTGGACTCTGTTGTCGGTTCGTCCGTCTGTCTGTTTCCCCCTCTCTCTTTCTCTCTCCTCTCACTGTCTTGTGTCGCGATCAGTGCGATTAGCTGGAGGTTCTGTTGGCGTAAGATCGTGCACTGTAGTCGACGCCTTATCAAGCATCGTCTGCGTTGGCCGGACATCAGGAGCAGGCAAGTCAGACAAAAGTCCATTTTCATGCAGATGCAGCAACTGTCAAGTGTATTTAGTGACCATACTCCAGCCTTGGTCTTAGTCATCCCAGACACAAACATACTGTTCGAGGAGTCAAGTCTGTCTGTCTGGGGGTTTCGTCTTAATGAACCGCAACTCATTTGGCGTCTGCTTTGCTTTCCTGACAGTCTACATTCTATATTCCACAGACTCCAGGCTAAAGGCTACAGTCTGCAGTCTGCAGCCTCTGAGGAGGCTCCAAAATCGGCAAACGTGTTTGGCAATTTGGCGACCAGAACCTGTTCCCTATTGTGTGGGATAATAGCTTGAAATTGGTTTGTTTCGGGCACACAAAGTTGCCAGAGTATAGTAATTGTGGCCAACTGGAAGAGGCTACAATTTTGGTTAGCTAACATTCCATTTAATTGAAAGTCAAAGATAAAACCAGATAAGGCCAGGATATTACGTGACCAGACGAGAGACAGAGAGAGAAAGAATGCTCTTGAAGAGTGGGTCTCAGTTCTAGAAAGCTGCATGTCAGCTCCCACGGATGCCACTTCCCACTTCCGTTGTGGATGCGTGCCCGTTTTAAGTGCAGTCTACCCACTTGTCTATCCATCCGTCAGTGATGTCTGTTTATTTAGTTGCATCTGATTTGTCTCTCGCAGTCTGACGCCGCCATTGTGGCGAGTTCTGTGGAAAGTCTGGCTATTAAATTGCAGCAATTCAACGGCAATCGATTACCCACACTCGATAAATGAACTATCGATAGACGGCGAGTGTAATTAAGTACCGGTTTGCCACGATCCATTGCGCGATTCGTTTCAAGCCAAAGAAAGGCTTTCTTTAAACTAGTTCGCTTGGAGTCTGAATCGCTATCTCGTGATTTCCTTTCCTCTTCACTCGCCTGTTGCTCGCTCACTCCTAGTGATGTCTAGTGTCTTATCGTTGGCCACCCCGCGGTGGCTTTTTAATTGGCCACATCATTTTGATTAAGTTGTAGCTTGAAAATTAATTAACAAATTATGCCTGCCACTGCATTGCAAATTGAAATTTCTATAGAAAAGTGAAAATCACTTTTCAACTACACAATTTGCAGTTTTACTTGTCGTTGTACAACATTGTTGCTGCTTTTGTTGTTGTTGTTGTTGGGAGATTGTGCATTTCAAGTATGTGTAGTATCATCATCTTGTAAGCATGCATGTGCTCGTTAGTGGAAAGAGGTGTTGGAATGGGAATGTGACACTGCAAAACAGTAATAATTGATCCGATCCTTACACGAATATAGACAATGAAATAATTAGGTTAACTAGCGAACATTTTTATAGTGTGTGATCTGTGCTTAATATTGACAACGAATTTTTAAAAGTGAATATTAAAAATATGACCTGAAGAATAACTTTTTTTATTATTGCTTACTAGCTATGATTTTTCGTCTAAATTAAGCAATGACATTTTGAATGATTTACTTAATTTTAGTTGGAATCGTTTATTCCTTTTTTAGAATTTAGTAAAGATCAAAAAACTGATAATCATTGCTGCGCGAAGTCTTCATAACAATCACATTTCGATCTTGCCAAACCTTCATCGTATATTGTCAAACCTTAAGCTGAGACCGAAACGGAACAGAGACAACATCTGGCAACCTTTCGCACTAAATGCCGAGCAGAACCAATTGGGCTTGTTTGGCGGAACCCCAAGGGGTCCTCGTTGCGCCAAAAGATCGCAGGTGTAATGCCAGCCGGTCGTCGATGTAATTGTAATATGACAAACTCGCATTAATTTGCTCAGAAATAAAAAGCTTTGCAACAGATGAAAGACTGCACTTTTAATACCCAACGAAAAAAGTGAAAATACATTTATGATTTCTTTTTTTTAATAACTTCATAAATTCTTTTAATTTGTATTTATATTAAAAAAACATTTTTTCCTTTTCAAAATTTCCTTACAAAATAACTTCATTTTGGGAAATATTGTGAACTTAAAGATCCTCGCTCTATGTTGTATTACTGAATTGAGATACTCTTATTGTTAGTGTATAGTATGCATTAAAACAGAGGCTGAAACTTGAAGCTAAAGCCGAGTCCGAAATGCAATTACCGCAGCCATTTAATGATCGACTTGCCAGAGTCCGATCTGGCTGCAGTAGGAGACAGAGACTGAGACCGAGCTGGCAACAAGATTAATGGTTCATTCAAGAATTCGATTCGATTTTTGGACAAGCACCAAACAACAATAACAACAACAGCAACCACAGCAACATCAACAGGTTCATAATAATTTTGAGTCAACTTTTTTGGCGGCTGCAAAATATGAATAATACAGACACTAGGCATTGCTCGACTGCCAAGTTACCTAAAAATAGTTAAATACTTGCTAAAGATAGAATTCCTGAGAATTCCTATTTATAATTTAACATTTCTAATAAGCGAAACAGTCAATAGTCAACAAGCAATTTTATTTAAATAAATTTAATTTTCATATTATTTAAGGAGCTTTGCAATCTTTACTGAATTGATATTTGTATCTTATTCGAAGTGAAAAGAAAATGAATTTAAAATGATGAATATACTAGACTAGGAAATGAAAGAGCGAAAATCTGGTATACAATGTGATAAAGAATTTTACATTTCTATACGTATTCAAAAAAAGTAAAAATGGTAAATTGTTTTGGAAACTTTCATTTGGTATTGAAAATAAATTGAATTGAATAACAATACTCATATGTTCAATTGCTTTAGGGACTTACTGCTAGTTATACCTTAATTTTTCTGGTGTAGGGTATAACTACATACTCGCATGTTTAGCTGCGGGCTAAGAGCAACAACATCAACACAACTACAGCCACAACAACAACAGCAGTTATTGGAGGCAAGCTGGCGGTCCCAGACATGTTGACACCAGTTGAGAAAACGACTTGGCCGCCATTTGATTGGGCTTGGCCCACAGTCACAGTAAGTTGCAGTTGCAGTTGCATTTTAGCCTAACTATAAGCTGATATTTTAGCAACACGACCACAAAGCGCGCTTAAAAATAATTGTTTAAATGTCATAAAAATAGTAGTTACCGAAAACTGTTGAAATGGATGCCAATTCAAGGACTGTTTTCATTCATAGCGATCTTGTAGCTTAACACTAATATGCATAATGTTTATAATCGCAAATTGTCGGTTATAAACACCATAATATTATTCTATTTGAGCTCTCTAGTTGCGACAGAACCTCCAATTATGCTATGACGATAAAAATTATACGACTTCCAGCATTAATTTGTGAAACAAGTCAAAAAGTTAATTCGCAAACTTCAATGTCAAGAGAGTGTGTCTTGCAAAATTTGTATGTATTTTTGTATTTCTGAGGAAGAAGATAAGGCAAGTGAGAAGAGGCCAGAGAGTTAGAATTTAATACTCCTTTTTGCTAGTCTGCAGAGTTCTAGTTACTAGGATTTGTAGTAGGGCGAGTGCCTTCTAACAACTCTCTCATGATGTTAGTTATGCTCTCTTTATCACTCTCTCATCCCTGTTACCGAATCTGTACTTCCGAATACATAATTTTGAGCGTCGCGATCAGTCTTGATCGGTTAGCTAAATAAAACGAACGCTACAAAAAGGAATAGACATATTACACAAAAGCCTTTTACAGATTTTAGTATTTAAACTAATCAAAGCTGAAAATCATCATCCGAAATTTAAAGCAGTTGCTAATTTATTCGCAATTTATTACTAACTGCATTTCTGGGAACTAATAGTTCAGTTATTTTAGAGATAATCTTATTCGTTCTCCATGGTGTCAAAAGCTTAACAGCCAATATAGCTAAACTCCATATTAATACTAATAATAGTTTAATACTCCAATAATAATATATAATATAATCTAGTCCTTCGATATTAAAAGTTGACATTAGAGAGCAGTTTAGACCACAAAATGTAAGCAAAGCGCGGTCGCGTTTTGTGTCACTAGCAAACCGCCTACAATTGCTGCTGCTGATGTTGCATTTGCATTGAATGGAAACGCGTTGCGCTTGCTGCTTGTTGTGCTCACTTCTAGTACTCTTCGCCCCCCTCGGTTGACACCTACAATTGGGCACCCCGCGTGGCACATTCGTCGCAGCCATTTGCCATTTTGGGGCCATTGTGTCTTGGCCGCGATTTGACCGCATGGAGGAGGAACGAGGTGAGACAGAGAGGTCTCGGCAATGTTACGAGTACCCGCACTTGTACTCGTAATCGTAATCGTAACCGTACTCACACTCGTATTCGTATACGTATTCGCAATCGTAATCGCATTCAAGCATTCTATGCATTTGTTTTTTATGAGAATTACTTGCGTTTAGCTTTGTAATTTATGCACTCGACTCCATTGGTTGTATCAAATTTCGATTGCCAAATCATTTGGAGCGAACATTATTTGCACAGTTACAGATGTGAATGTGTGTGTGTGAGTGCATTCATTGTACTATAATCAAGGCAAAGTTGTGGCGGTATCAACAGCAGAGTTTTGGGTTCAAGTATTTGGTAATTTGAGTCCAAGTAGTTGATGGACTTGTCTTGGGCTTGGCCTAATCGCAAATGGGATTGCCATAAACAAATGCACTAAGCTGATATTTTAATTGCATTCATTAGTTAATGAGTTTATTCAATTCATGACTTGCAATGTGATTGTTAATTTATCAACTGTCAGTTATTTAAGAGACGATCTTCTACGTTGTTAAAATATTAGCTAATGTACCCACTTTTAATACTCATAATAATTCAATACTCCAAATTAATAGAAAGAAGTCAGTCAGTTGGAAAATACTAAATTATTGGCTGCAAATCAGATGCTGAGAGTTCATTCATTATTAATTGATTTGCCAGACTGCAAGCTGCTTTTGCGTTGGTTGCAAGTGCTTTGAACACGATCAAATCGCGTTTCGGTCAATGGGAAACACAAAAACAAAAAAAAAACAAAAACAGAAGAAGTTAATGCATTTATTTAACGATCGATAAATTGAGTTGAAAAAGCCGCTCGACGACAACCGAATTGCGCAAAAATATTATGACCATCGTCATGTGGCATATATCAAAGGCGGCTAGCCAAAGCGTTAAAGCCAACAAACGAGGCCTGAGAAATTGTTTCTCAACATGCAAATGCCGTGTGCGATTTATATATTTGAGGAAGCGGCTCGCATGCCAAGTCCACGAAATAGATAAACAAGACATCGAGATAAACAGATAGATAAACTTGCACCAGCGACATAGACAGAGACAGAGACAGCGAGAGTGAGAGTGATGTGGCGTTTGAGATTTGGAGAGGGATCGCAACTGGTTGGCTGGTTAATCGGGTGAAATGGCTGAGAAAACATATAGTAACCATCCATTGAATGTGTATGCCAAAAATGCATTTGCTAAGCAAGTGAAATGAAGTTGTTATTTGACATTTGGAAAGTGCGCAATCCCAGCGATAGTAAAACGCAAAAATGCGATGCTATCATCGATCAAAACAGAACAAACCTCCTCGGTCGTATACGTGATATAAAACTCTTCCTATCCCATACTATACTAGCCGAATGTTATTGTAATGGTTATTTTGATTGGTTCATTTGTACAATTGCTATGCCGTTTGTCTGTTTAATTATCAGCTTGTTTGCTGTTGAACATTTTCATTTGATTGCAGCGTGAGAGCGTTTGCGAGTTGAGTTATTGATTTCTCTGAAAGTGAAATGCACTCCCCAATCGCAATTCCCTTCTCCATTCCGTTTCGATCCCATCGTAATCCCCCAATCCAGCTCATAACCCCAAGCGATCTTGCACTTTTTTGTGGTCGTCATGAGTCATGCACGTAACGAGAACAAGTTGAGCATAAAACTTATTGCATTCACACTCATACTCATACTCATCCATACCCATACCCATTCCCATTCCCATTCGGCTTTGTTGCAGCTTTCTAATGGCGCAGCGGCCAGTGCATTTATGACCCTGTTGGGTTTCTTTTCTGCACTCTGCATCTCATCAAGTGCGCGTCCGTGTCCGCGTCCGTGTGCAAGTGTATAAAACGTGCTTGGCATGCCAAATTCACCAGCAACACAGCACACACTCATAACTCTGTATGAGTGCACTATACTTCGGACCTCATGACCGAACATACACAAACCCAAAACTCGAACCCAAACACAAACCCAAAGCAAGCACTTGAGCCGCAGTTTAAAGCGTAACTAATCTTTTGAGATGCAATTATCGGTGAGAGTTTCACAATTGACTTATGGGCAATATGCTTAGAAACTTAAGCACCCTTGACCGCTTTGTTCTACATCTTTCACAAGTCGGCAGAAACAACTCTTGGCTTTTCGAGTTGTGATTGAAGGTTGAGTAGCTATTTCCTGCATCTCATATATATAATTTTTTTTAACCTATTTTATGAAGAGCAAAACATTGCAAATTTGCGAAGAGCTTCGTGCAATAGAATTAAATATTAAATAGCCTAAAATTAGATTGATATATTCGAAGTGGATTTGTCTAAGTTGCTATGTATATTTGATATTATTTTTACTTTAACAACATTTTCTTTCTAAATGTCTGTTTTTATTAATTTTTAAGTTTAAAGATATTTAGTCTTATTTAATTGAAATTTCACACAAAGTTCTGCTAGCAAGTTTTACGAATTTTCTAGCAATTTCAAATACAATTTCAATACTTTCAACAATTAGTAGTTTTGAGGCAACAATTGAAAAGTGTTTATTCATTAGCTTCAATTGCGTCACACGCACTTCACTCACTCAATCAAGGCAAAATCAACAACAATAAACAAAATGCAAAAGCTTCATCGTGATTTTGGACCCAAGCATTAAAGCCCTCTTGGCAACAGTTTTGTTTACTTTTTTAACTGGGCCTAGAAAGTGAAAGCCTCCCAACAAAATACCAAAAAAAAAAAAAAAACGAAGCTAAGAGGCGATAAAAACAGATTCAAGCTGCTCTGAGGTGCTGAGACGATCAACACATTCGCCTTTGATTACAAACATTTTACATTTTCCTACAGTTCGACTTACTCCAACAACAATAGCAACAACAGCAACAGCAACAACAAAAAAGAGAGTAAATTAAATGCGTTAAATTTCATAGATTTTGTTTTCCGGTCGATGTCGCTGCGAAGCGTGCAACAATAGAAGCTCTTGTCTGCGTCATTTTGTCGGCACCTTTTTTTCAATCAATCAACATGAAAATATTGCGTAAATTGTAATCATCGCACACACTAAATGAGTTACATATTAATTAGTGCTCGGCGAGTGAAAATTTCAGTGAATTAGCTCTGTCTGTGTACGTGATTGTTAGTAACATTCAAAATGGAACGAGCATTTGGTGAAACTCAATCGACTCATCTATAGTTCTAAAGACTCTAAATTATCGAACAACTTTATCGAATGGTGTCAGCATTTTTTATGCATTCTGCACTTATGAGGTGGAGGAACTCTGACTGGCGTCGAGGAACTTTTGCTGTCCCCTGGGGGAGCACCGAAGACAGCTTTCGCCAAGTTGCCATTCATCTTGCAGGGCAGGCAAATTAATTTCAGTCAAAACTTTTGCCCTGCCCATTTTATTTATTTTTTTGGGTAGGTGTGTTTCATTTTGACTAAATGATTAATTTAAAAATACTCTTTCCGAAAGGATCTAATATTATTGAAAAGTAAATCAATGGTGTTATGTTATTTATCAATCTTGTCAATAAAATTGAGCGGTCTTTTTATTGGAGCATAAATCTTAGGCAATGAATTCATATTCAAGTATTCAGGGAATTAGAGGCACAAAATCTAATATTCCTTTTAATAATATTAACTTTGAATTTGATTACAGAATAGAATAAAGTTGTTAGAGATATTATTTAATGACTCTTTTCTAAGTCCAAAAAAAGTGAATGTTGGCATATAAGAAATTAAATATGTCTTCAAACACTTTTTAAGTGATGTACTATAATTATTATCACTCTTTTAAATAACTGCAACAACTGTTAGTAAAAATATACAATATGCTTATATCTAAATATTTTTCAAAGAGTATTCATTCTTCCACTTAAAGTCCTAAATTATGCTTTCTGTCAGTTTCCTTTTGGTCTTTCATTTATTTTACATAACAAACTGTATGGCAAATGTTTTCATCTTTTGCTGACATGTGGATTATGCCCTGATATCATTTTATTTTTCGTTCAACCTTCATTTCAGTCCTTTTGCCCATTGGATGTGACTGTTGCAGTTCAACTTTCTTTTATTTTTTTTATTTTTTTTCTTAATATATTTTAAGTGGATTGTTGCTGGCTTTGATTACACTGTGTGTTTATTTTTTTGTTGTTGTTGTTTTTATCATTAATTGCCTTTTCATGGCAGGCTTTAATTTACTTGTTGGCCAATTGAAATTTGGGCCAATAAAGATAAGCCGTGTAATTTGTTTTAAGCAGAAATCTGAGCAGCCTTTTTTTGTTTCTTTGGCCGAGTCAACTCGACTGAAGTTAATTTAAGTCAATTTTGAGGTGGGCGTGTTGCATTTGCTCATATTGCCGACCCACCAAATCAGTTTAATCGTTTTTTTTCTGGCATGAATTGCAAATATGTTGTAATATTATTGACATCAGCTGCGTTAAAAGCTAAATGAGTAGCATACGTTTTTAGATTATCTTAGATTTCGTATAATTATTTTGTAATTCAATTAAGATTTCATTGTAGTTATTGAGACGCAAAGAATCAATTTTCATTTATTGCTTTTTCATTTTACAGTACATCAGCGATAATGTCGAGCTGAAAGTATTTTTAGCTGGAAGCTAAGCTTTATGATCTCATCAAAGAATAATGTTAGATATATTATATATTTATTTAATACTAGATCCCTTGAAAAATGCGA
Source organism: Drosophila niveifrons (assembly GCA_035046325.1). Lineage (NCBI taxonomy): Eukaryota > Metazoa > Arthropoda > Insecta > Diptera > Drosophilidae > Drosophila > Drosophila niveifrons. The sequence goes on from JAWNOC010000052.1 coordinate 38,320,610, forward strand.
TCACAATAAATGTCAAAAAGGCGGCAGGTGGAAATATTTTGCGCTACTTAACAAACAATTTTCAACAATTTATGCTGATTAGTGAACCAGCCAGACAGTAAACCAAGTGGAAGATTGTAAAGCGTGTGGAGTGGACACAGAGAGAAAAATGTTGTGAACTCAAATCAAATTATCAAATTCACTTTAAGAATTATCAAAGGTATTCATATTTTATCTTAAATGAAATAAATAATGACCAGAAACATAAAATCAAGCCTAATCAAATTCAACTAATACAATAATTCTTCAACCTAAGTAAAGGAACTTGGATCAAAGATCAAAAGATCTCTGGCAGCAAATTTCGAACTCGAAACGAATCAATTTTTTCGCTTTGTGTAGACTTCAGAGCGGAGACTGTGTTCGATCGTAGTTGTTCGATATTTATTGTTGCGCTTACCGCATTTGCATACTGCATGCGACTGCACTAACATTTTGTGGTTAGCATAAACAACTTGCAGCTGGCAATTAACAGAGTGAGAGAGAAGGGGGGGGCAAAGATGGTGACGATGGAGTATTATAGTTGGTTGCCTGACGGGGTTATCCATTTTGGACAGGCCAGCTTAAGTATCTGTGCAACTAATTAGTGTGCAGTTTAGTGCAATGCTCATTGTTCGATTGTTCGAGGTTCTATCAATAAAAATTGATAAATTGCCTGTTGTCGTGTTAATTAAAGGCTAGCACATACCGACCGCCAGGTGGCGCTGTACGTGCAATGGCGATACATTCAATGCATATGGACAACACTATATATGCATTTATGTATAGTGTATGTATGATTGATTAACGCCAAATTGGTTGTAGTTGTGTGTCTGATTGCAGTTATTGTTCGCTGAGCTGTGATTATCAATAAGTGAATGTCTTTTGAATAAGGGGAAAGTATAGCAAAGTTGATGATAAATACGAGGTAATAACAATGGATGCATCTTTTATTATATAAACCATAAGCTTGTAATATCAAGAGTTGAGTATAGCTGAGAGGTGAAACTTTTTGATTATGATGAAACTCGATGAAACTCTTTGATTGTCATAATTATAACAACTACAGGCTAAGACGAAGCACCCAGGCTGTTTTTAAGTAAACTAGCCTAGAACTGATTAATATTTCATATACAGATTAAAGATTATCTTGAAATTTTCAGACAAATATTACAAATAATAAATGAAAGATTAAATTATAATTAATATCAGGCATCAGGCGAGGACTATGCATTCCGTCATCTTTCTAAGCTGACTAGAGAACTAATTAATATATCATATATAGACTTTTGATTATCTTGAAGTTTTTTAAAAAAAACACCACTAATACTAGAAAAAAGTATTTGAAAATGTTAATCCAGCGACACCAAATGAGTAATGCCTTGCTGCGATTATATCTGCATATATGCATATTTGTTCTACATCACACACGCAGAGTTAATTTAATGCTTAGAGAAATCAGCATTGATTAATTGCCCAGCTGGTTGTCCAGCACAAAGGCAAAAGGTGTCAGCTCAGCTCGTCGCTGGCTGCGATTGCGCAGCAGAGGTGACATAAATCTTTTGAAAATGGATGAAAAGCAACTGGAAATGAAATGGAAACTGCAACTGCAACTGCAACAACTGGATACAAGAGTAACTACAAGTTAAACAACGACGCCAACGACTAAAGTCATTCAAAGCGAATACCAATTACAATGTTTGGCATAGCTGCAAGTAAAAGATACAGCGTTACAGCAATTGATTGATTGCGTTTTTTGTTAATCATGGATACGTGATGCTATCAAAATTGTGGGATAATTAACGCCATATTTGTTGCTGTTGCTGCTGCAACTGAAGCAACAAATAAATTGCATGCGAGATAAAAATCGCATGCGTTTTTGCTTTCGAATGTGACCAAAATGTAGAGATAGAGAGGGAGAAAAAATAGACAACTAGCGACTTTTATGGCATTTTTAATGCAAACGATTTGAATTTGAATCGGAGACACGAGAGTTGATTTGTCGCCTGCGCGTGTCAATCACAAATCTTTGGTGGTTTGTTAGTTTTTATTTTGTAGTTTTTTTCTTCTTTTTGGCTGGTGGTGCAGTTGCTAATAACACGATTTCCAAACGATAATTAGCTAGAGCTGAGAAGGAGCCACAGGTAGTGGAGTGTAGTGTAGTTGTGGTTGCACACACAGGTTGCCTGCCACTTAATCTAATGACAGTTCTCATGCCACACGCCCCAGTAATTGGTTAAACGACTTCTGGTTTCGGTTCGAGTCGACTCAACTCCACTTGGTTAGATACACGTATATTTGCAGATACAGATAGTTGAAGCTTAAAGTTATGTAAAGTGCTTGTTGGCAATCGCTGACACACTTCCGATATATGTACGTATATAACCGTAACCATATCGCGTATAAGGAGAAAAGCCAGGCAGTCAGAGCCAGTTGCTCCACTTGCCAAAGACAATGATAACTCATTGAGTCAAGCCTCGTTCTCCTTATGGTCAGCCATAAACTCAATTCGATTCAATTGCAACTTCAACTTCAACTTTTTCCGGGCGCATCATCAAATCAAATCGTCTCAAATCAACTCGAAATGAAAGTTTCTTCATTTTATTCAGTTTTTTTTTTTTCGTTTCGACGCGTTGCTCCCCCCTCAACTTGCTGTCCATCGATCTAATTGTATGCCATTTATGGAAGACGCGAGGTGTTGGAAATTTTTATGATTACAACTTCAGACATTAAAAGACATTTACACAAAACCTTCTTCAGTTCGCACTTAAAACAACTACATTCTTTGTTTAAAGCTGACATTAGTGTATAACAATAAGTTTTAATTTCGAATATTTCTAAAGAACCGTGAAGTTTCTGAGCTGTAAATATTTTCTAATTGTTGTATTGTTATAACAATGTGAGACTTTTTTTTTATGTAAATTGATTTTTTAGTTATTGACAAACAATTCTTGTAAAATTCTGTTTGTAATTCCTTAGAATAATATTTGCTAAAAAATTTGTAATCTTTGGCTGCTAATTTGTGGTTGTTATTGGAAATCCTTAATGATTTTCACAAGCAAATGAATTGGCTTCTTGCTCTCCCTCAAGAAAAAGGTAATGTCATCCGAAGAGTTTGAAATCTACAAAACAATTACAGCCATCACATTCGGAGGTAATTAATTTAATTTGATTTTTTTGCTGCACGAGAAGATTAGCATCGGATTTTTGTTTGGGCTTAATGGAGGAGCAGCTAGGGAGCAACTGGGGAGTTGCAGTTCAACTGTCAGCGAATGTCACTTTAAATACGCCAAAACGGCGCAAAAGATTCAATTGGCGGGGCGCCGCCAGACGTTGCAGCCAGATTGCCATCACAGATAGCAGTTGCTGGCAACCAGTTGCCGGGTACCGAGTACCGAGTACCGGGTACTGGGTACCGCGTATCAAATACTCGGTAGAAAGATACACAGACACACAGAGGCAGCGAGAAGCGTATCTCATATCTGAGCTTGTGTATCTCAAAAGGCGACTGTCAAATGGCTGAACTGACAGTTTGCCAGCGAAGATGCCAAGCCGGGAAATTGGGTCAGGCAGTATGCCTCAAGTGGCCGGACGAGCTGACAGCTCCAGCGGCAGTCTCCTCCTCCTCTAGCTCCTCTCCTCCCCCATGGCTTCACCTTCTCAATCTCTAGCTCTTCTGCTTTCTAAGCCGTAAACTGTTTTACTTTTCGCAGCATATTTATGACTTGATATTTATTTCAATTGCGGCGATTCCCAATTGATTTCAATTTTCAGTTTTAATTTTCAGTTTCGTGTTTTCTGTGTTTCGGTGTTTTGTATTTTTTTTTTCTCTGTTTTTTTCTGCTTTTTTGTGGTACGCTCTCTGACACGTGACATGGGATTTCACTTAAGACTGTTTAATGCTCGCATAAGCAAACATAAATTGTGCCAAATGTCCGACATGACATCGAATTGAACATATCCAAGTAGTTAACCGACTTTGAGCCGACATTCAAAAGGACAGCCAAACAAACAATTCAACCACTCACTACATGTGAAAACATAAAAAACAAAATACTGATAAAAATGAAATGAGAGAAAAAAATGAAATGAAATTAAAACTTAAATCCGACGTGCAAATTGATTTTCTAATTATATGCCAAGATTTTTGCTACTCTTGCTGCGAAAGTCATTTCTTTCTTTAGCAAAATCATTTCAAATGCTCGTAAAAGTTATTTCTTAGTTGACTTTCTTTTTTCCACAGTCTTCACAGTATATGAACAATATTTGAGTATTTCTTTTTGGAGAGGTTAATAATTAAATTGCTGTTAAAGTAAAGTGAGTTATTAAATGATTTAAGTTCAATATTATGGATCAAATCGGTTCAGGTTGCCACAGTATTTTCAATGCTTTGCTCTGTGTTATTTCTTTAAGACTTCATTTCTCTTTACATCTGAATAAGTTTGTATATAGTAAGTTTTTTAACGATTGCAAACAATTGTTTTGCTCAAATACAGTTTATTTGCTGTTAAAGTTGTAAAGTTGTAAAGTTGTAAAGCAAAGTTCAGTTGAGTTAATAGCTATTCAGCCATAAAAGCAGACTTAACAGCACATAAGCTCAGATAATACAGCAATGGCTTTGCTTTCTTCACTAACAATGCCACCCAGTGAAGCTGTTAAAATATGCAAATCGTTGAGTTCATATTGGATTATCGTCAAACAAATTGTTTGACACTCGCTTATAGCTTGATTAAAAGCAAATCAAACGCTTTACGATCAGAGATCAAGACCCCAAAGCTCTAGAGTCCCAGACAATGGCCAATTAACGGTGATTGAGCGACGCCTCGCCCACATTTGGCCAGGGAACAAATGTGTCAAAGTATTATGGCTAAAAGAGGCGCCTCGGCTATGAACGGAAATGAGAGTTGTTGGTAACAACAACAACAACAACCACAATAAAATCGAGTCGACGCTTTGTTGCCGCTTTTCTTTGACGCTTCGATTCTTACATTTTTTCTATACATCTGGCGGGGAGTCGGGGAGGCATAATCAAGTAGTCATTAAGGTAAACACAGAGACAAATGCGCCTCCACACAGTCATTTGTAACTGTTGTGCCCGAGTCGAGTGGAGTCGAGTTGAGTATCTTTTGTATCGGTTTGTATCTTAAAGTACTACGCACTCACCTGCATATAACGCGCCAAAGCCGCGTTCCGCTGTGCATGCGATCTCAGCTGAGGCTGCGGTGAGCCCAGCGGACTGACAATTGTCGATGTGGAGCCGCCGATGCCGGTGTCATAGCCCTGAGCATTGGCGCCATCAACATCTAAACGAACGAAAAGTGAGACAGAGAGAGATAGAGAGAGAAAAATATGTTATGAAAAAGATATACACAATAAAAAGATGTAAGTTGTCTGTAATCAGGTCTACAACATTTAAGGAATGCAATCAAGGTTGAGAGTACATACATAAAATGACATTGGGTGTTAGAAACTATTTTTTAATACTATGGAATTGGATATGGGGTAGCGCTGAAATAAGGAATAAAGGATGAAGACTGACATAAATGTATCTTATTAAGGTAACCTCAGTGTTTTGATTAGATACTTTTATAAAAATATGAACGGTAGCTCCGAAGTTGTGTTTATAATAGTCTTTGAAAGCACACAACTCTAGATAAGTTCGTAGACTATATCTAATGGAATCGTAGGATGTACATATGCATTTGATACATACATATTTTCCTTATGCAATTCGATTAAAAAAATATCTCTAAATTAAGAAGGCTGCTCTAGAATTTTGGTTTTCGAATTAATGCAGTCAAGAATTATATTTTTTTATATTTACGGCATACTTTTGTATAGTAACATAAGTTTAAAAGTAAACGTGCGCCTTTGTCCTCTATGAGAATAGAAGATATTATCTTATGCAGATTTATTTATACACAAATGTGACCTAGTCAATCAATTGGTTTTCGTTATAGTTGTATTTGAATGCCTTTATTTGGCATTTCGCAAATGCAATTGTATCGATCGTGGCATCGACTTGGCTGCCACAGAGTCAGTCGGCTCTACGATCGATCGCATGGCAGTTTCTCCATTTGAAACCCAGAAGAATACGTTAATGTATATGCACGTATGTCTACGAGTATACCAGAAGTCCATTTGCATTTATTATTCCGAGTCGCAACGTTTGTTGTTCAATTTATATGCCAATTGTGTGTGTTGTGCCCCATTTGGCATGCAAGCAACGTTTGCTTGGCTACCCCAAAAGGGGTAAAGGAGGGCAGGGAGTTGGGGCACGGGACAAGAGGTTTTCTGGTTACGGGTAACTTCATAAAGTGGCAGACAAACTGCAGTCATAATGCGATGTACCGTTGCTCCAATGCCCATGAAAATTGAAAGTAATGCCCCGTATTTTTTTTCGTCATTTAATGCTAACATGATTTCCTATGGCTTCGGTACCACTGTGCAAGACGCCCAACGTTGCCGACTGAATTTATTAACTAGCTGCCCATCGTACACCGTAGACTGCAGAGTTTCGGTCGTGTGTTGTGTGAATTTACGAGCTGGCAAGTGGTTTCTGTCTTCGCTTTATTTATGATGATGGCATTCGAATACAGTGTGTACGAATAGTGTACTTACAGCTGCTACCTGCCCATAACCCAAGGGGCTCTAGCTTATTAGCATAGCTAATTAAGTGATACGGCTTGAACGAGTTGTAGGGCAATGAGTTAGCAACTTAATGGAGCCCTTTATGTGAAGTATCGATCAATTAGACGATCGTCTCTTTGAGTACAACTGAAGGTGATCAATTGAAGTTTTCAAGACTTGAGAAGAATTGTTTCTAAATTTGTTTTATATATTGAAGCTGCAAAGTTTATCTTTAGTAATGTTTAAAAATCGATCAATGTATTCAAATTCTAAGCCTCTTTGAGTGAAGATGATTGTTTCTAAATTTATTTGCTATATTGAAGCTTCAAAGAAGTAGTAAATCCATCATTTTATTTTATGAAATTCATCTGAGTTAAAGCCCAAAAGAAAGATGCCAGTAATTTGCAGTAATTTCAAAGATATTTTCCCCTCTTTAAAGTATTTCGCGTACAAATTGAAAGAAAAGATATTCCTAAATGGCAAATTCCGAGATAACTAAAACAAAAAAGCAAAAAAAGTGCAACGAAAACATGTTGCAAAAAACACTCAACTCAACACCTTGCAGTGTGGCAGTCGAGTTTTGAGGGTTGCCAACTTTAGTCAGATGCTTGTACACAAATATTTGTATGCCTTATATGGCATATCCATAAGATACGATAGACAGGCAGGCAGGCAGGCAGGCAGGGGAGAGGTGAGGTAGTGTCAGAGACTGGGGAGTGACTTGTACTCACCTTTCAGCGAGCTGTTCATGCACATGGGGCACTGATCGTTGCGGAACATGCAGGAATAACAACGTTCGTGTCCGCAGGTGTCGATCAGTTTCCGTCGTTTGCCCTTATCGAAGGAGATGCGGCACGAGGGGCACACCGAGCCGCTGGCATCGTGTTCCAAGAGCCGTCGAATTGATTGAAGATCTGCAAAGTTATAAATGAAAACAGACACATAAATACATAAGACTGTGATAATAGTTGCTAAGAAATACTTGTTAAAGTGATGTACTTAATGAGCGAAGTAATTGTTTCTACTTAAATTAATACATAGTTAAGATAAATGGATAAATGCTTAGTGCAACTGTAAGTATAGATATACAGATGCTTAATTAAACACAGGAAATTGCATTTCTAATAGGTGATACATTTAATGTGTGTGTGTGTGTGTGTGTGTGTCTCTAACAAATGTCAAACAAATTGCAGAGGATGGCATTTATTTTTCGCTACAGTTTATAGAATTTGCACATTTATTTAAATTTGCTGTGGTCTTTTTGTAAAATTGTTTGCTCCATGTCAAAGCAATTTCCACGCTAACAGTCACAATTACAGTTTACAGTTTGCAGTGCGCAGCATTTATTTATTTTGAGTGTGTTTTTTGGTTTCTTTTTGCGGCCGTTTGCATAAATTGTGACTGTCAATTAAATGTCGTTTCGTCGTCTCCCCCCGGTATAACAACAGCAAACTGCAACTGCAACTGCAACAATCTGAGCTGATCTGCGTTGTGGTTGTGTGTATCTTTCTTGTCTCTCGATATATCTTGCATTTATCTGTTTGCATCAAAAAGTTGCTGCACCTGCTGCCCAACGTCGCATCTCGTCCCCACTTCACTTCTTTGACTGTGTAATCAATGCATCAGAAGGCAATCAGAGGCATTCTTCTCTTGTTCTGTACTTTGGCTTAATTGATTTAATTTGGCCGCTTGCTTTATTATTTCTATTAGCACTTTGTCATTCTGTGTCAATCTTATGTAAAAATGTGTGCAACTATCTGCTGACGCAGTTGCTTGGCAATTCGCAAATTGTGATGTGAAGTAAGTGCCAAATTGACAATCGATAAGAAAATAATATATGTTGAAGACAAGTTATTATTCTTCTGTTAATTGTATAATAAAAGAAATGCAACTCAACTAAAACTCTTAAGTAACTTGCATAATATATGATTGTTAGAATATATATTAAATATATAATTAATTTCGAAAAGTCAGCCTTCAACAATAATGCAAATTTTCACAAATTTTCCAACATTAACTTCCTTTGTAAATAAACGAAATTCTTTCAGGAAACATTAATTTTCTCGTTTTATATTCTCAGTTAAATTTATTGTGCTTTTCTGAAGAACACTTTGACTAAGAATCAACGCCAAGAGTTGGCACGATTAGCATATTGCCTCCATCTATAGGGATTCAATAATTTGATGCCAGCAATTTGTAGCCATGGCAAAGTTGTCGATGCAGACACAGCCCGACCCGACCAGACACAGTTGTGAGGCATTCAACGTCCTATTTGCAGTTGCAATTCCTGTTTCTCTGTCGCTCAGCTGTGAGTGGGAACGAATGACGACGACGACGACAACGACGACGACGATGACGACGCCAACAAGAACTACGTCCGGTCGTCGTAAAGTGGATTACAAGCGCAGCCGCTCGATCTGTGTCTGTCTCTGCCTCCGTCTCAGTCTCAGTCTCAGTCTCGATCTGGCTGTGGGTCTGAGCCTGGGCTTCCATTCGAAAAACCCACTTGACAAACACTCAATACTCGTACCAAAAAAAAAAAAAAACTTTGCATGATATTTTCTTTATTTCCCTCTGCGTTCATTGCAAATCAAAAAGCTGCAGCATTCGCGCATTATTACTTATGCTTATACTCTATTGTGGGGGTATTTTGAAATGGCCAAGAAGTTGAGATATATTTTTTATTTTTATTTATTTGATAATTCGTTTTTCATAATGTATTGGGTTCATTATAATTCAGCAATGATATTACACACTATGTAATTTATAATGCCAATTCATCTTGTGCAAAAAGATGGACATGTTGTTGACTTTGAATAGAAGAGTATGTAATATTCGTTGTGCTTAGTTTTCAATTTGCTGTGTGTAGTTTGCCCAGTTCTGCATTTGCCGCGTGGGCTGCCGCCAGCTGCAACGACGCACTGTCTGGAGGTGCAGGGGCACACAGCCCACGGCCCACGTTGAATGTGTTGCCGTTGCAGTTTTGCCTTTGCCTCCGCCTTATCGTGTGCCACAAACTTTGAACTCTTCGCTGCTTGAACTTTCGACCAGTGTCATGGGAATTTAAGCGGCATCCAGCCACTGACAGCTGCACAGCTGCTATGCAAATATTGTGCTGCTTGTGTTCACAAGCATTTTGCAACCCTCGAAACGAGATCCCTTGGCACATGGCGCAAATTATGAACAGTTGTTGTGTGTGTGCTTTGCCCACACAGGCAACAAGTGCGCCCGGTTTCATTTCGTATTTCATTTTCGCATTGCAGCGTGCCTCACCCCCTTTGTTGTTGGTCGCCACAAAAAAACAATTTACCAAATGTCAGGCAACAATTGGTTGCCGCTTGTCGTGCGCATGCGCGGCAGATGCCACAAACAGGCAAAGTTTCCCCCCTTTGTGTACAAGAATGCCAAATGGGGTTGCAACTGGGGTAGGTTTATCTAGCAGTTGCTTGCATTTAATTGACACACAATACCCTGGAATTTATAATGACAGAAGCTAGGTTAAGCACGCAGCAAAAACAACGGAAAGTTTCCAAACAATTATAATAGTCAAAAGAAATAAGTTTCTTAAGACAAATTTGCATATATTCCAACACTTTGATATCATACGCAATAATTATTATTATTTAGTATTATTAAATGATAACGACCTTTTACCAAAGTTACATTTATTTTGGAAAAAAGTTTTAAAAAGCTCAAGAAAAAAACTAAACAAGTAGGAAAGTTTCATTTTGAACAGGAGCAAGTCAGTGCGGTATTATTCTTAAAATATAAAAAATTCATATGCCAAATCAATACAAAAAATACTGAAGGCTATATTTTGTATATTGGTATAGTAATACATTTTAAATGATACCATACTAAAAACATACTAGAATACCAGATTGTCAGCCATATAATTTGCCGCTCCCTTAATAAATTTATAGCTCAGTAATAAATTTTATGAAATTATAAATACATCAATTATACATTCCGTTAACTAATTATGTTTTTGCCTCTTCGCTTACACAGTTGTTAGGCCCATCAACCAATGGCATGTGAATAGACTTCAAGTCTAATAACGTGGAAAATTCCAAGGCACAATTAACTCTTCTGCCTGATAATTTCATGGATTTTAAACACTTTAATTGTGCTACTCTATAACTACAGTCAAGTCACTCTATAAAGAAAAGAGTATAAATCAGCTGAACTGTGAAACACTTTTGTGGCATAATAAGAGTCAATGTGCTTGTTTTTCCTAGATTGTGCCTCTGGGCTGCAACAAAGCGATGGGAAATGCAGCTAAATTGGTAAATTATGCAGCTACTGCGGGGGCAGCTGGGGGCGAAGAATCCCCGCCGAATGGTGCAGCAACGATTTTAATAGATTTATGCGAATTGTTAGGAACGCGGTTGCAGTTTAGCGTCAAATTGATTTGAATTTTCCGCCGCATTTTTGCTTATACTCTTGCGAGGGTGTTGCAAATTATTTAACTGATATGTAACACACTGATTATAATACTTGTGATGGCTTTTAAATATTACATTTCCTTTTACCAAAGAAAATATGAAAGACGTCCAAGGAAAAACAATATGGATAAAAACCGATTTATTCTTATTAACAAATCTTGTTTTGTCTATTTATCGAGTGTGGCTTCCAGCTGTCACAAATTCTCTAACACAATTCTGTCATTTATACGGAGGCACTGCGAAGTGCTAGAGTACATAAATTTTTAGCTTCGAGTTGACGAAGAATACCTTCGGGCACTGGGCACACTTGAATAACGCTCTACGCATTTATTTTGATGCTCTTCACTGTGGAACTCGAGATGTCAAAGCAGCAAATAAGAAATTGTGCAAATAAAACTTTGGGCAATGGAGACACTTGTGCTGCAGATTGCTGTTGACAGTGATTGCCATTAGACTCTGTTCACTACTGGAATGGTCAAGTGTATCTAGATTTCACTAAGAAAGAGTTCAGGCAGAGGGCTTACTTATAAAACCGTTTTTAGGTCGGTGAATATGTTAAATATCTACGTCTTCGACTTCTGAAAAGTTCTTAGTGGAGCTTGCCATGGAATCGGTATCAATATAGCTGACATAATCTATATCAAAGTATCTGTAGTCTTTTAAGAGTTATCTTATTCTTTCTTGAGCAATCAGTTGCTATTTCTACTACTCTCACTGAATTAGACTTATTTATAGTAGGTGCTATTAAATTGCATACCATTCGAAGCAATTTTATTGCCTAGGTCTATCATTGAGTGCAGTTTGTTCTCTCTTAAGTCATTTTCTGTTGGCTCAGCAGCATCACACATCTGTTCGATTAATGAACTCTGAATGCAGCTTCTCTGCATCAAATGTGGCGTTGCCCTTGCCAAGATAATGGCTGATCTCGCAACTGCGCTTAAATCTGAAGGCGATTTGGGCGATCAAGCTGCACGATATGCAAATGCAAATCTTCCGTGGGAGTTTATCGCATTGTACCTTAAAATCAACGATCTCGTTTATCATGTCCAACAGCGTCATTTTAAATTCATAGAATGGCGAATATACATATCCATCCACCACGACCTCTGAGCTGCCCATGCAAACCATTTCATTTGTTTTCTGGCTATTTGAATTAATTCTGATTATATTTTGGTACGTTCACATGTGAGGAATACAAAATGAGTAAGATGAATATTGCTATCCAAAGAATTTCAAGTTGATCTAGTGAAAATGTTCCCACCAAAATTATTCTTTTGTTTGCACAGGCTTTCAAAAAATTGCATCTTATAATAATATCAAATAAAAGTTTTTGTTTTCTATTTTTATTAATAAAGTATTGTTAAAAATTTCATACTTCAATATATGTTTTGAACTCTTGCAATAACATTGATTCTTAAGTTTCATTTCACATTTTGAAAAAAGGTCAACAAACAGATTGTTGACAAATTGCAAGCAAATATTTCTGTAGCGTTAAATTGTTTGACTTTGTATACTTTTGCAACCGCTTTCTGTTAACAAGAGTGTGTTATTTTGCGACACAATTGTTTGCGGAACATTTGGGATATTCTGCATATTTAAAGGGAAGCTTGATGTTTATTTTGGGGATGTGAAAATTATCATCCGGTGAATGTTTAACGAACTCTAAAGCAAATGGTGAGGAATTTACTGGTAAGAGTCGAAATATGAATAACCAAAAGAATGTTTCTTAACGAAGTATAATGCAATCCCACTTTTATATATCTATCCATATAGTAATACTTAAATTAACTGATCTTTATTTTCTGATCAAGATATTTGCTTCTCTGCATTTTCAAAATATCAACACTCAAAGCAATATTTTCCAATTATAATTATTTACGCTCGAATCCAAGGTAAATCTCATCAGTTAGGATCGGTTAGGCGGCATAAAGTGTTTAAGAGTATCGAATTGTCGCGAATCGAATTATTGTATTTCCTAGTTTTCGGGTTTAATGAATGAATTGCATTTGGTTTGCCCGGTTTGCCCCCACAGTACAGTGAGTGGTGCAGAGTGGTGCAGACAGCAGCATGTGGTTCATGTGGGCGTTTTATTTCAACTAAATTGGCAAACCGCAAGCTGTGCTCACTGTGGGTCGCATGTGGGCGTTATATCTGTGTGTGTGTGTATATGTGAGTGTTGTGCGTGTCTAAGCGAATGTATAAGTATATGTGTGTGTGCCTGTTGGCACCGGCACTTGTTTTCCTTTATGTAATTTCTTTGCAAATTACTTTGAATACACAAGTTTTTTACTGACTGCGGCGGCTTTGGGGCCTAATTCAATTTGCGGTTGGACTTCGCGGCTTTAAATTGAGAATTTAACTACCATGCACTTTGTGCACTTCCCAGAGAATCTGAATGTGTGTGGAATGTGAGTGCACTGATAGGGATAGTTGCAAATTGAAATTACACCAGCCGCCAAGTTGTTTGGCTTAACACGCAAATTACAACAAGGAATGTGATGAGAAAATTTCAGAAAATGGAAAAAAGATACATAATTCTATGTTAAAACAGAAGTTGGGGATCTTTAATAAAGTGTACTTCAGTTTAAGAATATTTCATTTTTTCTTATTTTCAATTTATAAGAATAATTACAGCAGCACAACTTTAATTGTATTACTTTTGTAAATTGATACGCTTTAGGCTGTCTATAGATTCAAATTAGTTGGCAGCTTCAAAAGTATTTCTTACACAGTTCGTAAAGCTAAGAAAATTTAATTTAATGTATTTAAGTTCAAGAATATTTAATAGTTTATTTTAAATTTATGAGAACAATTCAAGTAGCACAACTTTAATTGCATACTTATGTAAATTGATATGCTTTAGGCTCTCTATAGATTTCAAGTCCATTTAAAAACGAGTTGGCAGCTCCAAGAGTATTTTTAGACAGTTCGTCAGAAATACTTTAAACATAAAAGCCCTTTATATGGTCACAGTTTGAGTTTGAAAAGCTTGCAAAACTCGTTTGAGGTTTTATGAAACGATCGTTAAGAAATTTTAGCTAAGATAAAAGACACGAGTGGTCATTGTTTTTACGGCTTATAAACGACTTATGATTAAACAAAGAGTTTTCGACTTTGATTACGAGAGTAATAATAATAATTTTAATATCTCTTAGAAGCCACTAAAATGAGCCAAAAATTTGAATTGGCTGATCGTTAAGTGGGGAATTTGAGAGTGCGAGAATTTGGAACGATTGTTAAAACTGTCACAGCTGGATTGGATGTGTCAGGTCAGGGCTGGCAATTTGAACAGTCCCGCATTGGCTGACAGCTCAGGGTTAATTGGAGAAACGTCGTCATTATGTGTTTATATAGAGATTGGTGAGTGAGAGAGTGGTAGCCGGTCGATAGACCTAGGGCAGGCCCCATGCCGAGGCGCACAAATATGCGTATTCATTACAATTGATTGACAGACTACGAGTTGGCACAAAACCCCGACCGTAACAATTCAGGCTTGAAGTGCGCACCCAACGGACCATGGTCCATTTACCACTTACCAGTGGCCAACGATTTGCAGCTTCAATTAAATTTTAAAACACGAACCGCGAAAAAAGTTTCCACAAAAGAACGAACGAGTTGCGTGGACTGCAAGATACCAATCTAGTGTATTCTATATAGTTATTCGCTGTGCTGATCAACTCTTTTACACTTCGGCTACAGGGTAAACATGCCATGTAAACTGCCAGTGGTTTAAAACAGTTTACAGTGCAGTGGATTTCACATTGTATTTTGTATAGAATTTACCAAATTGCTTTTGATCTTTGGTCAGGTTTTGTTGTGGTTCGCTTATAATTGCTTTTTAAGTTTTTGCTTGTTTGTTTATTTAATTTATTTAAGAGCACAGCCAAAGCGTATAAATAGCCTCATTGTTTTTTTTTTTTTTTGTTTTGTGGTATAACATTTTCAAGTTCAATGCGTGGGCAGCAAAAATTTTACATTCAATTTATGTATGAATTTTGTTTTCGTTACTTCTCTCGCTCTCTCACTCTTTCACTCTTTTTGCGTGGGTCATGGTTAACTCTATTGTTGTTGTTGAAGTTAATAGTGTGGATTGTCTGTGTGTGTGGATTGTGTTTGTCGCTGGCCTGGCCGTTGCCATGAGTCAGCATCCTAACGCGTCGGAAGTGGGATGCTCGACTATGCGAAACTCTCTATAATTATGTATTTACATCACACTCACACACTCACAGCTGATTCATATGAACTTCATAGTTGCATTCGATTTGCATTTTTCTGCTGAATTTTTAGCATGGCTGAGTCAAGATCGGCAAATGTTGCGCTTGGTTGCTGATCGAAGCGGAAATATTTATGGAAAAGGAGTAGACAAAGTGTAAAAAGTGTTTAAGTTGAAAGGAAAGTATTAAGAAAAATAAAGTCACATATATTGGAGAGATTAATCACAATGAGACAAGTTATTAAAACATAACATAATGAATTAAGAATCTAAAAGAATTACAAAATAAAAAAAAACAAAAAAAGAATCCAAATTTAACATTCCTAAAAGAATAAATGTAAATTAATCGTTTTAGTTGATAACTTGAATTCTTTTAATTAAGCACTGCAAATCTTTTAGATATAAGCCTTCTATTTCCCAAAAAAATCATTCGAAATTCCTAAGAAAAGCTGCCCAAACTTTAACCCATTTTCGGTGAAGTGTGTCAGAAGAGCGCGCGTGAGACTCAGGACACGGTCATAACTCACTCAGATGATCGCATGAAAGCCATTCTTCTGCCAGAATGAATGCGAGAGAAAGAAAGTCAGTGGGTAGGTAGAAAGCGTCAAGTGGCGTCAAAATAATAACATCAACATAAGAGAGAAACAACAGCAACAGCAAGTGACAAACGACAAAAACTGAGACAAAGGCAAAGCAAAAGCAAAAGACAAAATAAAGGGAAAGGAATGGGCCAAATGAAGTTTTGGTAAACGGTAGGCAGGTGAGAGACATTGTAAAAATCAAATTAAGCGCGAAATTGGATGCCATTTAAGCTGGAACTGAGCTCCACAGCCGAAATGGTTAAAAGTGTCATAAAGTCTTAACTGTTTGTGGGGAGTTTCGAGTCGGTTAAATGAGTCGCAAACAAATCGCAGCTCATAAATAACCCAAATGGTCGCTCGATTGGCAAATTTCGTGAGATTTTGCATTTTGATGCGCCAGCAAAGAGTTCGTGAAAACGTGAACGAGAAGAGTTACCTAAGCATAGCCTCAGGTCCTCAAACACAAGCCATAACCTAAGCAGCAGCAGCAGCAATCCACCAAGCCAGAGTCAAATCGGGAAAAACGAGGCGTTGCCATAGCCTATCAACAGTTCGTTGTGTTCGTTCCCTATTCATGGAAAATCTATGAAACTTTATAACTTTTGTAACGCTTTTTTGCCAACTGTCCCCAGACCAGGCAGCAATACACTGCGAGAAACTGCGAGTCATAAACAGTTCGTTTCGTTGTTCACTTCGCTGTAATAATCAGTCGTTGAAATCAACTTTGTTTATCTCAAATACAACAGTTCCGGTTCGGTTAAAATGTACTTGCTGATGAGCTAATGTTTCACTTTGATGATGTCTCGTTTCGCTAGAATTAACAGATTGTTAGACAACCTCATACCTAGAGCATAATAAAGCAAGTTCTGCTGTTGAAGGGTTCCCAGTTCAGCAAAGCATTTCAACACGATTTTACTTCGGTTTACATCTATGTGTAATAACTCGGAAACAATGCTTAAGGTCTTAAAAAAAGATGGTTAGAAAAACTGAAAGAGGTTTTACATTCACTTGTCGAAAATTATTTGTAGCATATTTATGATCTTTTTCACAACTGTATTTTAAAAATATATTATTTGATGTGAACACAAATAAACAGCTGAGATAATCGCTATTTACTTTTTAATCGTTTCTAATCAGACTCTAAAAAAAAAAAAAGTTTAAAAAGTTTTCCCATAGCTGTCACTCTCAATTTGAGATTACATAAAAAATATTTTGGACATGCTACAGTTAAAATCTAACTCCGAACTAATAATTATTTATTATTTTTTGAAGTACTTTCTTATATAGCTTGCTAAAATAAAAGACCAACTTTTATAAGACTTATAATTATTGTTGTCAAAGATGGGTAGCAGGTACTTCACAGTCGATTTCACTCGACGGTTTTTGTCATATTTTTATCAAGTGAAAAACCCTCATCAAAACATCAACCCTATCTAAGGGCAACCAACACAAAAACGAAGAACATGCAAATCAAATGAAACGATGCAAGAAACTAAAGTATCGAATAACTCTTGTTTTAATTTATCTCTTAGCATTGACCCAGTTCCAAGAAAGGCAAGACAGCAGACAACTTCAATAATCGATAACGATAATGATGTTGACACATTTTGGACACATCTTTGGCCAAATGCGATATGACTCAATTAGTAATGCCTGACAAACGTAATTTAGAATTGATATTTTCGTTTATATTGAAATCAAGATCAAAAATACTTAAAGTTTTCAATTATTTAAAATTTGTTGCTGCTATTAAGATAACGATTCTTCATTATAGTAATTCAGTACTTAGTGGGTTATCAAGTTTAAACCAATTTAAAAAGCCCAACTCGAATATGTGTCAAACGCGATCTCTCGCCGGAAGTTTGCAAAAACTACGCAAAACACAAAAAAAAAAAAAAACACACGCAATGCAACGCAATTCAATTCGAAATGTGAATATGCATAAATCAAATGGCACTTCCGTTGAGCGTGGGCTTTTATGAGAGACCTCAAAGAGAACCCAATGAAAAGTGACAATTTTATTGGAAGACAACGGCTGTGCAGACAGACAGAGAGACATTTATGTGTGTGTGTGTGTATTTTGCCGGGGCCCAAGCTTTCAGAGCTCAATGCCAACGCAGACACGTACTTGTAAACTATTTTGTGTATTGTACCCTGTAGAAGTAGGAAGGTAGAAAGGTGAGTAGCTTAGAAGAGTGAAAATATTTTACAATAAATAATAAATGTAATACAGTATAAGAATATAAATATTTATTCTAAAGATTTCAAGTATCTCCTATAAACAGCATAACGTATACGTAACACATATTAATTACGTATACGCAACCTATATTAACTACTTTAAGTATTTTTGTTACAGATATCATATCATAGTCATGTGTCTATATCAAGTTAGGGTATCTTCTTGTCGTGCCCTCAGCAGTTAGCGCTTGCCTCGCTGTTTTCTTCGTCTTTTTAGTGCAAAATTGTTTTATTTCACTTTTTTAGTGATTTTTGTTTTTGGGGAAAACCCACGCACAGACAGCGCAGACAACGCGGCCACTCACTCGTCATTCATACATTCATACGCCCCAACTGGGCGCACAGCTGATTCATTCAGTCATTCAATTCATTCACTCACTCACTCACTCACTCATTCATTGCATTCACGTTTCACCTAACCGACCATTCAAGCGACAATTTTGACAAACAATCTTCCCTCTCTCGCTCGCATCTGTGGGTCGACTGTGGTCGGGGCTGACCATAATTGGCATCGGCCATCGATCAGTTCCAAGTTTTGAGAGGTTAACTAATGCGGGCTGCACTTCAGATTTTGTGGGTTTTTCTTTTAGCATCATGATTTAGTGTTTAAAGCTTCCATACACACAACACACAAACCGTCACACTCACTCATAACATATTCATTCGATCAGTTTGTTTGCTATGCAGCTTTAACAATTTGTTCACGTTTAATTGCCTTTTACAGCGAGGGCGTCACAGCTCAAATGCAATCCAATACAATGCAGTGTGAACAGGTGTAATAGGCGCAGGCGTAATGCAGGCGATAATGGCCTTTCAAAATTGGGTTAATTAGATTAATAGCGATGAATGAACTTACGAGCGGAAGTAAATATAAAAGGCATTAAAACAGTTAAGTGATTACAAACTTGGAATTTTAATTTAAGCTTATAAACCATTTGCAATAGTAAATGTAATAAGTAGAAAAACGATTATTCGCTTAGAATTCAGAATATGACAAAGTACTTTAACATAAAAATAGTAAGAATTTAGTTATTTTCTAAGTTTTTAAATTACATTACTAAAAAATATAGTTATAATAATAAAATACCATTTCAATTAAATTTACCACAATACTCGCTTGCTCTTCTCACGCTAATTAACCGCTTTCCATATGCGTACAAATTAATTTCGACACTCAGAATTTGCAAATCAAATGATTTTGGTTCGATTAATCAAGCCGAAAAGTATTACATCTTTATAGCTCTCCCTCGCATACTTGAGCAACACTTCGTTGTTTTGTTAATTTGTGACTAAATTAGCATTTGAAATTTGTTTAGAAACTGTTGTTCCGATATTTCTGTGATCTCGTAGCAACGGAAATTAATTTGTTTTCTATGAAAATGAGCGTTTAATTTGTGCGTCTTTTGTTGTTTTGGGAAGAAATTCAAATTTCAAATTAGCCACTTAATTGCGTGAAATTAATTTCAATCTAATTGTTTCCAATACTCCACGAAATATATATGATCAAAACTGCGGCTTAAAAATGTGACTCGAGAGATTATATTTCATAGAAATAACTATGCATTTCATTGGGGTCGCGTAATTATGATCAGATTATAGCCCCAAGGTCGACATCTCTTTGGGTTTGGCTGCCTTTTCGTGCCGATGATTAGGCGATAAAAATGGTTTATGGTTTTTGGATATTTACGGAAAAGTTTTAACCATATTGATTTAAACAAATGACTGCAGATTGAAGAAACTAATTTAAATGATTAGGACTTGTTTATGGGGCTGATCTGGGGTTACAAATTTTGCCTTATTTATGTGTGTATTTTAATAAGAAAATGAGGTATATCATATTGTTTGGAAATAGAGAAATTTCTAACAGGTTTTACAAAAATGTAGTTAATTACAGGTATTTAATATGTTATTTGAGATTGATTAAAATCGGATTTTGAAAAATTGTTGGAGGCGTTTCGAAACTGGGTTTGCATTTAGAATTCGTTTTAAGTTTCATTAAATCATCGTTATATGCAAAATATAGCCTTTGGCGCCATATTGTATTTATTTTACAAAATATAGTATTCAAGAATTCATCTTTTGCGTATTTGTTTAGGGCAATATTTTTGGTTCGCTTGTCAATTTTATGTATAAATAATATATATTCTCTACAGCGGCATTAGCACATCATTAAGAGATCTTTGCCTATGATTCTAAGTTTACATTTATCTAAGACTCGTCTTTGGCTGCTGTTTTGGTCCATTATGCTAATGGCTATCGCAGATGTGAGTCCGTGTGTCCCAAAGCGGCTTAAAGTGGATGTGGTCGGAAGGCAGAACTTGAAAACAAATTATAAAATATACATTTTCGATACGTGTATAAATTTGCATAAATTGAATTGTGGGAACACGCGTCTCAAAGAGAGAGAGAGAGAGATAGAGAGCAGAGGGAGGGATGCAGCAAGCAAAGAGCATTCCAGTTTGTGGATTGACAAGCTTTCAGCATTGGCTGGCGCGTTACGCGACGCCATCGATTGCTATCGTTCCACGATCAGACGATGAGGCGATGAGCTGCATACAAATGAGTGTCTTCCTTTGGCTGCCTGGCAATCGCGTGTGGGCGCCACTTGAGTGTGTGGCTTGTGAGTCCGTATGTGGCATGTTGCGCCTTGGGGCAACAGCATTAAGCATAATGCAACACTTCTACTTCTTTTGTCTATTCTGCAGCGATGTGTTGATAATTTCCAATTGTCATAATAGATCCCATTTAGACGCTTTCTAAGTCTTTTCGAACATTGCTCAGCTGACTCATTAATCATCCATCTCTCTCCGGTGTATGTGTAAGGCGTGGTCTTACTTTTGTTTTTTGGGTCGTTGTAAATATTTTGACCAATATTTTGTACCAGTTTTTTTGTTGGTGTTGTTGTTGTTATTCCGTTTTACATGGTCGTCGGCTTTTTGTTGTTTCTGCTTTTAATTTGCTGTAAATAGAGCGTGTGATTGACAGCGGCTCTCCGCATTGTGTTCTCCGTTCTCCAATCTTTAATTCTTCTATTTTTTTTTTGTATCTCTTTAATGCGCTTTGATTGATTGATTTCGGGTTTGCTCACAAAGAATTGGCGATATGTGTGGAATACTTTTTTTATATAGGAAATTATGAAATATTTCACTCAAATTGGCTTTCAAACTCTGTGATTGACAACATGAATTTGGCTTGATTAATAAAGTTATTAGGCAATTTGGAAAATAAAGTAATTTAATAATATTTATGTATAAGATTCAGCTAAATATCAGATTTAAAGTGTTGACAGAAAGTTTTTTTTAGGTGTTACAGCACACTTTTATAGCAGATCAAAGTTTAATATCTAACAAATTCACACTGCAAGATTTATTTGTTGGCGCACATTAGCATATCCATGATGATTTCACATATGACTTGGCTAACTTTTAAGGCCCATTTCAATATAATAAAGCAACGACAAGTCGAGAGACTTCAAAATGACACTGAAACTACCAATAAAATCAAGACTCGACAACAGACAACAGAACACTAACAATAGCTGCGATTCAAGTTGACTTCAGGTGTGTCGCTCACAAACAGATGTAAAGCTCATGTAAGTGATATGCTGGAACTCAATAAACAATTTGCTATGCTCTTTAGAGCTTATAAAAAAATAAATTCCAATAGTTACAACAAAAAAATCCAACAAATTGCGGATCAAAACGTGAGCAACTTGGCATTGAAATATAAAAGCGACTGTTAGACACAAGATGACGAAAATAATACTTATGAAATCGTCGAAATCGAGGAGTACGTCGAGTGCCCAGAACATTTCAATTGATAATGAAAACATATAATTAAAAGTTCAACTGATTTGAACCCAGCACAAAATGGAAACGCCTTTAAATTGAACGCGATTCAGTTAATATTCGATGATTGGCCGCTTGGCTGAAAATATTATGATAGAACAACTAATGTTACACATGACATAAGACGCAAAAGTATTTGAAACTATTTTACAATTCTGAATTGCTTCAGCGACAGTTTAATAAATCAATCTACGCTTAATACGTGCACTGTCAAAGTGTGAACTAAGATAAATGATGTTGCTCATACCACATGTTGTATTCACGCCACAAATTGTTGAAGAATTTTACACCGTATTAGAAATGGAAATTTCCTACATGGTTTGCAAACTAAAGTCGATAAAAATATCGTACTTTAAATCTCTTTTAATAGTTGTCTAAAGTATTTTTTTTTTATAAATGCTTTTACATAAAAATGTTGAACGACAGTTTTTATTAAAATCGTTTATATCATAAACTTCATGATTTATGCATTTAATAAATTACAGATATAAAAACTTGATAGTTTTACGATTGTCGTTTGTTTTAATTATAAATTTTAAAAAAATTATTGGCAAACCTTCTTTTCCAAGGTTTTGATTTATGGTAAAGATTAGATTTTCTTATACGAGTTTCATCAATCTGGCAACGCCTTCAGCCTCATTAAGTTGGCTGCAACTGCGTATTTTTCGAATTGAGGAGCATTTGAAATTCATGAATAGTTTTGATAGCATGAACTGATATTCAACATTTTATAGTAGCGCTACCTATTTAGCATTGGGAAAGGCATTGTTTGCATCTAAACAAATCGGCGCTTCAAAGCTTGTCAGTGTCGATCTTTAAACTGTTTACGATGCTTAAATTACATTTCGTGTCTCGACTGCGAGTGCGAATGTGTTTCGAGTGCACATGATTGTGAGTGTGAGTGTAAATGTGAATGCCGTGAGACGTGGTAATATGTAGGCTTCGCTCCAAAGCTGTTTAGATTGAAACGTCTTTTAATTGCATGTTAATTGCCCTAGCCACCGGGGCAGACAACTTGGCCAACTTGGCTGACGCTGGTAGCGCTGTTAAGCGACGCAGTTAAGATCTGCAAACGATACAAAGTCAGACACAAACGCAGACAGCACGAAGAACGCTTCGAGTCAAAGCTGGAGCTTTGGCAGAATTCAGTGGACATTGTTTGTTCTTTTGATGTGATCGTTCTAGTCTTATTATGCTCTTGCTAAAGGTGCTTTTGCACATTGATTAAAGATGTAACAGAAGTATATGAAATTTCTTTTAAATGTTGAACTTTAAGCTCAGATTTTTTTCTATCTTTTAGTTCTTATTCCTGATATTGAATATAGTCTACTAGTCTTATATAAATCTCGTTGAAGTTGCTGTTTCATATTCATTAAACAAATCACAGAGATATTTCAAATATCCACAAATTTTTAATCTCTTTAAAAGTAATTTAGTTGATTTTTTGTTAAAGATTTTCCAGAGTTGTTAATATGATCTCAATGAATATTATATTATCGCTAAAGGTGTTTTCAATTGGGTTTTCAATCATTGAACTTTATGAAACCCAAATTGTTCTTCATTCACTCTTATACAAAAAGCTTTAGATTTATATTAGGTGAATCCATTTATTTCTTTTAGTGCATTGAATGTTCGGCTTTCTTTCGCAAGCTTCGTTCATTTCTTGTTCTCTTTTTTGTTGGTTTTTGGTTCGCTTCTGGAAAACTGGACTTGGTCTGAACTGAGCTGAACTGAACTGGACTGCAGTTGGGCCTTAAAACAGTTGCACTCATTTGTTGTCCCAGTCGCCATCATTGTTGTTCTTGTTACTTTGTTGTTTATCTGTCGCTTCCACCTCGTTGTCTCGTTGTGTTCTCGAGTGCAAGTACCTAGTAAAGTACGTGTGGTTATGGCTTTCAAGAGTTCTCTCTAGTTCTCTCTGACTTTGTCTCTGACGCCGAAGCAACAGCTGAAATTGAAGCTGAAGCTGACGCTAACTCTTTCGCTGGTTCTGAACAAAGACAAGTTTTTCAAGTTCTCCGACAGAAGGGGCAAAACATGAAGTCATTCAAGTGGCAAGCAACAGCAGCCCCCGAGCCACTGGACACGCTACATGACATAAGGGACAGCCATCAGGGGAAGTGGAGCGGGAGAGGGAAGACCGAAGTTGACCACAAGAAGGCAGGAGAAGAAGAAGAAGGCGTGCAAAACAGTTTTGTTGTTGCTCATTGTGTTGCAGTTGTTTAAAGCTGTCATTTGCACTTGACGTCCAACAATTGCAACTAGCTGGCGAGACTCACTTACATATATATATATATAGAATATAGCATATGTATGTAAGTGTAAAAGTACTTCTCTAAGCATGCACATATTTATTAAGTCCATAACTCTATCAGCTGAAGCTTATAGAGAATCAATTACCTCAAGATAAGATAAGATTGCAGTCGCACATTAAACTTTACTTATGGGGGAGACTCATTTCTTGAAATCGATGATTGAATAATGCATTTGGCATACTTAGGAATATTTCCAGATGTCGCAATGAGTCAAATATAAAGAAATTAAGTATATAACAAAATATTTACTCTAATAAAGATATATTCAGATATCAAACAATAGTTTAAGACTTTCTATTAAATTGCATTTAAAGCTGAATGATGTCATAATGCATTATCTACGTTATAACAAAACCTATCCATTTAAATACGCAATAACATTACTAAGATATCGCTTTGAATCAAATACAACTAGACAAGCTGATGCCGCGCACTTAAAACTAATGCTGAAGTGTCATTAGACAATACTATTTACTTTTATCTCTAAGATTATAATACAAACTGACCACTGAAGTAACTAGTTTACCTTTATCGGCCCATTCAGCATGAGCTGTTGGATTCGATTGGCCTTATTTACGGGTAGACCTTTAATAGTTTGTACAAAAGAGTCAGTCAAGAGTTGAAGACAACATCGAATCACTGACCCAATTCGGTTGGGTCGAGTGTGTTCCACTTGACTTCTATTTGGTTTTTTTTCTCTATTTTTTTAATTTTTGGGTTTTGGTAAAAAAAAAATGGAGACAATTGTGGGCTTTTTAGTGGCAAGTCGCAAGCAAGTGTTAATTAAATTTATAGATACAGAAGCGATTGAATTCGATTCGATTTGAATGTGAATCAAATGAAGCGTGCCCAAATAGATTTGCAGTTGTTTTGTGCCCTTTTTCGGTGCCCCAAAACACAGACCAAAATTTAATGAGACATCAGGAAATGAGTTGACAATTTGATATTGTGACTCTACAGAAAAAAAAACCGTTAAAAAAAATGTCAGTAGAAAAAAACACAAGACCAGTTGGTATTATTTCACTACATTTTTTCAGTTTATCAGAAAACCCGTCAGCAGTTGCAACGCTTGCAAAATGGCCAAGACATAAGTTTGGACATAATTAAGCCATCGCAAATGGCATTTGGGGAAAATGTTTGCCATTTGCGTTGACAGTTGTCAACGAGCAGCAACTTGGCTAATTAATCAAAATAAATATATATGTTATATCTATGAAAAAGTGGCAACATTTTTGGCTTAAGTGCATTGGCTAAATTGGAATTTATTTTTTGAATAAGCACTACAACTAATGGGCAATAGTTGGGCAAATGCAAATTGACAGATATTAATCAAAGGCATGATCACTGCAAATTAATTAAAATTATATAAAAAAAAATCTACATTTATTTGTATTTAATAAAGAGTAATTTTGCAGATTTGAAATGTAATAGTGTATCGATATACCAAATATTGCTTTCGGTATAGTTTTTTGTGTTATTTGTTTGGTATATGAATCTGGCATATATTAGAATTAATACCGCATTGTTTTGCTTTTAAAACCGAGTGTGTGCGACAGTAGGATTCTTTCTTAATAAAATGCAAGTTGATCAATATTAATCATAACCATGATTACTAAAGGTGTATTAAAATTACGTGAAAATCAATATTAACTTGACTTTAATGAATAATCAGATCACACATTTTTCTTAGCTATATTTAGTTTAATTCTGTAATGCTGATAATAATCTCTACTTAGTTACCAATTTAGATCTCCAACTAAAGATTTGAAATAAGTGAACTACATTTGTTTATCTGTTAGATTCAAAGCAAAAAGACAAATGCGAATGACTACTCCTACAAAAATCTTATTAATTCTCATTCGCTCTGACCCTGAACTGACTTTGTATAGCACAATCTTAGATAAATATATTTAACTTGTGATTGTTATCTTATTAGTTCTCCGTTTCGCTTTGTTTTCGTTATTTCAGTTGGTTCATTGAACTGGTTCCAATTCCCGCTCAGCTGTGAACTAATTCAGATAGTTTCCCTTGACTACGCGCAGCGTCATGACTACAATTAACAGAAGGAGGAGGAGGAACAAACAACCGGCAAAGGGTATACAAATTGCAATTGATTCCCCATTCGAACATCATGCAGTATAGTTGGCTGCCGCAGGAGCGCCGTAAAGTGACCATAAGAGAGAAACCACCGCTAGTGATATCTCTGCAACGCTATGACCGTCTCCAGTGGCATGCCAACCAGCTGGCCAAGGAGCAGCAGCAACGCCAGCAGCAACAACAACAACAGTATGAGGAGCAGCTGCGTCTGGGCGGCGAGGAGCTGCTGCAGCGCTTTGGCGGCCGGAAGCTGTGTCGCTCACAGCAGGAGCAGTGTCAGAGTGCACAGCGACGACAGGTGGCGGAGCAGCAGGATGCCAAGAAGCGTTCACAGGAGGCATGTCTCGCCGAGCAGAGGGAGGAGCAAAGACAGCAGAAAGAGCGCATCAAGCATGCAAAGCAGCTCTTTGAGCAACTGCGTCCGGGACCCAGGGAACTGCTCGGCGCCAAGCTGCAGAGCGAGGTGATGAGGGGCGTCAATGTCCAGCGGCAGTTGCAAGCGGAGTTTGCGGTGGCAGCCAAGAAGCAGCATGAGCTGGATAAGCGTATCTATGGCGAACAGGTGCTCAATGGTCTGGAGGAGGCGCAGCAGCGGCACAGCGAACGTCGCCGGCAGCTGGGCGAGCACAAGCGGGCGCTGCTCGAGTCCATCAAACAGCGACAGCAGCAACGCGATGCTGAAAAGCTTGAGCAGCACAAGCTGGCACTCGAAGAGAGGCAACGCAATCAGCAGCAGCTGCAGGAACAGCATGAGAAACAACGTGCAGCGGAAGCTGCCAAGTTGCAACTGAGGCGAGAGCATGCTTTGGCCGCTTTGGTGGCCACCGAGCAGCGTCAGCAGCGGCTGCGAATGCTCGAGGAAGTGGAGCAGCTACAGTGCGAGGTGCACAATGAGGCCAAGTCGAAGCTGGACAGCCTGAAGATTGATCTGGCCCGACAGCGAGTGCAACGTCGACTGCAGCGCAACGATCAGCTGGCCAAGCAGCTGGCGCCGCGCTTGCACTACAGTGCTGGTGAGGATCAGGCACGCCACGAGCGTCAGCTGGACGAGATGCGGCGTGCACATAGCGTCGAGCAGCAGACGCGACGCCAGCGACTCGAGGAGAAGAAGAAACAGCGTCAGGCCATGCAACAGGGAGAGCAACAAGAGGCCAAGCTGGCCAAGGAACGGGCAGCTGCCGAAAGTCGCGAGGATGTGGAGACACGCCTTCGGAACGAGCGCATCCATGTGGAATTCAAGCAACAGGAGCGACTGGAGCAACTGCGTCGCCAGCGTGAACTACGCTCACAGCTGGACAAGCAACAGCGGGAGCTAGTTGAGGAGCAGACACGTCCTGGAACCAACTACAATCGATTGGCACAGCTGGAATGTATACGCGAGGATGCCTTCTTTTTGGACTATGCTCGCAGGCTGATGCTGGAGGCAAAGGAAAAGAATTGTCCACTGAAACCCTTTCTGCGTGTTGTGGAACAATATAAGAGCGAGAATCGAATTGGAGCCGAGGTGCGAATCCCGCCGCACTTGATCACAAGGCTGACCATGGGCAGACGCACCAAGGGCGATAGTCAAGCAGAGGAGAAGCAGAAGAAGAAGGCAGCAGAAGAGGGCAAAGAACCGCCACCAGACGAAGAGAAACATTATATGACGAATATTAAAGAGAACCTCAAGAAAATAGAAGAACTTGTGCTGACTGAAGCGAAGCAGAGAGAAGAGAAACGTCAGAAGAAACCAGAAGAAGAGAATCGAAAGTAAAAGTAAGAACTGCAGAGATTATCCCATTATATAACAATCAATTCCAAAGAGAACAATCCCAATCGAAAATGTATAATGAGCTTACCTTCAAATGAAAACTTGAGCAATCGATAAATACTTAAATAAGAAATAAATGTAACTTAAAAGCGGAAATTTAAAAGCTTAATTCATATATGCATATTGCT
The DNA here is from genome assembly GCA_035046325.1 of Drosophila niveifrons. Taxonomy (NCBI): domain Eukaryota; kingdom Metazoa; phylum Arthropoda; class Insecta; order Diptera; family Drosophilidae; genus Drosophila; species Drosophila niveifrons. Next base: position 38,348,933 of record JAWNOC010000052.1, read on the forward strand.
CTGATTCAAACGTAGTTTAGTGTGTTACTAATTAAGGAATATTTTTATGAAAATAAATGGTACACAAAAAAAATGTTATTCTAAAAAAAAGTTTCAATTGAAAGTAATACATTTTATTTTTTATTTCAAATTGAACGCATTTCCAACTAAAATTTCAAATTTCCACTACACGCGCTTCAATAAATTGAAAGAAATCTTATTAAACTCTCGTTGTCGAAACTGTACAAATCATGTTTCAATTGAATGACCTAATCAAATTTCTGCATATCCTAAAGAAACCTTTTGAGCTCAAGTTCGCAGTTCGCAATTCGAGTTCGAGAAACTGCAATTGAAGTTGAAATAAAATACACACATAGTATCAATTACTGCACAGCCAAAATAAATGTGTGCACTCACAATGCCATAACCCTCACCTACTCCAACTCCAGTTCAAAAACTGTAGAAAAGAGATAGAAAGAGAAAATGAGAGAGAGAGTAAGTGCTATCAATTTCGGATGGCAGGTTCCATTTGCATTACTCATTGCCAGCAATTCACTTGTGGTAACCAAATTCCTCCATTATTCGAGCAGGTCTTCACGCTGCTCGCTCGCTCGCTCTCCCTCGCACACTCGCTGTCTCCTTCTCTCTCACTCTGCCGCTGTTGCTTTACTAACTTAATTACGATAGTGTGTTGGCCTGGCCTGGCGTTATTTATGGGACATGTTACAGGGATGCCACATAAGTGCTTTTTGGGTGAAAGGCGATTTACAGTTGCATGTGAGATTGTCATCAAATTTGTGGCGATCGTACAAGTTGATAGTATTTATGTATGTGGAACAATCTGGCAAATGCTGGAAAAGTGTACAAGATCGGCTCTTCACTTAGATCTCTTAACGAGCACTTAACCATGAAACACGCAAGAGGTGTTAAATGCACAACTTCATTTACGACAACTTATGAAATTTTCTTAGTAAACTTAACAATTTGATCTGTGACTTCTAATGATGAAAATGTTAGAAAATAAATATTGGTATTGAAATATAGAAATAGAAGAAATTCTGGAAAAAACGAACGGAAATTGGCTATAGAAATATTTGTTTTAATATAAATACTTCATTTAGTGCTAAAAGTCACTACTGTTAGTTATAAGACAGTTCTAATGGGAACTATATCTATAAATATTTCTCTAGACTTTCTAATCATAGTAATAATTTGAAATCATGAGAAGGTTAAATTTAGATTGCGAAGTATTAATTTCATATTAATCTTATTTCCAAAAAAGTATTTATATATTTAGATAAAACAACTAAAACAGCTATAGAACTGTAACTGATCTCACCCCTTTTCTTATATCTTTATTCGCTCTCACTATCTTTCAACAGAATAACACTTGGTTAGGAAACGAAATTATCTGCGCGAGTTACGCTCTATATATAAGTAGTACTTATATTCTAGTATTTACGTGTTTGTGCTGAGTTGTCAGTCAACTGGGTTTTAGTTTTGTTGCGTTTTACTTCACTTTTTTTTTGGGTTTTGTTTGTTGTCTCAGTAATGAATGAGGTGTGTGTGTGTGTGTGTGTGAATGTGTGTGTGTGTACCTGACGCTTAAAGGTTTTATCTTTTTCATGCTCGTCGTGAACTTGTTGATTTTAGATACAAAAGTTACTGTCGTCGGTTGTCGTTGTTGTCATTGTCGCTGTAGATACTTATTTGCGCAACCAAAACAACGAAAATTGTCGAAACGAGCCAACGAACACGAACATGAAGGTTGAATGTATCTTCACATCGTTCAACTTGTATCTATTGCAAATAAAACAAATACAAAAAGCTCTTTTTTATTGTTGCTTCTTTTGGGTTAGGAACATTTCGAAGCTCACTTCAATTTTCAGTTTTCAACTCATTTTTTGTCGATCGACTGTTTTTGTTATTTCTTTGTTGTTTTACGGTTTGTCATATTTATTTTGCTTTTTGCAAGTCTGCGACTCGCCAGACTTTGTAGCTTTACCGACGATTATTAAATATGCTTTATATACGTTATGTCTGTCTTAATTCTAAGAACATTTCGCAGTTCCTCTTCTGTATTTTTTTTGTATTTGTCTACTGCTAATAAAAATTGAGCTGTGCAAACATAAATTTGATTTTGAAATATGATTTTAACGAGTGTCTTGCGAACGCTTTTTGTTCCAGCTGCTGCGCAAAAGTTTGCCAATTAATCAAAGGATTGCAAAATGAAGCTGGCTACCGAAAGTTCTCCCAATTATAATTGTTTACCTAATCAGCTTTAATAATCCTAATTTTTCTGTTAATAAACCATTAGATAAATATTTTAAGTGCTTTTCTGTTAACTTTGCTAAGCATGTTTATGCATAAATCTTTGTCAAATATTTGTTTAGCTAATCATGCGTCAACGAGACTCAAAAATTTCAATGTGTGACAACAATCATGACTCATTTAAAAAGCTGTTAATTAAATCCACTTAGTCAAAATATAAACTGTCAATAGTCGAAATATTTCAAATGTTTGTTTACTTACTAATAATTTAAATTGAAGTTTTCTCAGTGAATATTTAAGAGGCATTTTCAACTTACCTAGAAGAAAAAGAGAAATATAATATATTAGACAAGAATTTATATTAAAAATTGAAAACCATAACATAAATAAATATTATTTATTTAATTCTTTAATTGATTTCGTGATATAAAGAAACATTAGTCATTTATTTCTTTAATTGATTCTTTCCAAAGCTTTTGCATTCCAAGCACATTATTTTAGATACCATCTCCATATGTTGTAAGCTCATATTTAAGCTCGAGAAGAACATGTTCTGCATATTTGATAACAATCACACAATACTTGACATACTTAACACAAACATTACTTATTTTTGGCTTATGTTAAACACATTGTTTTAATTATAGCCATATTATTTATTTGCTGTATATAAAAGCGATTTCCGCTCAAAGGTTGATAGCATAAATAACGCCACGACAACGTGTTCCCATTAAACCTTTAATACTTGTCGCTCTTCACACATCGAGCGCCACGACAATTTGTACAATTTGTACTCGCTTCTATAGCCCTCGACAAAAATGTTAATAGCTCATTAAACAGAGCACGAAAAACACAAAAAAAAAAATAGCATGGCATGGCATTAAAGTAGCTCAGAGCTCATAAAATGACGACAACAACACATGTGACATCGAAAACAATTATGTATTTTGCATCTAGCGGCTCGATTTCAACTAATTGCTCTGCGTCTCGAGTCGAATCGAGACAAGTCGAGTAATAGAGCTCTGTGAAGCTTTGAGAGATTGCCTCAAGATCGAATCCCATTTTGCAACTTGCAAATTGCAGCGCCTCGACAGCAATTGTCTTCTCTCCCTCCCCTTTACCTTCCTCTTCCCCTTCTAGTATGTCTCGCAGTTCTTTTGCATTCCATGCTCAATTGAAGATCGGGCGCCAACTTCACTCCAAGTGAATTGGATGCCTGCTCAATTGGCGCCAGACGCCAAACATTTGAAGTCAACAGTTTCCGACACTCCCCACAATATTTGAGTTGAGAGGAGTTTGCACTGCGTACAAAATTGAAATGCATGGATGGGCGGAACTAACCTTATCCTGTGGCAAGTCTATAAACAAGTTTCAGTCTAGAACTGTCAGCAAGAACTTGATAAATACAACTATTTAATTAAAAAATTAATCTGATGCGTAAACAATCTTTTACTCAACAAGTAAGAAAGCTACAATCGAGTGTGCTAGACTGTGAGATACGACATGCGTCATTATTCTGAAAATATACCAAATAATATACCACAAAACTACTAAAATATACCGAATGTCATATTTGGTATATTGTTGATGTACATCTTTCTGCCTGTTACTTAGATTTCCCGCAAGCACAAACCTTTAATACCATTTTACGCTATAGGTAGAGGGTATAAAAATATACTAAAACATATCATATTCGTCTGCATTGTAATAGATCAAGGATACTGTTTCGTGTTGTTCTTCTTAATGATTCAATGGACCAAAATGAATAAATTATTTTACAGCGCTTATTCATGCCATTATCAGTTAATTAAATTCGTTTTTGAATAGTATTCACAGTATTCAAGCACTCATTCAGGCAGCATCAAGTAGTGTGCAGTTCAATAGTTCAGTGTCAGTGCGATAATTTCGATTGTGTTCGGGACTCCGCGACGACCTTCGATAGAACAATAAATAAACCTGACTATTGTGCCATGACTTACACAAATCTCAAGTTTCGCTTTGTGTAATGTTTAAGAAATACATACATATATATACAAAGTAATAATAATTTTTTAAGCTTGAAAAATAAATTGGTTTGCAGACTGCCCACTGGAAAGAGAGGTCGCCTCTTCCGCTTTGTAATTAATCAATTTCAGCCTCAAAATGCATACAAAATAAATCGCGCACATTGTGTGAAAACAACAACAATAACAACGACAGCAACAACATTGCGATTTTATAATAAAAATGTTAAAATTTACGAGACAAAGGCGCAACATTGACGTGACTGCAACATGTTGCCAACCAACTCAAGCAACAACAACAACAGCAACAACAATGACCAAACCCAAAATGAAGGAAACAACCTTTGCAACACAGAGTGTGTGTTTGTGTGTGTGTGTTTGTTGCTTACTTCTGGCACTGGATAAACTGTAAACTTTCGTTAAATATTTGTAAACAATATGAAGGCAAGAGAAACTAAAACTTAGTTAAATGCAGCTGCCAGAAGCCATAGTAAAAGATAAGGCACAGTGGGCAAAGTTGTGGAAATTTCAAAATGAATTATTGGTAAAAAGTAAAATTATAGATAATAGAAAAAATAAAATATAATAGAAATTTTAAAATTAACAAAACAAAAAAAAATATAAATAAATATTCAAAATTAAAAAACCTTAAAAATTGAAATAAGAATCTGTTTTCCATTTAAATGTCTTCTATTTTAATGTAATAAAACTATGCAAAATTACAATAAATTTAAAATTAAATAATAGATAAGGGAATTTTAAAAGTTAAAAAATATAAATTAATATAACTAAATATTCCAAATTCGAATAACTTAAAAATGAAGAATAGAATTTGTTTTCAATTTAAATGTACCCAAATAATCGAGTAGAGATAACAAAATACATTTTAGTGTACATTTTCGTGTACTAATTTGCATATGGTACCACTGTGCCCGGCTGCTGAAGCGATGCTGCTTAACAGTTTCCTACTTAGCCGTGGCTTATAATTTATGTCTATGCAGCATTTGTCCGGCGGGCAGCGCGTTTTGGTAGTCGTGCCGTTTAGTATGCTCATTTCTCCCCTTCTTCCCCAACCACTCGCATTGCTTCTTTTGCTTCTTCATCTCCCATTTCCATCTCCTTCTCCCTCTCCCTCTCCATCTCCTTCTTCGTCTCAAGCATCGTCGCTGTCCGTCTCATATCGCCCATTGAGCATCTCAACGCATAAATCAAACTTTGGTCTGCAGTTTTCTTCAAAATTCGTTTGGCCCGATCAAATTGTCCCCCGTCTCCCTCCCATCCCGTTTCGTCCCGCCCCACCTCTGCGTGTCCTACTCTCTGGCAGCTTCTTGGAAGTTTATCCCAAACAAAAACAAAAAAAATAAAGAAAAATATACTCGTACATATAAATGTATAGCCTTTTAATGCTGCGAACTTCTCTTTCGTGTTGTGTGCTGTGGCAGCGTTGACATTGTAGCGGTAAATATGTTGATAAATTAATTCGCTGCAGTTGCACGTTGCTGTTGTTGCAGCAACAACAAAGTGGCCAAGTGAAGGATCTACGCTGACCGCAACTGTGGACCCTTTTTGCGTCATCGATGCGCATGATTCATGGCATCGAATGACAGTGCACAAAACACCAAAAAATAACGGCAAACAATTCGATTGAATATATGCAAAAAGCCAAAAGAGATTTACATTGTTGTTGTTGCTGCTGGCGGCAAACAACAAACAATACAACAAGCACTTGTCAAGTGGAGAAACGGGTCACACCCATAGATCAGAGTACAACGTGAACCGGTTGCGTATTTTAGGTGCGATTCTACACCAAGCCTATTTTTGTACCCTTTATTGGCCGCAATCAATTCGGGGTGCTAATAATAGAAACAAGTTGATAAACAAAAATAATACATTAAATTTAGCAACTCTTGCGAAAAGAAAAGAAATTGACATATAAAATGAAATAAGCTTCAAGCATTATTTAAGCCTAAACCTTAAGAAAATTTCTTGTTTATCTGTACAAAAGGTAAATACTTAATTTTTAAATAAATTAATTTTTAATTAAAATAAAGAAATTGCTTCTTCATATAAGTACAAAAATTATACAAGTAAGAAAGGTGCAATGAATTAAAACAAAAGACTGCAACATTACTCCTAAAATATACCAAATTAAATTACTAACACTAAAGTACTGAAATATACCAAAGGATATGTCTTAGACATATTGATATATTTATACATTTAAATTATACACAGTTCGATATACTGTACTGAAATATACCAAATGCTATGCCTGCGGTATATTGATATATTTATACATTTAAAATATACCAATGTGTGAAAAATATACCGTATTTCCTGCATGCAAAAAATTATAATACTCTATGGGTAGCGGGTATAAAATCAATAAATATAATTTAAAAGCAACATAAATTTGAATTTAAAATCAATTTAAATGAAATCGAATTTGTATATTCCCTCTGTGTATTTATGGGCCATAAACTGAGTCAAACACGCTCAACAAACCCATTGTCACTTGTTAAAGTTCTCACATGCGAAGTAGCCTTCACTTGACATGAGAACTGTCGATGGTAACATACGAATTGCAAAACAAGAAATATATAAATCGATCTGCAATTCAACATAAGAAATATACGCAACAAAAAAAGAAGAATCGACTTGCTTGAAGAATCGACTTACTTCTTTGCCTGACAAGACAACAAAACTTGTTCTTCTCTTCAATCTTTCATGTCTCGGTGCGATTAATGTCAGATAAACTTTTTGTGATTTGGCAGCATGTAATGAATGAATATAAATAATACTACAAAAATACAGGAAAAATATTTATACTGAGCATTGCCCCTTGGCACGCACCTTGTCAACCCGAAGAGGGTTCAACAAACCTTTCGGTTCCGCCCATTGTTTGGGGAGTTGGAAATGAAAAAATCAAACGAGGAATTCGTTTTGTTTAATTTTTTTGTATATTTTTTATCGCTGTGAATTCTCCGGCCTCTCTGATGAGTCTTCTAATTAAAAGAAATGCTCAGTCATTAGGCAGCAATTTCACTTAAACGACCAACATTCGCTCAGGTGAAAGTTGAAGCAAAGCAAAAAAACTAAACAAAACCGAAATAAAAACAAAATACGAGAAACAACACTAAATCATCTACAACAATTAACAAAGTGAAATAACAACAACAAAAAAATACTTAAATAATAAATTATTTAACGTCTTGTGTGACGCCCACAAATTAAATTCAGAGGCACAACTTATTGAATATACTTATGAATGGAAGTGAATACAAATGGATGTATTTAAGTATTCGCAAATTATTACTCAACGGAAGCCGCAAAAATTCAAATGAGTTTTTAATTTTTTGAATATCAAATGTAATGCAGAGAATTTGACAAATTGTTTCTTTGGATGGAAAAGAAAGTGAAGAAGTACTCAGAATATTCGGTATTTAAAGTCCAAAGAGGTCTCACCCCAAATTTGTATTCTTGTGTACATTAGCACAAGATAAGCTGTGAGTAAGGTCAGTGCAGTGTTGAACCATTCATCAATTCGTTTCCTGATAAGTCCTTGAGTCACAAGTCAACAGGTTCTTAAGGCATGGCAGAATAAGTAGTATATCATGTTCTTCTGAGATAAATTGATTGCATTACATATTATCTATTTTATTTATTTAATTTTTTGTCTTCAACCTTGGCAGTTTTACCATTAAAAATCCGACCCACTCTTGACCCTGACTATCACACTGACCCACAGCACACATCTTCAAACACAAAGGTTATTCAGTTTTCATTTTTTCATGTACTCAAAAGTCACGCTTTAAGTTCGCTCTTCCCCCACACGAAATGCGAAAGATGTACAAAAAGTTTGACGGAAATTTCCCAAAATCGCTTGGCAAACATTTGACGACTATGCAAATTTTGCAGATTCATATTTGCACTAGAAAATAAAGACAGAAAACGAAAATAATTCATTTCCTCAACTGAAACGCGACAATTTACAAAACAAACTTTGCGCAGATAGCAAAAATATGTTTGTAGACAAAAGCTGCGAGGCGAGGCGAGGCGGACAAGCAAAGCCAATTACCGTTTTTAATTATTTGTAAATATTGAGAAAACAAAACACAGAACACACGCAAATATATAGACAGAAAGGGACAAAAGGTGTGGCAACGTATAAAACTCTTTTAGATTCTTTCTACACACATATAGAGATTGTCTTATCTTATCAAAAGTTTTACATTTCGCGTGCCAAATGCGAAATAAATGAGCAATGCGATTGCGAATGCAGTGAAAGCTTGCTGTGAGTGTTCACTTTAAAGAGCTTTCACTGTAGTTGAGCAAATCAAATCGCAAAGTTAATTCTAGCAATATATGATACTTTACTTCAACTTATTCGCCGAAATTAACTACTTAAATTAAATATAATTGCAATCATTTATTAGAGATAAACCTAGATAGCTGTTCATAAATTTTAAACCAAATTACTGCGATATTAGTCATTTTTAACTTGCTGATTAATTTCACAAGAACTTAAGACAGTCACCAAACTGTGATTCTTTAGATAAGTTTAACTACAATTTCACAAGGAAAGAAATAGCTTAGTTTTTAAATAAATAGTCATAGTCTTAGGCTTTCTAAATATTATTTCTTTTGCATATAAGATTTTTTTTAGCTTGTTTTAATCTTTTCATCAATTTAGCATTTATTTAAATTTTGGCATTTCGTTGAAGGGTATCTGTCAGCCAAACACAGGCGTGGATTTGGCAATTCGATGTTGACTGTTTCGTCCTCGGCTACTTGTTCATGTCTTTGTCGACAACCTCGGAACTAAAAAGACAACTGACGCCTACAACTTGACACCAGGCAACACAGATGAGATATGAATGCTGATGTTGTTGATTGTTGTTATTGTTTTGTTTTATCTTTGTCCGACGGGTCTACTACAACAAAATGTTACGCAGCTGCCGCTTTTGCTATTTGGCAATCGACAACAACAAAAGCAGCGTGTGCAAATAATTAAAAAGATTTTTTTTCTTTTTTTTGTGTTGAGTAGATGTTTGTCGGCATATGAGTCAAATCTTTGAGGAGGTCAAGACTAAGTTAAATATTTAAATAAATTTTATGCAGTGCTAAAAGCAGTTGAAAGCAATATTCAACTGGAAAGTGGGTGGAAACAGAGATTCCGTAATGTAATGCTATTAAGCTCTTTAGCATTTTAAGGTGCATTAAACTGGTGTTTAAAATTTGTGGAATAAATTAAAAGCACCGATGGGAATGTGTTAAGAATAATCGATAAAATGTAATTTTTTTTTGTTTTTTAATATTCATATTTTTGAAAATGGCTGCCAATTAAAGCTTTCCCACAATTATTGATTGCCTTAATTGAAAGCGAGTTGAAACTTTATATTCGAATTGCGAGTGTGTGTATAGCAAAATGAATAATATGCATGGGCTAATGACAAAAAGAGTGCCGAGCTGTTAATCAACGACTGCAAAGACGTCAAAAGAGAAAGAGGATCGAAAAGCGAAGAGAGTTGGGGGCCGAAGAAACTCTTTTGCAACACGTTTTGCCTGGCGGCCAAACGATGCGACGTTGATTTCAAAATAATGAGTTAATAAACTTGCAACAAGAAAGACAGACAGTTGCCAAGGAAGACAGAAAGAGAGAGAGAGAGAGAGGAGAGAAAAAGAGCAGAAGAATTATGAAGATTTGCGGCAAGCAAAGTGTCAAATAATTCAAAATGTCATTGCAACAAATCGAAAGCCATTTGGCAGCAAGCAGGCGGCTTACACAAAAGGGGTGACCACTCATGCGGACAGGGCTGCCAACTTGCTAGCTACTCGAATACGTATTCACATTCGCATTCGCATTTGTATTCGCATTAGCATCCGCATCCGAGTGTTGCAATCTAAAACCACAGACAGCTTAAACGCTCATTTGGCCAGGCGACCCGCTGAGCTGCTGCGCAATTAACCATCTAAAAGACCCACAAACCTGCCTCCCCCTGCCCCCCTTCCCATATGCACTTCCAACTAATTCCTCGCCGGTTTGCCTATAAATCGCACCAACACTCACACACACACATACACAGACAGCTCCTAATGAGGCCTGAGGGTGTGTTTCAGCAGCAAATTAACTCATTGCCAGTTGCGAGTTGCCAGTTTGCTAGTTCTACATCTTCAGCATGGATCTCCCTTTCTAAAAAAAAGGCGAGCGAGCATGCGGGGCCGAGACCTCGATATTGAAACAGCTGCATGCAAATCTTTCAAACTAAAAATATGCAAGTTATTTATGTTTATGTTGCCAGCATCTTAATTAGACAAGTTATGACTGGTCAGTGCATCTCTTTTTTTTTGCAATTAAAAATAAACTCATGTTTGCGATTGGTTCCACATTGAAATTGTGCGCGACGCGAAAACGAGTATTCAAAAAACTTATTTAAACCTACGCTTTTTGGGGCATTTGAAATCATAAGAAATGCTGCAGTCTTTTTGGTTTGAAATGTAATATACAAATTTAATTTATACTTCGCTGTTAAAGAAAGATTAATATTATATTAAGTAATTATTTTATTTAAAATATAATATTTAATGCAAGTTTTCTGCAAAAAATTTGTATAGCTAAAAAACTCTTATATTTCAAAATTCCATTTGAAATTTCAATAACATCGGCATTAAATGAAGAATAAATGCTAAAGCCATGTCACATTTCAGAAAACACAAATTATTGCAAATTTCGACCACTGTGCAAAAATTGAAGACCTCTTGCCATATTTCTACATAAACAATCAACTCTACAACAACTCAAGTTGAAGCTACGACTACCTTCGTCTACAGCTCATTGAAAACTGTCTAAAGTCCATCAAAGAATTTCAAATTCTTTTCTTTTGTTTCTTACCGTTTAAATACTTGATATGAATACACAAAGGATCTGTCTGTTAGCACTCGAATAGAATTCAAAACTGGGCAAAATACACATACACACACAACTAGGTAGTTCAACTCAACTTTAACCTTCAACTTGAAAGCGCAGCATACAAAAACAATTAAATGTAGAAGCACTTGATACACTTTTGTGCCTCCCTGTACCTACTCCTTCTTATAATTCTCATATTGAAGTGCTCCTCACTCATGTGCAGAGACCCAGAGCGAAACTGTTGTTTGTATGTGTGTGACGCTGCTTGTTAACAAATTTCAAAATAAAACATTTCTGGGAATTCTACAGAGCAGCAAGCAGCAAACACAAACACCACACACACAACCCCAACGCCAAAGCTGCGCAGACACACACACATTCACATTTTGCACGTTCTTTGGCCGAGTAGAAGCTTTGGCATGCGCAGCGAAAGGAAGAAGCTTTTACGCAAGCGCAGCCAAAGATGCCGCCGCCGTCTGATGGAATTTTTATAGCATTTCACATGGCATACACTTGCTATACCCCCACTCCAACTCCAACTCCACTACCCTCGCCTACTCATTCAGAACATTTCCAGAGACAAAAGCAGTGCATTGTCTCTGCGCAACAATAACAACAACGACATCCACAGCAACAAGCAATGTGAGCAAAGAGGAATGAAAAAATTATTGTAGACATGTAAATTCGTGCAACAACAACAACAACAACGGCAACAATGAAAGCAGAAAATTGCATTTGTAATTATAATTTGCATTGTAAATAACTTAAAAAATTAAAATGTTGTGCAGTTTGTGAAATACTAACGGAATGATGCTGTTGGAAGATGATTATTATGTGTGTGTGTATGTCTACAATGGAAGTGTATTGCGCACAGTGAGACTACGCTGCGTGAAACACCTTTCACAATTAACGTTCAAATGAATAGCCGAATAATCAGTTGTTTTGTGTACTGATGAGCCATAAATAATTAACAATGCCAAAACCACATGAATAGATTGAGAAAGTATTTAACTTCTTTCAGTTTACTTTAACCCCTATGCTCACATACAGTTCTGTGTGGTGAAGCTTCACTGTGCCCATATAAATTTGGCGTTGACAACGCTTTGCCTTTGATGTATGTATTTATGATGATGATGTATAATGGAAAATAACACCCGAAATGGCCAAAACACTTAACGGTTATTTATTCTTATGGCACCCATGAGATTTACCTAAGAAACTGCAGCTATACCCACTTCCAGCACGTCGACCGGTTGTTTTATTGCAGCTCCAATTATTTTGGAAATTTATTTTATCCTTGCCGTTCCCGTTGCCGTTCCCGTCGATGCTGTTGATGTTAGCAGTGTTGTTATTGTTGTTGCTGCTGCTGTTGATTTTGTTGGTGCTTTTGCCACTCGAAGAGCGGTTGGTTAGTGGGAACATGGCATGAATCTTTGCTGCTTTTCGTCGTTTGTTGCCTCATGTATTTATTTATAGCTGTTGCTGTGTGAGTATGTTTGTATTTTATTCATTCCAGTTGCAGCTGCGGCCGCTGGCGAATCCTTTCAACTCGTTACCAATCGATTTTAGCCAAGTTTTTTGTTCGTCGCTTCTTTACTGCCAAGATCTTCTTAAGGTATTCTTTTCCTTTTAGGTTTTGTATTCGCTATTAAGGTATAATTATCGTTCGATTTAATTATAATTTTATCACTGTGACATACACAACTCATTGGACAGTTCGTACATAACAAATTCGTAATTAACATTAAATAAATTGATTTATTTTATATATTTGTGTGCCGTTAACAATTAACATTTACTCGAACAATCACTTTATGTTTATCATTGACAATTTAAAACAAACATCATAATCGATTAATTGTTATCGATAAACATTCGCATACATCACTTCTTTTTGCAATGCATTCCTTGATTACACATTCGCCCAATGGACGCAACCGGCACACATTCGATTTAACTTGTTGTTTTGATTTGTTATGTGTTGTGTTGTGTTGTGTTTTTGCAACGCTGCGCTTTTTAGTTAAACAATTTTCACACGCGATGGAGAAAATGAAACCGTATCCAAATGATGTCGCGACGCGCTACACGCGATCGCAAGCTAAAAGCTAAACGAACGAAAACGGAAAACGAAGACGCAACTTAGCGCGGAGCTTACGACGTTCAAGCTTTGAAACGCATTTCCAGACTGAGCGAACGTCTGAACGACCGCAGGCAAACAAGTGTCAGCCAGCAACAACAAATGGTTAGTTGAGAGCGCAACTCTACATCGAAAGTCTCCACTAAGCGCTTTACCGGTTTCCAAAATGCGCTCACTCAATGCGTGGGCTCGTTCGCTCACTAGCTTGACTCTCATTCTCTCTCTTTCTCCCTTTCAATTGGACTCTCTTGTTCGCTGTGGCGTTGATAGGCGATCTCATGTGCGGCGCTTCGCTCAGAGCGCGGTGTCTGGCTTATCAGTTCATTATCACACATTTCATTTTCATTTTCAATTTGTGTGGAAAAATTCATTCACGCTTCGTGTTTTGTTGTTGTAGTCGTCATTTGCTTTTGCTGTTACTGTTGGCTCGCTTGTGTATTTATATTTGTCGTTCATGATTTCTGACTGATTGAGGTGCTGACTCCCGGTTATCGCGCATAAACGAAAATAGCAACAACATGACACGACATAACGCTCCCGGCGCTGAGCTCATGACGCAAGCATGATGCGAGCCTCTGAACTGCTCAGTGGTTGAGGTTCCATAGACACATAAACTATGCACAAGGCCGATAAGACTTGGAGACACTTGCCAAAGGGTTACCGGAGGTGGAGATAAGACATTAGCTGCCTAAGAATACCAAATCCAAATTACGTTAAAGTCTCTATTGAATGAGAAGCAATCCAGAATAAGCTTAAAGCCTTAAGTGAGTATAATCACGACTTCAATAAATTATAATCACTTTCCGATTTTTAAAATTATACTCGTAATACTTAGTATGGACACTTTTATGATTATAAAATTTCGTTATGATCAAGAAGAATGGCACAACGCTCGGTGTTTTTGAGTAGTGGGTCTTAAGGCTTTTTCTATTTGTAACGAATCCATTACATTTAAGTAATCGTTATATTTAGTTTTTCTATATCTTATCGGCTTAAATAATTTATGGTTCAATGATCTTGCAATTAGGAGTAGCACAGATTTCTCTTTCGCAATCTTCATCAAGTTCTTTTCATCATAGAGTGGTTGGACTGTATTACGATCGAGCAATCCATTAATCAAGATTGTGTCAAAGGAATTACCTCATTGGTGAGCATTACATGTGCTCAACGTGTGGGTCCGATCGTTCCACTGCTGTGCTACTTAGCAACAACTCCAACTACCAACACTTTACTGATTACGCCCCATTATATGCTCATTGTACGGTCAGGTATTACAAGTATCTGGCACTTTGGCAACTACTTGCTAAATGAATTCTATTGCATTGTAATTGCAATTAGTCAGCTTATCGAAATGATTGCATATATTCTCAATTGAAATTGGATACATTTCTACTTATAGAATTCATAAAATATTATGTTAATCTAGTAGGTAATGTAATAAACATTGCTCTAATTTATAAGTGAAACCATTAATTTGGTTGCTACTTAAGGTAGTTTCTTATGCACTTTACCTTTAGGGATTCACCCCAAGAAATTGCTGCACATTTCTGTTATCTATGCGTAAGTAAACCAACAAGTAAATGAAGATGAATTTGCGCAAAAGCAAGAGAACGACTAGCAGATACTTTGTGGTAGATACATTCTATATAGAATAATAGTTATTAAATGTTTAGATGCTATTTGCGTAATTTCTTTATAACTACGAATCGTTTTCAAGAAAATCGTCACTTAAAATCCTCAGATTTATTTTTAGCAATTCTCTAGTAAATAAATATACAAATAAAAGTAAAAGATACTAGCGTGTTTAAAGGGTATTAGCACAACGCTCAGGTCATAAATCTGGGAAGAGCAATTGCAGATTCAAAAATAGGAATATATCAGTTGTGGGAAATCGCCGACACGCTTATCGAACACACAAAATGCATTCGACTCTTTGGGCTTTGATTGGGTGGCAAGTTCTGTTTGCTGTCTCCACTGCGGCTGCGACGGCGGCGATCTTTCGGCGGTATCTGTGCCCCATAGCGATCCATGCTAATAAATAGTTTGCAGCATTTTGCTGTTGAAGTCCAGCCACAGCATCGATGTTGTTTTGCCACTTGGCTGTGGCAGCAACAAAGTTGCAAACGTCTGAGACAGCAAACTACGAACTGCAGACTGTGTTTTTGTTTTTGTGTTTTTTTGGGGTCTTCTGGCCATCAGGTAAAGTCCGAGCCTCAGTCGCAGTCGAAGCCGCAGCCGGTTTTGGGGTACGTCCATTGATGGCAACTACCGTTTGGTCTTTTGTTTGACTTTGTCTTGTGGCCATCAGCTGCGACTCGCCGAGTCTATTTGTAGAGACACGGCAACCTAACAAGCCCATGCCACAAGTCCACTCGCAACTTGCTGCCACCGACTCCACACTCAACTCGCAGTCAGAGTCCCACTCATCGCTCGCTCTCATTCTCTCACTATCTCCCTCGCTCCCTCTTGCAACGTTTCTTTCTCTGTGGAGTGTGTACATAGGTCTCTATTTCTTTCTACCTGACTGTGGGGGCACGTTCTCAGCTTGGAGCTATCTCAAGTGGTTTTTAAAAGTTTTCCAGCGATAAGCAATGTTACTTTATGGCCCACAACCAGACACTACTCGTATTCCACGCTTCGCAAACTTGGCTACAACCACAACGACCATCGTCATCATCATCAACATTGCCATCATGATTATCATAATCAAAGGTGCGTTTTGATCATGATGCATGTATATGATTCATGACTTTTCACTTTTGCACACAGGCACATGTAGCAAGCAAGCTAGAAGAATGAGCTTGAGGATGCCACAGTGGATGTGAAGATGATCCCACAAAAATGTTGTATTGGGAAAAAAGTTTTTCATTATTTGTTACCCAAACATCAAAGGTAATTGCTTAAGCTTTTGTATAAAGGAAAATTTCATTTCATCTATTTTAAACTGCTTAATTTACAAATTAAATAATTTCATGCATTTCTATTGTTCGTAAATACATGAGAAGCTTTATTCTGTGCTTTCTTCACTGAGTTCTAGACTTTTGAAATTGTGTGCAAGACTATAAATTTTGTATTATCACTTTGATTATTCAAAATTAAAGTACTCCACCAAATGATTAATTAGTTTTTTGGAATGTTTTCGTAAAAATTTAATAATAAATTATTGTGGTGGTGATAACAAAAAATATTTGTCATCTGGTTTCCATTTAAAGTTCATAACTTTTTTATAAAAAGATCATTCTATAATTTTGGTATTTCTAAACAAATTTTCTCAAGAAAATTTAGCAACCAATATGTAATTGTGTCTTTCAAAAATTTAATTTTATATTTTAATTTTTTTGTTTGGTAAATTTTGCCTGCTTTTGACTGATTTCACCCACTGTGCGTTGCTTTGACGAGCCTGACACTTTAACCCTTCGCATAAATTTTCATCAGATTTTTTCCCGTCGTCGTCGGTTGTTGCAATATTGCAGTGCTGGGGCACGAAGTGGCACGTAAATTACTGTGACATTGCACTTTGTAGCATCATTTTGCAATTTGTTGAATAAATTTGTTGTATTCTTTTTGGTGATGTTTTTCTATGTATTTATTTGGTGTTGTTGTTGCTGCTGCGTTGTTGTTGTGTTTTATTGATTAGTTTTAAATGAAAATCGAAGTGCAACGCGTGCATAAATCTTTGGCAATTTTCTTATTAGAAACTGTCAATGTCAGCGAATTTCACCCGCGGTTAGACAACTTGTTGACCAAATGAAGGATATGAATACGTATGAGTGTCTGTCTGAGTGTATGAATAAACATATGAATGTGTGTGTGTGTATGTGTGTGTGTGTAGAAGTAGCTTTATTTCTACCGATATATTTATTTGGATGATTTATGACCCTGGCTAGCTTGTTAAACATCTGTGCGAAATGGGCTGCTGCCAGGCAACCTGATGGCTTTCACTCCTTCTCTCTCTCTCTCTCTCTTTTTTCCTACCACTCACTCTCTGCCTATTTCTTTAACTCTCTCCTTCTCCATATATTAGTGGCTTTGTTTGCTCTATTCGCAATCGAATTGCAACACCAAAATGCAACGTTCATTCTATTTGTATACCCAACAACCAGAAGAGGAAAAGCCTTATCGCATAATAATAAATGCAAATCGAAATATTATATAACATAATAGATTACCATCCCATTTAAAGATTTCCCAATACTTTTATATACAAATTTACATTGCCTCTTAACACATCCCTATTTATCTTTAACTTCTACCTTCTCTTTAACTGTGTCCGGGGTATCGAACAGTCGAGCACACTCAACGGCAGCCTCTACAAGTTGTTGTGCCTTCGTTTGGGGGTCAGCCACCGCCTTGCGGGCTACCTTTCTAATGCCGAACATTGAAAGGAGTCGCAAATCCCAGAGTCGCATAGACATATAGACTCTGCCCCTCGCTGCGAGTGGGTCATTAAAAATATTGTGCTCATAATGAAGGATTGTAAATGAGTTTAATGGCTTGACGCATTGATGAATTGCCATGGTCATAACCAGTCATCGCCACAGGAAATATGCTCATTTGCTTCAATGGGGATAACGAACTGACAACTGCAGCCGCCCCATACAAAGAAAACTTCAATGTACAAATGCTGCTATTATTTTGAGCTTAAGGACAAAATATTTAACGCTTTTCGTTAAGTACGTAAATTAAACTAATCAAACTTTATAAAGTATCTAAAGGCACACAACTACATATAACAAATAAATAAAACCCAGCTCTAAAAATGAAAATTGCGATCGATTTTAACAAAACTTACAACAGTCCATTTTTATATCTAGCTAAAATACAACCTGAAACTCTTCAGAATACAGATTATTTTTAATTTATTTTTTTTATATTTTTAAACTAGATAAAGTCCATTAAATTTATAGATATTCTTCTCTACAATTAAGTATTATAAATCGTATTCAGATGCAATAAATTCCAATGAATAGAATTCATTTTGTTTTAAGAAAACACTTAAGTATATATAATATTATATTAAGATAACCCAAGAGATTTATACGTTTATATATTTTTAATACAATAAAAATAATATTTTATATTTAAATGAAGTAAACTCCAAAACATATATATAATTTATTTCGATATAACAAGCTAGCAAAATAATTCCGCTCATCTTAACTCCCAACATAACCTCAAAAAACATAAAGAATTTGCACTTACCGCTCTCTGCTGCTGTTAGGCACTTGGCTGCCATTTGCTCGTTGAGTTCCTCGGCGGGATTGCCGCCGCCAGTGTCGAGAACACAGGTGACACTCGCCTCGCTCCAGTCGAGGGCACTGACACCGTCGCTAGAGACGAGCGATAGATCCATGGGCGGCACTGAGGCGCCTCGCAATGTGCTGGTGGCGCCGCCAGCCGAGATGCTCATCATGTACTTGAGATCGAGCGAGGAGTTCATTGAGCCGCCATAAATGGAGCTCGTTTGCGAGTTGCAAGTGGAGTCAAAGCTGCGATTGCTTTCGCGACGCTTCTCAGGCGTGGCATACAGAGGCTCTGGCACCTTTTTGGGCGTCACTTGAACGCTGGCCGAGAGCTCACTGCCAAAGGAGCTGTTCAGGGTGCCATAGCACGATGTCATCATGATGTCGTTGCGATTAAAGTTGGCTGACCAAAAGGGCGGCTGCTCAACGGCAACGAGTTCATCCAGATAATCAGCGTCGCCCAAACGCGACTCATCAATCATTGCCAGCTGCTCGTCCTCGTCATCATCATCCTGATCATCATCATCTTCGCCATCTTCATCATCATCATCAGTCTGCTCTTCGTCATCTTCATTGGCGCGCTGTTGTTCGGCATTCAATTTCTTAAAGGTTTCATCCGCCTGTTGCATAAGATCGTAAGCGCCACGCGGCACCGAAGAACCGTGCAACGAATCCGAATCATTCTCCTCGATGCAGGACAAATGACGGGTGCGAAAGCCATAGACAATGCCATTATTGGGCGGTGGTTGCATGGGCAGCGGAGGCGTTGGCATTGCCCTCGACTCTTCCACATCCAACTGCATTGTGGCCATTGACATTTTCCTGCTGTGGGGTCAGCTGCAAGAAGAAGAAGTTGCTTGCAATTAGTGTGCTGCATAGTGGAGCATAAATCGAAGACGGTAAGTTTAACGATGCCATCAAATCACAGCAAAGACCATAAAAGTGCTCTTACAAACGCAGGGAGCAGCAAACGAGCGGGGCGTGGCCAGCGGAAATGCCTCCCTCCGCTCTGCTCTGTTCAGCTCAGCTGCCCCCGCGCTTAGTTTTCTCCACTATCTTGAAGGTGCAAGCTTGTAAATGATAAGCCCAGGGCTTTAATGCCGCTTAATGCGACGCCAAATGTGAAATTGTTTCAACATAAATCTGACAGCCTCAGCAAACAATACAACAAGAAGAAAATCGGGTGTGCGCGACTTGCAAATACCCGGATAAGAATTTTTAAGAAAATTGAATGATAAATTCGGAGCTAACGAAATTTACTCTCGAAATATGTTGAAATAAAAGTAAATGTTAACATTATTAACATATAAAAGTAAACTATACATTACAGTAATGAATTTATGGAATATTATATAGCCAATTGTATTCAAATATCCAAAATATATATACTTAAGGCATATTTAGTAACAAATAAACTTTGAATATTTTGCATATTTTTATTTTTATATAATTTTATCTATTTAATCTATTTTAATTTTTGGTTATCACAATTAAAAGGAATCTCTTTATTGATTTGCGGGTATATGCACTATAGGATATTCATTTTAAAATATGGGAATCTATTTAGTTTCTCGTTTTAATGAAACGATCTTTGGTAAGATCGAAATTCATTCATATGGAATAAATTTAAGAAAAGTTCAAAATTTTAAGAACATTTTTAAGCATATCAAAATTTTAAAACTAAAATAATCGCTTTATAAACTATGATATCTGTAACTCTTTTAGTCTATTAAATCAAGATGCTATTAGGACAGCTCCAAAAGCAAATCAAGTTAACTACTCTTTGAGGTGATAGATATTTTCATTTGTTAGAAACTAGCATACCCTTGAGCACCTCGAGTGCTGGGTATTATCAAGCACACACTGAGGTACACACATAGGCAGACAGTGTGTGGCGCAGACGGAAGTGGCATGCAACTTCCCCCATTTACGGGCAACAGCGCAAAGCGCAGCGCACACGCAACTCCATTTGGCCCCCTGCAACGATTCTTGGCTGCAGCCAAGAGCAACAGCAGTGGCTGTGGATGGGGGAAAGAGAGCGATAGAGATAGATAGATTGTGAGAAGAGGGGAGCAGACCAGATGTGTGTGGCGCGCGCGCGCACAGTTGCTGTTGATGTTGAGTTGTTGCTGCTGTGGCTGTGGCTGCTACATGGAAGTCGTAATAGTTCTGCCACCGTTTCCATTTCCACTGTCAACATGCAATGTCGACGCACTCTTGACATTTCCAGCCGTCGCTCAAGTAGGTGCTGCTTTCGTTCCCCCCTCCCTTGCCTTCTTTGTCATTGGTCTTGTTGCTCATCTAATGCTCACTATTTTTAATTTTGCGGGCCATTGGGGAAAAACTAAACACGACATCAACGTTGCAGTTGCCGTAGTTGTTGCACTTGGAAACTGAAGCTGCTGAAGCTTAAATACTCGTATGTGTGTATGCGATGTTTGTTGTTGCTATTGTGGTTGTTTGTGGGGTGAAAAGTATCTGCAACGTTTGTTTGCTTTAAATAAACATTTGTTTGCACTTTTTATGCCCAGCAGACAGCAGAAATTTGCAAGAAAAAGGCATGATCACAATGTCTTAAACCATATTGTCAGTTGTCATTGATCAGAGATAATTATATGGTATAAAATTTGTTTGTTGTTTTTTAATGTTTCATATAGCACATAGATTCTAAAAATGTGATTATATTAATTTAATACATCTGAACTTCTGGTGTAGTAGTAATAATACTCTTTACAGAGAATTTGCAAGTCGGCGCTAACTTGAGAGTAACTTTTTACTGTTTGTTATCGATGTCGATTGCAAAAGTATCGATGCCAATGGCGTCGCTGTTGATTTTGCACTTTGTTTGCTTGTTTGCCGTTATGTACCGTTGTTTTCACATCCCTCAGATACACTGAGCGCCACTTGAAACACTTCAGACACCTTACTTTACACTTGCTTATGTAATAATACAGATTCGTAAGGAAACTGATTTAATAAATAGACTTTACATTTTAAACATGTTTTACAACCTACTCTCCGCTGCATATTGTAGCCTAAAACTTATTTGTATATTACAATTTATCAGACATTTATTAGATAACAAAAATAAGTTCAGCTGTATATAATACATATTTTTCTTTTATAATAGTATTTTTCAATTTTAAGCGCATTGATTACAAGCACTGCTTTTTAAAGTCGACCGCTGTATATATATTTTACCTATGTATTTTCTATTTAAAATCCATCCAAATATAATACAGTATTGTAAGAAACTATTTTACATTATGGGGAGTATTTACTATTCCATATATGAAATGATAGCAGCTACCAGTTGCTTGGGGCCTTACAATCAATGTAATAGTTATAGTATAGAAAAAGTTCTTGTTTGGTTGTACAAATTCCTATAATTTAACAGTAATAAATGTTTGTATAAGTAAAATAAATTTTTTCACTCTAAGCTGGACAAAATTTAATAAAGTCTTTCTAGTAAAACTACAAAATAATGAATTACTTAAGCTAATATTGGAAGAGATATTCATAATTCGAAAAAGTTCAATTTTTCAGTACATTTTCAAAAGACACTTGACAATATTCTAAACTCTAAAATAACATATTTGATATACTATCTATGATGCGATTAAAAACATGCTGCGTCTTTCGCACAGTGTATGCTGTAATGTACAAAAGAAACGCAACAAACAAATTACTTGAGGCGACAAGACAATGCCCGGCTTGGCTAGGCCAAAAATAGATCAAGCAAACTATCGCATCGGGAAAAGGCGAAGCGATCTTGTTGTTGTTGTTGTGGTTGTTGTCGTGCGCCAAAGCGGGAAAATGCATCGCCAACGAGGGAGGAAGGGAAAAGCGAGAGGTGGAGGTGGAGGTGGAGGTGGAAGTATAGGATCCCCAGCAAACTGCATTAAACTACATTCGTTGCAGTTTATTGCTTCGTCTCGTGTCTCGTGTGTTCTTTTCTACTTTTAGCTAACATATTACGGAGGGATTCGTGTATTCCGTGTATCTCAACTCGACTCTCGCTGCGGTTGTATTTGTATCTGTATCTGCATCTGCATTTGTATCTGTGAGAATCTTGAACTTGTGCGACGTTCACTCTTTTTTTGTTGTTTACGTTTTTCTTTTTTGTTGTCTTGTTGATTTTTTTTTTTTTGTCTTTCTGTTTTTGGTCTGTTTTTGTTGTTGGTGAAAAGTGAAATGAAAAGTCGAGGGAGCCTGCGACAGTCTTCCCAATTTAAATTGAAGTTTTTTTTTCTTTATTTAATGTGCTGTTGCCTCTGTTGTCGCTGCTGTTGCGTTCCAGACATTGGCACTTAAATGCCTTGGGATGTGGTCATTTTATCTTCGAACACTCATGGTCGCTATATTTGGTCTCCTCCAGCATTTTGTGGAACAACATGGAAGAGGCATGCTAATTCTGTCAACTAGCCTGACATCAAATTACATTCGCATTACTCATTCACCCAAAGTATTTCATTGATCTATAGTTAAACTTTAGTTCTTATTCGCTCGTATATTGAAAATGTATTTGAAGTTTGAAATATTTGTTAAATAAGTTTATACAATTATTTACAAATGTCTATGTCGAATAATCGAATTATTTCCCAAAAATTTATAATCAACATTTTTTTTGTTTATGTTGCACACTTTTGAGGTTTACTTTGATATTGTTATAGATTGTTTTACTTAAATTATTTAAAATAATTTGTATACTTCACTTTAATTTTAGTTAGAAACTTTATACACACCTTAAAAAAATTGTATAGATTTATATAAATTTTTGTATTATTTTAAAGTTAATTTATGCACTTAAATTGTTTAGAGAATACACTTTTTAAAGTAAATTTCACTTTTATATAATTATAATTTGTTTGGTATGTTTTGCAGCTAGGAACTTATTGCGTTTTGTTTTCAATTTGTTGATTTTAACTAATTAATTGATTCACTGATTCACTGATAATCCAATTAATTGCGATCTCCGTATCCGTCGAACTGTGATCGGCTGCCGTATCTCTTGTTTCTCTCTGTACCGAACGCGCGTTGGAATGCAATTGAATCGCTGCTCGAGTCTGTGGCATGAAGACAGCCCCTAACATCAGCCCTCGTCGGCAACATGATGCTCTCTCTAACTAGACGAAGTCTCGCGACAGCCAACAACAGATCTATAAATAGTCCACACCATTCCGGACTTGGCTGTGAAGTCAATGCGGATCCATTCACTTCCATTAGATTCCTGCAGACGATGTGTCTGACTGTGTTGCACCCCGCGAACAAGATGTTGCAACAAATTTCTCACTTCACATTTTAAAGGATATCAACTGACGATGAAAATCTTCGCTGCGAGTCCCACCTTGTCTGTACTGTACTCCTCCATACGTACGCTAGGTGGCATGCAACAAGTCTGCAGTCTGATGGTTGGATTACAGGATCATCTGCAGTTCATTCAACTCGGGGGCGACGGAAGTGTTCAAATATATTTTATGTTTTCAAATCGCATGACAACGACATCGAGGATACGATAAAATTGAAGAAGATCACAACGCATGCGCAACAGAGTTTGTTCACCTTTTGCATACGTGCATCCGTCAGATACATTGCTGATGTATCTTTCAGTCTGTGTTTGGAGTACATAGTACACGGCACGGTTACGCACGGATTGTATTACATGATAGTCGCGCAATGTTTTTGGGAAGTTGTTCTCAATGCTTCAGTGGAAGTTGTGTTGCTGCCACTGCTTTGACTTTGACTATTTGATTTTTCCAAGCAACTGTTACAATTTCACATTTTTTTTTTTTTTTTCGTTCTTTCTATTTATCTTCGGCTGCACTAATATCATTTCCACTTTCCCCAAAGGTTGATGCGACGTGCGGGAAATTGGGGTGTCTGGGGTGAATGATTTGTGACACATTCTCAGATAGCTTCACCTCACCTCGCTTTGCGCCTGCGCCTTTGCATACGCCGATCTTTAGATCTTTCAAGTGACGATGCTGTACCTACTTATCGGGGATTTTCGCTTTCAATGGCCACTCTTCGTTTTTGATAAATTATTGTGGGAAAATCACATTTCATGTTAGTAATTAATGAGGGCAGGATGTGATTATCCATATATGTATGTGACTTTCTAAGTGTCATTATCAAAAAGTGTTAGCTTGAGGAGTTTTTGAAAAGTGTGGATGCGAGAATTTATTAAAATAAAATGTTTGCCAAATAGATTTTACCATTAAATTATCTTATTGAGTTTTGCTACATCCTACAAATATACTTAGATTTTGTTACTAATTCGCTATGTGAATTTTTTGCATGCCCGAAAGTATGCAACATTTTTTTCGAAATGCAATTGTGCAATTTCTCACTAATACCACTAAACAAAGAATCTTCGTTGAATGGTACTACATAATACTTATAATATTGATATTTGTACTAGGTCAAAATATTGTTATTGCGTTAGGACAAAAACCGTTATCAAGCCACTTAAAATCATATATTTTATTTATTACTTAAGTACTTTGTAGTCACTTTTAAAGTACTTTAGTGCAACATCCGCAATCTTTGTGATGCAAAGCTGCTTTATCAGCTTAACTTTCGTATTTATGACTTTAGTCATTGCAAATCTTGTTCCACTTGAATGCTATCAAGGTCTGTTATCAATGACCCACTTCAAGTCATAAACATTGACGAAGAGCTGACCGCGCTTTTCTAGTATAATAGATGTTTTCATGGCCGAACTTGTCAGTTCAATGTACTAACTGAATCATTTTTCTGTTGCATCAATCGTCTTTTATCGATCAACTTTGGTATCACGTTATTGCATTTTTCTCTAGCGCATTATCCATTTGCGATAAGACAGGCATATAAATAGGCAGTTAATCGCTTCACTCCATACAATTTACAACTTCAGTTTCTCTAGTAAAGATCAAATTAAATCTAAAAATGAAAGCAATAATTGCCATTTGCCTGATCATTGGGCTTGCCCACGCCAATCTGCAGGAAGAGTTTGAGTCCTTCAAACAGATGTACAACAAAATCTATAAGGATGTTACCGAGCACGATCAGCGAAAGCTAATCTTTGGTGAAAACGCAAAGTTAATCAACCAACACAACGAACGCCATGCCGCCGGAGAAAAATCCTACAAGATGGGCGTCAATCAATTCTCCGACTTGCACTTCAAAGAGTTCCAGGAGCTAATGCTTTCAAGCATGAATGCCAATGTCTTGGCAAGTGATATCACTCAAACCTTTACTCCTTCGCCGAGTGTTAAGATACCGGAAAGTATTGACTGGCGTGAAAAGGGCGCAGTAACAGGTGTAAAGGATCAAGGAGCATGTGGATCTTGTTGGGCATTCGCAACCATTGGCACACTGGAGGGACAAAACTTCATCAAGAACCAACAGCTTATCTCGCTATCAGAACAGAATCTTGTCGATTGCTCAAAGAAGGATGGCGGCTGTCAAGGTGGCTGGCCAGACAATGCACTCAACTACATTAAGGACAACGGAGGCGTCGATACTGAAGACTCGTATCCCTACGAGGCCAAGAACGGCGATTGTCGTTTCAATGCCGAGAACATTGGAGCCAAGGTCACAGACATTGTCGTTGTGGCCAGCGATGATGAGTCTGCGCTGGCAGCAGCCGTTGCAGAGAAGGGTCCCATCTCAGTGGCCGTTGATGCATCTCTCTTTCAGCACTATCAAGGAGGCGTGTTCGATGAACCCACATGCCAGGGCACTGTAAACCACGGCGTTGTCGTTGTAGGTTATGGTCATGACGATAACGGCGGCGACTATTGGCTGGTGAAGAACTCCTGGGCAGAGTCCTGGGGTGAGAATGGTTATATCCGCATGGCCCGCAACAAGGATAATCAATGCAAAATTGCCAGCCATGGAGTCTATCCCTTGGTTTAAGCGAATTCCAAATATTTTATTCCAATCATTTATTAAAAAGCTTAACGAAGTGAAATTACTATACATATATATCCATTTATATAAATAAATTCTAATAACAACCCAAAGCAATACGTAAATTTATTAATGAACAATCACCAATCAGCAATTAAAATTTATAGAAGCCAGAGTTAATTTTAATATGATCCTTAAAAAAAAGGAATGACTTAATATACCTTTGAAACCAATCGATGTTTCGCCATAATTTAAATTATCTAAAATGTTATAAACACATCGTTTTTACATAGAATTCTTGACTCCAGACGCCTATAAATGCGTAACAAAGTATTTTTCCAAACATGTCTTTTCTGATTTTTCTAAATTACTTTGAAAAGCCAATGCGGCGAAATCAAAAGATGTGGCAAGCACTTAAATATAAGTTGAAAAGCGAGCAATTCGTAAGTACATTTTTAGATGCCTATTATTTGAAAAGTGACATTTACATCATCATTTAATGGGCTGCCCAAAAGTATGCAAACTTTATTAGAACATACAGATATAAGAGTGTGTCACGAAGAAAGGCGGTCATCTGAGTCAGTCAGAACTTTTGTAACAATAGTAATTGAATTGGAAGTACAGCCAGGATGACATTACCTGATGTTATGTGTTACGTAAAATATAAATTAAAGATATAGAGTTTGAAAATCTTCAATTAGTATTAATTCAATTTTTAGCAATAACATTTCACAAATATTTCGAAAGCAAAAAACAAATATATTATTTGTGGTCAGGCGAAGACTAAATATAAAT
Organism: Drosophila niveifrons; assembly: GCA_035046325.1. Taxonomy (NCBI): domain Eukaryota; kingdom Metazoa; phylum Arthropoda; class Insecta; order Diptera; family Drosophilidae; genus Drosophila; species Drosophila niveifrons. The sequence goes on from JAWNOC010000052.1 coordinate 38,376,164, forward strand.
TTGATAATGTATTGTTCGACATTGCGACATATGCTGCGGGTTCCCACTGCAATGCGTAACGGATGAACAGCAGTCTTGATATATAATGCATGACACTCCACCGATCTAGCATCAGTTTAAGTTGTGTTACTTCAATATGAAGGCAGCAATTTGCATTTTGCTTTTCGCCCTCGTGGGATTCATTCAGGCAAGGATCACTTACGATGATGTACTTGGTGCGGAATTTGAGCTCTTTAAAGTGGCACATAAAAAAATCTACGATAGCGAATACGAAGAACAACTGCGTCTGCAGATCTTTAAGGACAATAAGAAACTGATCGACAGGCACAACAAGCGATATGTAGCCGGAGAGACGACTTACGAGATGGGTGTTAATAAATTCACTGATTTGACTCCCGAGGAATTTGAAAGGCTCATGCACCCAAGCTTCAATACAAATCACTCTCAAGAAGGCATCGACTATATTTACAATCCTTCAACCGAGGAAAGCCGTCCAATACAAGTTGATTGGCGTGCTAGGGGTGCTGTTAACCCAGTTAAATCACAAGGCTATTATTGTGGCGCCTGTTGGGCTTTCTCTGCCATCGGCTCACTAGAAAGCCACTATTTTATAAACAGAGGCCGGAGAGTATCCCTCTCCGAGCAAAATTTGGTGGACTGCACATTAGGTTATCCCTATAACAACCACGGCTGTTCAGGCGGCTGGCCAATTGAAGCATTCAAATATATTTGGACCAATGGAGGTATAGATACTGAAAGGTCTTATCCGTATGAAGGAAGAAACTACTATTGTCGTTATAATAGGAACAATATTGGAGCAAAAATTTCGGGGATTGTGAAAATCCCAAATGGAAATGAAGATGCATTAGCATCCGCCGTTGCTTATAAAGGTCCCGTGGCGGTGTGTATCAACGATTCACTGTTCCAATACTACGAAAGTGGCGTTTTCAATCAACCAGCGTGCTCTCAATATATAAACCATTGTGTGGTTGTCGTTGGCTATGGCACCGATCCAGTTGGAGGAGATTATTGGCTGGTAAGGAATTCTTGGGGCAAGAATTGGGGTGAAAATGGATACATTCGAATGGCTCGTAATCGCAACAATCAATGTGGTATTGCCAGTTATGCAACTTATCCTTTAATTTAATGGATATATTGTGCTCTTGTCACGAATATCTTTGTCATCACAACATATTTGTTATGTATTTGTTAATATATTGTAAATTCCTTTATTTTAAATAGTCAATTACTTTAAGTAAATATCAAAAACTGCAAATAATAATTATGATTAATAAAAATCAAACCTAATTCTTAAATTTTCTTGGATATTCTGAAACTTTTTTTATATTTTCATTTTAATTATATTAAATCTATGAGTCACTCCGATGAGTTTTAAATAATCGAAGTCTTCTACCTTTCATAATGAGGCAATAATAGAACATTTTCTTGACATGATTCAGAATGGTGTATTTAAAGAATTAAATAAGAAATAACTACGCAATCAAGCATTTTTAGATTCAAATGATTGTTGATATATGACCCCTGTTGTAACAATTTTTTCGTAACGAAAATATAATGGAACCGTTAGGAAAGAGTTTCCTCAAAGAAATCTACAATCTATCACCTTAAACAAATAATAATTATACAATACTATATACATTATGCAAGTGTATTATACTAATTTATGGTCATAAAATAAATACTTGAGCTCCATCTACTAAACTAAAATCAATTTTCCCAAACAACTAAGGTCTAAAACTCTTAAAATTAGATATTCTTTGGTAATCACTTAATTAACATTAACATGTTTAAAGGTATTTCCTCTTCCCTTTAATTAGGTAGGTATACATTTTTAGTGAAGACCGAGCTATTTATAATTCCAACTCAACTCTTTTTTCCTTTCTAATTCCCTTTAATTCCCATCCACTTGAAATCGTTGTAAAGATGTAATTTCGCCTATCTTTATGGATAGGTTGTAAATGATAATTGGACATATGAAAGTAGTATAAAAGGCGAACCGTACTCTACCCAATTCAGTTTCTCACAGTTCCTCAGTGGGTATTAATCTAAATCACAATGAAAGCAGCCATTCTAATTCTAGTCCTTGTGGCAGTTGTCCATGCAACTAGTCTAAAAGACATTCTTGAGGCTGAGTTTAACGCCTTCAAATTGAAGCACCACAAAACCTACAAGGATGCTAGTGAGGAGTTGAATCGCCTGCAGAACTTCCTGGAAAATAAGAAACTGATCGATAGTCACAACAAGCGTTATGCTGCTGGGGAAGTATCCTACGAGATGGGCATCAATCAATTCTCAGACTTGAACTCCAAGGAATTCCAAGAGACAGTGCTGTCAAGCATCAATGCCAATGACTTGACAATTGGAATCACTCAAATATACTCTCCATCACCAAGTGTTCAAATACCCGGCAGCATAGATTGGCGTGAAAAGGGAGCAGTTACAAGAGTTAAGGATCAAGGCGGATGTGGATCTTGCTGGGCTTTTTCTGCCATTGGCACACTAGAGGGCCGAAACTTCATCAAGAACCGACAGCTTATCTCGCTATCCGAACAGAATCTAATCGATTGCTCCAAAGAGAATGGCGGATGTGATGGCGGCTGGCCAGAAACTGCATTAAACTTTATCAAGGACAATGGTGGTGTTGACACTGAGGACTCATATCCCTATGAAGAGAGGGATGGCGAATGTCGTTTCAATGCTGAGAACATTGGCGCAAAGGTCACTGGCACTGTCCGTGTGGCCAGTGGAGATGAGTCTGCGCTGGCAGCAGCCGTTGCAAAGAAGGGTCCCATTTCAGTGGCCGTTGATGCATCTCTCTTTCAGAACTATCTAGGAGGTGTCTTCGATGAGCCTTCGTGCCAGGGCGATGTGAACCACGGCGTTGTCGTCGTTGGCTATGGTCGTGATGACATTGGCGGCGACTATTGGCTGGTGAAGAACTCCTGGTCAGAGTCCTGGGGTGAAAATGGATACATTCGCATAGCGCGCAATAAGAATAATCAATGCAAGATTGCCGACCATGGCGTCTATCCGTTGGTCTAAAATTCTTTTTTCTTAATCATGTATAAAATAATTCTAATTTATACTTTTATACAATTTCAATCAATTTCTTCTCGTTATTGGAATATTACAATGAAATATTCTGAGCTCACTTATACACTCAAAGTTATATTTTTCATATTTAAGACATTAAAACACAATAATAATAATAATCATTTTGATTAAATAAATGAATGCACAATACTTGCTTATAACTAAAAATAATTTCAATTCTTACAATGTTTGGGCTTATAACATATAATATAATGAATATAATTACATTAGCCTATCAACAACTTTTTTTTGC